>CM024616.1:537321-1137321 GCA_014182575.1 Eucalyptus decipiens | reverse complement strand
ATTATAATATAATATTATAATTTCCAAAATTCGAAATCATTTAAATAATTCAAAAAAGAAAACCCCATTATGTCACATCAAGGCTTTATATTAAATAAACTCTCTTAACCTTTAATTTAATCACACTTCAAGCTAATTAAACACATTAATATAATCCACACTTAAATTAATTAAACTAACCACCTAATCACAATTAACATAAACTAAGCACACCTAAAGCGTAATTAACCCTCTAAGCGAGGTTTAGTGAGTTAAACTCACTTAGGATTAGCGGCCGAACGGCTCAAAATGACGGGGACGACGCGAGGATCGACTTTCCTCAAAGCGGGCCGAGCGGCGGGCTCGAGAAGGCGGCCAAACGGGCCACGAAGGGGCTGCCATACCCATTTTACGCAACCTCCAGGTGGCTGGCTGGACCGGTGGGCGATCGGCGGCGGTTCGGCGGAGGAGGACGGCGGAGGATGGGCGCGGCGGCTCCCGGGCGGGTTGAGGCGGCGGTGCACGGCGGCTCTCCGGCGACAGGGCGAGCTCCGGCGGCTCGTGGAACACGCGGACGAGGAGGGCGGAGCGGTTGGGCGGAAGCGGCGTGCGGACGCGGGCTGCGGCAGCGGGGCGGAGATGCGCGGGCGCGCGGGCGCGGCGGCGGCGACGGACGGGCGGCGGCGGCGGGCGAAGGGCGGCCGGCGAGCTGGCTGGGCTGGTCCTGGTCGAGCTTCCCCCTCTCTCTCCTCTTTCTCTCTCCTCCCAAGGTTGAAGATGATGGGAGAGCCCCACTTTTTGAGCGCCAATCACCACTTGCCACTTGTCAAGCTCTCATTTGCTTGGCTTCAATCAGCATGACATCACCTGCATGATGTCATCTTCCACTATCTCCTCTCCCACAACATTATTCAATGTTTGCATTCATTTTCCGCCTAGGGTCCAAATCCTTGTACATTTAATTCAATCATTTCTCAATCAATTCCATCCAATTGAAGCTCAATTAAATTAACCCAATGTCACCACGCTTCAATTCACATATTCACTTGACTATATAATCAATTTAATCCCCAAAAGCGCAACCAAAAAGCGGCCTACTAATTTCCTAGGTTAAAATAGCCATTCTCGGATTTAATTTGCCAAAGAACTCGATTGCACGAAAAACCTTCCAAAGATGATTGAATGATCCCAAATGATTTGTGACACACCTGCACTTCCAATTTCGAATTCGATCACAATTCCACTAATTTCACTTTGGCACGATATTAGCGCGGTCCAACCTACCGGGTAGCCTTTAAAAATTTTCATGCATTTGACCTGTTGTCGCGACCTATCCCTCGGGGGAGGGAACTGGTTTAGGGGTATTGCCTAAAGGACGGGCCTAAGGCCCATGATTAGGCACGGGCTCTCCCAAGCCCATACCCTGCGTGACATTGGGATATTTTCTATGAATTTTGCACAAAAGGAGTCGCCACTAGCTGGGGTCATTTAGAAACCAAGTGAGGCATGGGAGCATGCCTCACTTCCTACGTAACTGGAGAATCTAGGTTCGGGGGACTTGATTACACTAATTAACCAATTAGTGCCCTTTCGATACCTAATCTTGTTCATTTTAACAAAATGATTTTTGGCAGGCAATTTGAATTGATTTTATACTTACCCACTAACATGTGAGGTGATCATGCAGATGCGCAATCATTAAAGTAATAACCATAACTACCAAGATCCTAATTGCCATAAAATTAAGCACATGCCATCAAACATAATTAGATATGCAAATTAAACATGCAACATAATTAATATACGAGCGCATAAAGGTCTAATTACGCTAAAATGGCAATACATGGCGAGTCCTAATCAAACCCCATCATTTTTTGATTTTCGAAATTTTTAATTTTTAATTAATTTTTTTAAAATTTTTTAAAAAAAAAGAAATTAAAGAAAAATAACTAATTTCTAATTTTTAAAATTTTAAATTATTTTTTTATTAAAAAAAAAAAAGGTGAACCGGGTCGGGTTCGGTTCGACCCGACCCGACCCGGTCAACGCGTATCGGGTCCGGTCTCCGACCGGACCCGAGTTCGGTCAAAAGAGGGGCCGGCCGAACCGGCCCGCTTGGAAGGCAAGGCCCGACTTGGTCGGGCCTTTCCTTGGCTCGGATTGGGCCCAACCAGCGGGCCCAATCTGGTCTAAAATTTTCTATTTCCAAAAAAAAGAAGCCCACTACCTAAACCAGACCAAACCCACAAATCCAAAAGCCCAAAAACCTAAAACCGGCCCACATTCGCTCAAAAAACCCTACCCGGTTTCACCTTTGCCTGACCCGGCCAAGACCCGGTTCGCCTCCTCTCACCCCCGCTGTTTTGCGGCGCCGGAGGAGGACGCTCGGGACGCCGACGACTCGGCGACTGCGGCGCGGTGGGCGGCGGACGACAGCAGCAGCAACAGGAACGGCGATTGCGTCGCGGGCGGAGGCACTGCAGGGGCTGCGTCGGGTTGCGGCTGAGGAGCGGCGTCGGGCGAGCAAATCACGGGCGGAGAGAGGCAGCAGCAGCTTCGCCGGGATCTCGCGGGTTGCAGGTGAGGTGGAGCGTGACGGTGGCTGGCGGAACGGTGACGCGGTGTCCGGCAACGGAGGCAGCAGACCGTCGAGGGCTCGGCTACTGCAAGTCGCGGACAGAGTTAGCCGGCGTTCGGGCGTGGTGGCTTCTGGCGTCGGGCTCCAGCAGGTGACGGCACGGGCGGAGGCGGCTGGTCGAACGGCAGTGACGGCAAGTGGTGTTACGGCGGAGCTCAATCTACTCCCTGATTTGGGCCTTTGGCCAACCCCCTGCCTCGGATCTTCGGATCTGAGGGGCTCTGAGTTCGTCTCTCTCTCTCCCTCTGGTCTCGGCCAGCTCAGCGTCGAGAGCAGCGGCGATGGGTGCTGCGGCTGCTGGCGTCGGCAGAAGCGGCGTCGAATGCAGGGAGTCGGACGGCGGGAGCTCGAACGGCGTCGAGCTCGGAGGGCGGCGGCGAGGACGGCGTCGGTTTGAGGCGGCGAGAACTGCGACGGCGGCATCGCAGCTTCGGGCTGCAGGAAGCAGCGTTCGGAGGGCAGCGGCGCAGACGGCGTCGGGCAGCGTCGCCGCTGCCCTCCTCCCCTCCTTTCCTTCTTTCTCTTCTCTGGTTTTCTTCGTTTTCCCTCCACCCTTGCTGCCCTTCTCCTGCTGTCTGTCTTTTCCTTTGCTCTGTTCTTCTTTTTTGCAGGTTTCGCGTGTGAAACAAGCTGGAGGAGGACAGAGGCCAACGTGGGCCGGGCCAAGAAGGAAACGGGCTCGGCCCCTTCCACGTTTTCTTTTTCTTTTTTTTCTTTTTTTTTGTTTTTGTTTTTGTTTTTTTGTTTTTTTTTTTTTTAAAAGTCTAATTCATAATTTTGCACATAATAAAATTGTAAAATTTAGGTGTCAACACCTGTGGTTGATCATTTCAATGCCACAATGTACATCTTTGAAACATTGGCGGCTTTCGGTTGTCGGGGTGTCTCGAGGTTTCATTACGAACACAGTGCGATCGATGGAAAAGTCGATCCAGGTGCCGATCGACAAAATTATGTGATATGGTGGAATCACCCACACCTGATCACATGCCTTTGTCGAGTCGACCTATCTCCGATCTCTAATCGATTTTAATCGTGCCGTAATGACCCTTGCAGATTAGCTCGGTCGAAAGGTCGACTTCGGTCAAATTCTCGAGTCAAATGCATTAGAAACTCTTAACAGCTTCACCCGATAGACTAGTTTTCATATGAGTGGCCGACTCGAGGAAAATAACTATACGCGTGCCAACGAAATGCCCGTCTCAATTTATTGAAAACATAATTGGAAAATCGGGATGTCACACCTTGAAGGGAAGACCGGGACGCCTTAAGCGTTTCTTACTTTTTGGAGGGAGAGAGCACGCGGGAGAGGGGAGAACGTACGTATGTTAATTCCTTCCAACGGGTGCGATCTCCCTCTCTCTCCTCCCTTTTATACCTTCCCCCATCCACGGGCCATATTCCCGTGGGCCGGGCTTTTTGGGCTCAGCATGGGCGGATGGGCCTTAAGCCCAATTACCAATTAAATCCATCACTCTCCTTTAACCCGGGTTCTCGGAATTCGCTTGCGCATTTTCCTTACGATATTTAATGTCCGAAAAATCAAACAAGTTCTAAACATTCCCTAGCAGAACCGTAACCAACATTATCCTGGAATCCTTTAGTTTTCCCAGGTTCCTGCAGATCCGGTGCTGCCAAGTGAGGCTTCACTGAACCATCAGAATGTCGATGTTTCTTGTCCTGGATCGCCTTCGTGGTCCATATCAGGACCAGGAACACCATGATCACCGAAAGGAGCATGAGGGATGCCCAGGCCATCTGGGCGTACCTCTTTAGTGGCCTGCAATGTCTGGTTAGGATCTGGGAGAATGCATCCTTCACCGATTGGCATTCGATCAGGCTCTCCATGCTTGGGTAAGCATTTAGCAGGCTCTGGATCGAGCTTGTGTAGGCCTCGATTATCTTGTAATTGCTGGCAGATATGAACTGGCTGCCGGAGCAGTTACCACCATTCGGGTCAGAACAAGTGAAGATCTTCAATACCTTCATGGGGACCGGGCCAAAAAAAAAAAGAAAAAGAATCAGACAAATCCATAATCTTCGACAGTGAAATGCCCAAGTTTCTAAGCATAGAACATAAAATGACAACTTCGGTCAGGCAATGCAATGGAAGATATGCCTGGCGTAACATTGCGCATACCTTTGGGATGTCTCCTATTCGAATTGTGTTCCCAGGGCATTTATCCGGCTGGTACAAATATTCAGGTGGCGGCGAGAACGGGTTGCAGACGTACATGAGATCTGGGAACAATGTCGCCTGAAGATTCGATATGTTTGCATTCACCTGAGGAGCATTTTTTCTCCATTTTCAGTTTTAATCTGATGATTTCAATCGACGGATTAACTCATGACACACAAAATTTGTACCTTGTTGACCATGTCGTATATTCCTGCGCTGACACCTGAGAGAATGGGCTTTGCCGAGAGAAATTCATCGCAGGGGAGGATCGAGCTCAAGCTGTTGTTGTTCGGATCTCGTTGGAAGTCGTCCAGAACTGTACATGTATCGCTCGAGAACCTGCACAAAGAACAAGTAATTTCTCTCAATCTGTTGCTGCATTACAGAAAGAACATCTATTCCGTTTTTCTTTTCAATTTTGTGATAAGAGAAAGTCATATACGAGTAGCGCCATCATTACTCGGAGGGCATTACCTTTCTAAGAAGAAATAAAACCCGAAGAAGATCCAGCAGAGGACTGTCAATAGCCAACATAATGCGATCAACCTGTCCAGTGAAAAAAAGAAAAGAAAAGAGAGCAAAACCGCATTGTTTAGAAAATCTTAGCGCTTTGGATCAAGGATGATCTTTCAAGCATACACTGGAATGGCTGTTTGATGTCAGATAGCCAATTTCTTACCAGTAGAGCTGACGCGGTAGTCTTAAAAACCCAGAAACTGCATCGAGAGGGATAAAATGAAACCATGTATTCAGTTAGTACTTTTTCATGGGGTAAGAAGAACTGCAATAGTCAGATTTTCATCAGTTTTCAATTTTCGTTTTGACAGATTTAAGGAAAGGATTTATGTTTCCATCAGAAGATTCAAACTTGATCGTCAAAAGACATGAGCTTGGGAGACTTCGACTGTATACCTGACAGAGCTATGACGGCAACCAAGTTCAAGCATATGGTCACTGTGGTTACTATGTACCTGTAAAAGGAACAAGCTTGTCACTAAATGGTATTGGAAGATCTGGGGAAGACAGAAGTTAGGATTACTTACACTATCTCCAAGCCCTTGTTGATCAATCGCCGGTTCTTCCTAGCCTGTCTTTGGATATCGGCAGCCTCAGAGTCCAATTTCTCGGACGTGGTCATGAGAGAGGTAGAGGTATATTTGCTTCTGGACACTAGTAAAGTGTCCTTGA
The DNA here is from genome assembly GCA_014182575.1 of Eucalyptus decipiens. Taxonomy (NCBI): domain Eukaryota; kingdom Viridiplantae; phylum Streptophyta; class Magnoliopsida; order Myrtales; family Myrtaceae; genus Eucalyptus; species Eucalyptus decipiens. The sequence continues at coordinate 1,131,337 of CM024616.1, read as the reverse complement.
TGCCCATTATCGCTCCTGTGGTGTTGTATATCTTTTCCGATGCATCGTCTGCTGTGTCAATGATTATGTTCACTACGGTCTTCGCCCTCGAATGGAATTTAGCAGTGGCCCCAAGCACTAACCCGACTGCCACTCTGCACAAATTCAGATTCATGAATTCCAGATTCCTTCTAACCAAAAATCATTGTGCTTTTCATATGACTTACATTGCTAAGACCATGAAGATGAAGGCAATTAGAACAGGCCACAGAGGGCATAGCTTGTGACACTGTGATCTCTTCTGAAGTTCTCTGCAATTTCCTGTACTCCCAACACGAGACCTGACCAATAGCATGTAAAACCCGAATGCTACCCCAATCAGCAGCCACAAGATTGCGTTGGTGTATCCATAAACTCCTGTAAATATTGTCGACTGCATGTGTAGGGACCAAATTGTCATCAGCACCACATATATGGTGCGCACGCGCGCGAGAGAGAGAGAGAGAGAGACTGAGGCTTACGCTCCAATAGTGCTCGTTGGTTAGGTTATATCCTCCTCTGTATTTCTTGAAATTGTCGAGCGGATCAACTCTAACGGTGTCATCACCCAAGTACCTTACGGTATCTGAAGCACTGTCAACCTGAAGGAGATGTCTCCCTGAGAAGAAAAACAGAAATTCTCTGCATAAAAACGTTGCCTGTGCTGGAGATTCCGAATACAAAGAGATGATACCAATTTACACAATCATTTAAATGTAATCGAATTGAGTTGGCACGGAAATGGAAAACTTAGGAGCTAAAGAATTCATGAGACTGAACATCGAGAAACGTTTTGTAACTTGTTTTGCACATATTCTGCCTCTCGATTTGCTGTGCCGTACCTGCCAGTCATCCTTTTTCTGGGCCCTGAGCAGGGCATTAAGACTACACAACGTCGTTATATCTACACAGGACAGATCAAGGCATTGACTGCTCGCCTCTCTCTCTCTCTCTCTCTCTTTCTCTGCGGCTAAAATTTTCTCCTCCAAGCTATTAACATGGAGAGAAGAACTCTTTCATTCATTGGTATTCCTTATTAGCGATAACAGAGTTGAAAAGGCACATGTTGATCGATGATCACTCACCTGGTGCACGACTGTGGGATGATAATACGTTCCCTGCAATAACTTTCGAGCTGACTCCGGAGAAAACGATCATCAAAAGAATAGGGAGGACAGCTTGTCTGCAACTTCTGGAGCCCATTTCTGCTTGAAACCTGTGAAAACAGGGGTGGAACAACAACCGTGAAGATTGCTTACAAAGTTCTCGCACCTCACATGTTAACAAAATCCAACGTGGGTATCCCCTCTATAATAAAACCATTACCCATTAAAGAGGAAAACTTGTATCAATTTCTCTAGGAATGATCATTCCATAATAACTCTGTAACAAAAGTTCGTCCGAGAGAGAGAGAGAGAGAGAGAGAGAGAGAAATGGTTTGGGCAAGAGGTCAGAGGTTCATATGTGCAAGTAGAGTTGCAAGCAAGTAAAGTACAAAACCCATGCGGCCAATTTTCCAACAGATGGCATCTTCTTATCATGCCTAAAGGGAGAAAGAGGAGACATTCAGTTTCAATGTGAAAAGATGATTGCTTTAATCTCTTTGTTGGCTTTCCGAACAATAACAAACCAATGAAGCCTTTCCTAAAAGCAGATTAATTCTTGTTGTTGTTACTAGATCGTTGCCATATCGACACAAAGACTTCGCTTTTCTTTTCCTTTTCTTTTTTCCTTTGTGTGGAGATTCTTGAAACAAGGATGTGATCACCCAATGAACTGATTGAAATTCACTAACCAGGACTGAGAAATGAGCAGACGGGTTTCTCAAAATCCAAAGCAACTCGAAAAGGCCTGTAAAACTATGTCATTCAGAGTTGGGATCTCTGCATCTTCTTCAAGAATCCTCTGAGTTGTTTAGCTTCGCCTTCCTCTTAATATACAGCATAGCGCCCTCGAAATCAATGGCAAAACCCTGTGTCTATCTCCAGTCTCGGCATGTTCATAAATGAAGAGTCATCTATGTATATATCGCTATGTAGGAGCACCCCCACCCTGACTCAAGGCTGTCCAAATCCAATACTAATTCTGACTCTTCTGCGACTTATTTAATGATATAACAGAGAGAGAGATCCAATTCAATAATCTCACCAGAAACACTGTCAAAAACTCCCACTTCTTTTTGTTAGGCTATAAAATATATTTTCTGCCGTTTTATAATAATAATTTAGAAATCTCGCTTCAAATCCTCATGCCATTTTCATCAATTTATATACTTTTTTTTATGTGTGGAAAGGAAAATCATTTTAGTCCCCCGTGTCGGGACAATCAATTTGCCCTTGATCACTTAAAAGTAAAGGGTCTAATGAACATCATTCGTGTAAGTCTCTCTTTTCTCCTTCTTTCTTGTTTTTTAATCACACAAAGTCGATTCGAATTCGGAAGCTCGCCAACATTTTAGGGGGGGCTGACAAAGGAATTGATAACCAATTTCCCCGTTGATGCTTCAGGACCAACAAACCGTGTCAAACACTTCTTTTTATTTGTCTAGACAATGAGACACAGAGATTGTGGTTTTTCAACTTAATCCACCTCTCCACAGTCCACCAACTCCAAGGTTTTGTCAAGACTGCTAACCAAGGAGGAATACATTCGATTGTAGTGATTACATATTTGAAAACGCATGCAGCCCGGTTCCAACTGATACGCTTGTGCTGCAGATGCCACGGAACTTCTGGTCAAAAAGAGACCAAGTAAATCGGTATAGGAAAAGGAGATTCCTAGTCAAAGCTTATGACATATGCCGTTCTTGCTGCTCTGTCTTCGCTCCAAGTTCTGAAGAATTTTTCAACGGGGTGCGCGAGTCTTCTTGTCTCTAATCGGAGCACGAATTGCTGAGGAAAATGATGATAGACAATGTGGAAAAGGGACGGAAATAGCAGAGTGAATTGGACACGGTTCCCTGGCTTTGGAAAGCAAGAAAAGAGTCAAAAAGAGACCACAAAAATTCAGGGCACTCCTTTTCGTCGTTGATGTCCTCCGTTAATTGCACGTATCTCATACTTAATTAATGTTAAATGCATGCATTTGTTTCGTCTAGAAGACGTACCCTTTTTATTTATTTGGATAAAAGACCATCAAAATATCTTGAACTATACCCACTATAATACAAATTCCTAAAACTTTTTTCTTTTAAAAGAAGCAAAAGCCGAAACCTATACTGATGTGCCAAAGAACTTCTCGGTCTACTAGCAAAAATCCTAAACCTTGCCCACTACAATACCAATACCTTAAATTATTTTTTTTTTTTTTGTCACCGATAATTTAAACTTGTACAAACATGACAAAAAACTTGGCATATTAATGTCATGGTGGAAAGAGTTTAGCAATTTTTATGACAGAAAAAAAAATTGGGGTAAGGAAGGAGAGTACGCATAGTTTAGGGGTTTTATAACACAAAAAAGAAGTTTGGGTATGAGGTTTTGGTGGTAATGATACCTTTTTTTTGTCACATTATGACTCACCTAATTCAAAATATGTTTTTGTCCATTATTAAGAGAATGAGCTTATCATAAATCAATAATGAGGAGAAAGAAAGAAAACATAAAGCGGAAAGAATGGATGAGGTTGAAAGCGGGTAACGGCGATTTATGCTTTCTTATCTAAGACCGGTAATTGAGGCAAACTAATCCTATAATAAATAATTTATCAATTTTAGTGTTTTAGGGATTTACTTTTCCAAAAAAGGAGAGAGAAAATCTAATCCATTGTCACTAGAAAAGAACAAAGGGAAAGCCAAATTATAATTAAGGAAGCCTCCATCCATGTCGACGTCAAGCGCAGCCTAACTACTACATGTGCAATTCGCACAACATTTTGCCGCCAAACATCAAGAAGGTGGGCCTATAATTAACTTCATTTAAGGAAACTTTAGTGGTCCATTTTTTTTTAATAGAGAAAAAGACATTATCATTGTCTCATTCACACCATGATTCGATTGAAGGTAACGCAAATGTAACTATGTAGGCAAATTTTATATATTTTTTTATATTGGGTGGCAAAATTATGAGCTATAGCTATAGGTTTTGGCAGGTGAGGTTGAGATCATTTTATGATGTATTTGGTTAAGCATTTTTAAGCCCATTGAAGAAATGTAAAACAGTTTAGCGTAAAGGGTTTTGGCTAAATGCATAGAAGCCTTTTGGTAAATTACGCTTTGAAAAGCAATTTTAAAAGAAATATTATTTGGTAGAAAACACATTAGAAAAAGCTATTTGGTGATTAATATTAGTTTTAAATTTTTATTTGTTTAAAATTTAAAAAATCAAATATAAATAATTTGTTTTAAAAAGGACCAAATCCTTTGCTGGTTTGGCAAAGGATTACAGTTGCCAATGAGCCAGATTTGGTGTCAGCGGCTATCAATCGGGTCATTTGAGGTCAAGCGACCTCCTGCGAAGGTCATGCGTCCTTAGTGAGGGCCATTGCGGGTCGCCCAACCTTAGGCGACCCTCACAAAAATCACATGACCCAAGTGGTGCACGAACTAGGCGATTGCTACCTGGTCCCATGACCTCAGGCAACCCTCGCTTGGGTCTTGAGAGGCATGCAACCGGGCCCGATCATCACGTGACCCTCGTGAGACCTAGGCGAGGCCACCTGAGACCGTGAGACCCAAGCAGCGGTCGCCTAAGTTACGCACCGCTTAGGTCACCTGAGGTCATGCAACCTCCAGTGGCCCTTACCAACGTTGCACAACCCTCCCGAAGGTCGCCCAACCTCGGGCAACCTCGACCAATAGCTACCAGCATTAGATGTGGCTCATTGGCGACCATAGCCCTTCATTGGTCTAGCGAAGGGTTTGCTCCTTTTTTAATTAAAAAATAATGAGGGACAAAATTGGAAATTTGAAGAAGAGGTCAAGGTAGTTTTGGAAGGAAAAAAAATGAGTTTCAGCATTTTGTCAAATGCTAAAAACTCAATGCTAGTCCCTACTAGCATTAAGCCTTTAACCTTCCTAATGAAAGCCCCTTCAAAATAGTTACCAAACAATCCAATATCTCTCGAATGGGTTTTGGAAGCCGAAAGCTCCTTGGAATGCTGAACCTAATGTACCCTTAGAAAATTTATCATTGATTAAGCCTACTCAATCATGTCCGATCAACCTCCTTATTAAACTTGAGTGTGTGGCCCTCCACTAAATAAAATTGAACTCTACCAAACGTGGTTACACAAATTTGCATACATCTATTACTCTATTTCACAAGGATAAGTACGGAATCGATCATAAGTCTATTATATGAATGTCCATTGAGTCCTAAACTTTCTCAATTGGCCCATGTTGTTATGAATCTTTTGTCTGAAATTGTAGTATAATCCTTCCGTCGAACTTTGACCTGAAATTGTTGACTTGGTGTCTAGTCACCATCGAATGTCCTACTCAACAAGTAGGCGTAGCCGTCCTATGTGACAAGATGAGATAGTACTCAAAATGATATCTTGTGTGGACTGCCACTTTGTAAATGATCATATTGGAATTTCGGGAAAAGATTTAGAACTGCGTAAGAAAGATTGAAAAGTTTAAAATTGAATTGTCATCCATACAATATGTTAGTATGATACATGTATTCTAATTGAGTGCATCACCCATTGCTCTACTTTGGCTTGTCATGGGCTAGTCGGGACTAAGAAAACAAGAGACTTGACTATTGGAGCCCGTAGTTGCCCAAGTTGTGTTGCCAATTTTTCTCCCAAGAATTTATTTATCGGGAAAATTATGGATAATATATCTTTAATTATGCAGAGAAAATTAGAGACATTTGTCCTAGTCATACTTAGTTAAAAGATATATTTTTTTTTTTTTTTTTGGTGACTCTTTCATATATAATTCTCAGAATATGAAATAAAAAGATATATTTTTGTTCTTCTCTTTCATATATAATTCTCAGAATATGAAATAATTATTTAAATATCATAATCTGCAATTTTTTTCTCATTTATATTATGGAAATTTTGGTGTCTAGGGGGTAGAGTGTAAGATAGCGGACTTTTTTCCTTGGGGATTAAGGAAACAAACAAGGAAAGCCAGAAGCTTTCTTTTTCCCGGGCCGCAAAGGAAGGTAGCCAAGCACTATTTTATGAAAAAGAGAAAGGGAAAAGGAAAAGAAAAGTAGACAGCAGCCCATGGGAAATTCTAGTTAGAAGATAGAAGATAGAAGTTGGTTGATCCACCTAATTGTGTTGCCTTTTTTCCTTTGACCACGAAGGGCTTTCTATTGTTGATAGTTTGACTCTCGAACAAGCATTGGGAGCTCAGTTCTTTCAATCTGACCATAATAGTTACTGTAAGATTGACCTGATAATTAGGTAACCATGCATGGACATAAAAAAACGTTAGTTATGTATGAAGCGGACTAGTTTGAGATAGAGAAAGCAAGGATAATTTAGGAAGTCCAAAAGTGAGAAAGAGAAAAAAAGAAAGAAAAATGGATGGTTATTTATGAAATGCGAAGGCATGAGAGAAAGAAAGGAAGCGGTGGGGATGTACAGGTGAGGTAAAATAGTGTTTTGGCTTATCATAATATACATGTATTGAGGGTACGCTAAAAGAAAATTTGACATTTCAAGGTTTTGTAGAATCACTATTTATGAGATATGCAAGATGTGTAAAGAGAAAGCATTTCAAGATTTGAACTTTTTGTGCTAGGTTGTTTATAAGATAGAAATTATTCGAATTGCAAATTGAAATGTGTAAGAGATGGAAATAAAATCGTTAATTTAGACATTTGTCCATTGAAAAAATACATATAAAACCACTTATTGAGAATATTTGGGAATATGACAGAAAAAGGATATTTTGGAAAGGAGAAAAAAAAAACAGAAGATTGTGATATCTTAAAAGTAAAAGGCCCCCGGATTAGGTTTATCAAGCTTTTATTATCATAAGTTACGCACCGACTATATTCCTGATGGAAAGTGGTGAATCTAAATACAAATTAAAGTATCAAATGGTTCACTCACTAAGTCTGGAATTAAACTTGACGATCAATGTTTGCTTTCACAATAAGTGAAAAGTGAGAATTAACAATGGAAGGGCAATAGCTACCTCTTGAAATACCTAAATGGAGGTGGGGTATATTGCTAGGATTTTATTGTTGATCCATTAAGAGAGCCAAATGGTGAGAATGTTATGTGGATAATTACTTATAGTTTGACTAGAGGAGCAGGCAAGATGCAAAATACCCTTATTTTTTTTTTAAGGTCTAAAATGCATCCATCAAATACCCTCATTTTTTTTATGGTCAAGGTTCTAATTTTTTAGGACAAAATTTTTGTAAAGAAAGTTGATTGTAACATATGGGCCCCGCCCACCCATTTTTCTTAAAACAAAGCCCAAGTCTCACATTTCATTCCCTCCTTAATAGATGAAGTGGAATTTTGCAGAAAAAAAACAAGAGGAACACGTGCGACCGTGAAGAGGGAAAAAGAGGAAAGGAGAGAGAGGAAAGAGAAATTTTGCGTGTATACGATCTGGACAATTTATTAAGCCAAATCAACTTCGTTTTACAATATCGGATAAGTAATCGAATCCTCTCTTCGTCTAATCAAAGGAATTTACGAAGATAAGGTACAAATTTGGATATATGTTAATTATGTGTTGCTGCGTTCAATTGATATATATGATAATTTTTGATGTTTTGGAGTTGTGGGATTTGAAAATATTAATTTAGAGTTTAGAGTTTTGGAGTTACGATTTGATTTGAGTGAATTTTTGAAGTTCTGTGCGCGTTGCTGGACAATTTCGAATTTCTATTTTTGGTGATGAATTTCACAAATCTTTGGCAACCTTTTCAGTTGGCGAAGCAAGGGATCTTGTAGAATGTTGAAAGAGCTTTCTATTGATAATAATTTCGTTTGATATATATATATATATATATGTATGTATGTATAAATGATAGTTTTTGATGTTTTGGAGTTGTGGGATTTGAAAATATTAATTTGGAGTTTTGGAGTTACAATTTGATTTGAGTGAATTTTCAAAGTTATGTGCGCGTTTCTGGACAATTTTGAATTTCTATTTTTGGTGATGATTTTCACAAATCTTTGACAACCTTTTCAGTTGGCGAAGCAAGGGGTCTTGTAGAACGTTGAAAGAGCTTTCTATTGATAATAATTTCATTTGAAATGGAGTTCAGTGGAGTTAGTTATGGCCTAAACAATTTCAACTTGCAAGTTGCACATAGCAGACAGCAATAGACTTCCATTATGGGCGAGCTTTTTACTGACATGTAGGTGTTGTTTTTTTGATAAATATACGTAGTTTAGTTGTTTTATTCATTAGAATAATGTTAGGAATGCGAGTGTGTCGGCTCAAGTAACCATCATAGGTTTTTATTCTGATTTTCCCAGGTGAGTGGTGTTATATCTTCTATGAATTTATAAACTCATGTCTTCAAAGGGATAAAGATTTAAAATATTACAGCTATGAATAAACATGTGTTTTGCATAAAATCTGGATTAGGAGTCTATTACAATTTGATATTTGTGAATTATTTTAAGAAATGTGTCACAAAAGGTTATATACTGATTTATAAACTTGGTTTATAAAATAGATTCTAAAATAGTGTGAGAAATGCCTTGAGAAATGTATTATGATTGATAAATAGGATTGACAAAAATCATGTATTTTGTTTTCTGAAATCAAGTAGTGATATTGATTATGGATTTGATTCCTGGTATGGAAAAATGTGAGTTTAGTGCTCGATATCACTATAAACCCGATTGGAGGTTTATGAGTATGCGCATATTAGCTTATGTTATCCCAATATAGGATAAAATTTTTAGCGAAGGAGAAACTCAATCACCTTGTCATGAGATGTTATACATGATCATAGTTAAATATTTGAGCACAAGTTTGGTCGATGGAATAGGCCATGAATGTGTGATTTGCTAAGATTAATCAGTGAATTAGACCATTGATATGTGAATTAATTGAGATTGATATATGTATTGGATCATTAACTTTTGTTTCAATACCATTGATTGAAATGAGTATTTTTGTTATGAATATACTATATTGAAGTAATGTATAACTCATTTTAGTCTTGAAGGTTTGTTATGTTACATAATTGATGCAAATGAGTTATGTTTGTGATTTAAGTATGCATAATGATTGTTCAATTTGCTTAAAAGAGATGTATTATTCATTGGGTTGTAATTGCTTATTCTATTAATCTACTTTTTTTCAGGTTCTTCAATGCACCACAAATAGGTCAAGTTTTGGATAGTGGGAACTTTTGGATATGGGTTGTATGTAATGTTAAACTTATGAGTGAGCTTTTTTTATGGATTATAGAATACTTCTAATATTGTAATCACGTGACTTCTTGTCAGATATATAAGTATGCATGTGTACATGATTTCGATATTAGATTGAATTATAATTGCAATGAGAATACATCTTTTGAGTAAAAGGACAGTCATGTTATTGCCCATGTTCTTGTATGAGCCAGGGGTGCAACATCTCAATAATGTGAGAACGACATTTTTCCCGTGTCATCATCAATATGTGTATCGGACTCTAGTGATCATGATCAATATTATCAAGATGTTTTTCTAGAATACATATGTATGCGTTCGAATTATCTGGGCACTGGTTCTAAGACCAAGTTATGAGTCCATTTTTTTCGTAAAAGTTATAAATTCATTTAAAAGCACATATCCAACTTCACAAAAGCTGTCAGCCTTATATCATAGACAATTCAATGAGGAGTTCTCTATACATGATCAGAACTAGAATAGAAGCAAAGAATCGAACTAAAAGAGATGCTGATCATGACAAGAAACGTTTTAGCAACAATTTTAGAGGACTTCAATAGATTTCGACCCTTCTATGTATTCCTGTTGCACACGCTAAATTGCGGCCCACCTCATTTTTTCCAAGTGACCATCAAAAGAGGAATAGTGTTTTTTTCACTACCACAGAAACAGCCTTATGTAATGTTGTTGCTCTGCATTACCAATCCACCATTGTATTTTCCGGAATACAGGATTGCCAGATGCTTGGAGACAACATTTTCAACAAAGATAGACAACTTGGCCTAGAACATAAAGAAACTAGCCGACTGAATAGGGAGAGCTACTAAACCCAAAGTGCACCTTCAAGTTAGAGACAGTTTTGATCATTCTAGCATCCTGTCAAGAACCTGTCCTGGAGGGGACTGGTCGAGGCCCTCTGCCAACGACTCTCACTAATTTTGACTGGGAACTTGCAGCTGGTTTCCAGGCGTTCAGGATGTCATTTGTCTATGGAGTCGGATGACAAACATCAAATGTTTACCTGGAGATAGGAATGCATAAGCTGTCAAATCAGAGGTAAGGGTGATTTGAAGCTGAAGGGGAATCTAATAAAAGACATAAGTTGAAGTGCTCATGTGCAGCAAACGAATAGAGGATTCTGTTAACAAGTGCCCCACTTATTAAGCACCTCACTAAAGAAAGTTCGTCGTTTTCATTATACAGCATCTGTCATTAGTGTATTAAAAATTAAAAAGATTTCCTTATTAAGTATGTTTAATCAATGCCCTGGCAACAATTGTTAACAAGACCCTAGAAATAAATCCAAAGAAGATGCAACAAAAAGGAAGGTTTTTCCCCATACTAATATAGTCGATGACCAGTTCTTGCAAGTCAACATCCCATTGACTATGAAATTCAAACTCATCACAAACATCTTCTAGCGTGTGCGCGTGCATGTGTGCGCGTGCATGCGTGCGCGTGAAGAGAGAGATTTTGACTGCCTGACCTGTCTGAGCTTGTCCCTGGAATAACCCGGACATGCCATTATGTTATGACAAACTAGTCCCTGCTACTAGAACCTCTCAGCAGTGCTCAGACTGAAATCACCAGTTGAGTTAAGTGGCATATCATATGTTCTGACAAGCTGGTACCGATAGATCATCTAACACCACCCGAAAATGATATTCGATAATATAAACACAATGCAGGACAACAAAACTTGAAGTGCGCCAGTCTCCTGCTTCTTTCTAGCTGAATGTTCCACATGCTGCAATAGGTTTTTGCCTTTCCAAGAATGCCACCATTCTGCACATAGCACAGGAGTGCCAGACCCCCAACATTGAGCAGTATTGTTAACCCTTGTCGATGACTGAGACTGTTTCAAAATAAAAATGCAATTAAGTCCTTTTCAACAAGAATTCTTCCAAAGCTGCAGCATTTTAAATAGCTAAAATCTTCACTGTAGCCTTTACATCGACGTTCTCCCCCGCGGATATTTCAATGGCTCTGGCATCTCAGTTACTACATCGCCATACTAAAGCATGTTTCATATGCCACTTTTATTTATTGACTTAGTAGTCCACTCTTATAGTTCACCACTCCCCAACATAATGTCTTAACCCAGTAGTGGTCCCCTCTCGCAGTAAGAAAGAAAAAAGATAGAAACATGATATTTCAAATTATGTAGACATAATCCTCACAGAAGAACTAACTCTGTTTTTTGCTAATACTGCAGCACTAATTGTGACAGGAGCAACTGTGTAATACTTACCTGAAGTTAAAGGTGGAAAAGGACAACAGATGGGTGAGTCTTCAAACAACAACATGCTAGTTGCTGAACTTCACTATATTTTTGTCAGTACTCGACTCATCAACGCCATAATAGAACATGGGAACCAGGCAAAACAGAAGAATTGAACGACCTAGCTGCGCTTCTGCTATGAGGTTGGAGAGGAAGCATCACAGTAGTCAGAATCCCGAGCAGCACTCTTGCTCTTGACCAGCTGCTTCAATGAGAACTCAAAGGTGTAAATAATGCAATGGATCCACTTGCAAAGGATGGTGATTTTCAGTATTAGCATGAAGTGAATCTACCAAACGTACAGTAAAATCAAACTTTTGTTATGAAAAATTATATCATGTTCTACAAAATAATTGATTATCAATATTATACTCAATAGACAAGTCTTCACAGCATCTACTCCAAATCAGAGTATTCGAAAATACCAAAAGATAGCCAAATATCATCTTCATAAAGAAATTACCAAGCAAGGCTAGCTCTTTTGCATAGATATAGGGAGAATATTTTCAGAGAGGACAAGGAAAATATAATGCTAAGTTTTTCCACATTGACAAAAACAACAGTGGCAAATATCCAAATACTGCCACATAGACATCATTGGAGCAACATAAAAGAAAGGTACAAGAGCAAACCTTGTAAAAGTATTTTTTCCTAAGTTTTATTGCCATGCGTATGCATCTTCTGACATTGATCTTGAGCATGTTATCATTGAAAATCTGCAATGCATCAATATAGGTGTCACCTTCAGCTCGAAGAAATTACTAAAAAGGGAATACTATATGAAAACCCAAGCAAGGTATTAAAGATTTTCTTTCTTGCCTTTTTTCTATAAACAGAGGAAGCCTCTGTTCATATTCATGTCGGCACTTTCAAAACCTTTCAGACTTAACTTTCTATAGCTAATAGAGGTACTCAAAGACCCTTACATATAATAAAAACAGTTCAAGCCATGGATTTTTGCCATAAAAATGTCATCTGGTACAAAAAGAATATACATTAACCCCATCAAAAAAAAAAAAAAAAAAAAAAAAATGCTATGAGTATAATACGTATGTATCAGGCATTTTAAGAGTGCATCAGCATAACTTGTGAACAGCAGAGAAAAAGCCAAACAGAGTCTATCGAAGATTTTGACCTTTAACTATGTTAAAATAGCTCCAGTATATCTGAGAAGCATGCCACGATTGATTCAGCAATCATATAGACGAGGCACATACTTATCATAAGTACACTACTTCTTTTGACTAGAACCAAAAAATCCCTAGAGTGATCAAGAATGCTCACGTATGCATGATCTCAGAGAATAAGCACAGAAGTGGGAAGCACACTAGACCTACCTTTATCATATCATCAAATGAGTGGGTTTCTCGAATGACTTTATGGCGGTTAATAATCAGAATTGCTGCGACACAAAAGACAGATAACCTGTCACCCCCTTTCATAGTTGACGAGACTGGACTGCTGCAGATTGGCACTCGATCATTCCTTGACCAAAACCCTTTTGTCAAGCCACAGAAGGGCCGTGTTGATGCAGATTTCACTCCACCATTCTCAGAAATGGACTCTCCCTTGCCTTGTTTTGACTGTGCAGCAATTTCTAAATTATCACTACCATTATTTATAGCTTCTAATGCTGCATCAGCTTCAAAATCCCCCAGGTCATGAATCACCAATAAATCCAGGCAATTCTCCTCCAAATTGTCTTGTAGGGATTCATCAAAATCAGCGGCCCACATCATCTGCATTCTAAATCAAAGTCAGAACTGACAATGAAAAATTGAAATGAATGCATGCCTATCGATTTCATGCCTTCAAAAAAAAAAAAAAAAATTGGTTGTGGAGATGTGATGGACCAAGCCAACTTTAATTTGTGATCTATAGAGTCTTGATTTTTACTTTCATCAATAGCAGGCAGAAAAGATAGGACTTTGATTGTTGAAACAAACTCACATGAAGTTCAATTCCAAGAGATTTAATGGTTGTATCATTAACAAGCTCTTCTCAGCATATTGATTTGATTGAAATAGTAATTAGCATGGAATATCTTGTTTCTTATACACCTAATTTAAGGGGAAAGAGTTTTGCATCAATTGAAACTAAAAGAATTCCAAATCAAGATAACTAACTCAAATTATCTGAGAGAGCCAATCTGTAGCAATGAAAAAACATCTATAATCAGGAAGTAATTCTCTCAACTATTAAATGAGTTCAGAAAAGGCACGAGCCAGACATGTTCAATTTCCCACACAGGCAAATAAATAGTAGATGCAAGACACTCAGGTGAATTGAACAACACCTAAGCTCACCTATTGTCAGATTTTTCTCACATAGACAACATCTCCGCATATTTTTACAGATTCAAATCCTTCAAATTCAGCAGTTAAGACAACCTTTCCCTAATGCTAATTGCAGAACTGACTAAAGACGCCAATGATAACATTATGCTGGTGTGTGTCAGGTCAAATTAGTAACTCAAGTCAATTTGAGTTATGCTCATAGGTTAGGAACCTTTTCAACAATGATAAAACAGATCACACAAAAACAACTACCTCGACACTAGCATAAGTAACAGACTTACAAGGTTATGTTAAGCGGTAAAATGCAGTTATCATAAAGCATAACATCCCTGCAATAGGCTTATTTTTCAGTTTTCAAATTCTCATCCCTTCTTATGCCTATCTAAAAATGATAAATGAATCTTTTCCAAGTCCTAAAAAGAGTTCTTGTCCTAAACTTGGGTATCCGTCTTATTGCCATTTTAGCAGTCCTGGACATGTGACTTTATTAGCATCTTGAGACAGTCTCCACAGTTTTTTCCTTCCCTTTTCTTCCCTCAAGAGATATCTGTCTGTCCGAAATTTTGCTTTTTTTTTTTTAGGAAAAAGGCGGGGAGGGTTAAAGTTTAGATGCATACGAACCTCCCACATTCGAAGAGAATCACTAAAGGATAATTCGCGGCGGAAAAGCACCAGCAACATTCTGAATGCAAAGTGAAGACTTTCAGCACCAATACGTGACAGGTGTGCGAACATCTCCCTGTCTGTGACTTCCAAAATGTGCCACAAAACTTGCAATTGGTTCATCACTCCTGTTGGCCCTTCCATTTGAAAATTTTCACGCTGGAAAAGGGAGAAATGCTCAGGTTGAGGGGAAACATGATGTTATCAATCTCATTGGTTTCTAAGAAGGGATACCATTCTCCTTAGAAGCATCTCAAAGCACCAAAATGCGTCAGCATTATCCTCAAAAAGAACCACGAAAGGTGACAGAAGGTCACTCATACCTAAAAAGTTTCAATAGAAGCTCTCTTTGAGTCGAAGTTTAAAATACAACAACCATAATAAAAACATTCACATGTAGAAAGAAAAGGGACTGCACCTTGACAATACCCAGTTGCAGGATCAACCCATGCATAGACTGCAAGGATATCAGACATTCTAGCCAAATTTCTTGTATCCTCATAGAATTCAAGATGACTATCTGTTCTCACCACATCTACAACTGAGAAAATAACAAATATCAACTCCAGTAGAGTAGAACTATGGGAGGATATCACAAACATATTTACTGGATTTCTGTAAAAATTGAGACAACCATGCTCAACTTACCTATGCGGTGCAGAGTCCATAGCCACTCTGACACTCTCTCCTCACTGACATTAACATCTCGAGATGAAGTTGCACTTCTGAGAGGAGATTCTGGAATACTAGATATCTTCAAACTGCTTACAATTTGAGTTTTACTAGCTGACTTTTGGGGCTGCGGCACTGTCCCACAGGCATTAGCTGGGCTCATTTCTATTTCAGAGCTCATGGGGGGTAAAACACCATTTGAAGGAAAATCAGTTTGCTCCATAACTATATCAGTGTTGTTAGTAATTCGGAAACTATGCATTCTATCATCTCCTGTTTGAAACGTATCATGTGTAGAAAATTTGCTGTCAGCCTCGTTATATTCTTCCCTATCTTCTTCATTTTTCTCAAACAAATTAGTTACAGGCAATGATGGAAAATCAAAATAAGTTTGGATTCCAGATTTGGATCCATTCACTTCTCTTCCTACTTCTTGAGAACCAGAAGTATATGGAGTAGAACTGGCCGGTAAAGTAGAAGAGTCACAGGCTGCACCAACATCGTTGTCCCTCACGCTGACAAGATCATCCGAATCAATGAAGCCTTCCCTTTGACATGCTCGTGACTGTGACATATCTGTACAATCATTATCCAGATGTTGGAAGTTATCTAATCTACTTGTGCTATCTATGGAAGTTTGTCTGCTTTCAGTTTTGCCTTCTCTCCCATGGTCATCTTTTGAAGATGTCCTTATGTCCAAAACTTTAGATCCCACCACATAGGCAAGTGAACCAGTCCCTACACTTGAATTCATCATTTGGCATTGTCCGATCAGACTGCTGTATCTATCCCTGCATAAGTTCATATAGTGCTTTAACAATTGAATTTTCGGCCGTTTTTATCATGATCCAAATGACAAGCTAAGAAGTCCGCCAGCACAGTTTTTTTTTTGCGCGGGGGGGGGTGAGGAGGGGGGAAGGAATTGTTAACAAAGATGCATTGAATATCAGCACAAGTAATATGAAACCAACCAATGTGAAAAGCACAATATAAGAAAAGGCAAAGTACCTTAAGAATAGTAAACCAACACTTATAAATATCTGCATACTGAAAATATTTACTTCCACAATAATCATCCCTCCAGAATTACTAAAATGCCAATTTCCTACCCAATAACACATTTCCTGCTCCATACATGTACAATATTGTAACATGAATTAATATTAACAGGAAGCAATTTTAGCTGATCTAGGTAGCCAATGCTTAGCTCCGATTCAGTTTGAACTTTTCAAGATGTTCCTTTTGCCAAGACTCATTGGATTGGAATAAAGGAGATCTAACTCCTATTATTTTCATGATAGCATTTCCAGGGAAGATTTATAAAAAATAAAACTCATATTACTACATTGTCCTAAACAACTTGCATACAGTGCAAAATCAGAGCACATAAGTAAAGATCATAAAAGTCATCATCGTATTCAGAACAAATAGAAAACCAAAAGCACTTGCATTGTTTGAAATATACTTGATCCTTGTAAAGGACCTCAGATATCCTCAAGTTTACACAGAGAAATTAGAGGATTCCCCTTCATCAATTATATTGATCTTATGGCTTGAAAGAAATGGGAGGATTTCTTTCAAGGGTTTACAGTTTTCATGTAAAAAATTACATATGTTGCTTTAAACATGCTACTGACTTGATTGCCAAATTATTTAAGGACTTTTCTATTGTCTCAATTGCATTTCCTTTGTTGTTCAAAGTTCTATTGCTGGTAATCATTTGTTGCCACTTTCAAATACATAAACACACGCTCAGCATGTATCTTTGTTTAGTTGAATTTGCTTATCATTCATCAAAAGAAGAATATTGTGAAATGCCAAGTCTAAAGGAGTACATAAACAATCATTTTATTCAAAGTAAAGGGAAAAAATTGACGTAATAAGTGTAATGGCATGTTGTACACCAGAAAAGCTAATTGGATCCAATGTTTCGGATTAATCTATTTGCAAGAACAAGAAAAGAGGAGGTTGTATCATATGTTTATCATGCAACATTTCAAACACAGAAATAATATTTACATAAGTTGGCCAAGACCTCCTTGCTTTTCTCAATTGCCTTCGAAACTCAGCTGTACTGTCCAGGGCATAGCAGCCAAGTAAAAATTCCCATACTTCTGGTCTTATAGATGGATCTACACCCTACATGCAGAAAACAAAGTGAACAGTGGTTAGTGTTATTCGTCCTACAAAATAAAAAAGCAGCCCATTCCACAAAGTTTGACTATACCTGTGAGAAACAGAAGCAACATTAAATAAAGATTACCTTATAATCAGAAATAAATCCAATTTGCCTCCACATAAAGACATCTAGTGAACTCAGTAACAAAGCTGAGGTAAGCAAATAGGAAAAGGATGGAACACCGAATATTTGCCCATAAACTAGGAATTGGCATAGATATTGTTTTTTTTTTGGTCGAAGAAATTGGCAAAATTTGCTTGACCAGATTTTTGACAAATAAAGGAGACATAACAAGTATGATGTTGACAAAATTTTTGTCAAGCACTCAGGGGATCGATCTTATCACATTTTCTCTAATTATAGCTAAAAAACCATTAAACTCTCATGCTTATGACAAATCAGTGATTCAATGATGCCACTATCAGCTATCAAAGTCTCAGCTAAAGCATACAGTAGGAACAAGATTGCCCATCGTGCAAGTAAAGCATGGTCGACAAACCAACCATAGTTTAAATTGTCTACTGGATAGTAGATTTTACTCCAAGAGTATAGCATAATCAACCAAATAACCATACTTATAAGTGAAGATGTCTGTTAGCTTCGTAAAGATCAAAAAATCTTCATCTAGAATAGGGTCATAAGGCCCGATATAATACAAAGATCCATCTGGTACAGTATGTGCAAATATATCAACCGGTCTATGCAAGAAGTAGGTTGAGTGAAGCAAGACTAAGAAACAATGCTGAGCAGGAATCTCTCTAGAGAACTATCATCATTGTGGAACTAACTACATAAAGGGTGTGACTTTCTCAAAAAGCATACTGTACTCAAAGGGCAAAAAGCACAGAGTTGTTTATGCAAATTAAACACCTCCCAAAATGTACATACCCCAAGAATGATCAACCTAAGTGCTTTACGAAAAGCCAAAACCTTTCCATCACTATCAAAACTTGCCCTCCACTTTTCAGGCTTGAGCATTCGGCTGACCTGAATCAAGACAGAAAATAGAAAACTCAAACTTTAAAAGCTAAAAGTTTACATGAGCCACATAAATATAGATATAAAAAAGACATACTTTTTAAAAAGAAAAGGTGCATGTCACTAATTAACAGTCCATGCAATAACATAGATTTGTCTTTTCTGAGGAATAAAGGGTTTCAAACCAGAACACGGGCTTCTAGATTAGCATGGACATGTGCTGTTACTTGGCAGTGGTACACAGATTTGAGAAGCTTAAACGAACCCCATCAGAATTAAAAATTTAGGCTCTTTCTTTAGTTGGCCTGTATTATTTTCTCATTTTAGGAATCTAGGATCTTCCTTGGCAGTCAAATGTCCTAATATTTGAGAAGCTTAAGCGAACCAAGTAAGTCATTTACCCTTAAGTAATAATCTTACATGAGATAAGAAATAAAGACCTAACTAGGCTATCACTGTCTTTATGTGTTTCTCAATAGAATTTCATTCAGATAAATGTTCTTTCTTGGCTCATAAACTTAGTTATTCTCTCCTTTCTCTCTTCCCCAATACAGGAAGGAGCAACACTGAAGCTCCATGCTTAGAAGGGCCTGCCAATTGTATGACTGACTGAAGAAGTACAGCGCATCCACTCACATCCTTCCAGCTAGTGTGCGTGATTGGTGTAACTTACAGGCCAATGTAAATATATGATTTATTTTTTACAAAGGGATCATTAAATCACATCTCGAACTACTAAAATATTCCCATCGCATTGGAGACATCTTATCAGCGATCAACACAGTGGTGTAGCTGTTGACAGATGCATTAACACAAGGCTGAGTTGCAACAAGCTTTTTTCTTCAGAAGCATTGAGACAATTCGACCTACATTATTATATATCTTCTGGTGCAGTGAAATGCAGAGTGTAAATTCACGTCGATGGAAGCTACTGAAAGAAGAGATGTCGTAAAAAATCATTAACCAAGAACAATAAGCATGGCCACACCGGTCAATCAACTTTGTCACGCACTGGTTCAGTTCCATACTCATTGAACCGTGGGCATAAATGAAGGAACAACGAAAGACCACTACAGAAAATTACTACCATAAAACAACCTTCCTTGGAGATTGAGAGAGACAAGGATCGCTGATATCGCGGACAATCGAACTCATCCTCTGCAGATTCACCGAGCTCGCTTTCCCGCATCGCCATGGCTTCTCCACTCCACCAGAAGACATCACACTTTCCAAAACCCCGTCTTTCCTCTCCCCTACCCGGCAATCATCACCACCGAAATGCCAACTCAAGAATCACGACGAAACTGCAAAAACCAAAAAAGCCACCGAATCATTCGAATGCGCGCAAACCCATCACAACCAAACCAGAGAACTAATCCGGGGAAGCTTCAAAAAAACCATCTTTTTTATGCCGATCGCTTTAGCCGCGATCAGTGAAGATCAGGAATCGGGAATCGAATTACATTTGCTCGATGACCGCGAAGAAGGCGCGGGAATGGGGCTCGCCGGGGCGATGCGTCGCTCCGAGCGATGGTTACGATGATCGAGGACGGCAATCGGATTCGCCCGATCCGAGGGCGATTGCGAAGGGGATGGGATGGGTACGTGCATGCGCCGCCGTCGTCGTCGCCGTCGCGCGAACGGTGGTCAATGCGCGGTGGCGCGGGCGTCGTTTTGGCTGGAGGGGGAGGGAGGAAGATGAGATCTCCGAAGCGCAGAGAGGAGAGAGAGAGAGAGAGAGAGAGAGAGAGAGATGGTGGAGGGAGGGAGGGAGGGAGGGAGGGAGGGGTTGGGTTGGGTTGGGTTGGGTTTAGGGGGAAGGAAGGGAGGAGTAGGAGGCAAACCTCTTCCTCCTTTTGTCAATGTCACCGAATCGTAGACCGTTTCCTCTCTCTCTCCCTCTCTATTTATTCCCCCCTTTTTTTTTTGTTTTTTTCTGGTCACCCAAAACAATAATTGTTTTTCAGTTCAGTTCATATATATCTCTTCTTCTCGTACTTCATTCTATTACTAATATGTAATATTGAAACAAAATATGTATTGGAATTTTAATCACAAGGAGATTGCGCGTCTTTTATAATATTTTCAAATGTTTTATGTTTTGAATTTGCTCGATTGATTTTATCGTTACTATTTATTTGTTGAGGAGGTATCGTAAATAGTGATGATTGTATATATTGATATATCCACAATCAAAGATGATGCATTGTTATTTGGATGACATTGATCTTCTTAGCCCCATGATTTTTGCTCCTTTTTTTTTCTTTCAATTTGTAATTGTGTTTAAGCGAGAGAGGAAGTACTTAGGACATGAAAAAGAAAATCCCATTTTTGTTATTAGTCCTTTCACAATTTTTAATGGGGAACTTCGAAATTGTTTTATGAACACGTACTACACTTCAAATTCAAACAAATGATCTTACCATGATTTAGTCAAACAAAAATTAAAAATCATAATATTAGATTATTTGTCAATGTTATTTTCAACTTTTAAGACAATTTTCTAAATTTCTATTCTCTACTCTTTGAAGACAAAATCGCTATATTTTCTATTCCATGTGCTTGGCCAATCCATGCATCACATGGAAATTATTCTAATATTTCAATATATAAATATCGTTGATCGAATTTTGATTCCTTTAAATATGGCGATTATTGTATGATTCCTTTTGCATGATTTTGATGCTTCTTTTTCAATTAAGAAAATTCTATATGTTCCCTGATACTAAAGATATATCGAAAAGTATGTCATATTGATTTGACGACGGAATTAATCTTGTCCTACCATTATTATTAACGTTGTCAGGAAGTATGATGGTAGATAAATATTTGAAATTTACAACAATTCCTCTCTTCTTTTGTACCCTTTTTTTCTTATTTCAAAGCAATTGAGGACTAAAAAGAGACTTCCCTAGAAAAATTAGATTGCAATTTGAACTTCACAGAGGTCTAATAGGAGAAATATACATGCCAATAAAAAAATAAAAATAAATGAAGGATCAAAGACATCGAAAAAATACTTGCCTAATTAGAAAATAAATCAAAAAAATCAAAGGTGATTAAAAAATAATAATTATTATTTTCTTTTCTTGTCCTAGACCGAGGAGGATGCCCTAGAGCTCCAGTCGCACCGGCATTGGCGCAAGACACCATTTTTGCTTCCCCGGCACCTCGCGCCGCGCACTCCAAATGGCGCACAGCCTTTGCCGCATCGCGTCCCGACTCACCGCCGCCGCCTACCGCCGAGCCGGACCCAAAGCGCCGACCTTGCCGGGCGCCGCCGCCGCGCCGCCGCCGTTCTCCAGAGCTTTCTCGGCGAGCTCCGGCGGAGGCGACCCATCCTTCCCCGGCTCCGGCTCCGGCTCGGGCTCCGGCCATTTCGACGACGGGGGTTGGGATTCGGTCTCGTCGTGGTCCACGGGCATGACCAAGGACTACTTCGACGGGGAAGCGGTGGGTCGCCGGACGGGCCCGAGCCCCAGCACGAGCGCGACCGCCCCCGGCCAAAACCCTGGCTCGAACCCTTACGAGTCGATGATGATCTCGGATTTGCAGGAAGTCGAGGACAAGTTGAGGGAACTGGACGAAGAGAACAGGAAGAGCAAGGCGTATGTGGACGGCTGGGGCGAGAGGCTGAGAGAGATCAGCGTGTTGCTGAAGCAGGTGCGGGAGCCCGGGGCAAGGGGATCGTATTTGAAGGACTCCGAGAAGGCGGAGATGTATCGGCTGCACAAGCAGGATCCTGAGGTTTACACTGTGGAGAAGCTGGCCAAAGATTATAGGATCATGAGGCAGAGAGTGCACGCTATCCTTTGGTTGAAGGAGATGGAGGAGGAGGAGGAGAAGAAGCTTGGCCACCCTTTGGATGATTCGGTCGAGCTCTTGCTCGATACTTGCCCCGAGTAAGGAAATTGTTTTGTTCAATTTTTGTTGCATCACATTATTATAGTGGTAATTTGATCGGGATTCAAAGGTTTTATCAGTTTGCTTGTTTGTATTAGGACAAGTAGCGCTTAAACTCAAGAAAGCTCAAAATTTATTGTTTGGGATTTGTTGTGGAATCTACTCTTTCGCTACATTTGGTGATGATGGAGTATTGTAGCCAGTTAGGAGCTTTAAATAAAATCTCTTTAGGCTTTGATCATTACATTAGCTCAATTTTTGTGTGCACTGTAAATGGAGAGCTCGCCACCTTATTTGCATTGTAATTATCTTTCTGTCGAACAAAATAATTTGCTATAATACAAACAATGCCAATGTTGTAATCTGTTGGCCTTTTAACAGGAGTGGCATACTGTTGAAGTAACTTATTTGTTGATTAAGAAGGAGAAATTCCTTTTGTTCAGCATAATCCCAAGTAAGAGGGTAGGTTCTAAGATGTCGCTCTTCAAATTTGCATTTTGAATTCTTGTGTTAGAAAGGATATTATTCTAGAATCAGTAAAATTTGTGACCTATTCTGGAAGTCAATGTTCCTTCATTGAGATGGCCAGTTGTTGCTGCACGCATATGTTTGCAGAGAGAGAGAGAGAGAGAGAGAGGAGAGAGAGAAGAGGGGGGAGGGTGAGGGAGGAAGGGAAGGAGGGAGGGAGGGAGGTGCCTGAGTCCAAGGCTCGTCTTCCAAAGAGAGAGGGGGAGGGGAGAGAGAGAGAGAGAGAGGGAGGGAGGCCGGGGGGGAGCTGCCACAGAGTCCAAGGCTCGTCATCCTCTCTCTATCTTTGCTCTCCCTCTTAGATAATCTTGCTGATTCAAGCTCTCTAATTTTTATCATTTTTTTTATAAGAGAAATCTTATCCTGTCTTATCCAGGGATTTGGGGTAGATTCAATCGGGAGATAATTCCAAACATATGCAGATATATTTCATTGACCCCAAGTGTGGGATTGGATAATGTGTATCCTGTCCGGCTCTATGTTAGATCCATAAATGCATTCTTATTGTGCATGGATTAGGAGTGCACTGTACAGGATCCTTATCCAGAAAACAGAATAAATAGCCTCAAAATTGTTGGCTTTACTTTTCAAGTGATTTAGTCAATTCACATCATTAGGGGACATGAATTTTATGTTTGATTTGTAATGAGGTTTTGTGTGGAGAACTGGAGAACTAGTGACTCTCAATCAAGAATATGTTCTACATTTAGACAGTATTGCTTGTTACTTCTCAGTAACCCATGGTTTCATATTTTAATTTGAAAAGTTTCTAATGCAATACTTTTAACTCAGGTAGAATAGTGCAATATTGATCATTTTCTCCTTGCAGATTTTTCAATTCCCATTGCAGGGAGTTTCATGTGGCATCCCTTCCCTACAAACCTGACTTCAAGGTTATGCCAGAGGGCTGGGATGGAACTGTCAAAGATCTAGATGAGGTCCACTATGAGATCTCAAAGAAAGAAGATGAAATGCTGTATCAAGAGTTTGTCCAAAAATTGAACTTCAACAAGATGAAAGTAAGTTCACTTGCCTTTTTTTTCTCAACTCTTGGAAAGATGGGGAGATCAAATATATAATTGGGATTTGGGTGCTTCTTTGGTTGGTAAATGTATGTGGAAATGATTTAGTTAGCAGTTGAATCTGGACATTGTCTTGTCAGTCTTCATTTTCAGGCCATTAACATCTAGGATAATTCCTAAGATTTCCTCTTTCGATAGTTAATATGCTAAAGTTTTGGAGAAAGTGATCTGTTAATATGCTTAAGCTTGTTGCATAGGACAAATGCTTCACCAGCCAGTGCTGGTCAGGTAAGTATGGGCTGGATCATCCAAAACCCTGCTAATTTCCAAATTGTGTGGGAATATGAGATATAGGCTGTTATTAATGCGACTTTTGAGAAAGCTTATTCTGACCTTTAGCTCCATAAAGGAAGAGCTGCTCTGTGGAGAAAAATGAGATTTCAAATCATGATGGTCTAGTGACATTTTGATGTCTGTTCCTTTTCCTCATCTTTCCTGTATATAAACTGTCTTGTTTTCCAGAATGAATTCCAGTTGGATATTGATGAACTAATGGATGTGATTTTGTCTGTTTACAGGTGGCTGGGAAGGTGAAATGCCACAAATATAGCCGACGTCGGCCCTCAGAAGGATGGAATATCACAGTCGAAAAACTCGGACCACGTGGGAAGCGTGGAGGTGGTGGAGGATGGAAATTTGTAAGCTTACCTGATGGATCTAGCCGGCCGCTGAATGAGATGGAGAAAATGTATGTGCGGAGGGAGACACCACGCCGCAGACGCAGGATCCTCCCTTGATCACTTTGGATCCTGGTGCTGCTTTTTTCAAATAGTGGATGACATGATTAGGTACTATTACCAGGGAAATGTTTGTTTCTTTCCTCTTCCTTTTATGCATCTTTGTGCTGTTGGTGCACCTTTTTTTATCTCTCCTCTTTTGCTGTGTAGTCACAATTCAGGTGGAGTACTTATAATAAAGGCCACAATTTTTTGGTCTACCTGCAATTTATTTTGAAAATGGGTTTCATCAAACAAAAGGAAAACGAAATGAGCTCGATATTTTCATGAATCTCATGTCATTTTCAAGTTGGTAAGGGTTTTTCAAAGTTAGGTACTTCAAATTCATAGTCCCGTTGAATAGGAGGGCGAAGGCTTTTAGAAAAAGTCTTTCTGAAGAAGTCTATAATAGCCCCGTTGAATAGGAGGGCGAAGGCTTTTTGAAAAAGTCTTTTTTGTCTTGTAAATGAAATGCTTTTTTTCTTTTTGGAATTTCTATTTAGAGAGGGGGCTTCAAGTTCTTAGGAAGAACCGTACAAGGCAGCTCACGTACAGTTCGGGAGCCGAGCCCCAGCACTGGGGCTTAGGTCAACACTTATATAATAGCCAGTCATCAATTGGAAACAGGCAAGATGGTGATGAATTGCAATTGGTCCAAACCTTCTACCAACGACCGATTGCGACCTGCCCAGAATGCCCATACATACTAAGACCTTATTTACACAACAAGAAAGGCCGAGTGGAAGGGGGCAGTCAGCTGGTTTCTCGTTCTCGTCTCTTATCTAAACTTGAACCCGTGGAAGGGAGCAGTCAGCTGGTTTCTTGTTCTCGTCTCTTATCTAAACTTGAACCCGTAGTGAAAGATCCATTTCTTTTGCGCTTGATCTCGTCCTTTCTTGAGCTTCCTATCATAGGCACGCCAAGAAAGGATTGGTCGGAGAAAAGAGGGCTTCCACTGGTCCATTTCATAACGCCCGTCTTATTCCATTTTTATTTGGGCAAGTTGGATGGGGCTTTTGAGACCAGTTTTCCACACTTCCCTTACGCTAGGTATGATTCAGAAGTCTATATTCCTATAATCAAAAAAATTTCATTTCGAAGGGCTGAAGGCGGCTTTGCTCATGAGTTAAGGAATCTTTTGTTCCAAAATTGTTTGGATTTAGTGGTGGAGTTGGGTCTAACGTGTACCGTAATAGGCGTAGAACTTGGTGGTCCCACAATTGACTACCTCGGGGGTATGCTTTTCCTAACAAAGGAGGGTTAGATTCAGGTGATTGAAGATGAGAATTGTTATTAAACATCTAATTTCTTTGTTTTTGGTAATTAAGGGGTCACACGTGACTCGTTTTTGCAGAGAAAGAAGGCTGGAGGGGCTCCCGGTCGATATGTAGGTTTCAAGGGCTGGAACTAAGGTAATGGGAGTTTGTGGAGTTGGGCGGGAAACTCCCCAGGGCCCTTTTTTATAAGAGTAAGGGAATAGTTCAACCATGAACTGTGGCGCTTAAACTTAAAGAAGTGTACTTACTTTTCATCGCGCTGAAAGAAAAAGAAATCTTCCCACTTTGCTGGAAGGAAAAACCTTGTCACCCCTTTTTTCGATCAGAAGGCAACTACTTCCTCCTATCTAATCTCCCATTGTTGAAGTTGTACCGCCCAAGCTACTTTGATCTAAGTAAGGATACGAAAGCATTGGCGGTGCAGCTTTACAAATTAATCCTAATATGCGAAACACATGATTGTAATAGAGAGCTTCTTAAGGTCAATGAAAGCTAAACCTCATTCCAGTGACCAAAGGCTCGATCGTCTTGTTATTTCTTCTATTTTGGTAGATACTTTGGTAAATGGAAAGACCCAAAAATGTTACCCGCGTCAGGGAATTCAATTTCCTCAGCCTCGGGTCCCAAGGACTTTGTTCAAACAACAGGCGGAATTGGAGGAGCATCTTATGAAGAACCCGCTTACTCGGGGCAAGGGCGTAAAATCCATCAAGATCGTCAAAGCTCTACTTGGCGTTTTAGACATCGTTGCTCATCTATAGCCCTCTCAACCCTACTTCTTGTGCTCACCTGATAGAAGTTTTCCCTCATGGGGTTTGGGTCATCTTCTCTCCGAACGATCTTTCTATAGAATGAGATATACAAGAGGAAAATCTACTCGAAAGCCGCCCCCTTAAAGGATGCAACCAAATTCCCTATAGAAAGAAAGTGATTTTTGTTCCAGATAGCTTAAAGAGATCATTATTAGAAAGCCCCCAAACTGCTCTCTCTCTTATTTGTTTGTTTTACAAATGCTAGTCTCTGCTATAGAAGTGAGGTTTCGGAAGAAACTCTCTATTATAAAGAAAGACTTCATTAATGGTTGGGAACAAACTTGGGTGGTTGAATCAATGAGAGTCATGTCCCCAATGCCATAAGTCCCCATCACCAATCAAATTAGGGATTTTGCAACCGTACAAAAGCTAGCCTAGGTGCGCATTAGTGCCCAGTTTTAGGAAGAGCATCCCATAAGTGCGTAGAGGCAAAACCCTCTCTTTGAAGAATTCCGGGCGCTATACCTCGAAAAGTATGAAGCCAAGGAAGTAATCAGATACATATCAACTTCTTTTTGATGGATCAAGAATAGATAGTTGTCTCATCAATAGTCAAAGTCAACACACTTCCAACCAATTCGAACTACTTGGATTCCTGAGCGACTTGCTAAGTTGTATGTGGATGAGATTGTGAGGCCGCATGGTGTACCTATAAGCATAGTATCTGACCGATATGCTAACTTTACTTTGCGATTTTGGAGTGGATTTTAACAAGTCATGGGAACTAAGCTACACTTTAGTACTGCATTCCACCCACAAACAATTGGACAATTTGAGCGAGTTATACAAATATGCTAATAGCTTGTTTAATGGTTTTCCAGGTAGTTGGGATGCTTACCTACCACTTGTAAGTTTGCCTACAATAATAGCTTTAAGGCCAGTATTGGTATGGCTCTCTTTGGTCTCACATGAATTACATCCATCCTTGGGATGAGCTTGAGAAAGGCTTTTCAAAAACTATTTTCTTTCTCTCATTAAAGAATGGGTTTCCATACAAGAAAACAAGTTCAATTTTAAATTTTTAAGAGCGATCGATCATGGTTCTACAAAATTATGTATGTATGTATGTATGTATATATGTTGTTTTTTTTTTCTTTGGTGGTTCTACTTACCTATGATCTAAAATAAGAGATCCTGAATCAAGCCCTTTGTTTGTCTTCCTCATCATATATTTCCATACTTAATTATATGCCAAAGTTCAAACTCTATATAAAGAAGATCGTTGGAATATTTAGATGTTAATTCATGTCCTTATCTAATGATTTAATTTTTTGGAGTGGTTGGCTATAATCATACAAAATTGTACAATGATTCCGCCCAAAAAGGTTATTTGCATTTTATGGAAAATAAAACAAGCTTGAATGGAGAAGGCAAGTATTACTATTTGATAATCAATTTTCATGTTGCTCATATGCTGCAAAGTGTAACTTTGGGGGTGTCCCATTTGAAGGCAAACGAATCGAGCCTCTAATCAGCTACTCAAAGCTCAAGCCTTATACATTACTCAAACTTGTTATGAAAGTACAATTAAGTTTCAAAACTTTCAAAAAGTGCAATTAAATTTTAGAATTTGTTATGAAAGTATAATCGAATCCTAAAATTTTCAAAAATTGCAATCAAACCTAAAACTTGTCATGAAAGTGTAATTAAATCTATGGATGAGCATGGTCTAGGTTGGGCCAATCCGTCTCCTAACCCTATGACCAACCCATATAGTGTTAGGTCCTCAATTTTTGGGACTAAGGACTGATCTTATTGAGCTTGGGACCGAGAACTGGACTGACCCAATAGATTTAGTCCAGTTCTAGGGTCAACCCGGAACCAATCGATAAATTTTTCTTTCATTTTTTGTACTCCTTAAAAAAGCGATTGAGGACCAAAATGACCCATTGGGTTCGGTCCGGTTTTAGGGTCAACCCAAGACCAACCAATAATTTTTTATTTCATGTTTTGTACTCTTTAAAAAAAACGATTGAGAACCGAACCGACTCAATGAGTTCGATTCGGTTTCAGAGTCAACCTAGGACCAACAAATAATTTTTTATTTCATTTTTTGTACTCCTTAAAAGGGCAACCGAGAACCATACCGACCTAATGGGTTCGATGATGAGCGAGGTCAACTAAGAAAGGCAAGCGGTGAGAGTCAAGTGGGGTGAGCATTGAATAGAATGAGCTTGAATATCTAGCGAGAAGCAACAAGCCAAGTGAGCATCGAGTGACAAGCAGCTCGAGTGACCCAAAGTGAGTGAGGCGAGTGTCAAGTGGTGAGCGGGGAAGTTGTTTTTTTCGATTTTGGCAAATTGAAGACTAATAGGACAAATAAGACAGAAAAGAACGAATATTAGATGATGATGCTATAAGAAGTTGTTTATGCCTTTTTGGATGCCATGAGGACTCCTTATAAAAATATTTTCCTCATTGGTAAATTATGTTTATTAATTTATTTAACCGTGAAAGACATTAAAAATCTAAGTTATTAAAGAATAATGTAAAGTTACTTGAACTCCTCACTAAATAGGTGTTTAATATGTTTATTAATACCATAAAAGATATTAAAAATCTAGGTTATTAAAGAATAATGTAAAGTTACTTGAACTCCTCACTTATTTTAAGGTTTTTCTATATAAAAAAATTATAAGTAATATTATATATATATATAAAATTAGGGTTGGTCCATTAGACCGACCCGAAACTCTCACGACCGAAGACCAACCCATATAGTGTTGGTTCAGGAATTTTAGGACCAAGGGCTAACCCAATCTCCCTAGGAACCGGACCAGGACCGGTAGGGTTGGGCCGGTCTAGGGTTGACCCTAAACCAATGCTCACCCCTAATTAAATCTTCCTCATTATATGTTGTCGATTTACACCTATTAAAAATGTTGGGACAATTTGTAATTACAAATTAAGGATTTGCTTTCACTAGAAACCAAAATCCATCTAACCCTTAATTAAGATAGATGTTGAAAATAATGAAAGGTCGATGGATACTAACAATGTACTAAATTGAAAAGGATGGGGCTATTTTTACCATCTTTTAAATGGGATCACAATATTTGAGAAGTTTGCTTACTTTCCATTTAAAATAGGCATGGAAATAACTCCATATCGAAGGCCCTTAGCAGAGGGGACAAGTCTAGCCCAACTGCTTCCTTGGGCTTGGGCCTGGCCCAAAAGTGAACTTATCATGAGCTTTGGTCATTCCCTACTTCATGCGAGAGCGGCAAGTCTAGTTCAACTGCTCCAATAATTTTGCTCTCTCTCTCTTCCCCACCCACCCCCCTCTCTTCGTTTCAATCAACTATTCCAATCTTCAATTTTTTTTCCAACTTTACTATACCGTTCTTTTTGGTTGGTTATTATGCCCTTTTTTCGGTTGAGGGTTATTGTACCATTTAAAAACACGTATTATTAGATATATGAAACAAATCTGACATTATATGATACAACAAATATGACATGAGAACCTCATTTGATTCTAATTTGTAATTGAGAATTTAATATAATAATCATATTTGAGATTTAACATTCAATTAACTTAATGTTTATAAACTTCTATGCATGCTATTTTGTGACATATACAAACTCAACCTCAAGAAGAAATTAATGAAACCATCCCACCTCGATCAAATTCATGTGAAAGGACCTAAAAGCTCGATTGAAAAAATTTAATAGTGAACACATGCTCGAGTTACTATAGAATTCGGGATCAAATGGTGTAATATACTTAACCAAAAATATATAAGCAATCTAGCGGTTCTAGTAGGAAAATTTACTTTCTAGTCAACCACCAAGGAATTATATGATTTAAAATAAGAGATCCTTAATTTAAATTTTTAAAAGCCCTTTGTTCATCTTCATCATTATATATTTCCACACTTAATTCAATGCCAAAGTTCAAACTCCATGCAAGGGAGATCGTTAGAATATTTAGACGTTAATTTGTGTCCTTATCTAATGGTTTAACTTTTTTAGAGTGGTCGGCTGTAAGTCTACACAATTGTATGATGGTTCTACCCAAAAAGGTTATTTGCATAGGAGGTACAAGACACCAGTTTATGGAAAATAAAACAAGCTCGCAAGTATTATTATTTGATACCTAAAACTTGTTAAGAAAGTATAATTTAATTTTAAAACTTGTCAAATTTTGTCAAATCAACTCATTCCATTGATAATACTTATTGATAATTTTATGACTCAATTGCATCTTCATAATAAATTTTATAACTTAATTGCAAATTCTTGAAATTTTTAAGACAATATTGCACTTTCACAATAAGTTCTATGATTTATTTGCACTTTTTGAAAGTTTTGGAACTTAAGTGCATTTTCATAATAAATTTCACGACATATAATGCACTTATCCCTAACTCAAAAAGGAATATGCTAGATTCGTCTATAGACACTGGAATGGATTATGCCTTAACCCTAGTTTATTAGCAATTGCGAGGGTAGTAATGGAAATGTACCCCAGGTGGGCCATAACCCCAAAACTCACTCATTTTCGATGAAAATGAGGAAAAATAAAATAAAAAGAAAATGGAGAAATAGAAGAAATATCTTCACCACTGCACAGTCCGGCCTCGGAGCCAAAGCCTTTGAGGATATGGGGATAGCGTCGTCGAAGAAGAGGGTCCAGTCCTCCCTCCACGCCTCGCCCGCCTTCGACTCGGCCTGCGACTCCGCCTACGCCCACTGCCTCTCCCTCACCCAGCACGCCTTCCACGGCGTCTTCCCCTACCAGCTCTCCTCCGCCGCCGCCCACCTCCACCGCTCCCTCTCCTCCTCCTCCCCTCTCGTCTCCCGGTGGGTCCCCTCTCCCCCTCCCAGTCCCAGGTCGACCGCGCCCTCCGCGCCACCGCCCGCCTCCGGCCCCTCCCCCCCTCCGGCGGCGGCGACGGGCCCCAGCTGCTGGAGGCGGCCGAGTTTAAGGAGTGGGCGGGGGAGCTGTTCGCCGGCGCCGTGGTGGAGAGCGCGGGGAGGGCGGTGCTGACGCGGGTGCCGATCGGGGTGGCGGGGATCGCGGGGGTGGGGATCGCGACGGGGAGCGGGAAGGAGGTCATCGGGTCGGTGATCGGGGTCTACGCGCTCGGCGTCGCGACGTCGATTTATCTCGGCCTGTCCGGTTAGCGATTTCTCTCTCTCATCTTCTTCTCCTTCTTCTTTTTCTGGTGAATGTAATGAACATTTGGGTAAATCTGTATATGGCAACTCCTTCGATTGTAATTTATTGCCCGGAATGAATTGTTGATGAAATTGGTGATGAATTTGAGAGTGCTTCTTCTTGAAGAGATGAATTGAAATGGCCACGAATCACTCGTCGTCGTCTACTCTGTTCGATACCGATAGCGACTAGGACACCGAAGAACCGAAAATTGAGAAACCTGTTCCGACGGTCGAGCGCTGCTCGGCAACCCAACTCTCTGTCGCCGGTCCCTATGGCGGGGATTGAGCATGATTTCAGGCCACATTCTTTGTTCTAGGTTCTAAAAATTGAGAAACCTGTTCGGACGACAGGTAGCTTCAAGATAAAACCGGGAATCTGGATCTAGTCTTTTGTGTTTGGTATTCAATGATGAGCATGTAATTTGAAACCACCATCCAATCTTCCATTTATTAATCTTCGTGTGTCTAAATATGAATTGTGATTGGTGCATTGTAGCAAATGGTAGTTATTCGATACGATGATTCATTACAATTGTTCAATTAAGAGTACATATGGAGCCTCGGTAAATTTTGAACTGGCCTTGAAACTTGTTACAAGATAAATTTCAGATTCAAAAAATTAGGAAATTTATTCCGACAGGATAAGTTCAACGTGGAACTTCATGCAATATGAAATTAAGAGTGAGGGGTTCTAGGTTCTATGCAAGTTTCATTTAGAATCTAAAACTTTCTTTCATTTTCTAAAATCTGGAATCTACGTTGCATTCAGATTCCCCGTGACCTAAAACCTATCTTGTTACAGGTTTCAAAGTCAGTTTTAGGGTCCAACCAGTTTTCACTTTTATTATTAATTGAATGATTGTAATAAATTATCACATTTAATAATCATCATTTGCCACTTCAATTCACTAACCATAATTTATATTTAAACACACGAAAATATGAAATATTAACAAAATAAAAATCTTAATTATAAAATAGAAGCTTGTACTAGTGGTTGTAGATTATATACTCATCATAAAACACCATCGAATATTGCAAGATTGCGTGAAAAAATATACTAAGAACAACACAAAAACTTATTTTAAGCTTCGGGTTTTAGGTTCTAGGTTGATTCTAGGTTATAGATTCCATCAAACCGAGAACCTAAAATCTACCCGTAGAAACAGGTCCTAGTTTTTGGAACCTAAAACTTACCCTGCATACCTTAGAACCTAAAAACAGATAGGCTCCCATCAGTTCAGTTTTTAGATTCTAGGTCCTATCTTGGAACCATACTCGTCCCTATCCAAAATCACTTATCTTGTGGCAATGCACAAGGAACGAAAGGTTGTGCAGAAGGAGCGATTGCAGTGCCTATCGTCTCAAAGCTCGAGGCAAGTGGAACATGCTTCGTGCATATTTCGTAGTAAGCATTTGTCAACACCGATAATCAAAGTCTAATATTGAACTAACCTAAATCTAGAAGCTAGATGTCTTGACTTCATCATCGAATTTAACCTTTGTTATTATCTAAATCTAAATAAATAAATAAACAAACAAACTAGCCTCATCTTCTGCATTGCTCTTGAAGCCACCTCTCCGTTTGTCGTCTCTCTTTTTGCACATGCGTTTCTACTAAATCGAAGATTGACGGATAGCTTATCTTTAAGGAGAGATTCAACTAGGGCAATTGGAGATTGTATCTCTACTAGAATCATGCGATTTTGGAACTGCCCTGGAACCTTTTACAGGTAGGTTCTAGATTAGATTTTATGTTCCAAAATTAGAGAACTTGTTCCAACGGGTAAGTTTAATGTGAAACCTAGATGGAAACGTGGAACCACTCATCCTCATTTGCAGTAATGCACGAGGAAAAAAAGGGTGCATAGAAGAAATAATTGCACCACCCGTTGTCTTGAAGCTCGAGGTCAATGGAACATGCTTCGTGCATATTTCGTAGCAAGTTTTTGTCAACACCGGCAATCGAAAGTTTGATATTGAGCCAACCTAAATCTAAAAGCTAAATATCACAACTTCATCATCGAGTATAACCTCATCGTTGTCCAATCTAGATAAAAACTAGCCTCGTCTTCGTCATTGCTCTTCAAGCGACCTCCCCGTTCTCCGTCCCCCTTTGCACATGCCTTTCGGCTAAATTGAAGATTGATAGACAGCTTATCTTTAGGGAGCGATTTCAACTTGGCAATTCAAGATAGTACCTCGACTAGAATCATACGAAATTTAGGGGTACGTAAGGAAAAACAAAGCCTTCACACCAGTAAGGAAGGAAGGAATACATTTACATGGCGCTTCTTGTCCCCCTCAAGCTGATTCCGATTCCTCCAGTGAATTCTCCCATCGCTTTCCCCGAAATAACAGCAAACAATGATGTTAGTGCCACCGCTCTCCGGAGCCGAAGGGTATCTAATCAGCTTCATTTGCAGGAACATAAAAATCTGGTCCCCCACAAACATAGCAGAACAACGTTCGGCATCTGCAATTCATGTCAAAACCGAAGCCCCTTAGTTTGTTTCTAAACATAAATTTGCAGATGAAAGGATGATTGTGTAAGCATGTCTCCGAGCACCCTTGATTACCTGCATCGGATCATATTGCAACCACCGCGGCGCTCGACGTATATGTGGCAATTCGGGCACTGCCCCCACTTCTTCCTTTTCGCTAGACGTTCCAATAGAATAAGCCCCTCATCATGCGTTCGGCTGCATCGATGGCCTTCGACCCATGCGCTCGCACACTGGAAACAACCGCTTTGGTGGCATTTAGGGCAATCGAATCTCTTGGCTATGCCACTGCATCCACACTCGTCCACAATGAGCTCTCGGCAATTCGAGTTCGGGCAGTAACACTTTGAGAAACCCCCGATGTGCGACTCACATAGAAGGTCGCACCACCTAAGAAAGGATTCACTCGAGAGGAGCTCCCTGTACCGGAGGGGGTCGAGTCTGGCTTGACAATTCAAACCGGGGCATCGCACGTTCACATCTCCTTCGCCGATGCTCCAGGTGATGTGCGAGGACAAGCAGCGGCCGCAGAAGGAGTGCTCGCACTGTGCTGTGGCCTTGAAGCTCGAGGTCAGCTGGACGTGTTCCATGCATATTTTGCAGTATGCGGTTGGCGCAGCCCGAAATAATTTCGGACGTCTGAAATGCAATCTAAACCATAAAATTCTCATTGTTGGTCGCTGTTTCTAGGGGGATGTTTGTGGAGACTATGGCCTTAACTGAACCCCAGAAAGCAGATAGGAAGTTTTTGAGACTAAGAACCCCAATTACCGGCTTAAGTGCGCTGCTCAAAAGAGTGCTCATACGAGTCGGAGTTGAGGAAAGACAATCTGAAGTTTAGATGTTCTGGATGAGAGATTATCTCTCTTTCTTGTTAGATTCAGGGGGTTTCATAGATTTTATGTGTTGTTATTGATAGTTATCTCTATTAAATCCGAATTTTCATGGGTTTTAGTGGGGTTTTGTTTGGGGAATGATTCAAAAGTTTTGAATTAAGGATGAGTTTGTCATATGGATGTTTTTGCTGTACTAATGTGGAAACTAAAGAGACCTTATCTTTTGGCGGTGATTTATTCAACTTGGTAATTCAACTACGACTCCGTTTGTTTGAATTAGTTTCGAGGAAGACATGTGTTCATTTGCAGAAAATCAGTTAGTCTAAGGAAAACACGATCTCTTTTTAGGAAAACTCAAGTTAAAAAATTTAGAATATGACTTTCGACATTAAAGCCTAGAATCTATATTTTCTTATTGTTTCTATTTTACTATTCGATAACTTGTTTTTTCAACACGGAACTTTATCACCGATACTCCGGGTGATGTATGAGGACAAACAGTGTCCGCAGAAGGAGTGCTTGTACCGTGCCGTGGTTTGGAACCTCAAGGCCGACCGAACGCGTTCATGCATATTTCGCTGTATATGGTGCTCACAAATAGGCATATGAAATCGAATCTAAAACCTAAGTATCTCGTTGTTGGTCAATCTTTCTAGCATGTTTGTGAGACTAAGACCTAAATTGAACATCAAAAAGTAAATAGAGAGTTTGTGAGACTAAGACCTAAATTGAACCGGCATAAGTATGCTTCTCAAAAGAGTACTCATTCGTGTGAGACGATATGAGTATTGAAAGTTTTAAAACTTATCACGAAAGTACAATTAACTCTTAAAACTTTCAAAAAGTGTAATTAAGTCCTAAAATTTAGTACGAAAGTGCAATCAAGTCCTAAATCCTAAAATTTGTCAAATTGATCCAATCAAGTCTTTTCGTTGATTGAACATTTTAAAAGTTTTAAGAATCAATAACACTTTCGTAATAAGTTATATAACTCGATTGCATTTTTTGAAAATTTTGGGATTTGATTGTACTTTTGCGATAAGTTGTAGAACTTGTTTGCATTTTTTGAAATTTTTAGAAATCGATTGTACTTTCATGACAAATTTTGGTATTTCTAGTACATTTATCCCCTCATGCGAGAGTTTTGATTGATTTTTCCAAAGCAAATACATGTTGGAGTTGAGAAAGATACATCAATTCTGAATATAACAGATCGGACTCATGTATAGTTAGAAATACATTTTGAGAGATTATCTATTGTTGATGGTTTTTATGGAATTTTTTTGGGGGAAAAGTTCGAGTTTTAAATTATGGATGAGTTTGCTATATGAAGGTTTATATACTAAATTGAAAATGAAAGAGACCTTTTATCTCTTGGTATTATTCAAGCTGGTAATTTGGAGTTGATATCTCCTCTAGAATCGAAATTGAAATTAAATATTGCAATGCAAGACTTATTGCACTATGATTTACAAAACATCCAATAACTCGTTTCTTGGAAGTGGTCCATGAAGGAATGAATGACCATATATCATGATCAACCTACGAAACATATCAGATGATTTTCATCCCCTATTAAATCGGACTTATAATTTTTCTATTTAAGCAATTGACATGGGTTTTTAATGGGATCTTTTTTGGGGAAAAAAGATCGAGTTTTAAACTAAGGAAGGGTTAGCTATATGGATGCTTACTCAGTTAAAAATTAACGATGCCTTATCTTTTAATAGTTATATAAATTGGTAATTGGAGATAACATCTCCGCTATAATCAAAATTGAGCGGAAATATCCAAGTTGGATGCTTGTAATGCTAGATTTACTAATTACAAGATTGATGATATATTAACTGATGTGCCGAACCATGAGTGATAAGAAAGGCGCGCATGAGTGATTGTACAACCCCGTTGTCTTGAAGCTCGAGATCAGAGAGGGACACGTTCCATGCGTATTTCGCAATTTACGACGCCGACCAATCAAAGCTTGATATCGAATCTAGATCGAGAAGCTAAGATTTCTCATCTTCATCATTGAATTTACAAAATTATTACTATCTAAAACGAAAACTTGCCTGCAGCTTCTTTCGGATGTTGTTCGACTTGGCAATTGGAGGTAATATCTCCACTAGAATCAAACGAGATTTTATAGTAACACGAGCCTTGTGGGAGTGTCATGGATGGTAATGAATGGAGGACAACAGGATTTTCGCAGGCTCAAGCGAATGCCAACAAAGTATTTGCTAAGTAAACTTTCTATGACGCTTCTCGTCCCCTCGAGCGCCATTCTATGCCGATGACGACTCAACGAATATGGTAATCAATATTGCTCCACTCTTATATCTCCTTATATCCAACTTTATCTTATCCTGAGTGAGCGCCAAACGTAGGATATGATAAATAATATCATATCCCGAATTTTATTCTGCCAAACGCAGCCTTAAAAAGGAAACATACGGTCAAAAATTGGAACCAGTTGAGGAAGTCTCCCGGTTTATTATGGAAGACGTGTCTTGGTCTTTTTTCTTTTTTTTTTCTTCTTTCCTTTCGAATGATAATGCGTAAAGGCTCATCTTTGGGTGATATTGAGTTTTAAAGCCCAAAAATTCGAATAAGGTGTAAGGTTTATTTATGGAATTTTGGTGAAGACGCGTTTTGGTGTATATTTTATTTCCTTTCGAATAAGGTGTAAGGCTTATTCCATATAAGTGCTGATACACAAGAAAACTCTCTTTCGTAGCCAGAAGGTCTGAAACCCTCGAAGAAAAAGCAGATCTTTCCCCTCGTTTTGCTTCCCCATGGATACGTCGCTTCATCCCAGTTCATCTCGAATCGATCCCCTGTTAGGGAAATCCCTTATGATGTTTTGAAGATGACAAAATAAATCAAAGGCTACTAACATGTTTGATGGTTAAGTAATAGACCATGCAGATTATAGAACATGTAAAGGATATTCTCAAAGTCCGAAGACTACCCAGACTTCACGTGTCAAAGTCGAAGACCCGGACTCAAGACTCAAAGTCCAAGATCACCGACTCGGTACTCCAGGACTCAAACTTTACATCCAGTTCGATGAATCGTAACTCAAGCCCAATCATACAACGGCTAGTGATCTGGTTTGGATTCCACATCAAGATTGATTTGATTGATTCAATCTATTTGATTGGCGATTGGATCTTGAAGACAAGGACTTTCTATACGAAGAAGCTTTACTTATGGAAACCAAGATTTCGTTTGTATGGGCGTCGGAATCAATTTGGGATTTTACCTTTGTCACTCAACGGCTACCAAATCTTCTAGATACGGCTGTCCAATGGGTATATTGGAAGACGATTCTCCGGGATGCTGTCCAACGGGTAGTTTGGAAGTGGAGGAGTATTTAAGGAGATCATGGACCGATGAGCAAAAAAGAGACGGAGCGTAGAATTTATAATTCCAAAGTCTGAGCAATCTTTGTTTATTCACTTGTCCTTGGAGAGCTTAAACGTTTGTGATCGTGAGAGAAATACCAAAGGAGTGACTTAGTGAGATAGTGTGATCTACTAAGTGTTTGCACTCGAAGTTGTAATCTCTTGTTGATTGCATAGTGGAATCCAGCCAAGAAGGTCACATTATCGTGGGAGAGTGGACGTAGGCTTGGATTAAGCCGAACCACTATAATTTATGTGTTCTTATTCTCTTCCCTAACTCCTTTATTTGAAGTTTATTTTATTCCGCATATTCTTGCCAAGCTTTATTTTGTTAATACTAGCACTCTCATCCCCATCATCATCATCATGTTGACGACTTCATCCCGATATTCACCCTGAGGATCGCCTCTGCAATTGTCAACGCCCTCCCCTTTCTTCCGACTTCGATCCTCGAGTCATCTACCTTCAGGCTACGTTTGGTCGTTCGGATTTCTAATCAGGATATGATTGAATAGAATAGGATATGAAATTCTTGTATTTTTATATCATGTTCATTGTTTGGTGAATCGCAATATTAAAGTCGGATATGTTTTCATCATTTTATGTACATTTTTATTATTATTATATATAAACGGTATATCATTATAAATGAACTTAAATGAGGATGGTGAAAATCTCTCGTAACACTATTCCTTAATTTATTTTTATTTTATTTTTCCTATTTTTTATATTATTTTCTTTATTATTTATTTTTTCCTCTTTCATCATTATTTAATAAAATTTTATCAAATGGTAAAAATTTACTAACATACCTAAAATACAAAAATACCTAAAATATATAATAAAGATAAATATTTAATTTATAGATTGAATGTTTATTATAAGATAGAATTAAAATTGAATATATAAATTAAAATAAGATTAATTAAAAATGATTTTTTTATTTTTAATTTCTTATATTATAATTCAAATATTATTTATATTGAAATATAATTTCAATTTTATTAATTTAATAAGTTTGTTATTCGAGAGAAATAACTTTCCTAGTATGGACATTAGAAATCATATCCACCTTTATCCCACTCCATCATGGGATAATTTTATCTTATTTATATCTCATTTATATCCAACTTTATCCTGTCCTAAGCAAGCACCAAACATAAGATATAATAAATCATATCCTATTCCGAATTTTATCCCCATTGCCAAACGCATCAGATCGCTGGTGCTGTCCATCATGCTCGCCTTCGCATCCGCTTTCGTCTCGCTACTCTTCAACAAGACAGGATTCGCCGAGAGGATTTGCCGATGGACTTCCAGGGTCGCTACGGCGGCAGTCATCATGTTGTTCGTTGTTTTTGCTGCTCTCTCAGCTCTCTGTGAACGGTGAAGCACAAATTTCGGCAGACTTCCTAGGACTAGGAAGTCACAAAGCGTTTCTCCGTGAGCATGATTTTAGGGATAGCAAAAAAAAGAACAAAAAAATTTACAAAAAGAATTATGTTTTTCTTCGAACTCTTCTTTTACCGACTAAGATATGTTTTCCTTTGATCGTCTCTTGTGCTGAATGTTCTCTCTTCTCCTCTCT
The DNA here is from genome assembly GCA_014182575.1 of Eucalyptus decipiens. Taxonomy (NCBI): domain Eukaryota; kingdom Viridiplantae; phylum Streptophyta; class Magnoliopsida; order Myrtales; family Myrtaceae; genus Eucalyptus; species Eucalyptus decipiens. The sequence goes on along the minus strand of CM024616.1, from coordinate 1,091,118 downwards.
CTCCCTTCCTTGTCTACAACCAGCTATGGATTTTCTGTATTTCTGTATGTAGCCGGCCACTTTTTAGGGTAAAAAATTAGGACAGATGAATGCTGCTGCTGTGTTTTCGTTTCTAGTTTCTCTAGAAACTCGGTCGTCATCTGCATCGAAACACGATCATCGGTGTACCAATTACTCCGTTCTTATCTTGGTAGGAAACTTCAAAGACAGGAACCCCTTGTCCTGATACGCGAGATTCGAACGAACAGTGTGCCCCTGATCAGCCCAGATGCACCGGATGGTTCCGCGCAGTTCAGACAACGTCGATGCTTCCTGATCTTGAACGGGGGACTACATATATACCCCTAGTTCCCTCTTTTTTCTTCTCGGAACCCTGGGGTTCTCCTTAAAATAGCTTCAAGTCTTGCTATAAGCCTCCCTTAAAAGGATCCCCCGACATTACTTTGCGTATTTCTGACGTGAGCACCTTCACCGGGACGTGTCCTTCCGGCTTGAGATCAGGCCTGCGATCAGAGTGTTCAAAGCACGACACCTCCCGTTCTAAAAGTATACCGCAATTCGTGATGACATATCGGAACCCGGTTCCATCCTCAGTTCAAATTCATCCGACAATACTCAGTCCTAGCTTAAGAGAAAAATCCCTTTGGGCGGGGTGTAAAACCGAACATACAGTATTGACTTCCTAGAAAGAAACGGGGATAAAAAAAAATAAAAAAAAAACCTTACCAAATTCTGATAAGGTTTCTCGCTAATAATACAAGGCCTTCGACATTGAAAGCGATCTCACTCAAGTGGAACTCCAGTCTTCGGATACTAACAAAAATGGCCTGCCACTGATGGCCAAAACGTATCTGCCAGGGCTCCTAAGTCGTCCCCTTACATCCCCGTTGGACACCAACCGATGCTTGTGAAACCGTACTGCGAAATATGCTTGCGTTCCATGCGTATTTCGCAGTACGCGGTTGGCGCAGCCCGAAAAAACTTCGGACGTCTGAAATTCAATCTAAGCCATAACATTCTAATTGTCGGTAGCTGTTTCTAGGATGGTTGTGAGATTAACACCTTAATTCAACCTTAGAAAGCAGTAGGAAGCTTGTCAGACTAAGAACCGTAATTACCGGCTTAAGTGTGCTTCTCAAAAGAGTTACTCATACGAGTCGGAGTTGAGGAAAGACATCTCAATTTTAGATGTTCTGGAAAAGAGATTATCTTTCTTTTGTTAGATTCGAGAGGTTTCACAGATTTTGTGTGGTGTTGATATCTATCCCTATTAAATCCGAATTTTCATGGGTTTTAGTGGTTTTTTTTTTTTTTTTTTTTTTTTTTTAGGGGGGGTGAGATTCAAGTTTTGAATTAAGGATGGATCTGTTATGTGGATGCTTTTGCTGTTCCAATATGGAAATCGAAGAGACCTTACGTTTTGGTAGTAATTCATTCCACTTCGTAATTTCGGTACATTATATCTCCACTAGAATCAAGTTTACGTGTTTGTTTGCAGAAAATTAGTTAGTCAAGGAAAACGTGTTCTCTTTATGGAAAATTCAAGTTACAAGATTTGGAATATGACTTTTGAGATTAAAAACCTAAAGTTTGTGCGATATTTGTTGGAGATAGATACGATTTTATCCTTGATCTTGATCTTAATTGATTCAAAGATACTCGGAGATAAAGTAGGAAATTCTTGATTATTCTTTCCGTTATTCTTATTTTTGTATTATAAATTTATACATGTATGAAAATTTGCCCCAGAAATGCGTTTTCATCATTCTCTTTTTTCTTTTTCTTTCTTCTTGCTTCTAGTTCTTACTTTTTAACATGGTATCAGAGCCAATAGTTGCGGTTTCCATATAGGTGGGCATTGTGGTGTAGCAACTAGGGGTGTAAATGGTTTGGTTCGGTTCGGTTTTTTTGAAAAGCCGAACTGAACCGATAAGAAATTTATTGAACCGAACCGAACCGAAATCCCAATTCAGTTTGGTTTTTACTTTTGTGTTTGTATTTCTCTCTACGTACACCCCTTTAATCAATGACCATTATAATAAGTCATGGACATAAAAGAGACATCCATCCTACATATTGAAGGCCCTTAGCAGCGGGGACAAGTCCAGCCCAACTACTTGCATGGGCTTGGGCCTCGCCCCAAAAATGAAGTTATCACGAGCTTAGGTCATTCCCTACTTCGTGAGAGAGTGGCAAGTCTGGTCCAACTGCTCCACTTATTTTGTTCTCTCTGCCAACTATTCCAATCTTCAATTTTTTTTTTTTTAAGAATTTTATTTATACCATTTAAAAGCGCGTATTATTAGATATATGAAACATATCAGACATTGCATGACACAATAAATATGCCACGAGAACCTCACTTGATCCTATTCTATAATGAGAGAATTTGATATATTAATCATATTTGAGATTTAACATTCAATTAAATTAATGTGTATAAACTTTTATTTGCTCTATTTTGTGACATATACAAACTCAACCTCAAGAAGAAATAATGAAACCATTCCGTGTTAATCAAATTCATGTGAAAAGACCTAAAAGCTCTACTGAAAAAAAAAAAATATTAATAGTGAATACGTGCTCGAGTTACTATATAAGTTGGGATCAAATGGTGTAATATATTTAACCATAAATATATAAGCAATCTACTGGCTCTAGTAGAAAAATTCACTTTCTAGTCGACCGCCAAGGAATTTTTGGCCACTTTGTCTTTATAGCAAGCGGGCAATCGAAATTTGAAGAGCGGGTACTTGGAAGTCGCAACAGTTGAAAAAAAGAGAGGAAAAAAACAGTCTTTTGGAGTGTGTCTAATGACTAGTTTGGCTTTGGTTTAGCATAAATAAGACCTATAGGGCTAATCAGTAAGATAAGCTCACGCAGACTTCAAAGACGGACTGTGGTGTGCACAAAATTAAAAAAACAAGGGACGATTTGGAATCTCACAAGGTTTTAAAAGGATACATCGCATTTACAGCGCCGGTCCTTGCACGTCTTGAATATTATTCCGCCTTAGTCCAAAGTTACTTTTTTGCTAGAAATAATTAGAACCACTGGACTGGACTTCGGGAAGCAGTCAGCAAGTTGAATCAACGAGTGCATCAGTCGCGACCAACTCGTGAAATGGAATCTCGCCCCGCTGCTTCCTCTGAGAAACCCAAGTAAACGCCTAATCAATATTCGTGGAGAGAAAGTTATTCAACGTGTTAGAGCAGGAGTGACCAGTCAATCTTGTTCCAAGCGTGTCCTAATTTTGAACGCGCTTAACTCATGTTCTTCACTTTTGAATTTTTGGGTACAGTTTTTCTTCCTCTCGATTTCAATTGGGTTGGCCAGACTAGTGTGTAACGTGCGTGGACTGGACCAGAAGAGAGGCCCCCTCGATCTGCAGAGGGGAAGAATTGACCAATCTCATTTCGTGCTACCCTTGAATTCTTCAGTTGACAGTCCGCTCTAGAGAATTTGAAAATGCGTGGCAATTTAGGTTGGTTTGCTTTTAAAAAAAGTCATATTTTGAAAAATATTTTCCTAAAAATGATTGTTTCTACCGCTTATGAAAATTATTTGTTGTTCGAGATTTACTTGATACCGTATATTGCCCATTTACATCCTAAAAAAAAAAAAAAATGTAATGATTCATTCATTTTAAGCAACCGTCATGGGTTTTAATAGAATATTTGGGACAATTCGTGATTACAAATTAAGCAACCAAAACCCATCCGATCCTTAATCAAGATAGATGTTAAACATAACGAAACATTGGATGGATGCTAACCGTATAGTAAATTGAAAATGATGAGGCTATTTTCACCACTTTTTGAAAGGGATCACAGATAAACACCCTTATGTGATTAATACTCAATTCAGTAAAAATAACATTATATGAAAAGTCTGCTTACTTTCTTTTTAAAATAGGTACGGAAAAAGTCCAAAACACACACACACACACACACACACACACACACACAAACATGTATATATGAAATCTACGACCGTAAGAAACATTTATCCTATATGTTGAAGCCCTTAGCAGTGGGAACAAGCCTAGCCCAACTGCTTCCATGAGCTTGGGCCTGGCCCAAAATTGAAGTTATTGCGAGCTTCGGTCATTCCCTACTTCATTAGAGAGTGGCAAGTCTAGTCCAATCGCAATCACACCCCTTATTTAGTCCTCTCTCTCAACTATTCCAATCTTCAATCTTTTTTTTTTAATTAGAGAATTTGATGTGTTAATTATATTCGATATTTAACATACAATCAAATTAATGTTTATAAACTTCTATGCACAGTTTTTTGTAACAAACACATACTCGATCTCAAGAAGAAATTAAGGAAACCATTATGTGATAATCAAATTCATGTGAAAAGCCCTACAAGCTCAATTGAAAAAAAATTGATAGCGAATACTGAATGCATGCTCGAGTTACCATATAACTAGGGATCAAATGGTAAAATCTTTTAACCAAAAATAATATATATATAAGTGATCTAATGGCTCTAATGTTCTTGATGCCCAAAATATGTCCAGTAGGAAAACTCACTTTCTAGCGTACCTCTGAGGATTGGCCACTTTGTCTTTACAGCGAGCGGGCAATCAAAATTTGACGAGCGGGCGTCCGGAAGTTGCCTCCATAAGTTGTTTGTTTGTTTGTCTTTTTTTTTGGTAAAGGATATTTTAGGTGGAAAAGTCCGGAGTTATCAGTGAGATAAGCTCACACGACTTAAAGAACATGGTGCGCTCCGCACGAAATTAGAAAAACAAGGGACGATTTGGAATTTCACAAGATTTCAAAAGAATACGTCACATTTACAGCGCCGGTCCTTGCATGTCTTGAATACTATTTTGGCTTAGATCCTTCTTTAATGCTTTTGCTAGAAACAATCAGAACCATTTGACTGGAAATTTCAGGAGGCAGTCAACAATTTGAATCAACGAGTGCATCGGTCAAGACCAACTCGTGAAATGGAATCTCGCTCGCGGCTGCTTCCTCGGAGAAACCCAGTAAACGTGTAATTAATATCCGTGTAGAGAAATTTATTCAAAATGTTAGAACAGGAGTGACCAGTCAATCTAATTCCAAGCGTCGTAATTTGGAACGTGCTTAACTTGTGTTCTTCAGTTTTGAATTTTGGGTACGATTTTTTCCGTCTCGATTTCAAATAGGTTGGCCGGAGGAGTGTGATGACGTGCGTGGACTTGACCGGAAGAGAGGTCCCCGATCTGCCAAGGGAAGAAGAGACCACTCTCATTTAGTGCTAGCCTTAATTTCTTCCGTTGACAGTCCACTCTAGAGGATTCGAAAATGCACCGCAATTTAGGGTTGGTCTATTTCGCGAAAAACCCATGTTTTAGAAAATGTTTTCCTAAAAATTTCGCTTACAAAAAAATACATGAACGAAAATTATTTTTATCATCCATGAAAATATTTAAATATTAATTGTTGTTGATAATGAAAATATATATATATTTTTGGTTGGCGAATTATGCCAAGTGGTACAACTACTCATTATTTTAGGGAAATATTATTTCAAATCATTAATTTTTTGAGAAATAAACAAATCCTTCGATAAGCCAATTAATCAAGAAAAGCCTTAACGTTTACCCCTCTATAGATGGAGTCCTCCATCTAAAAAAAAAAAAAAAAAAAAAAAAGAAGAAGAAGAAGACAAATGGAATAAGCAATAAGAGCAACGCTTGTCTCAACATCGTATGATTTCTCCATTATTAATTCTAAGTGCCCTCATTGTCGGGCCTCCTAGGATCTCCCCAGTTAGCTTTAGAGACCTCGAATGACTTATTTTTCTCAAATAGCAATCTTCCCAAAATCACTCATAATGTGTCGCGGCATTAAAATATGTGAATATCAAATAATATATTTATTTAACAATTTAACTTCTTTTTTTAACAGTTGACAATGATCTCACAAAAATCTTACATGTTATCGAGTTTCTCCCACAATTCTTTCAATGGGCTAGTGCTAGATTTGCGGCGAATATGTGCAACGATTTCTTACTAATGTATTAAATTCATCTATAGTTGTACGGGTGATTTTGCGTATGTTATGCTCAACGCGCGGCGCCATGCATGTCACGGCTTTGACGTGATCCACGTTCGGTCTCCGACAATGATTTCTCGGTAAATCGTTGAACTTGTCGGGGATGAAGACTTTTGGGCTCACCGAACACAATTCCATGTGCACAACCTTAAATTCTTTTTTCCTTTTTTATATTCAACTCCCACAGACTTTTTGTTTCTTGTAAATTTAGTCCTCGGAATTTGCAACGGTGTTTCGAGAGGTCAAACTCCGGCGATCTCTCCGTCAAACAATGCGGGGATGAGCTCCATTTTGTCTCCCGTACTTATTCCTTTATTTCATTTGGGCAACCCGAGTTTTCTTTCTTGTCCTTTTACGTCCCTGGAGTTTTGCAATAGTAATTAAAAATACTTCCCTATTCCGTTTTTTTATTCTTTTTTTATATTAAGTCTATGGTAGGTGAGAAAAACAAGTCTCACATTAGATGAGAAAGGTTTTGTTGAATGATTCACACTACGATACCTAATCCAAATTGTTGCGACTTAGAGTATTCTTTTCGGGGGGTTTTATTGATATCATAGCAGAGCCCCTTCCAATTGATGTGTGGTTCATGGACGGACTAAATCAATACCCATTTTGGTGAGGGCGGAAAGAGAAGACTCGGATAAAGTTCGGTTCCAGTCAACTTTCTATGATGATGGTGAGTCCAAATTAAGCTAGGATACATGTTGAATAAGAGGAAGGTTGATTCTTTAAGTGAGGTACTTTGTGACATTCCAAAGTTCTATGTTAGTATTCTCTTAGCCAATTGAACAGATTCAATTGAGGGATTTGTAACTCAATACCGATTTCCAAGTTATCACCACAAAATATTCTTCTTGAGAATCAATATGGGCTGATCCAGATTGTTATAAAAGTAATTCGCACTCAACATTGGATTTTTTGATACGTGTAAAACAACTTGATTACAAAGCTAACTTCAAACACATGTTACTCATTCAACAGTAATCGAATGAATATTATTTTCTTTATGGCATCAGGCATTAATTTAAAAATAAACCATTTTTGAAACTTTTGCTAAAGCGTACGGCGCAAAATGGAACTCCGGATAATACAAAAGAGTACTGTATGCAGTCCGGAGAACGCTTTGGGCGAATCCCCCATCCGTTTGGCATTTGGGCCAATATAATTTAAATGGTACCAAACAATCAAACATAGTGTGAACATAGGCAAAATTACAAGGGCACACGACTATAGCTTTATGCTGCGGAAAATGTCAACACGAATGCTCCATTTCCATTATTTGAAAGATTCAAATTTGATCAAGTGGATGGCAGAAAAAAGTACACATGCATACGCGGAATTAACATACTTTTTTGAGGAATCAAAAGGAAAATGTATATCTTGTGATGTATGATATTAAATGGGTTTTATCTTTAATCAATTAATAATACCATATAAAAGAAAGAGGACATCCTATTTTAAGGGTCGTAATCTTTTTTTCCGTCCATAAAATATGCACAATTTTGTCAATGTTTTCGTCAATGTGAAGATTTGTTAATCAAAGATTCTATTCTCTCTCCTAAGCACACACACGCACATACAATACAAATAATAATAAGGCGATTTCGCCAAATCTTATGATATACCAATTTTTTTTTTTTTACATGCGACGTGTGTGCACTTTTGTTAGTGCAACTTATGAGAATGAAAATGCAATAAAATGAAATAGAAAAAAATAATAATTGGTCATCACACTTAAACTGCTGCAATAATATTATTATTGCTTCACTGGTGGATGGAAAAAAAAAATTATAAAAGAGGGCGTGTAATGAGAATAATCAAAACCAAAGCGCATGAGATGATAGGGTTTGACCCATTCAAACTTTCAAACATGGCGAACCGGCCCGACTCAGTCCACCATCACGAGTCAACACGCCATCCCGAACACGCCCGTTCTCACTTCTAACTCGGCGACTCCGCATCGCTCGCGCGAGCCTCTGTTTTCCTCGCTATAAATATCGCACCACGTCCCAAGCTTTGCTATCCAACACAGCAAGCACCCCAGAAAACCAAACCCAAAGTCTCCAACCAAGTTAAAATATTTCGTTTCCCGTTTGAGAAGGAAAAGAACAGATGGGTTTCTGCAAGCTCGTCATTGTTCTGCTGGTTCTCGCAACCGTCGCAAGCCATTTTGGGGTAGAGGCAGCCCGGGCTTTGCCGGACGATTTCGCAAGGGCGAACAACCTGGCAACATACTCCTCGGCGGCCTACGAGAGGGCGAGATACACCATGGCTAGCTGGCTCGAGCGCCTGCCTTCCGGGCCAAGTCCGAAAGGCCCCGGTCACTAGCTTCATAGCTACACCAGCATTCCAGAAGTCAGAATACACAAGTGTTTGGTGTTTCTTTTATTCTATTTATTCATTACTTTTTCATTTCTTGCGAATCAAGATATAGTGGAAACGATGTAACACGAGCAATAATAAAGTTCTTCTCTTTATTCAACTCTTGCGTTCCTTCTACTCGCGTTTTGTGTTTCATTAATCCTTGAGAATATCATCTGGCAAAACACTTAATAGAACGCCAATGCTTTGAAGTGATCTTCTTGAAGAGCTTCCCAAAGTTGACATGCAGCATGCACTAAACCTTCAACGTGGCGAGATTCACGAAGCGGGAGATTTTCGCGATTTAGACTTTCTGATTGAAGGACAGATGTTACGTACAGCGTTTGTTGAATCGATCATAAGTATACTTCGTAGTAATCACAATGCCTGTGATTACGACATACGTGTTACCAATATGACGTGTTTATATTCTCTAGAGAATGCCAATTCAGCTGAATTACGTTCTTAAATGACGTAGAAAGATAAGTTTTGCATGTTTCAAATCTTGTACATATAAAGTTGCAATACACTTGTCATATCCACTTGTCAATTCTTAACGTTGTAAAGTGTCGATGTGCTTTCCCTAAATTCGCCAAATGAATGCCAAACCCTCTGAAAAGAGACTCATCCATGACAACCAGGCTCGAAGCTGACAAATATAAAAAATAAAATAAAATGCAGTCCTTGTATTGTCGACAAGACGATTGTAGTCCGTAAAGGAATATGAATTAGACTTAAAAAACGGGTCAAAGTTGAAATACAGCAGACAAGCTTAAATCAAACGCGTCCGCACTGTTCAAGGCAATTACCAATCTCCCTCGGGATCTACTTCCAATTTTTAGGTTGGTACCACGGAAATTGATAATGAAGAGCAGTGGGATGCAACTTTTTTTATATCGATCTTTTCATATTAAGTATGTCAATTTTCGGTGTGGATATGATGATTCTTATTCGTATTCTATAACTTATGGTTTAATGATTTTTGAGATTTTGGCTTCTTATTTTTGCATCAATATTCAAAGTCATGTGAAACTTTTCTAAATAATTTTTTGAATATTAGAATACATTCTCTATTTTGGAACTCAACCACGCACGGATGGCGCGAGCCATTTCTATTTATTCATTTATTTATTTTTGGAGGGAAAAAGACAATCCCACGACACGATGAGCGGTGGGTGTTAATTTCAAGGCGCAACCGGTCAACAACTCCACCACACCATCGCTTATTGACGCTCGCTACACGCCACGTACGCTCCCCTCAATTCTCTGCACTTTTTCCGCTAGGAAGGGCCCCCATGTTTCCCTGGCCTAATACGTGAAAAACCTTCGACTTTAATTTTTGTCCTAATTGTACTTTTTATCTCATACAATACTTTCTATCTTAGGTCATGTCCCAAATTTACCCTAAGTTTTTTGTCCCATAAAAAATCCCTAACTTTAAATTTAGTCTCAATTCTATCTTCAACTTTTTTTTTTGCCTCGTAAAAAAAATCATCAACTTTAAGTCTAATACCAATTTTATCCTAAATTTTTAATTTGTCTCATAAAAAATTTCATCTTTAGGTGCAATTTCAATTTCACTCTAATTTTTTTGGTCTCATAAAAAATCACCAATTTTTACTCAAAGCCTAAGGCCCTGTTTGGTCGGACATTTGGAAAGCCCTTTGGGACTTTAAAGTCTCTTGGCAAAATGCAAAGGTGTTTGGTTCGTTTTTTTGGGCGACTTTGGTGAGATGCAATTGCATCTCTAAGGGCTTTTAGCTCAATGTAGCTCTAGAGGTACTTTGGGAAGTTACATCTCCGGAATGCAAGTCCCGGTACTATTCATCTTCTCTAAAACCATCGCACACCATCGGAAGAAGTTGATCGGAGGCCGACGACCGCCGGCCAAGGGGTCACGCGCGCCGGCGAGGTGCGAGCAACCACTGCCTAAGGGTCGCCGGACCTTAGGTGGCAATCGCTGAGGTCGTGCTCGGTGATGGTCGCCTGAGGTCACGCGACCCAAGCAATCGTTGCCGGGGTCATGCCACCAGATCTGGCCATTCGGTTGCTAGATCCGGCAGTCCGGCTGCCAGATCTAGCAGTGCGGTGGCCGAACTTAAAAAAAAAAATATACAAATGTTTTTTCTTTTTGTTTTTTTAATTTAATAAAAGTCCTTTATAGATGCAAATTTTACCAAATGGTATTTTGGCCAAAAGTTGTATCTCAATGCAAATTTTACCAAACGATATTTGCATTTCAGAAAAATCCCATTCACCTAAAAGGTATTTGCATTTTGGCAAATGCATTCCCCAAAAGCCGAACCAAACGGGCTCTAAATCTGCTCTCCAATAACCCTCTATCAAAATCTCTCTTTGTGATTTTGCGCTCGTTGATCTCTCGAGCTTGGGGTGTTCCATCTCTCATAATTGGAGGGCTTGCGCTTAGGACGCTTGGCCAACTCGTGGTTGGGAATTTTCGATCGAAAAAAAAAAATTAAGACATGACCTGAAGTTAAGGGTTTTTTATTGGGCAAAAAAATTTATGATAGAATTAGGATTGCACCCAAAGTTAAAGGTTTTTTTATGAAACAAAATGTAAAATTGGGAAAAAGAAACTAAAGTTAGAGGTTTTTTAGGCTAAATACCTTTAAAAAACTACAAACTTTAGATCCAATAATAATTTTACCGTAAACTTTTTATGTTCCGTAAAAAAATCACAATTTTGAGTCCATTTTCACTATCCTAAACCCTTTTTTTTTTTTTTGGTGACAGGAGGAACCAGCTTGCACCGACAGTGCGCCGTAAATCACCACCCCGACGCCACGCTTAAATCACCATATAGCGCTTCAACCTCCCTGCTTCGCAGGGGTTTCGAACCTTGGCCTCCATCGGGGAAAGCAAAGGATCTACCCTCTACGCTGCAACAGTCGGTGGTATCCTAAACCTTTTTTTTATCTTATAAAAATCACTAATTTTTACTTTAGTCCCAAACCACCCTAAATTGGTATGGATAATCGGTATTTACATCAGTAATTTTCAACATCAATTGGATGGATGGACTTAATTGGAACTAAAAGTTTAGGACTAAATTTGTTTAATTGTAAAGTTTATAAGTGAATGAATTGGTACCGATATAATAAATTTAAGATTTTTTTCTTTACTTAAAAAAAAAAAGAGTAGATTATAGAATTGATATTAGAGATAAAGTTGAAGGTTTTTTTTTTTTTGGTATTTGGCCGATCTTCTTGGTTTGAACCGAATTTGCCCTACTTACCCAAAAGCCCCCCAAAAAAAGAAAAAGAAATGAAGACGTCAGGAATAGAGAGTCGTGTATTGTAAGCCTAAAAAAGGAAGAAAAAAAAGGAAAAAGAAATAGAGAACATGGAGCACGTGAGCACGTGATTAGTGTTCATCCAAATTTATATGCAGATGCCGAGCTTGTGTTGCATGCGAAAATAAATTTAAGTTGATCGATTGGGGACCATTGTTTTTCAAAAAGTAACGAGATATTCTTATGTATTTTCGTCATTTTGTCCCATAAATACCTTGTGGAGAAATAGGTTCGTCATTAATGCTTTGAGGGAGAAGGTGGTCTGCACTGGACTGATCATGGACCTAATCAATCGAGTCTGAGATGTATCCCTCTCCTCAATCAGAGGCAATATTTGCGGCTTAACATTGGTAATAGTTAATCCTATCAAATAGGTGGGTCGGATCGAAAATGAGTCGACTCATATTTGATCAATTTAACTCGTTTTGACCCATATTTATGTAGTGTAAATCAAGTGACTCATACCCAATTCATACCTAACCCGACCCATATTTCTAAAAGCTACTAATATTCTAGGAAAACCCACATCTACTATATGCTAATAAATGATGAAAACTAAAAGGATGACACCATTAATAATTGATAATAGTATCTCAAGAATGTGCGTATTAGATGATAAATCTCCTACATGATTATACCCACCATATATATAATCCCTTAATCCCTTAGTAATTATTGCTTACTAGTCATTATTCTTCTAAGTATGGTTATAACTGCACTCCCGAGATTTTTGATTTGCACACCGATCTCATTCCAACTTCCAAGGTCATTGGGTTACTCAACGGTCACTCGGTACCCCTGCCTTCAATCGATATTCTTGTGCTCGTGTTCAAAAACACTTAGCCAAATTTAGAATGGCCAAGTCTTTGCTTGTTCTATTGATGGACTTCATTGAACATCCCTTTGCTACTCGTCGATGTTGATTCGACTTAACCGTCGACTATTCTTCTTTGTAGATGTCAATACTCGTGTTGTACAATCGTAGTTGTTCGATCGTTTGAAGGGCTCCCGTCGACCATTCTTTCTTTGATCAACTGCACTTTGTCGCTCGTCGGTAGCTTTATTTTAAGTTATTGAAATCTGCACATTATGGTCATAATACCTTGCTGCGTGAGATAATTCACTTTGACTTTTCATGCTATTTTTTCAATGGTTTGAGTACGAATTCCCTATCAGCGGGAAGGAGACAGGAAATTCCTCCAGATGACATTAGCCGTGACCATCCTTGGTTGACCACAAGCTTCAACGTTTATTTTTTCCTCTCTTTTATTTGAATAATTTATAAGCAAAAAGAAGTAGAGACATGGGTGGCGTGTTTTGATTCTAAAAATTTGATTCAATGGGAGACGTCAAGCTGGACTGGAGCCCAAGAAAGTCGCAAAATTGAGTAATTCATGGTGCTGCCATCAGCAGAAATTGACTAAGATAATTTGAAAAACATTTTATTGGGTGTCTAAATAAAGGATAAATATCAGGTTCTTTGAAAATGCCAAAATGTTCTTTCATGTTCATTATTGAATGAGTGATATATATGTTCTTAAATTAAAATTTTGCACCGCGTAATTTTTGACATATTCAAGCGTGGGAAGCCATGAATAGACCCCGGGAATTTTCATCACAGGAAGGTCCTTGGTCAACACGCAACCCCACCAAAGTCAAAGACTTGGGGCTTCCCCCAGTCTCAGCATTTTGGCTTTGACCCTTCTTCACCTGCCTCCCTACTTTAAATATAAATACACACCCTCGTCTCTTTCCAACAACCACACCTCAACACATTACAAACTACTCTCTCTCTCTCTCTCTCTCTCTCTCTCTCTCTACACCCATTATTTTGGAGATAATGGCGGCCAGGAGGTCCGTGATCGGCCCCATCGTGCTCATGTTGGCTGTCTTCGTGGCATTGCTTGCCTTCCAGTGCACGGAGGCGATGAGGGTGTTGCCGGAGGATTTCGCGAGAGCAAACAACTTAGCATCCTATTCGCCGTCGGTACTGTCCGAGCAAGCACGGCAAAGCATGTCGTGGTGGCTTCAACGCTTGGAATCAGGACCTAGTCCTAAAGGCCCCGGTCACTAAGGAAAGTGAACCGGCATACCACCTCAGTCCACCATCACTTGTGCGAGTCTCTTTTTTTGGCTATAAATATCACCCCACGTCCCAAAATCCAACCCAAAGTCTCCAACCAAAAGTCAAATTACCAATTAAAATATTTCGTCTCGCGTTTGAAAAGGTAAAGAACAGATGAATTTCTGCAAGTTAGTCATCGTTCTGCACGTTCTCGGCGGCCCAGGCTTTGCCGGAGGATTTCGCGAGGGAAAACAACTATGCAATGTACTCGTCGGCAGCTTACGAGAGGGCAAGATGCACCATGGTTTGCTGGTTCGAGCGCCTGGCTTGGGGGCCGAATCCGGGAAGCACCGGTCACTAGCTTCATAGTCATACCAGTAATACAGAAATCAGAATACACACGTTTTTCTTGTTTCTTTTATTCCATCTATTCCTTACTTTTTCATTTTCATGTGAATCAAGATCCAGTGGAAACGATGTAAACACGAGCAATAATAACATTCTTCTCTTTATTCAATTCTTATTTTCTTTTATTCTTGGTTTGTACATCATAATACATGAAGAGTAATCCTTGAGAATATCATCTCCCAAAACACTGCAGAATGCCAATGTTTTGAAGTGTTCTTTGTGAAGAGCTTCCCAAAGTTGATGTGCGGCATGCATTAGACCTTGGGATAATGACTCAAATGGTCATTCAACTTTGATCCAACATATAATATCATTCCTGAATTTTTAATTTTATTCAATGTGGTCCATAAACTTTAACTAAATGATCGATGGAATTTTAACTTGTTTAATATGATCTCTAGACTTTTCACACATATTCAACTTAGTCCAAGAACTATGTCAAGATGTTTAATGTTGTCATTTCATTAATTTGAAATGTTTGATGAGTATGATAAATGCGTTACTGACAAGATGTGTTTATATTTTCCTAAAAATGTTAAGTTCATATAAATTATGTTTTTAAATAATGTAAAAAGATAAGTTTTGCATGTTTCCGATCTCGTAGGTATCAAGTTATAATACACTTTTCTCATATTCATTCGTCAATGCTTAATGATGCATCGTGTCTATGTGCCAACCTTCTAGAAAAGGACCGGTAAATGACAACCAAGCTCAAAACTGGCGAATATAAAATATAGTCTTGTATTATCGATTTGACGATTACAATCCAAAGAAAAATACGAATTAGACTTAAAGATAACTCAAATTTAAAATCTGACAGCACAAGCTTAAATCAAACGCATCGGCATCATCCAATATTGGCATTGATCAAGGCCTTCCCAATTTCCACGGGATCTAGAGAGTCAGTGTCACTATTTCAATTTTCCAATCGGCATCACGGAAGTTGGTGCCACGGAGCTGTGCAACACAATTGTTTAACTAGTATACCCATCTTTTATTTCCTTTTTTTGGATTGACCTTTCCATGCTACATATGCCGATTTTTGATGTCACTCTAATGATGTTTGTTACAAACATTCATATTTCATTATTTGTGAAGGGGCGTGCAAATTCACGACATATGTGTATTTAGTAAATTCTGGTTTAATGAATTTGAGATTTGGGCTTCTTATTTTTGTATCAATATTCAAAGTCATGCGCAACTTTTCTAGATATTTTCTGAATATTGGAATCGTTTTTCCATTTCGAAAACTCTTAAGTTCTGAGGGGGCACGAAGAACGCGGGCCATTTGTCCTTTTGGGCTGGGGAAAAGACAAATCCCAGGACGAGCGGTGGGGTCAAATTCAAGGTGCAACCGGTCAGCCATTCCACTCAATTATCTGCAATTTTCCCGCTTAAAAGCTCCCCCACGTTTTACCAAAATTTTCTTATTTCCTTGGTCCGAACCGGAAATGCATTACCCACCCAAAATAAAAAAAGAAAAAATAAATGACGATGCCAGAGTAATAAATCGTGCATGTTATGCCTATATTTAAGGAAGATGGAATTAATATGGAACACGGGGCACGTGGGCATGTGATTAGGGACGTCCAAATTCATGCACAAATGTCGGGCCCGTGTTGCATGCGAAATTAGCTTCAGTCGATCGATTGGGAACCACGTTTGTCCAAAAAGTAACGAGATATTGTCATGTATTTCATTGGCATATTCCTGTAAATATTTTATGGGGAATTAGGTTCCTTATTAATGCTCTGAAGGAGAAGACAAGTCTATACTAGATTTGATCACGGACTACTCTGAGAACTATCACACTCAACTAGAGGTGACGGGTGTCAATTAACATCGGTAATAGTAGATGTCACGTAAAGCATTTTTTTAAGGGTTGAAGTTGCTCTTTTTTCTGCCAATTTTTCATAACGAATGATATATTCGGTGTTGTTTCACTAAAAATTTGATCATCGATTCTTTGTGAGATGGGTTTAATGGTGATTTCACATAGGAGTTCAATTGGAATTGCAATAAAGACTAACAAGATGAATTGAAAAGTAAAAGACTATATGGAAATTGAAAAGACGATAACATTAATAAACTGGGTAAAAGTATATCGGGAGTATGTGTTATGAAAATAAATCTCCTACATGATCACACGTTGCCATAGATATAATCTCTTTATTGTAATCGCTTACTAGCAGTTATTCTTCGAAGTACGGCTCTAACCGCACTTCCGAGATTTTAGGTCCTTCATTCACAGCCAATCTCATCCATAGACGGTCGCAACTTCCAAGGGTCGGGTTGTTCAACCATCACTCAGTATCCCTATCCTCGATCGATATCCTTGTCCTCATCTCCTCTCAACACTTCCAACACTCAGCCAAATTTAGAATGGCCAAGTCTTCGCTTGTTCCATTAATGAACTTTGTCGAGCACCCCTATGTTAGTTGTCGATGATGATTCATCATAACCATCGATTCTTCTTTGTAGATGTCGATACTCATGCCGTGAAGCAGTCTCGTTGACCATTCTTCCTTAATCAACTGCATTTCATCGCTCAATAATAACCATATCGTACAGTCATCGAGAGCTATACAATATGGTCATTGATAGATTGGTCAATAACTACATCGTATAGTTAGGGGTAAGCATGGTCCGGGTTGAGCTAGTCCACCCCTAACCTTAGGATCAATTTGCACAGTGATGGTTCTCAATTTTTGGGATCAAGGACCAATCCTATTGAGTTTGGGACCGAGGATCGGATCGACCCAATGGGTTCGATCTCATTCTAGGGTCAACCTAGGACCAATTGATAATTTTTATTTCATTTTTTGTACTTCTTAAAAAGGTGACCGAGGTCTTGATCGATCCAATGGGTTTGGTTTGGTTCTAAGGTTAACCCAGACCAACCAATAATTTTTTATTTCATTTTTTGTACTCCCTGAAAAGGTAATTGATGACCGAATTGACTCAATGAGTTTGGTGATGAGCGAGTTCAGCTAAAGGGGGCGAGTGGTGAGCATCAAGCGTTGAGCAGGGAGCAACAAGCCAAGTTAGCAACGAGCGGCGAGTGGAACAAGTGATCCAAAGTGAACGAGGCAAGTGTCGAGTGGCGAGCGGAGAAGTTGTTTATTTCAATTTTAGCAAATTGAAGACTAAGAGATAAATAAGATAGAAGAAAATGAGTACTAGAAAGGATGTCGTGAGGAGCTGTCTATGTTTTTTTGGACTCCGTGAGGACTCCTCATAAAAACATTTTCCTCATTTGTAAATTATGATTGTTGACACCGTAAAAAACATTAGAAATCTAAATTATTAAAGAACAATATAAAATTATTTAAATTCCTCACTAAAGAGTTATTTAATGTTGTTGACGCAGTTCGTTTTAGGATTTTCTTTATATAAAAAAATTATAAATATATAGTCAAGGTTGGTCCAGGTTTGATCAATCATAAACTCCCAGAACCGAGACTAGCCCACACAATGCTACTCTAGGAATCCCAGGACCATGGACTGACCTTGTTTCCCTAGGAATTGGACCATGACCAGTAGGGTTGGGCCAGTCTAGGTTCGGTCCAGGATTGACATTAGACCAATGCTCACCCCTACGTACAGTTATCGATAACCATGTCGATTATAATTAACCAAACTCACTTAACCAACTAAATCCATCGTGTGTTGACTTAAAAATGTTATGTCATTTTTTTTATTATATATGAAGTAAATAGAAAGAGAAATGTATGCCTTCGTGCGCAAGATAAATTCACTTTGACTTTTCAGGCTAGTTTTCAATGGTTGAATGAGTTCCCCGTTTACGGGAAGGAGATAGGAAATTTCCTCGGATGACACTAGCCGTGACTATTCTTGCTTGACCGTTGGCTTCAACGTCCTCTTTTTTCCTCTCTTTTACTGGAATAATTTAAAAGCAAAATTTCCCCAGATGATATAAGTGGCGTGTTTGGATTCTAAAAATTTGATTACATGGGACACGCCAAGCTGGACTTCGAGCCCACGAAGCAAAATCGAGTGGAAGACTGGTGCTACTCAAAACATGAATTGACTGACTAATTTGCACCAACTTTTATCCCGTATTCAAACAAAGGACTAATATTCGTATATATCTCGATCCATGTTCTTGGATACAAATTGCAGAGTGATTTTTGACAAATTCAAACCTGGGAAGCACGTGTATAGACTCCGGGAATTTACATTACAAGAGGATCCTTGGTCAATACGTAATCCCACCGGTGTCAAAGACTTGGAGCTTGCCTAAGTCTCAGCATCTTTGCTTTGACCCTTCGCCTACTTCCCTCTTCTTTATAAATACACCATCTCTCCTTCCAACAGCCTCACCCCAACACATTACAATTTACAACCCTCGACTACTCTCTCTCCCTCTCTTTCTCTCTCAACTTTCATTATTTCGGAGATGAATGGCGGCCCAGAGTTCCGTGATTGGCCCAGTCGTGCTCGTGCTGGTCATCTTCTTGGCGCTGCTCGGCCTCCAGTCCACAGAGGCTGTGAGGGTGCTGCCGGAGGATTTCGCAAGAGCGAACAACTTGGCATCGTATTCATCATCGTTGCTGTCCGAGCGAGCGAGGCAAAGCATGTCGCGGTGGCTCCAGCGCTTGGATTCAGGGCCTAGTCCTCAAGGCCCTGGTCACTAGGAAAGTGAACCGAGACCCCCTTCCCATCCCCACCCACCCGACTCAGTCCACCATCACGAGTCAACACGCAATCCCCAACAAGGCCGTTCTCACTTCTACCTTAGCGAGTCTCTTTTTTCCGCTATAAAAATATCTTACCACGTCCCAATCTTGCTTTCCAACACTGCACACCTAACAAACCAACCCTACATCTCCAACCTAAATCGAAATACCAACTAAAATATTTCGTTTCCCGTAGAAGAAAGGAAAAGAGCAGATGAATTTCTGCAAGTTTGTGATCGTTCTGCTCGTTCTTGCGGGCTGTTGTGAGCCATTTCAGGGTAGATGCGGCGTACGCTTTGCCGGAAGATTTCGTGAGGGAAAACAACCTTTCGACATACTTGTCGGCGGCTTACGAGAGTATGAGATGCACCATGGCTTGCTGTCCGAGAGACCCCGATCACTAGCTTCATAGTTACGCCAGCAATAGAGAAACCAGAATACATATGTTTTTTTTCTTTTTTTGTTTCTTTTATTCCATTTATTCAGAATACACATGTTTTTCTTTCATTACTTTTTCATTTTCACGTGAATCAAGATACAGTGGAAACGATGTAAACACGAGCAATAATACCATTCTTCTCTTTATTCAATTCTCTCGTTTCTTTTCTTCTTCTTTTGTGCATCATTACATATGAAGAGTTATTTATTTTTATTTTTTTGGTCGGTGCATATGAAGAGTTATGAAGAGCTGATCCTTGAGAATATAATCTTGCAAAACACTTGGAACGCCAATACTTTGAAGAGTTCTTCTTGAAGGGCTTCCCAAAGTTGACATGCAGCATGTAATAAACTTCAATGATAGCGGTGATGTGGGAGATTTTCACGATTTGAACATTCTGATTAAAGGATGAATTTCACGTACATAATCACATGCCAAAAAATAATGCATTTTTTTTTGGGGTTAGCGTTTCTCAATCCATCGTAAGTTTGCTTCGTAATAATTGCTGTTAGATATAATTATATTATTTATGATTTTCTGAATATCTATAATATTTTAGACATATTTATGATTGATTGTAATTGGTTGTATAATTTTTTTATTACCATAAATAGTTTATCTGTAAAGCCTATAAATAGGTTCTTGTATTCCTCATTACATATTATTTAAATATAAACAATTTCTCTACTTTCCTCTTCCATATTATTCTTAATTATTGCAACGACTATGAGTATGATACACATGTTACCGACATGACGTGTTAATATTTTCTAGAGAATATTAATTCAGCTACATTATGTTCATAAATAGAGTAAAAAAGATAAGTTTTGCATGTTTCCGATCTCGTACAGATAAATTTATAGTACACTCTTGTCATATTCATTTGTCAATGCTTAATGATGCATAGCGTCGACGCGTTTCCCCAAAATTCGCCAGATGAATGCCAACCCTCTAAAAAAGTACTCGTAAATGACAACCGAACTCAAAACTGGGAAATTTTAAAAATTGGCAGTTCTTGTATTATCAATATGACGATTATAGTCCGGAAAGGAATATAGATTAGACTTAAAGATGACACAAATCCAAAATCTGGTGGCACAAGCTTGAATCAAACCCATGAGCGTCGTCCAATATCGACATTGATCAAGGTCATTACCGATCTCCCCCTGTATCTAGAGAGTTGGTGTAACTACTTCAATTTTCCAGTTGGTACCACAGAGGTTGGTATGGCGCAGCTGCGCAACACAATTATTTAATTAGTGTATCCATCTTTTGTTCCCTTCTTTTGTAAGGAAAATTATCCAAAAAGTCCTTTATCTATTACACTTTTTGCCAATTTAATTCTAAATATTTTAATTTTGCTAATTGAGTATTAAACATTTTGCATCTTTTGTTAATTGAGTTAATTCAATTAATTTTGGTTAGAATTCGCTGAAGTGGACGTCGACTGTTCTATATGGTAAGGTCGACGTTGACATAAACATTTTTAATAATATTTTGAATTTTTTTTTTATGGTTTTTTCTTTTTATTCCTTTTCTTTTTTTTCCCCAATTTTGGAGTTAGGGCAAGCCGAACACCCTCGCTAATTCTGTGCAAGGGCTCACATGCCCTTGCTTTGGCTAGCAAGGTTTGGCTAGCTCTTGCCTATGGCCGGTAAGGATCACCAGCCTTAACCCCAAAAATTGGAAAAAAAAAAAAAAGAAGAAGCAAAGAAAAGGAAAAAAATTCAAAATTCAAAAATAGGCCTTAACCCCAAAAACTGGAAAAAAAAAGCAAAGAAAAGGAAAAAAATAAAAATTTCAAAAATATTAAAATATTATTAAAAGTGTCCATGGTAGTGACGGTTGTCCACATCAGCAATTTCTGATCAAAATTATTTGAATTGACTCAACCGACAAAATAAGAAAATGTTTAAAATTCAATTGACAAAATTGTATAGTTTATAATTTTAAACAATTTTCCCTTCTTTTGTATCAAACTTTCCATGACTTTTTTTTCAATGTTGACGTGACGATACTTGTTGTCAAACATTCATAATTTAATTTTTGTGAAAGGGGCATGCAAATTTGTGACATTTATTTTGTCAAATAAGTAGGAGTAAGAGAGAGACCCCTCTGTAACTTCTGATTTACTGAATTTGAGATTTTGCCTTTTTTCATCATCATACGGAGTCATGTGAAACTTATCTAAATATTTTTAGAATATAGAATAATTTTTCGATTTGAAAACTCTTAAAGTTCTAATCAGGCACGAAGAGCGCAAGCCATTTGTTCTTTTGGTGAGGGGAAAAGACAATCCCAGAAAGAGCAGTGGTGTTCAATTCAAGGAGCAACCGGTCAACCACTCCACTCAATTTTTTGCAATTTTCCCGCTGAAAAGCTTCCCCATGTTTTCCCAAATTTTTCTATTTTCTTGTTCCGGTCGGAATCGAATCAGCCTTACCTGCCCAAAAGAAAAAATAAAAAAAATAAATGAAGATGCCAGGAATAGAAAATCGTGCATTTAAAGCCTACAATTAGGGAATATAAGCGTAAATATGGAACACGGAGCACGTGGGCATGTGATTACGGTTCGTCCATATTTATGCACAACTGCCGAGCTCGTGTTGCATGCAAAATCAGTTTGACTCGATCGATTTTTTTTTTTTTGGTCGGATGACTCGATCGATTGGAAACCATGTTTCTTGCAAAAAGTGACGACAACGTATTTTTGTCGCATCATCCCGTAAATATCTTTTGGGGAATTAGGTTCGTCATTAATGCTTCGAAGGAGTAGGTAGTCTACGCTGAATCTGATCATGAGAACTATCACTCGACTAGAGGCAATAGGTGTCGCTTAACATCGACAATAGTAGATGTCACACAAAACATTTTATTATAAACTGGAAAAGGGGGAGGCCATCATACGATATCAATAATAATGATTTTATGATTTGAGTTTGCTTTCTCTTAAATATATGAGTGACTGAAGATCAGTCCTTTTTAAGGTTAAAGTTCCGCTGTTTTCGCCAAATTTTCAAATGGGTGATATATTCTTGCTAGATGTACCATTAATGGATTTGCATTATAAAATGCCTATTCCCCTTTACTATTCAGTCATTCTACATTTTGCAATTGTGCCTGTTTCACTGAAAAGTTGATCATGGATTCTTTGTGAGATGGGTTTAATGATGACTTCATATAGGAGTTCAATTGAAATTGCATTAAAGACAAACAAGATAAATTCAAAGGTAAAAGAATGTAAATGATGGAAACCGAAAAGACAGTAACATTGCTAAACCATATAAAAGTATATTGGGAATATGTGTTTTGGATGACGGGTCTCCTACATAATTACATGCCATCATATATATTCCCTTTATTATAATTGCTAACTAGCAATTATTCTTCTAAGTACGGCTATAATTGCACTTTCAAGATTCTAGCCTCTTTATTCACAGCCTATCTCATCCATAACGGTTGCAGCTTCCAAGGCCATTGGGTTACTCAACCATCACTCGGCATCTCTGTCCTTAATTGATATACCTGTCCTCATGTTCTTTCCTTGCTTCCACCACTTGGCCATATTTACAATGGCCAAGTCTTTGCTTGTTCCATCGATGAATTTCGTTGAACACCCCTTTGGTACTCGCCGATGATGATATCACACAACCATCAGATTCTTCTTTGTACATGTCAATACTCATGCCATGAAGTGCTCTCGTCGACCAATCTTCTATGATCAACTTCACTTCTCAATGATAACTGTATTATACAGTCATTGAAACCTTCACATTATGGTCATTGATAGATTGGTCAGTAACTACAATATATAGTTATTGATAATCGTGCCAATCATAATCGATTAAACTCACTTAACCAACTAAACTCACCGTTTGTCGATTAAAAAAGCTATATCATTCATATATGAAAGTGAATGGAAAGAGATATCTAATGCCTTGGTGTATAAGATAAATTCACTTTGACTATGCACGGCAGTTTTCAATGGCTGAAAAAGAGTTCCCCATTTACGGGAAGGAGATAGGAAATTCCTCCAGATGACATTAGCCGTGAGACCATCATTGCTTGACCATAAGCCAAAAAGACCTAGAATTGAGTGGCGTGTTTTGATTCTATACAGTTTGTCACATGGAACACGTCAAGCTGGACTTTGAGCCGAAGGAAGTCGCCGAGCCGAAGGAAGTCGCCAAACCGAGTAGAAAAAAGGTTCTACTATAATCCATCAGTTGACTAAAAGTAATTTGCAATAGCTTTTATCCGGTAATTTGGGCAAAGGACTAATATATCGATACATATCCTTATATAAAAATTGCACTCGGCATTTTGTGACATATTCAAACCTGGAAAGCACATGTATAGACTTCATGATATTGCAGACAAGATCCTTGGTCAACACGTCATCCCTCCAAAGCCAAAGAGATGAAGTTTCCCTCAGTCCCAGCATCTTGGCTTCACCCTTCACCTGCCTCCCTCCTATATAAACACACACCCTCATCTCTTCCCAACAACCACCTCTCCGCAACACATCTTGGCTTCACCCTTCACCTGCCTCCCTCCTATATAAACACACACCCTCATCTCTTCCCAACAACCACCTCTCCGCAACACATCACAACCCTCAACTCCTCTCTCTCTCTCTCTCTCTCTCTCTCTCTCTCTCAGCACACATTATTTTGGAGATAATGGTGGCCCGAAGGTCTGCGATCGGCCCCATCGTGCTCGTGTTGATCGTCTTTGTGGCGTTGCTCGGTCTCCGGTGCACAGAGGCGATGAGGGTCTTGCCTGAAGATTTCGCGAGAGCGAACAACTTAGCATCATATTCGTCGTCGGTGCTGTCCGAGCAAGCGAGGCAAAGCATGGCGCGGTGGCTCCAACGCTTGGACTCCGGGCCTAGTCCTAAAGGCCCCGGTCACTAGGGAAAGTGAATGGCGATGGCAATCATACTGGGGTTTCTTTTCTAGGTTTCTTCGCCATTTGTTTCTTTATTTTGTTAATTGAGACGTTATATGGAACAGTAGAGAAGACTGCGGGTGTCTAGTTTCCTGTGTAAAAAGTCGCGAAAAGAGACAGATGTTGAGAAAAGAAGACTGAATTCTTTCTTTCTTTCAAGTTGCCCTAAAGTTTCGATGTTGATCCGGTTGATTACGATGGTTGATGGCGATGCAATGACTCCTAGGAACTTTATGCGGGTATTTCGTATTCCCTAAGTCCTAAGTGTCGCATGAGATCTATAAAGCACTTCATGAACCAGTAATTTAATTATATGGACTTTCTTACTTCACAAAAAAGTTAATATATCATGAAAAGTCCCAAATCGATATATATATGCCTCAAACTAATATGGATTTCTATGTGAACTTGCCATGTTAATTGAGTTATTGTCATTGGTCATCTAACTCAACAATTTTGCTGTAAAATTTGATAAAAGCTAGCGGAGGATAAATATGTTACGAGT
Organism: Eucalyptus decipiens; assembly: GCA_014182575.1. NCBI lineage: Eukaryota > Viridiplantae > Streptophyta > Magnoliopsida > Myrtales > Myrtaceae > Eucalyptus > Eucalyptus decipiens. The sequence goes on along the minus strand of CM024616.1, from coordinate 1,066,318 downwards.
GTATCGGTTTTGGATTTTTGGTGACCCATAAATTATTTTGAGTTTAAGATTAATTTAGGGTGAATTTGTTACATCTGTACCAATTTGATATTTTTCGTAGTATTAACCCTTTACAAAAATAAATATACACAACTTACTTTCATTTCATTTGTAGTAATACTAAAGCGGGGCGAGCATATATCTACTCGGACTTTCCCCCTTTTAGTCCGAACTAGTCGCGCCCTTCTGTTTCAATGTTCCACGAGGTGGCCCCTAAAATTTTGAGTTTTATTCACATAGGTCCTCAACATTGAAGATACAGAAACGCGTGTTCTAACTTTCTAGGATCGAATAGGTTCAAGGTCAACGAAGTCAAGCTGACAGTCAAAAGAACAGAAATTACCATTTTCCGAGATTATATTAGTTGAACCGATATTGACAAAAGGTATTAATTACCTATAAATCACATGAAGTAATATAGCCCATGATTACAGATTAAAAAACTGCTCATATTCAAGCGCATTAACTAAATACTATTTTTTTTTTTGGTTAGAAAACTAGGTACTATTCACTTGGCCATAAAAAGCCACTAACATTTTTCTCTGGAATTTTATATGGTACACTGAAAGTGTAAAAAATTATTTGACAAGAGACATTTAGGCCCTAAAATTTTTAAATTTGGCAAGTGTATTCATTCCATTAATAGGTGAGATAGTTTTCATCTCGCTTATCTAAAATGTATTTTTACATTGACGATGTACCTAGTCCTTCTTTCTTTGTGTTAGCAATTGATAACACATTTAAGAAAGAGAAGTTCCAAGCCTCCTTGCGAACTCCAGAAGGCTTAGGCGACATATTAAGACCATGAAACCAAAGTTCACATGGGCTCTTCCCCTTTTAGGATCTATCTCGATCTCATCAATCAGGTAAGGCTCGAGTCTAAGTATGGACGAGTGCGCCGAAACGAGATTGACTTGTTCAGCGAATTTTTCAAACATTGGAGATGCGTTGCATTAGTCATAATTTTGGCAATTGCACCGCTAGAAAAAACTGACCTCAAGTACATGCATCGATCATGCTCTCCTCAAGCTCTCTCCAGTTCTTCCGTGAAGAGCTCTTCCACCATTTTATTTTAAAACACGAATAATGCTCGGATCGATCGTGTGTTGTCCGATAACAACGTGCCATTTCATCAAATGTTTCCTGTTTTTCCCGTTCATCTTGAAAAGCACGTTTACAATTTTATAATCATTATGACAAACTATAGATAGGCTGCATATACACCACACCGAAAAAAAATGCAAATTGATGGGGCTTCCTAAGTAATCTAAAATTTACATTTTTCCCTAATGATCCTTCAATTTCCCAAGATAATATACCATTGCAGATCCTTCGGGTGTCATTTTTTGAGATCAAGGACATGAAACTGACATTTAATCCACATCCATTGATATCGATACATTGATCACATATTCACATCAAATCAGTCGAATTCAGACAATACAAGCATTGTAAGGAAGTCCACTTTTCAACGTAATTCCCCACAATTGAAAAGAATCAATTGAAAGTGAGAGTGAAAGTGAAAGTGAACAAGTTGAAATAGCCAAATGAAAGATATACAAACCATACACGAGACTCCATTTTTTCACGAAAAATTAATAATTTAGAAAAATTTATTTAATTTTGATAATTAATGTTTCTTAGGACAAGAGGTAATGGAAATTTATCTCATTATCAACAAAAGTGTTTAGGCATGAGTTATTATTAATAAATGAAATATTTTTCATTGATTTTTTGATTTTTTTTTGTGGTTCAGAATGGATTGTTATTCTAACAGTTGATTTGAGACTATCACATAATTTTTTCTCTATTTAAATTATGTTTGGCTTGAATTTGTCGACCAATCGAAGAAGCCTTGACCGCTAAAACATTGAATTACCCCACAATGCTCGAAGACTGAGGTTTCTTCACGATGCCATGCCATGCAAGCATAACGTAAAGAATCAAGTCGAAAATGGAAGTGGACAAGCGAAATCCATAGCCAAAGTATAGCAAATACAAAGATAAAATTCCATTCCTTGGACAAAGATGTCGAGAGTTTTTACAATACGAGAACTTTGAGATGAAAGAAGTAGGATTCATCTTTATATTTTGGTAGACGTTGCCTTTTACTCGCTACTTCTGACATGCATCTGATCTTCGCATATATCGTTTACATTTGTTATCAGTCAGTTCAATCTTCCCCTAGTCCTCTCTTGCTGTGCTATGATTTCCCTTATCCTGACATGGTATCGATGGAATCTTGTATTAGGGGAGGTAGAATTCTATTGTTTCATGCTCGACAATACGGATTCCTTTCCAAGAAATTTTGTTAAGTGTCAAAAGGCTGTTGGGTGAAAAAAATGAATGACCATTGACTTTCCATTAGGGATAAATTGCTGATAAATCACCAACACTTAAAAAATTTACCAACATTTTGATAATCTGCAAATTGCTAATTTCTGTACTTGCTTGCATAGGTTATTAACGTTTCGAATTCACTAGCTCTTAGTGACCTAATTCTTTGCCATTTGCTTCTTGGAAAATGTGAATGCCCCTTATGGTGGAGCTTTGCCAATCCAAAGAGAACTGCAGAGTTGAATTGCTTCATATAGGTCTTGGTCGGATAGCTATTTTCTGTGTTGTGACTTTGCTCGACCTTCCTTTATGTCCAGGGGGCAAATACCCTTTGGCAGCAAAGGGGTCGTGTCCTGAGGAACTCTGATTAAGCTACACAAGTTGGATTGGTATCCAGTTTAGCCTCTGCATCATTTCTTCGACTTCAGTTGTTTAAGAAACTACATTTGATGAGGTCAAACAAAGTTTTTGATCAGATACCGACTCAGCCTTCAACGAGTTCATCTTCTATTGGAAAAGATGAACCTATAGAAGGATTTCCTGGCAACATCTGATGGAACCACGAGAACTCAAAACAGTCTTTCCCTATCGTCTATGGTGTAACTATATTCTCTTTTGAAAGCAAAGAGGAGTGGGGATACTGCAAGCAAGCAAAGTATAACAAGCCAATATAATTATGCAACTTGACCCTTCAAATAAGTAGGTGCAGAATAGAAGATGATGGAGCAGCATACCAGAGGAAAAGAGAAGTCTTCGAATAACAAAAGCAAACACAAAAATTTGAATTAGGTATTGAAAGGAATTGGATTGATGGAAAGCTAAATGGAGGAATAGGATGATGGGAACTGTGTATTGCTTTCACATATCAAATATACAAGTATACAAGCCTATTTATAATACATGAAGTCTACATAACTTAGGGAACGATTGTATATAAAAGTGAAGAAATGATTCCCTAATAAACAGCATCAATTAAGGATTATCGTATTGACTATATGATATCAATCGGCTCCCAATCAAATCTCGAGGCGACGGTATCTCCAACAAGTATTATAGCGAGTCGAAAGGCAAAAGAGTGACTTTCAGCATTACGCATCACCTACTATACTATGGCAGGTTTGGGTATAGTAGGACTTGAACTTGCGAGGAGGAGCAAAGCAGAATCCCTCCCGGGGCTACTGAAGAGCTTATCACTAGGGATAGAGACCCGTTCACAGGGCTAGAGATTACCTTTTCCCTGCAAATCGATGGTCTTTCAGGATAGATTGATATCTAAATTTAAGATCATCAGCTGACCGAAAGAAGGAAGCAAAAGAGTGTTTACAGTATAGAAAAGCTTATCGCTAGTTTTGCAATCCAGCAAACTATTAATCGAAGTACTTGGCACTCACGGAAGCTCACGATCAAACAAAAGGGTAAGGCAAGGGTTGTGCTTCCTCCTTCGATTACTTTCATCATAAAGCTTATCCTTGTGTTTATAATATACGGGAAACATTTTCTTATGCATAGAAATAGTACTAAGTACTTCAAATCGAGATTTCTTTTTAAGATGCGTACACATTTATTCGAAGGTCTCACGTACAGCAGGAGCAAGACCATATGGAATTCAAGTCAAGGTGTCTAACAAGTAAGATTATCATCGGGAGATACACCGAACTGATTACAATAATCGGTGTAATACTGCACCCGATCTTGAACGGCAGCGCTGTTTCCACCGTTGCACTCTCCACTGTTAATGGCCCGAATCGTGGCACCGAAGCCTTGACCAGAAGTCATGATCGAGTGGACATTGTTCATCCAGAACCAGAATGCTGTCTCAAAGGACACGACGACGTCGTTGGCAACTGTTTCGGGGGAGTTTAAGCCGTCGAATCCGATGCTGTTGCCTGCAGGCCCGTAGTTGTAGTTCCAAGTAATCTGAATTGGTCCACGCCCATAATATCCTACGTTCGGGTTGCACGGATACTGTGTGTTCGACGGGTCGCAATAGTTCTTGGATGCCCCATCTATTTCTTCAATGTAGCAAAAGTCTGCTCACCATGAAACATTAATGCTCTTCAAATTGTGGTCGATAATGTCCAACATAATTATCTCTGAATTCTATCAAATAACAAAGTACATCAATTTATGAGAAAGCACGCAACAAGATCACTTACGTCCCGTCTCGTGAGTGACGTGAGCGAAGAAAGCAGCAATTTCTCGCTTATTGTCATCGTCGGTAACGGCGGTACCAAAATCGGGATAGTTTCTGGAAGCGTCAAGAAAACCTTGCCTCGTGTAAAAGCTCACGCCAGCACAATCTGAGGATGCTTGACCAATTATTCCGTTGAAGAAGCTGTCCGTCACGACATCACTCAGCGATGTCTGTGCTGCAGCATTTGGTGGCCTGGCGACGAAAACGGCGACGGTAAGAATAATGGCAAGCATTTTGGGACGAATTGTGCGTGATTAATGTGTAGAGTAAAGAGATGAAATGTGGGATGTGTGAAAGGGTACTTGGCTCTACTTCTTATTTATAGAGAGTGGTTCTTCTTCTGATTTACTCGATAACTTGTGTGTGTGTTAAGTAATGAGCTTAACTTCTGACTTATTCTTTAAATGGAGTCCTTTCCTGTTCATCGATAGGCCACTTTCCCTAAGATGAACCGGTAGAGTGTTTAGCTAGGTCAGTGTTGATACGTCAATACAACCTTCATTGACTTATTATTTAAATGGAGCCCGCATGCTGCTCAGTGATCTGGCGGAGCAAGGCGGCGGAGTGGTTAGGATGGTGAGCTACTTGTTGAAATAGTTTGTTATCATAAAAAGAAGCAACTCTTGGTGATAAAAATTGACAATTCTTGATTATGAAAAGAAGTGATTATCGACATAAAAATTTGTGTTAGTGGAGATGAAGTACCTATTCCCAAGAGATATATATATATACATATTTGTCGAAATAAGAGGTGTTGATTGGTTGTTTATAAATAGCACTAAATCATACATTGTTCAACAAAAAAAAAAAAAAAAAAAAAAAAAAAATTGTTCAACACAACTATTCAAACAATAACTTCTTCAAAACTCTCTCTTCTTTTATTTTCAAACACACTGCTTTGATAACACATTCAAAGTAAAATTCTAAGAGGAAATTTGAGTAATTGTAGAACTTGTTTATCTGGGCTTAAGGTATATATTCTGAATGTATATTTGTTCTAAACCCGACAACAACAATAGTGAGGGCAAATAATATCCTAACAATGATGATCTTCATCACGCACCAATGTATCAAAGATCTATAACTATTGCTCTCTCTTCATCAACATTTAAATTTCCCCTTCACTACCAGGTTAAGAATTCGGAAGGGAAGCCCAACGGAGCGCTGAGCTTCTCGTATAGAGTGTACGGGAGGGGTGAGACCCACGACGCGGTGGTGATCGGAATTGCACTGGGCTTGATTGTTGGGGGGTATCCGATCGTTAATCCTCCTTCTCACGGAGGATGGAGCCACTTCTTCTTCGAGCGGAGAAATGGGATTTGGTGGTTCATCACTTCACCTGTTGAGAGCGAAGATTGGCGGGTGGTCCAAACATGTAAAAATCTGTGCTTTTGGGTGAAAGAGAGATAGAGAGAGAGAGGGGGGTTGCTTCATTCTTTTCTCGTCTTCAGGTTCATGTTAAGGGTTTTCGAGTGGGGTAACTTATTTTTTAGTTGGAATAAGTGCAATAGAAGTCTTAAAATTTGTCATAAAAGTGCAATTGAGTCCTAAAATTTATCAAATTAATTCAATTGAGTCAAATTAACACCATTAAACTTATTAATGAAAAACGCTAATGTGACATTGACATGGCATTTTAAATGAATTTTTCTTTTCCACGTGGCTTTTTAAAATTATTTTTATTCAATATGTTTACAAATTAGATTTAAAAACTAAAAAAATAAAAGCTAAATTTTATTTAAAAAATAGAACTGTTAAAAAAGAAAAGAAAAGAAAATGGCACCGGTGGGTGCTTCTGCCGTCACCACCCATGGTTGGAGTGGCCTTGCTGGCCCCCCATGAGGGCCGGCATGCCTAGATTTGGGCACCCTTATCGGACCTAGTGGGGGCCAACGAGGCCTCACCCTAGCCTGGTGAAGGCTGGCCACCCCAGCTAGGGTTGGCGACTGTCACTGGCCTCTCCAGTGATGGGCAACGGCAGTAGAAGCTCCCATTGGTGCCTCTTTTTTTTTTTTTTTTTTTTTTTCAATATGTTTGCTTTTTAAATAAATTTTAGCTTTTCTTTTTTAGTTTTTAAATCTATTTTTAAAAAATTGAATAAAATAATTTTAAAAAGCCACGTGGAAAATAAAATTTAATTTAGAAGTGCCAAGTGAAAAATAAAAATTCATTTAAAGTGCCACGTTTGTGCCACATTAGCGTTTTCCATTAGGAAGTTTGACAGTATTAACTTTAGGACTCAATTGATCAATTTGATAAGTTTCAAAATTTGATTGTACTTTTTGCAAATTTTAGGACTTAATTGTACTTTCCTGATAAGTTTTAGGACTTCTATTGCACTTATTCTTTTTTAGATTTATCTTATACTCATGATCTTTTTTTTTTTTTAAAAATTGAAAAATAGTAGAAAAATTATGATCTTTCAAGCTAAAAAAAATAATGAAATTATTATGTGACTTTATGTGTCAATATTTATTGACTTATTAATTTTAAGAGATTTTGGATACTTTATTGTGAAACTCAAAAAAAATTGTAGTAAAAAAGAAGTTGCAATAAAACTGCTAAATATTTCATCTTTTACACACTATACACATCATAAAATTTTTTGCTTTTAAATATCTATGTGTTCTAGTAATGTGGGTCAGGTCAGGTGTGGGTTATTGAATTACATTGCATATAAATGGATTGATTTTGGTTAAATCATTTTTTACCTTAATAAAACGCGACCTGACCTTCCCATTTGAGGGCCCTAGTGATAAGCTTATAAAACACGATCCGCTATTTGTTTTGCATGGTATTACATACCAATGCCAGTTTTCCATTTATTGATTAGGAAATTTGTTGTTTAAGTAGAAGGCAGTTTAAGAGAACTGAAAATGGGAAGAAAATATTATTAAAACACATATGTATGACCAGCGGATAACACTTGCAGTTTTTTTACGACATTTAAAGGATAAAAGGACAACTCTTAATCATAGACCAACCTCAATAACTTGATAGAGTACACCATGTTGTTCCTTTTGCATGAAAACAATTGCTCGTTTGACAACCCTTTCGGGGGAGTTTAGGCCGTTGAATCTGATGTTGTGGTTCCACCAAATTTGAATCGGTCCGTAGGTTGTATTCACATATTAACACTCCCTATATGATATACCCACGTTCTTGACTCATTCTTTTCGAATTGCATGACCGAACTGCTGATGAGCTTGAAAATTTATTGTTGCAAAAAACAAACGATTGAATAATAAAATAATGTGTTCGACTCTAAGAATAAAAGTTTAAAAAAGCGCTTACCCATCAAGGCAAAGTCAAAACCCTGTCATGACACAAATTTTATAATCTTGACCCCAAAGTCTTCAATTCACGATTAGTAACAAGACTATGAGAAGATATGTCCGAATTTAATCCGTCGTTTTCGTGTCGCCAACTAGATCTCACTGTAGAAGCTTATCGGTGTAGTGTTTAATTAACTGTGCCGAGTCTTTTTTTAAAGACACCATATTCTTGTGTTTGCAATGCCACTTGCATATATAAATGATAACGACTTAGCCTATGAAGGCAAAAAAATCTGTTTAGTCATTTGATCTTCTCGTTCAAGTTGTCTATATAGTAGAGGTGGCGAAATGGATTATAGACTCATATTTTATAGATTAAGTGATGTATGTGTTGTAAAAATTTAAAATATAGGTCACAATGAACCGAATAGAGCAAAATCCAATTAATGATAGGTTTTAGTGGCTCGAAAAAAGAATCCAATTTTAACCCATATATCAACTGCGTTTGGTAAGGGTTTTGGTGAAAATCATCAAGGAAATGCAAAAGTTTTTAGGTAAAAGATTTTTCTAGAAATGCAAATAGTGTTTAGTAAAATGTAATACACTATAAAGCGGTCAGCGAGCTAGGTTTGATGGTGGCTAGCCTTGCCTAAGGTTTTACTTAGGTGTCGCCTAGGGTCACCAGTAACCCCCAAGGTCATGCGATCTTAGGCGAGGTTGACCACTACTAGATTTGTCTTTTTTGGTGGCAATATTTGGTCTTGATGGCACCATATCTAGTTTGGCTCACTAGTGGTTAGATTTGGCCTCGCTAGTGACATCGTGTGATGGGGGCATTTTTAAAAGTTTAGTGAGGACAAAGTTGGAAGAAAAAAAATTATTGGCATTTTGGAATTGCTAAAGTGTAAAACTAGTTTGGACTAGCCTTGGGCTAAGAGATGTTAGAGGATTTTGGAAATGTAATCCATTTCTCCAAAACTCTCCAAATGAATTTTCTCAATCGCCTCAATATTTGGCGAAAAGTATCCAAAAAGTTCTAATCCTAATGCATTTATACCAATTTAGTCATAAACCTGTTAAGAGTGACAATTTAGTTATAGACCTTTTGAGTTGGTGCCAATTCAATCGCAAACCTTTTAACTTGATGCCAATTATTCCTTCAAATTAATTTTGGCCGGACATTGCCAATGTGAATGCTAGTCGATTGACATGGGACCGTTGGTATTAATGTAGACAATTTTTAATAATATTTTAATTTTTTTATGAAATTCTTTTTACTTTTTTTTTCCTTTCCTTTCTTTTTCCTTTTGCTGGTGACTAGCCATCAGCCGCAGGCAATAGCTGACCATGGCTAGGTGGGCTAGTCTCGCCTAGCCATGGAGAGACCGAGCCAGCAAGGGTCGAGATTGCCGGATCTAGCCTGGGCAAGAACAGCCCTAGTGAGGGCTCCCCTTGCCAAATCTTGCAAGATCGGCCCTCACCTAGGCTAGGGCACCCTCATTAAGCATCGCTTGGGTAAGGGTTGGGCCTCCCTAGATCTGGCCTAGTGAGGTCAAACTTTGCTTGGGTGAGGGTGAGTCTCGGTGCCTAGGCAAGGGTTGGCCTTGCCTAGGCTAGATTTGGCAAGCTTGACCTTAGTAGGGGCTCAGCCTCGCCATGGCCAAGTGAGGGTAGTTTGTCTGGCCATGGTTGGTGGCCAACCATCACTTGTGGTTGGTCCCAACAAAAAGGAAGAAAAAGAAAGGAGAGGGAAAAAAAAAGAAAGAAAAAAGAAAGAAAAACATAATAGAAAATTGAGAAACTATTAAAATTTTTCTACGTCAGCACTGCGTAACCATGTAAACCAACCGGTAATATCCACCCAAAATTAGTCGAAGGGACTATATTGGCACCAAGTTAAAATGTTTATGATTAAATTTGCACAAATTAAAAATGTTTAAGATTAAATTGACACTATTAAAATGTTTATGAGTAAATTTGTGCCAATGCAAATAAGTTCATAACTTTTTTTGACACTTTTCCCTAATATTTGCGCAAGGAACTTTAGAGGCTCAAAGGACTTTGGAATGTTGCTTCCAAACACAGCCAATCACTTTTCCCTAGAGATGTGTCCAAGTTTTGGAAAATTAAGGTGGGTGTGGGAGTTGATAGACAATGAACCAATCGTAGGTTCATCGATCCCACTGTAGTCTACGAAATTTTTTCTTTTGGGGCTTTGTAAATTGTAACAAAAAGGAAATATGGCTTTTGGTCAGTTGGGTTGGTGCTTTTGTGTTCAAACGACATTACTTGCATTGTCTTTTATTTAAGATTTGGTTAGGCAAGTTGGGAATATGGTATTGCGGGCATGATTAGGGCGAAGAATTTGATACAAACTATTGTAAAAGGATTGAATTGACTTGAATCATTAAAGCATGGATTTATAATGTGTGTCGTCACCACAATTCAAATTAAAATTTTATCATATTAAAAATTAAAAAAGAAAAAGAAAAAAGAAAAAAAGAAAAAAAGAAAAAGGGATTATGAGGCGGCGACGAGGGCCGGCGGGGTCGCCGGTGCCTAGGTGAAGACCGGTGGGGTCACTGGCACTTGGGCGAGGGTCGAGTATCCCCATCGACCAAAGGTGAGGGCTTGTTGGCCCTCGCTAGAGACTAGAGAGGGCGGTGACCCTCTCCCAGTTCTAGGCTCGACCCCAGGCCCTTGCCCTTGTTTGACGGGGGTGCCAGCCTTTGCCGACCATCGCCATCACCCCACTAGCGATGGGGCGGAGGCCATGTGTTTTCCCATTTATTTTTTTTTAACTTTTAGTTTTATTCAGTTTTATTTACAACAAAATAGAAAAAATAAAGAAAAAAGGAAAGATTAAGAATTTTAGAAAAAGATGAAATTACCCTTTATAGCTAGTGAGTTTATGTCCTTATTTGAGATTGATATGGTCACTTTAAGTATTTATTTGAAATAATATCTACTTCAGGCTCTTATTTAAGGAAATGAAGGCACTTTGGACTCTTATTTGAAACAATATCCATTTTAGAACCTTATTTGAGAAAATGAAGATACTCCAGACTCGTATTATAAATTTTCCCTAAAATATGCATGTGTAGTGTAACTGGTCATAGCATATGTATATTTTTCTAGTTCTTTATAAATTTTTTCATATTTTAGGTTCTTTTCCTAAAAAAAATTTACTATTTGCATGAAGTGCTAAAGTGGGTTAAATTGGTAGGCATAAGTTTTGATAGGTTGGGTTAAATATAGATGTGTTCTAGTAATATGAGTTGGATTTCGTTAGGGTTAGATGGGGTATGCATCACAAAAGTTGTAGTACATAAAAAAATGAGTTTATATGGATTTGACCCATTTTCATAAAAAGTTTGTTTAGTGATTACCAATTAACCAACTTTTATCTGATTAAGTAACCAAATAAAAAAGTTGTATGACCCAACCCAACTTGATCCACTCGTTTGAATTGTCTAGTGATTACTAACCTTTCTCCAATTAAGTTACCAAATATAATTATGCGTACTTTACCAATTTTTATTTGCCTTTATTACCAATGTTTTCAATTTACCATTTATGATACAACATTGTCAACCTTCATATGGGGAGATCGCCAAGAGGGAGTTAAGATTCAAGTCTATCAACATATCCAATTGAACTTTTCATCACTCAGAAACTTAGAAGCTAATGAGTTATGGACTAACTATGATATACTAACTATTCTAAACCATACCAATTCTCTCATGTAAGACTTTTTCTTATACAAATCAAACATTTATTTCAACATTACCAACTACTTTTGAATTACCAATTTTTACTCGAGTTTCTTAGTAACACTAATTTGTTTTTCCTAGATTCAACTAACTTTTTTTATATAGCAATTAGTGCTTTCATTTGCCTTATTAGCTAACTATTTATATTTATCAACTACTCGTAGAATTACCAATCTCAAGTAGGGCAATCACCAACTCTTCTATGATGAAGTCACCAACCAGATGGGTTTCAAACTCTTATTTGAGTTCGTTATCAACTAATTTTGTGTTACCAACTCTTTTTCATTATTTCCAAAAATTTCAAAGCTAATTCATAATCATGAACTATCAGACTCTCACTCAACAAGATGCTGATATTCCTTTTATTTTTAGGATCCATTATTAAGTGGCGTACATTATTGTAAATCGAATATGGTCATGGTGCTAACCGAGGTTGGCTACAATGCCATAAAAATAAGCTGGTTTTCTATGCCATCTAACAAGTCAGGTTATCTCCGGGAGAGACACCAAATCGGTTGCAGTAATCAGTGTAATATTGAACCCGAGCTTGAACTGCGGCCGGGTTTCGCTGCCGCACTCCATTCCATTAATGGCTCGAATCGTCGTGCCGAAGCCTTGACCGGAAGTAATAACGGAGTGGACGTTGTTCATCCAAAACCAGAAGGCGGTCTTAAAAGACACTACGGCGTTGTTGGCGACGGTTTCGGGAGAGTTGAGGCCATCGAACCCGATGCTTTCTCCTGCGGGTCCGTAGTTGTAGTTCCAGGATATCTGGAGGGGACCGCGGCCGTAGTAGCCTTTGTTGGGGTTGCATGGATACTGGGTGTTCGATTCTTGGCAGTAATTTTTCGAGGGACCATCGATCTCTTCAATGTAGCAAAAATCTGCACCCAAGAAGATCAATTATCATATCTGAAGCAAAGCAGATCGTATGTTCTAACATTTGTCTCCTGGAAGTCATAGTGAATAAAATTCATGGCAAAGAGCAAACATGGCAAGTATAGATTAAAGACTTTAAACATTTTGTTGAGGTTCTTACGTCCGGTCTCATGCGTGACGTGAGCGAAGAAAGCAGCAATCTCGCGCTTAGAGTCGTTGGCGGACCCGACTGCGCCGAATTCAGGGTAACCACCGGCAGCATCAAGGAAAGCTTGCCTAGTGTAGAAGCTCTTCCCTGCGCAACCTGCGTTGGCCTGGCCAATTATCGAATTAAAGAAGCTATCCGTCACCACGTCTGCCACTGAGACGCGGCTGCTCGGGGTGGTGGGCGTGGATGACGAGTAACATGGCCCGGATTGACAACCAGTCCCACAGTACTGATCCCCAGTACCGCAATACCCATACTGGCTGCAACACAGGTTGGTGGCGCAGCCACAACCTTGACTGAAGACACGCGCCGGCGAGAATCCGGCAATGAGGCCAGACACGACCAGAATGTTGAGAAGAGCTCTTGCTATGCTGTTCGATTTGGCCATTGGGGATATGGGTGTGAGAGATGTGACAATGCAAAGAGAGGTTTTTATAGGAATAAAGGTGAGAGATTAGGCAGAGTTGATTTGAGGCTGCCAGGTTCTGGAGAGTCAGCTTTGAAAATTCAAGACCTTGATTCGCGGGAGAACGTGTCATGGGCGTTAGGAAGCGTCGACTTTGACATTGCGAGGAGACTGTGAAATATATGTTCCTATCAAACAATAAAAAAAAAATGAATTTATACAAATACTAAGATTGGCTTGCGAAATTAATTTATCTCTTGAATTGCTGAATATGACGCATATATAATCTGTCACATCATTTGATAAATTAATATTTTAAACCAATCTTAATAGATATAGCAAAGAGCATACATAAATGTTTACCGAGATGTGGCGAGTCTTTTGCCGGTCATCGCAAGTGTGGCGGTGATACCATCATTTTCAAAGAGTAAAGTTAATGACGGGATGCGCATAATTGCCAAGGACAAGTCGGAATAATCAGTGGGGCTCTTCATGCCAAGTCAACGAGACTGTTTGATGAGCTTTCATTCATGCGCGTAATGTTATGGACCGTCCATTTAGTTCGAGAAATCATACGTACATGTAGTAAGTCGGGTCCGTCCTTATCATTTGAGATGAGAATAGACTGGAGAATCCAACTTGAAATCAAAGATTTCGGACCATTCGACTGACCACCTCAATTGTGGATCGTCGACTTAGTAGAAACATAGCTGTGTGTACGTTCACGTCAAATTTAATGGAATGCAAAATTGATGTTTTGCGTAACTTTCGCCTCATCTCAATAAACAATTCTTGTGTCCTCTTCAATTTTATCACCGAAATGATTCATAACTTGAACGTTCTTGAGAAATTTGTCCGACTGTCAAATCTAAAACTTCCTCGTCTAAGCCCGAGTCGAACACTATGCGATCTCGAGATTCTTCATGCTCTTGAGCCAATGAACCTTCTTTTGAAATTTCCGAATTTGACCGCACTTTTATCTCACATGCTTAACGCAACATAAGATTAAGTGCTTTTAGCCAACCATTTCCCAACCCGATTCCAAAATAAAGACATTGGTATGTGCTACTTGTTGGGAATAACGGATCCCCGAAAAACGGATTCGACACTGAATCGAACCCCTAAATCGAATGCGGAAGACGAAGCCCGGGAAAACACATATCACCGATCGTAAAGCACACCACGGAATCGAGCGTACCTTGTTAGCTACAGATTAAACACCAATGCTGAAGACCGAGGAAGAAATTCTGATCCAATGATGCCAATTTGCCTTGAAAAGGGAAATAACGTGCCTTAAGCGTTTGGAGGGAAAGAGAGAGTGAGAAGCGTACGTTAGAATGGCTAAAGGGTGTCTTCTCTCTCTCTCTCTCTCCTCCCTTTTATACCTTCCCCCATCCACAGGCCCTATTCCCATGGGCCGGGCTTTTTGGGCCCAGCATGGGCGGACGGGCCTTAAGCCCATCTCATAAATCCATCATCTCCCACTCGCACATGGTGGTCCAAAACCAACATGGGCGGACAGGCCCTACTCATCCCCATCAGAGAAAAATCCATCATAGACTCTCACTTAACATGGTGGGCCGAACAGAATCCTCTTTTCCTCTCTTCAACATTCTTACCGGTGAATAATCCGTGCGACCAGCATACTTTGAAAGCTCATTGCCATACATCTGTTAGGAATATATAGCAGCTCATAATGGGCATCACATCCTGAGTAGATTTAGTATGCAGTACCCTAGATCGATCAATCACATTTATATCTCTCTTAATCTATTTTAAACAATGATATATATATATATATATATTGTATTCACAATTATGATTATCCCAAAGACAGTCATAATTGGTTAACCGGTGAATACAAAACTACAATGTGATTCTCCAAAATCGATCTTCTTCTTTCTTTCAAACTCTCAATTTCAGTTCAGCTTGCTTTTCTAGAAATGCCCCATTAGATCGAATCAAACTCATGACCATTGGCAACATCCTAAGATAGCAAACACTAAATAGAAATCTTAACAGTCATAATTGGTTAACCGGTGAATACAAAACTACAATGTGATTCTCCAAAATCGATCTTCTTCTTTCTTTCAAACTCTCAATTTCAGTTCAGCTTGCTTTTCTAGAAATGCCCCATTAGATCGAATCAAACTCATGACCATTGGCAACATCCTAAGATAGCAAACACTAAATAGAAATCTTGAGAATAAGTAAGAGTCATGAGGGGACTAAAAAATTGAGGAACCCTTTTCCTCAAGAGTCTCACACGACATAAAAGTTGAGATCAAACTTTTGCCACTCTTATTGGTCGTCTCATGCATACGTAGTATGAAATACGTATTACGGTATTAACTCCTTTCCCATGGAGCGTATGTCTACACTTTTCAATACCGTACAGATAATAGTTCAGACATACCAAATGTCTAACTTGAGTTCACGTATCTACTCATTCATAAAATTCATTAGAATTCACATCTGGCATCTTAGACAGATAAAGTAAAATATGTGGGGTATTTTACTTTCGGACATCGTAAGAATTATGTCCTTATCTTAATACTCAGTTAAGGCGACATACGTGTTTTAAGCTTGAGCTATCGATTATCACCTAGATAATAAGCTTAAAAACAGTCTCATCTCTATTTATCACATAGTAAACAGATGCGATTACCGTGTGAGTGGGCTAATCTTATATCTGTCCGACATACTTCTCAACTTAAAGTAATACACTGAGCATTAAGATGCATAAAGATCAAACAAAGATTCATAGGCATTAATGATGAAAACATAAATTCATCAAATTGTGAACACTTAGGGAAATTACAATATTCAGTACATCAGCCTCTACGTAATCCTAGAGATTTCATATAACCACAAAAACACATATCTAGGTATTGGCTTTGTCATAGGATATGTTATCATTCTATGCGTAATATGTACTCTAAATTCACATCATTTCGTGCAACCAAATCTTTGACAAGATTATACTTGGTATCTATATGTCTGGTCTTGCCATGATATTTTGGATATTTGGTGTACGCTTTTGCTGCTTGGCTATCATCGTTAACCAATAACGAATCTGTAGCACTTCTAATAACACCTAAATGATCCAATAATCTCTTAAGCCAAACATCCTCATATACTGCTGCTGATAATGCCACGAACTCAACTTCCATCGTGGACAAGGCTATACACTTTTGTTTCTTACTGCTCCAACATATGGTGCCATTATTCGGTAAGAAAACAAACCCAGAGATAGATTTTCTTTCATCTAAATCTCCTTCCCAATCAGTATCAAAATAGCCTTTGAGTTACAGATCCTTTCCTTAATAACTCAACATATAATCAGCAGTCCCCTTTAGATACCTCAGTATTCTCTTAACGGCTTTCCAATGTGCTTGACCTGGATTGGATTGGTATCTACTCACCATTCCAACTACAAAACATATGTCAGGTCTTGTACACATCATAGCGTACATAAAGCTTCCAACAGCACTAGCATAAGGAACATGTTTCATTTGTTCCTTCTCTTGTGGAGTCCTTAGACACAGTTTATGACTCAATTCTTCACCTTTTGTAATAGGAGTGTCTATGGGTTTGCAATCTTGAAATCTTAACTTCAAGAATGTATGCAACATCACCAATGTTCTTCATCTCAAAGTTGGAAGACAACGAATTCTTCACCGTATAAACAAACTCCATATTACTTCCGACAATTAGTATATCATCAACATATAATGATATGATCACAAATTGATCCTTGGATCTTTTGATATATACACAATGATCCTCGTCAATCATTGTAAAATCATATGCCATTATGGCATTATGAAAAAATGTATATACCATTGTCTTGACGACTGCTTAAGGCCATATATCGACCTCCAAAGTCAACATACATTTTCTTCTTGGCCTTTCACTATGAAACCAGCAGGTTGTTCCATATATATTTCTTCCTCTAATTCTCCATTGAGGAAATCAGTCTTTACATCCATTTGATGTAACTCAAGATCCATACTAACCACTATTGCCAGAATAATGCGAATTGAGGTAAATCTCACTATAGGAGAAAATATTTCTTTATAATCAATTCCTTCCTGTTGATTATACCCTTTCGCAACAAGGCGGGCCTTATGCCTTTCTATCGAGCCATCAGCCTTTCGCTTTATTTTGAGAACTCACTTGTTCCCAATAGCTTTGCGTCCTTTTGGAAGATCAACCAGTTCCCAGACTTGATTTGATTTCATTGACTCCATTTCCTCTTTCATTGCATAAATCCATTTTTCCTTACTAGGGCAATTTAGAGCCTCATTAATATTTCTTGGCTCATCCTCATCTTGTGGAGCAACCATGAAAGTTTCCCCTTCAATGTCAAAACGTTAACGGGGAATACTTTGGCGACTCGTTCGCCGTATGGGAGATTGTACACTTAGCACATCATTTCCCATTGTGCTCCCACTTGGATTAGATAATGACGACGTCGTCTCGTCATGTGGTTGTAATTGAGAATGAGTTGAATTCAATTCATCACTTCTCATATTACTCCCACTTGGATGAACTCCACTGACATCATTATCTTGATCCAAGGTTTCAAATAGGGAGTAATCTTCTCCTATTTCGCCCTTCTTAGGAAATTCATTCACTAAGAATGTGACATCCCGTGATTCAAATTCAGTTATACTCCCACTTTCCTTCTCACCTATGAACACATACCCTTTCGAGTGTTCGGAGTATCTCATTAAAATACTCTTCTTTTCTATGGGACCCAATTTCCCAAACTTGTGAGAGGATTCATGTGTATAGGCAGCATAACCCCATTGCTTAAGAAAACTTAAGTCCGATTTTCTACCTGTCAATAACTCATATGGAGTGGAAGTAACTGATTTGGAAGGCACCCAGTTAAGTACATAGGAAGCAGTTAATAACGCACCACTCCAAAAAGTGATAGGTAAGTTAGCATGCACCATTATGGACCTAACCATTTCCAGTAGGGTTCTGTTTCTTCTTTCCACAACACCATTTTGTTGAGGAGTATATGGAATAGACAACTGTCTTTCTATTCCTTTTTCATCACATAATTTTCTGAACTCATCAGATAAATATTCTCAACCTCGATCGGATCTTAATGCTTTTATTTTCTTGTCTAATTGATTTTCTACCAAGTTCATAAACCTTCAAAACAACTTATGCTTCAGATTTATGAGAAATCAAATAGACATATCCGAATCGAGTATAGTCATTTATTAAAAGTGATGAAATAAACAGCCCCTTGCCTTCCTCTCACATTCATTGAACCACAGACATCAAAATGGATTAAATGCAGAGGAAATTCAGCTCTTTTACTTTTTCTAATGGTTTCCTTGTCGTTTTCCCTTTTAGGCAATGCTCACATATTGGCAAATCGATTTTTTCAATGTTGCCCAACAAGCCCTCTTTGGCTAGTCTTTTCATATGTTGTTGGGCCATATGACCAAGTCTAGCATGCCACCATATTCACATCATTATCATATAAAGTTGAAGACGTGAAACAAGGGAATAACACATTGACATTACCATAGTCAACATTTAGTACAATAAAACCATCCAGAAAGTAACCACAACCATAGTAGTTTGTATTCAAATACAAATCTACACCTCTATTATGAAAGTTCATACTAAAACCAAGCTTAACCAATACCAAAAACATACATTAAATTTCGACGAATCTCTGGAGCATATGGAACATCATGTAGGAACAAGGTGCGTCCACCACGCATGTTCAATTGGCAGGTGCCAATCCCTTTAACTTCATCTCTAGAGTTATATCCCACATAGATCCACTTAGTTCTAGTTGGTATCGTCGGATTTTTACGAATGATCCTCTATCCTTCCTTACATGGTCTGTCGTATTTGAATCTACAGTCCACAAAGGATTGGATTCAGCCAATAATACAGAACTTGGCACATAAGCAAAGTTCTCAAATGTACAGGAGGTGAATACATTCTTTAGCTCACGACAGTCGCGAGCATAGTGACCTCTCTTGTCACAATTGTAACACCTCACCCTTGACATTTTCTTCACTTGAGGACGTTTTCCTCTCTTGTGTTGGTTAACTCTTGATTTCTCGCAATAAAGACTTGATCCTTTGCATTCCCACATATTGAACGAATTAATACGCTTGCGCTTAGAGCTCAAAGCCCTTTCTAAGCTAGAACCAGCATTGCAAATGTCTGTTTTCTGTTCAAATGCCGTTAGGCGGTCCTCTGCTAGCTCAAGGTGGTGCACGATACCCTCAAGATCTTCCATAATATGGTCAAGAGCTTCTAGTGCTTCTTGCTTTTCCAGCACATATTGAATCTTCATATTCAATTTTTCACAATTGTTGCCGTTCATATCAGCAATCACATTCTTAGTTGCTGAAACCATCAATCTGAACACATCAGACATACATGCACGAATAATTAATGCATATCATTTATGCATCCACTTTTACATAAACCCATCATATTAATGAATAATTTCAAGTAAGGCTTCAGAATCAAAATGTCACTATGTTTCCAATCATCCTCCAAAAATCCTAACTTAAAACTATTATTAATATGATTGTCATATGCAAAATCAATTCTATGAAGCTACAAAAACTTCTAAAACTACCCACAGCTAATTACCCACAGCAACCAGCAATAACAGAAAGCAACAATAATTGACATCCAATAAAATAACAATGCTTTCAAATAATACAATTATACATTACACTAAGCAATATATACAGAGAAATATCAACATGGAAAGAGATATTTACATTCAAAAAACATCTCAAACTAATCTAAGAAATAATTAGGGAATGTCCCTTCTAATTTATCAGTCAAAACATCTGAGAAAACTGAAGGCACATTTGCCAACCATGGAAAAACTTTTGGAGAGCTTTCATGTCGCCATCAAGGCGCATTTACTCTGCGCCATGTGGCGTTCAATCTAAGGGTTGAAGTTTTGGCCAACTCAATCCTATAGTACTCTCTTACAAAAGCTTCCACTAGCCTCCTATAATCCGGAACCACGTTGACCTCCCATAGCCGACCTAACACCGCTTGCCATTCGGGTGGAAGAGTGTTCATCAAAGCCGGCACCTTCTCAAAATCCGGCATAAGATAACCATTCCAGATGATTTCCTGTATCATCTGATTGACCCTGACCACATGTGATACTAAATCACCATCATGCCACCGATAATCAGCTAAATCTTTCATCAGCCTTTTAAGTCTTGCATTTCCCTCGTCCGTTCTCGAGATTGCAGGTATCCGTGCATGACGCATCATAGTTCCTGCAACAAATACAGAACTAAAAATGGATCACTTATAATCCATAATGTACATTAGGGAAAATACATAATTTTCCAAAATTCATGCAACACATGCATAATAAAAAATGGATTACATATTAGCCACATAGGCATGCATGAAAAGAAACAAATTCCTTTTTTTTTTTTTTTTTTTTTTTTGGGTCAACGGTCAACGGTCGTCGGTCAACGGGTGGGGTCAACGGGCACGCGGGTCGGACGGGTTGGACCAGTTGGACCGCTCAGGCCGGTCGGATTGGACGGACCGGTCGGACCGGTCAGACGGTCGGACGAACCGGCCGCACATGCCGCACGTGCCGTGCGCGTGCGCGGGCCGACGTCACGCGCACGCGTCGCCGGCACGTGCGGCGCTCGGTTCGGGTCGGGTCGGCGGGCCGGTGACTGCCAAGCGCGTCGTTAGTGATGACGTCATCGGTGACGTCATCCGAGCGGTTACTTGACCGTTGGATGACGTCGGCACGCGTCGGTCCGCAGACCGGCGCGTGCCGTTTCACCCGGTCGCCGCGCGCACGTGCCGGTTCGTCACCGGCGCGTGTGGCGCACGCGCCGCCATTGCCCAGCCATTCCGGCGCGCGCCGCGCCCACGCGCGCGCCTTCCGGCCGCGCGTGTGGGCGCGTGCAGCGTGCGACATGTCGCCAGACTCGTCTCGACGTCGCCTTTCACCCAGTGCCTTCAGAATTTTATTTCGACTTACGAAAACTCAGAAAAATGGCCGAACAACGCTCGGGTGTCGGGATTTCAGCCCCGATCCGTACGGCCGAAGTGTTTTTGCGAAAAATCAATCAAAAAACATCAAATTGATTGGGAAAACGTGAACTAGGGCTCTGATACCAATGTTGGGAATAACGGATCCCCGAAAAACGGATTCGACACTGAATCGAACCCCTAAATCGAATGCGGAAGACGAAGCCCGGGAAAACACGTATCACCGATCGTAAAGCATACCACGGAATCGAGCATACCTTGTTAGCCACAGATTAAACACCAATGCTGAAGACCGAGGAAGAAATTCTGATCCGATTATGCCAATTTGCCTTGAAAAGGGAAATAGCGTGCCTTAAGCGTTTGGAGGGAAAGAGAGAGTGAGAAGCATACGTTAGAATGGCCAAAGGGTGTCTTCTCTCTCTCTCTCCTCCCTTTTATACCTTCCCCCATCCACAGGCCCTATTCCCGTGGGCCGAGCTTTTTGGACCCAGCATGGGCGGACGGGCCTTAAGCCCATCTCATAAATCCATCACTGCTAAACGAAAAACCGACTTCTCAAGCTTGTCGAGATCAAAGGCTAGAGCCAGTGCGGCCGAATAACTACCTTGATAGACCAAAGATAAAAGCCTCTTGAACGTTCTAAGAACTCCAAGTAATGCACAAGCTCTCTATTTCACCATGGATGGACATTTTTTGCTTTTGCAAGCATTAAAATAAGTGAAGGAGATTATATTAATTCTATATTGAATGACATGGAGAGAGGTTGCAATTATTACAATACACCTAATGTACTTTCGCATTATTAGTCTAAGTTTATTCCGTTCAATTTAGACTGTGCAATTTCAAACTTTGGTGATACGCTCCCACCAATCACGTTCCATGTCATGAATTTGTCAATTAGGCATAGGGATGCGACACGCCTAAATCGTTTCCGTTGTCGTTCAGATTCAAAGACAGCTCCCTTAGGGGTCGAAATGTAATGTTTAACGTTCAGACCACAACAGCTTCACACTTCGCAGTTGCACGGCGGAAACCTCTTTTGACTTGGTTTGATTGATTCTCCTGAACATGCCAAGAACATGGCATGTGCTTCTTCTTCTTCCCTTCCATTGCCATTCACTCGAGAATAGACCCCGCGTACCATGAGCTGTCCTGTCTCGACTGATTGATTATTCGAACTCTGCTCGATGATTTTCTAGTTCTAATAGTTAGAGGATCGAGTTCTTCCACACAAGTGTGCTTTTGTCTTGGCCTAATCGAGTAGTTTCATTTTTCGTTTATTTAACTCTACATACATTTAGGTTAAAAAAGCATAAAATCTAGATAGATATAGATGGTATCACTCTACAATTTAGTGTTTCACATTTGAGCTTCATTCAAATTTGACTTCTTTTTTGAAGTGCACATACTTCATACATAACATCTGACTTCTTCTCAGCTACGCTTCAATGCTTGCATTTGTCTTGATACTAAACGTGACCGTCCATTAAATATGTTATAAAAGATAAAGAGATTGAAAACCTCCTCGGATTCACTTTACTTTAGACATTTATACTACTATTTAAGTTAGAGATTCTCAATTTGATCTTTTGTCCGTAAAGATAAATTTGCCCATCATGACACAAAATTCACAATTTAAGTGGATATATACTCTTTATTTCAGTTCCATCCAGCGTATATTTATCACACCAGTATAAGTTCAGGATTTTTTATGGGGTAATTTGTGTCACAATGGGCAAGTTTTGAGTTTTTAGGATGCAAAAAAAGTTTAGAGTTTTTATGTCATAGTGGATATAATTTGGATTCTATTGTGGTATTAACCATTTTCTAGTTCAAATAGTTAAAGATCGAGATTGAATTTCAAAATATTGCAACACAAGTAGCTTTTGTCTAGGCCCAACCGAGTAACTTCATTTTTGTTTGTTTAACTCTATATACATTTTGGTAAAAAAGCATAAAAGCTACATAGATATAGATAATATTACTCTACAATTTAGTGTTTCGCATTTGAGTTTCATTCAAATTTGACTTCTTTTATGAAGTAGATACTTCATAGATAAAATTTGACTTCTTCCTACACTTCAATGCTTGCATTATTTAAGGGAATCACCAATAAAACCATATATCTATTACACTTGTGTCAATTTAGTTCTACTCCTTTCTATTTATCAATTGAATCTAAAACTTTTTGATGACTTGCCAATATAATCCATTGAGCCAAATTTGGCTGAAAATCAATGATATAGGCTCCGATTGTTCTATATGGCATATTTGCATTGACGTGGATAATTTTTACAAATTTTTTGATGTTTTTTTAGCCTTTTTTTTTCTTTCTTTCTTTTTTTCTTTGTTTTCCATTTTCTTTTCACCTATGGCACGCGAGGGTAACCCTTGCTTGCAAGGGCCCCCACCAAATCTAGCAAGGGCAAGTGTTAGCCTCGCTAGATTTGGTGAGGATGGCCTCTGTCCTTGCTGATGCTCACCCTCACCAAAGTGAAGCTCAGCGAGGCTAACCCTCACCTATGGCAGGGAGGCTGAACCTTGCTAGCCATTGCTTGTGGTTGACGACTGATCATTGGCAAAAGAAAAAGAAAATCCATGTAAGGGCCAAAAATGAAGTCAATTTCTTAAGAGAAGGCCCATATTGGATCTCGTTTTAAATAAGGATTTGAATTGGCCAATTTAGTCTCAAATACTAAGTGTATAAAGTGGCCACCTTAATTTCAATTTAGGGCCTCAGCTCATTAATAGGCCAAATTTTATATAAGGCTAGGGGTATTTTTGTCAAATGGCAATTTTTTTAAAATTTTTCTTTTTTTTTCCTTTTTATATTATTTTCTTTCTTTCTTCATTTTCTTTCGACTTCCTCACGCCTCCTTCTTGGCTCTACATCACATCCATCTTAATTTACAACCTCTAAATGATTGATACATCAGCGGAGAAATGACCAAAAACTTAAAAACATTTCCATTACCAATAACATAAAAGTTACAAAAACTCAAACCGTGAATAAAAAAATTCTCAATCTCTGTCTCACCCCCACAGCCCAACTGCTATCACCTTTAGCCGGTCTTCAATTTATAGTCTTTTAGGAATGCTTCATTGGATCCGAGTTAGAGGATTCACGACATCCACAGATGCAGTTTGCATTATGGAGGAATATGTGGCTGCTTGAGAGGGCCCAACTATGTAGCACAAGCTTGTTGTCTACTCATAGAACAATCTACGAACACCGAGCGTGTGACAGAATTTAATGCAAATTATTGAAAGGAATTAATTTGACTTGGATTAATAAAAAAATGCATGTATAGTGTAACTCATCACAGCATAGCCTATTTTGGTTCGACTTTCCCAAGGGGCTTTGAGCCCCCAAAGCCCATTGGAGAAAATATTTTGTGTTTGACAAACATTTTTGAAAGCTCATTTATCGAATGTCAACATTCCCAATGCTGAAAGCCCAATGCTGGGGAATGTATACTTTTCTAGTTCTTTATAAATTTTTTATTTTTTAGGGTTTTTTTTCCTAATTTTTTTTAAAAATTTTGATAGGTTGGGTTAAATATAGATGTGTTCTAGTAATATGAGTTGGGTTCGGTCCGGGTTAGATGGGGTATGCACCGCAAAAGTTGCATTACATAAAAAATGAGTTTATATGGATTTGACCCAATTTCATAAAAAGTTTGTCTAGTGATTACCAACGAAACAACTTTTATCTAATTATGTAACCAAATAAAAAGTTGTATGACTCAACCCAACCCGATTCACTCGTTTGAATTGTCTAGTGATTACCAACCTTTCTCCGACTAAGTTACCAAATATAATTATGCATAATTTACCAATTTTTATTTGCCTTTATTACCAATGGTTTCAATTTACCATTTATAATAGAACATTGTCAACCTTCATATGGGGAGATCACCAAGAAGGAGTTAAGATTCGAGTCTGTCAACATATCTTATTGAACCTATCTTCACTCAAAAGCTTAGAAGCCAATGAATTATAAACTAATTAAGATATATTATTGTTTTAAACCATACAAATTTTCTCATGTAAGACTTTATCTTATACAACTCAAACGTTTATCTCAGCATTACCAACTACTTTTGAGTTACCAATTTTTACAACCAATTTTTGCATGAGTTTCTTAGTAACATTTATTTGGATTTCCTAGATTCAACTTAACTTTTTTATATAGCAATTAGTGCTTTCATTTGCCTTATTTGCTAACTGTTTAAATTTTACCAACTTTTTTTAGAATTACCAATCTCAAGTAGAATGATCACCAATTCTTAATATGATCAAGTCACCAACCAGATGTGTTTCCAACTCTTATTTGAGTTCGTTATTAGCTAATTTTGCATTACCAACGCTTTTTCATTATTTCCAAAAATTTCAATGCAAATTCATAATCATGAACTATCAGACTCTTACTCAACAAGATGCTGATATTCCTTTTATTTTTTGGATCCATTATTAAGTGGCTTACATTATTGTAAATTGACTATGGTCATGGTGCTAATCGAGGTTGGCTACAATGCCATGAAAAGAAGCTGGTTTTCTATGCTATCTAACAGGTTAGGTTATCTCTAGGAGAGACACCAAATCGGTTGCAATAATCAGTGTGTGGGAATATAATATGCGGAAATGACAAGATTTTGCAATTTACGTCAATGTGAAATCACCAAAGAAATAAATGAAAAATAATAAGGACACCAGAAATTTACATGATTCGGTTTGAGTATCCGTACCTACGTCCACGGGAAGAGCCAATATCAAATAATCCATTATAATTGGAGAATCAGAGTGTACAATCGTTTACAAGCTCAAGTATTTTCCATACCTAGATTTACTTCCAAACCCAAAGCGTCTATAAATAAATAACTCACTTAGACGTAAACTCACGGCACAAAATCACCACGTGTTCAAGTTCAAACGAAACACTCTACGTACACCGAAAAACAAGAACTCCAGCATCTATTTTTTTCTTCTCATGTACGTATTGCTTCACTTCTCCTTTTCTTGATTGCGTGGCTCGTGCGGTGGCTCCTCTCTCAAACGGGGCTCTTTGGACGTGCTTCACCTTCTTCTTCGTAGGGCTTCACGTCACTTTTTCCAGCTAAAAGTACATGCCTTTTATATGTGTGTGTGCCCAAGGTCAACAATTTGACCTAGGCCCACCACTTTACTCTTCAATTTGAACAAGTCCATTGTAGAAGAAAAGCCCTTATTTTATCTTTTATTTTATTTCCTCTTTTGTCTTGTAGTGATAGGTTAACTTCATTCTTTTATTTACTTGCTTATTTTTCACGTCCGAAAGAAAGTCCAATAAGAAAGATTTCTTCATCCGATTTGTAATCCACTTGAGAAAATATTCCTCAATAAAATTCGGTTTAATAAATCATTATCCGAATTCAAACTTGAGACATTAATTTGACAATTTCCCACCTTAGCTCGATGTTCGAAGCCAAGTTATAGTGCTCATCATCCATACTGCTTTCCTAATACTCCGATGGGTGCTCACTCTCCATAAATGCCAATAGAGCTCAAGCAGAGTTTGAACTTCACCAAAGGAACAGACTTAGTCAACATGTCTGCCGAGTTATCTGTTGTAGCAATCTTTTTAACAATAATATTACCTTTAGCTAATACATCTCAGATGAAGTGGTACCTAATGTTAATATACTTCGTTCGCTCGTGATAAATTGGATTATACACCAAATATATCACACCTTAATTATCATAGTGTATATTCACACTTTTATGTTCTAACCTAAAGTCCAAGAGCAAATTTTATAACCATATCACTTCCTTCGCTACAAAAGTTAGTGCCATGTACTCTGCCTCAGTCAAAAACAAGGTAATATGATCCTGGCATGACGCTTTCCAACTAACTACACCACCCACTAGCATAAATAGGTACCCTTCTAAAGATCTGCGATCATCCAAGTCACCAATGTGATCCGAATCCACAAAACCAGTGGTCTCACTGCCATTGTTGTCCCTTTTATACACTATATTCATGTTTGTTATCCCCTTCAAGATATTTGAGGATCCACTTCATAGCTTCCCAATGAGCTTTACCAGGACGCTTCAAATAGCAACTAACCACGCTCATAACTTGTGAAATATCAAGCTTAGTGCACACCATTGCATACATAATATTACCCACGACACTAGAATAAGGAACATGGGACATATGCTCATCATCTTCCTTTGTCTATGGTGATAATTTATCTAAAAGTTTAAAATGCTTTGCTAAAGGTGTATTTACAGATTTTGTCAACTACATATTAAAACGTGCATAATCTTGTCAATATATTTCTTTTGAGATAGACGTAAAACTCTTACAGCCCTATCACACAAAATCTCCATACCCAATATTTTCGGGGTAAGTACACTATTAGTGTCAAAAGTTGTGTACGGCGCTCACTTAAGTGCCAAAAATTTCTATCGAATCACTTAAGTGCCAAAGATTTTGTAAAATGATCATTTTAGTGCCAACGCCGATCTAGTTGGCTGAAAATTCCGACGTAGCAGTTTTTTATTAATTTTTGAAGCCGACGTGAATCGCCATAGAGTACAATCAGCATACAAACTACAAAATGATGCCGTTTAGCATCTTTTCCCCAAAGTAAGAATCCCTAAATCCCCAAATTAAGAGAGAACTAGAAGTTCAAAATCCTAAATCATCAATTTGAGTGCATACTTCATTTTTCCCAAAGTTATCAGCTCACTCTTGCAAATGGAGGGCAGAACCTTTAGTAGCGGCTCACATTCCTACAAAAAAAAAAAAGCAAATTAGATGGTGAGTGTTACTGTTATTGTGGGTTACCAAGTCCGAGAAGAACATTTGGGACTCGGTTGAATCCCGAAAAGATTTCATGGGTATAGTAGATATAGAGAAGGCTTAAAGTGCAAATATTTCAAATGAGTTAATAGAAACTGATCGAGCGATAGAGATGATCTTGGAGTTACTTGAAAGCCGACATCAACCTCCACCTACAATAATGAACGAGTTGGAGGATGTCGACTCAATACAATCTCAAATGAAGGGTTTAACATCTCTAGTCAACCATTTGAAGAGAGAGGTTTCAAGGCTGAAAATTGAAATAAACTTTTATCGAGCGTTGATTTTGTTGTTATTCGCTTGTGTAGTCTATTCAAATGTGAAGTGTTTAATGAGAAGAAGATTGTATGTCTACCATAGTCAAAGACGTGGAATACACACTTGTATTGGATTATTTAGAAGTAAAATGTGTTTTTAGTTTGCTGCAATTTTTGTATGAAACAGAAGGTTTTGTTGTAATCTATGGTAGAAATGGAAGGTTGGGGTTGGAATGCATTAGTTGTGAGGAATTGTGGCAAATTCGCGATTAACTATTTCAGTGCCATAAGTTGTAAATAGTAGTTGCTTTAGTGCCAAGCTTTTATAAAAGTGATTATTTAAGTGCTAATCGCAATTACAAAGCGATCACTGGTGTTGCACAAGTTTTTTAAAAAAAGAACATGTTAGTTTCAAACGTCACTTGACTTGCATCAGTTGTGGTACATCTTCCATCTTGTTGCACCAATTAGGTTGCTGATGCATCTTCTTCTTGCACCAGTTGGGTTGCTGGTGCATCTTTTTCTTGCACCACCCAATACACGTTTTGATGCAACAAGATGTACCAGCACCCAAAAGCAAAAGATGTAGCTTCCACAACTACACCAAGGCAAGCTGGTGCATTTTGTTCTTAGACCAGCATATACAATCAGAACCTACAAATTCATTAACATCTACAACTTCAACCAGCAACAGTATGTGCATACATCACTGATTGTCTTGCTAGTATTACTAGTTGAAACCAATAGAAGAGAAAATAACAAAAATAGCTATTGCCATTGACATTAATTGATTGTTTACAAAAGAAAAACATGTACCACCACCCGCAGCGGCGTTGCTAGCTTGGGCTCTCTCCCCCTCATGAAAGAGAGAAGTTTGAATCCCAGGGGCGTCGTTAGGGATTCTTATATGAAGTACTATGGTGGTGGGTCCTGCAATCACTCCCTCAGGGTTTGCTTCGCCGGCTGTCAGCTTATGGGGTTCCCTGGGTTACAAAAAAAAAACATGTCTGACTTCACTCCCCAATCACTGAAGGTTTAACAACCTCTTTAAAAAAAACAATGGCAATATGCACCCTCCTCAAAAAACAATGGTAGCAACTACCATCAATAAAGATACAATATCCATCACCCTCCTAAAAAAAAAAAAAAACATAAAAAGAGACCATGTCCAGCACCCTCCCATCCGTTAGTCAATATGCGCAACACCCCAATCTCCTTTTTCTCTTGGAGCTTTGAATTGATTCATCATTTGAACACTCTTTTGAAATGGATATGTAGGTTCTTTAACTGGCCTTTCTATCACCTTATTTTCCTTGTTCTTGATAGTGGCTATTTTTGTTCTAGCATGTGTCATGTGTTGGTCCATATGATTACTATTGCTCACAATCGTTGGTTGAGATGGAACTGGTGCTGGATTCTTTTTGGATGGTTGTTTTGCAGCTATACTCGCGGTCTTCTTTTTTGGAGCACTATTACTTTGGTTGCACTCTTGATTCTTAAGTTGGCCATCTTGAGAGATAAATACCTCCGAAGTTCTCCCAAACTACAAAAACATAGCGATATTGTCAATCAAATGAATTGAAGTACAACAAATTAAATACATGAAGCCTACAAATCTTACATTCAAAATAGTTATTCCAATATGTTTTTTTTTTTTTTTTTTTTTTGATTCATCTGCGGGAAACCACCACCCCGACGTCACGCTTAAGTCAAATCTCATAATTATATTGCCTTAATATTTTTCCAAGAGCCCATCTTGTTTGCTGTCGTGCATCATTTTCAGAAGCAACAAATGGTGGAGCAACCTATGAAACTTGTGTAGTTGCTCGTCTTCTCATATGAGAAACATATAATAAATTTAAATTTCAGCCCATAAAAGACAAACACAACGATGTACAACTTATAGGATATTTTTTTCTCGTTTGCTCAATAGTGGACTCAGTTGTTGTTATTATTGTTGTTCTGCCCGTATTCCAGTTCTTGTCCCTGCACTTAAGCCTACAACAGTACCTTTTTTTGGCCATTATGACCAACTATAATAAATAATTAGACATCTACTCATTTTCATGGTGGAAACAAATGGAGAAAACTTCTCAAATTACAAGTGCATGATAGAGGAAAAGCACAAGAGAAGCCAATACATATGGTCAACCATCAAACTCTATCGAATGTGAATTGAAATGTTACTGAGGCAAAGATGATACTTACTTGACAACAAGGTTTTCTGTCTGCCCTTTAATAGGCATTACAACAAGGCCTTATGTCCTCTCTTCAGTAGACCCAACAAGAAGCTCTTCGATAAGCCCTGTTTCTAGCACTAATTTAGCCATTACATCTTGTTGTTGATACTGTTTTTTCAGCTCACAACCTTTCTTATTGTGCCATTCCTTACGGCAATAAGAACATTTCATCTTTACCCCAGTTCTACTCATCTTCCGACTTGATGCCTCTTCATGCTGCATTCTTCGTCTCCTTTTTGACATTCCTATTTGCTTCTTCAATAGTAAAGGTAAAGGGCTTTCATGATTTGTTGGTTCTCAAAATTTGCTGTTTCTGATAGGCTGCATCATGAATTGGTACGAAACAAGGTATGAGCTTTTTTTGTACCAATCATCTAGGTAATCATGTGGGTTTTCTTGCTTCATTTGAATAGCAAAAATGGCATGGGCACAGGAAATTCCATTAAGTTGCCAAGCTCGGAATGAACATTTTCTTCTATCTAGGTTAACAACATACTTATCATAATTTTGAATAATCTCATATTCATTATCTCAATTCCAAACTAGATGGCAGAACCTACTAGCAACAACGTTTACATCCAATCTCTTCACAATCCTAGGACCACAGTCTCTGGTCCACTTCGTAGCCTCATTTCTTTGCCTATGCAGTCTAGTCATGATCATAACTTGAATATCATTAAGCATGCTGATGATTGGTTTGTACCTGACCTCTAAAATTCTACCATTGAAAGCTTCACAGAGATCGTTATCAATGATATCACTATTGAACTCTTCGTTGAAGAAAGCCCAACACCAATGCTTAGTTTATGTCTGGAAGAGTGCATCAAAACCTTCATTTGTCAGCTACAACAATCCTTGTTTGGCTAATCTGAAATCAGCCATGTTGGTACTCTTCGCTATTTGTCAGAATTGCTTTTGCAACTTATCTCCTTTGAAGTTCCTTAACCAATTTGTGTATATGTGCCTCGCGCACATTCTATGCTCAGCATGTGGTATCAACTCAGCTAAAAGAATAAGTCCCTACAAAAATTCAAACCAATAAATACAAGTCACGAAAAATATGCAAGTGATTAATATTAAAAGGAAATGAATTAATTGACAATGGAATTACCTTCTGTTGGTCGCTCATGAATGTCCATCCTCTCCCATCGGTTATCTCAATGTCAGCCATAAAATTTTTTAGGAATCAAGACTAAGTATCCTTGTTCTCTATCTTCACCACCACCAAACTATCCGAAACATTTGATTATTAACATATCTCCCCATAGCAACCAACAACTCCTCATTGTATAAATTTTTTAGAAAGCATCCATTCAATTCTATAACTCTTCTACAACTAGCCAAAAGACCCATTTGCATTCATCAAAATAGATATAAAATCTATCAAATCTAAGCCCAAGATCAGGGAGTGTCATCTCCACAACCTCTACATATACCCCACTAGATGGGTTTTGAAGCATGCATTCACTAGCATAATCCCATAATTTCGCATATTCTTCCTTATACCCACCCATCAATATTTTCATCACCCTCAACTTAGCTCTCTTGTATTGATTCCTTGACACATTAACCCCTAATTGCTCATTCACTAACAGTTGAAATTGAGGACTCTTGATTTCGGGCATTACTTTGATAGTATTTAAAAAATGTTTCGATAACCACACACTTGTTACCCTTTTATTATTAAATATAATTGGACAAGTATGCTCATCCTAGGAAGACCTAATCTGGAATGACCCATTCTGACTCAGCGTGCCATAGAGCTTCCATGAACAATTGGGTTGTGAACATTTAGTTTTCATAAATTTCTTTGTATTTATAATGAATTCAACACTCTTTTGTTCAACAATGGAGTTCTTAACAACAGCTTCCTTTAACTATTTGACATCGTTAAATCTCATACCCACAAACAAAACATGTTTATTAACAGTCGGATTATAGCAAGGGTATTTACTTTTTCTTCCACGAGCAAGTTCTTCATTATCATTATCAAGCTAATTTTCCGAACCAACAACTTCATCGCCGTAGCTTTCTTCATCTTCACTTCTTTTATCTTCAGCTGGAGCTCCATTCCTATTTACTGGCTTAAGCCTCTTTGTTGAAGCTGCAAAAAAATTTCTCAGAAATTCTCTTTGCTTTTGTCTTGACTGTGTGAGTTCATCATCATCTTCGTCACTTGGAAAACTTATTGAAGTCAAATATTCATTTTCTGAGTCACTGGATATAGCAATTTCCATTCTAATCCAATGAAATCTTCATCGCCCACATCTTCACCCAAGATTTCAGGACATCTCCTTGTTTGTCCATCTGTATCAATATGACTTCTCTCCTCTTATTTTGCCCTTCATCTAACCTAAACTCATCCCCGACTTGATTACTTGCTTGAGTAGGATCCCTTACTTCTCCTCTTTCAGTGGTGGTTTGCTCATCCCTATCCCCATCCTTATCCTCATCCTCACCATCATCATCATCACTATAATACTCAATATATACCCTAACTTCTTCACCGTGAAGATAGTGGTAAATGATATCCTTAATATCATTATTGTCACTAAAAAATCTCAAGCCATCATTCAATTCCTTCCGAGGAACACAATAATGTTATTTTTGCACTTTGCATTGTAAAAAGTACACCAAATCCCTTAGAAAATCAATATATGATGGCTTACAAACATTGACATAAATAGTACATTCATTTCCACCGGTATATTTCCAGTCATCGGTGCTAATAACAAACTCTCTACCATAACAAACAATGACGCCTACCTGATTCTCATCTATGTTGATGCTGCACCTAAGGAAAAAAAAAAAGTCATTAGTTTTTGGGACCGCATGATAGAATCAGTAACTTCACATGCCCTTGTCGTTTTGTTGTCAAGAAATAAATGCGACCAATTTATTCAATTTGGTGCCTTTATAGAAACAAAGAAAGCCGAATTGAATAAACAAAGTGAGGTCCCCACAACCCATTTTTCAATTCATCGGTCCCCCATAAAAGCAGTCCAATTAATTAAACAAAGTAAGGTTCCACCATTATTTCTCTCCGAGTCGAGCTCCCATTTTCCCCTCCGCGCCCCATTTTTCTATTCGGTCCCCACAAAAGAAAGCCGAATGACGGAACCCTCAATTTTTCTATTCGATCCTCATAAAAGTGAGATCTCCACCACTTTCCCCACCACTTTTTCTCTGAGCGGCACCCTCAATTTTCCCTCCGCGCCCTAACTTGCCCATCAGAACTCTAAATTTTTCACTAAATTGACCAACATAGAGAACATGACAAACCTGAGTAAGTGAGAGTTGGGGACATAGCCAGCGAACGACCATGAACAACAGCGCAACTACGGCACAACAACGGCGGTGGTCGAGTGATGGCGGGTGAGCAACGGCGAGCAAGCGAACGACGATGGGTGAGCGAGCTACAGCCGGCGTCGAGCGAGAATCATATATGAACCCTATTTTACTCTCTCTTTAGCGACGTTGTTTTTGGCCATAGAGTAATGTGGCATCGTTTTGTAAGTGAATCCACGTGGAATGGTATAAAATGATGTCATTTCTTACGAAGAAAGGAAACCAGCGTCGTTTTATGCCATCCCATGTGAACAGTCTTAAGCCACGTCGATTTTTTTTTTTTAAATATAAAAGTCACGCAATTATTTTGGTCAAGAATCTCTCGCCGGTGGCACCAAAGTAATCATTTTTTCTTCGATTTGGCACTTAAGAGATCCAATAAAAACTTTTGGCACTAAAGTGAGCACTGTGCACAACTTTTGGCACTAATAGTATACTTACCTCCAATATTTTCTATGCAGCACCTAAATCTTTCATCTCAAATTCAGCATTTAAATGCCTCTTTAGCACATCAATATAAGACAAATTCTTGGCTGCTATCAGCATATCATCAACATATAATAGTATATAGATCAAAGAACCATCCTGCAATCTCCTAAAGTAAACACATATATCCATATGACTTTTCGAGTAGTTTAGACTAGCCATGAAAGCATCAAAATGCTTATACCACTACCTAGGAAACTTTTTAGCCTATACAAAGATTTTTTCAACAAGCAAACATGATTTTTCTGACCTGGAATAGCAAATCCCTTTAGCTGCCTCATATAAATTTGCTCATCCAACTCACCATGAAGAAACACAGTTTTCACATTTAGCTGCTCTAACTTGAGATCCTGCGAAGCAACTAAGGCAAGAGAATGACTACACCTCATTGTAATCAATGCCCTCACGTTGTGTATGTTCCTTTGCCACAAGTTTCACCTTATACCTCGCTGCCTCGACACCGAGAATGCCCTCTTCCGTTTAAAGACCCATTTACTTAAACAACAATCTTCTGGCTCTTGGGTACTTTGACCAACTCCCATGTCTGATTTTAATGGAGTGATTCTATCTCTTCACTCATAGCCCCTAGCTACTGCAACGACTTCAAACTAACCATCGCCTAAAAGTAAGACGAAGACTCATCTGTCTCCACATCATCACTTACAGTCAATGCATAAGTAATACACACACACACACACACACACACACACAACCATAACGTATTGATGATTTAATTTGCCTTCTCTGTCTATCTACAGCTATAGTGTGCTGTGGCTTTACTAGTTGTTCACTATCACCAACTTTAAAAACTACAGCCTCATCTGCAGTCACAACTCTATTACCTTAAAGGTCTCCAAAATCTCCACCTAAAGCTCCACCCTATTGATGACACCATAATATATCTTATCTGCTGGTTGTGTCTCAGAACTCTTCTATTGAAGCATTGCAGTCTCGTCGAAGAGCACTTTTTTGCTGATTAGAAAACCGGGTGATTTGAGATCAGTGCACCACAGCCAGTAACCTTTCACCCCATGTGCATAACCCAGAAATATGCACTTCTTCGCTCTCGGTTCAAGATTACCATCACTCACATGAGCATACGTAGGACATCCATATATACATAATCCGAAATAATCAATAGGTTTCCCCGACCATACTTCCTCAGGAGTCTTCTACTCGATAATTTTTTTGACACTTTTCCCTAATATTTGTGCAATGAACTTTAGAGGCTCAAAGGACTTTGGATTGTTGTTTCCAAACACAACCAATCACCTATCCCTAGAGATGTGTACGAGTCTTTGGAAGATTAAGGTGGGTGCGGGAGTTAATAGACAATGAACCAATCGTAGGTTCATTGATCCCACTGTAGTCTACGAAATTTTTGCTTTTGGGTCTTTTTAAATTGTAACAAAAAGGAAATATGGCTTTTGTAATCAATTCTTTTAGTAGTCAGTTAGGTTGGTGCTTTTATGTTCAAACAACTTTACTTGCATTGTCTTTTAATTAAGATTTGGTTAGGCGAGTTGGGAATATGATATTGAGGGGATGATTAGGGCGAAGAATTTGATACGAACTATTGTAAAAGGATTGAATTGACTTGAATCATTTAAGCATGGATTTATAATATGTGTTGTCACCACATATACATACTTTTTAAATTCTTCGTAAGTTTTTCAATTTAATTTTTTTAGCAAATATTTTTTTGTTGTTAATTTTTTATTTTAATTAGATGTAGAATTTTATCAAAGTAACATATTTCATAAAAAAGTTTAAGGTGGATTAAATGGGTGGGTATGAGTCTTAATAGCTTGGGTTAAATATGGATGTGTCCTAGTAATATGAATTGAGTCGAGTCTGGGTAGAGTCTAGTACGGGTTGCTAAAATTGTTTTGAATTTTTAATCTCTAACCTTTTAACCATTTGCCAAATATAGAATTTTCTATTTTTTTTTTTTTATTCTTCCTTTCTTTTTTTTTTTCCCCTTTGCTTGTGGCTAGTACTTGACTGTGACGAGTGACTAGCTACAAGTGAGAGTCGGCAAGGGCGTCACGGCCTTCATTGGATCTAGTGAGGGCTTGATCCCCATTAGAGGTGTGCAACCCGACCGGGTATACCCAGGAACCGGACCGGCCCACCTGGAAAACAGGGTCGGGAATCGATTCCCATTGAAACCGATTTCCAAAATTCGGAACTGGTTTAAACCGGTTTGAGAACTAAGTTCGATTGATTACCCATCAAGAAATCGGTTCCTGGACCGGTTTTGGAACCGGTTTTGTAAGTATAGCTCAAAAACCCTATTTTTTCCCTTATTTCTATTCTTACTCCCGCAATCATACGATGTTTTTCCTCTTGTCTCTCTCAAACACACACGGCACTACTCCTTCGTTGTTCCTCTTCCTCACTTGCTTCCCTCCCTCGTTGGCTCCCTCACACACCGTCCGACGAACGAACGATGTTCATTGCTGCCAAATTCTTGTGTACCACGTGGATTGGCTCGCCTAATTTATCTTTTGTAGGAGGATTTATGCTTGCATAAATGAGTAGTTTCATGTAGTAGTTGTGGGAATAAGACTAATATTATACCTATGTTTGTTGCTAATTCTTTATCTTATGATTTTATTTAATATAATTAGCCCTATGAATCCTTAATTTTTCGTTTAGTCAAAAAGTTAATGTATTTATTTATTACAAATGCTTAATATTTCAATAGAAATTATGAGAATTACGTTATTTTCTCACGTATTAATATAAAATTCAAAGTCATATAGGATATTGGGAAATTGCAATACATGTTCCAATGGAAACATGGTTGACCTTGGAACCGGACCGGAAAAACAGAGTGGGTCGGGTACAGGGTCCAATACAAATAGGGTTGAGTATAGGGTTCAAAAAAGGGGAACCGGTTATAACATGGTCGGGTACATGGTCTAGGTCTAGACCCTACCCACCCTGAACCCGATCATCCCTAATCCCATGGCTTAGACAAGGTAAGGCAACCCTTGCTTGTGGACAATCGCCAACCATGGCTGTGTACAAGCCATAGACAAAAGGAAAAGAAAACGGAAAAAGGGACAAAAAAAATGAAGAAAAGGAAAAATAAAAAATTATAAAATGCAAAAATTGTCCACACGGCTATTCTACGTAAGATGGCTGGCATCCACATTAGTAATATATAGAAAAAAAAATGGTTGTAAGGACTAAATTTGCATAATTGAAAGATTTATAACTAAATTGATCATTGTATAATAGATTTATGACTTTTTGGATAATTTTTCCACTCTTCTCCCATCAAGTTATTAACTAGTTTTGCTTCACCAACTGTTATTTGCATTAGCTGCTAACTTATTTTTCATTACCATGTATATTTTGTTATTTCGGAAAAAGAAATAAATGTGAATTCATGGTCATGAAGTTTCAAACTCTTACTCAACAGGATGCTGATATTCCCTTTATTTCTTAGATCCATTCTTAAGTGGCGTACATTATTGGAAATCGACTATGGCCATGGTGCTAACCAAGATTGGCTATAATGCCATAAAAGAGACTGGCTTTCTATGCTCTCTAACAGGTCAGATTATCTCCGGGAGAGACGCCAAATTGGTTACAATAATCAGTGTAATACTGGCCCCGAGCTTGGACGGCGCCCGAGTTTCCGCCGCCGCACTCTCCTCCATTGATGGCTTTAATTGTGGCGCCGAAGCCTTGACCGGAAGTAATAACGGAGTGGACGTTGTTCATCCAAAACCAGAAGGCGGTCTTAAAGGACACGGCGACGTCGTTGGCCACGGTTTCGGGAGTGTTGAGGCCATCGAACCCGATGCTTTCTCCTGCGGGTCCGTAGTTGTAGTTCCAGGATATTTGGAGGGGACCGCGGCCGTAGTAGCCTTTGTTGGGGTTGCATGGATACTGGGTGTTCGATTCGTCGCAGTAATCTTTCGAGGGACCATCGATCTCTTCAATGTAGCAAAAATCTGCACCCAGGAAGATCAATTGTCATATCTGAAGCAAAGCAGATCGTATGTTCTAGCATATGTCTCCTGGAAGTCATAGTGAATAAAATTCATGGCAAAGAGCAAACATGGCAAGTATAGACTAAAGGACTTCAAACATTTTGTTGAGGTTCTTACGTCCGGTCTCGTGCGTCACATGAGCGAAGAAAGCAGCAATCTCGCGCTTGGAGTCGTCGGCGGACCCGACTGTGCCGAATTCAGGGTAAGCACCGGCAGCATCAAGGAAAGCTTGCCTAGTGTAGAAGCTCTTCCCTGCGCAACCTGCGTCAGCCTGGCCAATTATCGAATTAAAGAAGCTATCCGTTACCACGTCTGCCACTGAAACCCCGCTGCTCGGGGTGGTGGGTGTGGATGACGAGTAACACGGCCCGGATTGACAACCGGTCCCACAGTACTGGTCTCCAGTACCGCAATACCCATACTGGCTGCAACACAGGTCAGCGGCACAGCCACAATTTTGACCGAAGACGTACGCCGGCGAGAATCCGGCAATGAGGCCGGACACGACCAGAATGTTGAGAAGAGCTCTCGCTATGTTGTATGATTTGGCCATTGTGGATATGTGTGTGAGGGATGTGAACATGCAATGAGAGGTATTTATAGGAATAAAGGTGAGAGAGAGTAGGCACAGTTGATTTGAGGTTGCTACGCTCTGGAGAGTCAGCTTTGAAAATTCAAGATCTTGATTGGAAGGAGAACGTGTCGTGTGTGTTGGGAAGCGTCGACTTTGACCCTGCGAAGAGACTTCGTGAGATCTATTTTCCTATCAAAAAATGAAAAAAAAAAAAAATTCGTACACTTACTAAGATTAGTTTACCGAACTGATATATCTCTTGAATTGGTGAATATTACTCGTTTATAATCTGTCGCATCGCATCATTTAATTAATTAATTTTATAAACCAATCTTACTAGGTTTAACGCTGCTCAGAAGGAAAAGAAAGAGCGTACAGATTTGTTTACCGAGGTATGTCGAGTCTTTTGCCGGTCATTGCAAGTGTGGGGCTGATTCCATACCATCGTTTTCTTTGAGTCAGTCAATGATAGGATGCGAATAATTGCGGAGGAGGAGTTGGAATGCCCAGTGGGGCACTCCATGCGAAGTCAGCATGACTGTTTGATGAGCTCTTTCATTCATGTGCGTAATGTCATCGACTGTTGATTTAGTTCGAGAAATCATACGTGTATGTACTAAGCAGGGCCATCCTTGTCATTTGAGATGAGAATACATTGCAGAATCGGACTTGTAATCAATGATTTTGGACCATTCGACTAACCACCGCAACTGTGGATCGTTGGCTTAGTAGAAATATAGTTGTGTGTACATTTCATGTCAAATTAAATGAAATGCAAAATTGATGTATTTCGTAACATTTTCCTCATCTCAATGAACAATTCTTGCAGTCTTCTTCAATTTTATCGCTGAAATGATTCATAACTTGAACATTCTTGAGAAATTTGTTCGACTGACGAATCTGAAACTTCCTTGTCTAAGTACGAGTCGAACACTAAGTGATCCTGAGATTCTTCATGCTCTTGAAGCTGATGAGCCTCCTTTTCGAAATTGCCGAATTGGACCGGACTTTTATCTCACATGCCAAAAGCAACGGAGGATTAAGCACTTTTACCCAACCAGCTTCCGACCTGATTCTGAAATGACAACATTAGTATGTGCTGCTAAACGAAAAATCGACTTCTCAAGCTTGTCGAGTTCAAAGACTAGAGCCAGTGCGGCCAAATAACTACCTTGATAGACCAAAGATAAAAGCCTCTTGACCGTTCTAAGAACCCCAAGTAATGTACAAGCTCTCTATTTCACCATGAATAGACATTTCTTGCTTTTGCAAGCAATAAAATAAGTAAAGAAGATTATATTATATCTATATTGCATGACAGAGAGAGAGGTCGCAATTATGACAATACACCTAGTGTACTTTCGCATTATTCGTATAAGTTTATTCCGTTCAATTTAGACCATGGAATTCCAAACTTTGGCGATACGCTCCCACCAATCACGTTCCCTGCCATGAATTCGTCAATTAGGCATAGGAATGCGACATGCCTAAATCGTTTCCGCTGTCGTTCAAATTCAAAGACAGCCCCTTGGGGTCGAAATGTAATGTTAACGTTTAGACCACAAGTCCACAACAGCTTCACACTTCGCAGTTGCTGGCGCAAACCTCTTTTGACTTGGTTTGATTGATTCTCCAGAACATGCCAAGAACATGGCATGTGCTTCTTCTTCTTCCCATCCATTGCCATTCACTCGAGAATAGACCCCGCGTACCATGAGCTGTCCTGTCTCGACTGATTGATTATTCGAACTCGGCTTGATGATTTTCTAGTTCTAATAAGGATCGAGCTTGAATTTTAAAATACTTCGACACAAGTAGCTTTTGTCTTGGCTTAATCGAGTAACTTCATTTTTCGTATATTTAACTCTATATACGTTTAGGTTAAAAAAGCATAAAAGCTAAGATAGATATAGATGGTATCACTTTACAATTTAGTGTTTCACGTTTAAGCTTCATTCAAATTTGACTTCTTTTTGGAAGTGCGCATACTTCATACATAAAATCTAACTTCTTCCAAGCTACGCTTCAATGCTTGCATTTGTCTTGATACTAGACGTGACCGTCCATTAAATTTGTTATAAAAGATTAAGAGATTGAAAACCTCCTCGGATTCACTTTACATTAGACGTCCATTCTACTTTTTAAGTTAGACATTCTTAATTTGATCTTTCATCCGTAAAGATAAATTTGTCCATCATGACACAACATCCACAATTTACATAGATATATACCCTTTATTTCAGTTCAATCCCATGTATATTTATCACATTGGTATAAATTTGAGATTTTTTGTGGGATAATTTGTGTCACAATTTAGAAATTTTGAGTTTTTAGTGACACTAAAAAAAAAAAATTGGAGTTTTTATCTCACAATGAATATAATTTGGATTTTCTTGTGGTATTAACCATTTTATGGTTCAAAAGTTAAAGGGAGAATTACCAAAATAATCTCAAACTTATTGCAATTGTGCCAATTCAGTCCTAACTTTTTTTTTTTGCCAATTCAATCTAAACCTTTTACAATTGTGCCAATTTAGTCCATTCATCCAAATTTAGTCGGTTGGCACTGACGCGTGGACACTGGTCGGCGACGACCGTTCGGTGAATGCTGACATAGCATTTTAAATTTTTTTTTTGAATTTTTGAATTTTTTTTGAATCTTTTTAATTTTTTTTTCATCCATCTTTTCATTCCTCTAGCAGGCTAGAGGTGAAGGTCAGCGAGGTTAGCCTTACTAGCC
This sequence comes from Eucalyptus decipiens, assembly GCA_014182575.1. Classification (NCBI taxonomy): domain Eukaryota; kingdom Viridiplantae; phylum Streptophyta; class Magnoliopsida; order Myrtales; family Myrtaceae; genus Eucalyptus; species Eucalyptus decipiens. Next base: position 1,024,665 of record CM024616.1, on the reverse strand, counting down.
AATGGTGAGGTTGGCCTCGCTTAGCCATGGCAAGGGTCGAGCTCGCTAGCATTAGCTAGCTCGGCCCTTGCCATGGCTAGTCGTGGCTGAGGCTCGCCAGGCGGGGCCTCGCCCAGCTAAGGTGAGGGTCAACCTCATTGGCCGTAGCCTTGTTGTCCACTGAAGAGGTGGACCGTCGCCTTGGTTGGGCGACGGTCGACCTTGCCGGTGGTTGGCGAGGCCTCGGCGCTCACTGAGATCCGGCAATGGCGGTCTCACCGCGTTGGGCAAATGGCCGACCTCACTTTGGCCCACCTCACCTCGGCCAACGCCGACTAGCCAAGGAAGGAGAAGGTGGGGGAAAAAGTGAAAAAAAGAATTGAAAAAATTCAAAAATATTTAAAAATTTGAAAAATAAAAAAAAAAAGTATTAAAAAATTATCGTGTTGGCATTTGCCAGACGATCGTCGTTGACTAACATCCACGTCAACGCTGGCCAAATGGACTGAATTGGCACAATTTTAAAATGTTTAGGACTAAATTAGCAACAAAAAAAAAGAATTTAGGATTGAATTGACATAATTGTAATAAGTTTATGACTTTTTTTTTTTTTTTTTTTAATTCTCCCAATAGTTAAACGCTCAAGATTGAATTTCAAAATACTGCAACACAAGTAGCTTTTGTCTTGGCCTAACCGAGTAGCTTCATTTTTGTTTATTTAACTCTATAGACATCTTGGTTAAAAAGAATAAAAGCTAGATAGATATAGATAATATTACTCTACAATTTAGTGTTTCGCATTTGAGCTTTATTCAAATTTTACTAATTTTATGAAGCACATCCCTCATAGATAAAATTTGACTTCTTCTAAGCTACACTTCAATGCTTGCATTTTGGGCAATCACCAGTAAAATCATAAACCTATTACACTTTATAACAATTTAATCATATTCCTTTCAACTTATCAATTTAGTTCCAAACTTTTTGACGATTTACCAATATAGTCCATTGGGCCAAATTTGGTTGAAAATCGCTGATATAAGCTTTAGTCGTTTTATATGACATGATCTGCACTGACATGGATAATTTTTATAATATTAAATATTTTTGGAACCTTTTTTCTCCTTTGTTTTTCCCTTTTCTTTATGCCTATGGCAGGCCAGGGTGGGCTCCCACCAAATTCGGCAAGGGTAAGGGTTGGCCTCACCAGATGGCCTAAATCCTCAATGGTCCTTGCCCTCACCAAAGTAAGGCTCGGCAAGGCCAACCCTCGCCTATGGCATGGAGAATATGATGCATTTATACAATTACTAAGATTAGCTTACGAAATAAATTTATCTCTTGGATTGTAGAATATGACGCATTTATAATCTGCCACATTATTCAATAAATTAATTTTTAAATCATTTTTAATGGATTTAGCACTGCTCAAATGGAAAGAGCATACGGATTCGTTCATAGACGCAGGGCGAGTCTTTTGCCGGTCATTGCAAACGTCGGTGATACCATCATTTTCAGAGAGTCAGTCAATGATGGGATGGGACTAATCGCCGAGGAGAAGTTGGAATGCTCGGTGGGGCTCTTCATGCCAAGTCAACCTTTTCTTTTGGTCAAGTGAAACAGTTTGATGAGCTTTCATTCATGTGCGCAATGTTATCGACCGCCGATTAAATTCTAGAACTTGTACTTGTATCACTAAGTCGGGTCCATCCTTGTCATTTGAGACGAGAATAGGTTGAAGAATCGAACTTTGGAATCAATTTTTGGACCATCGACCAACCACCTCGGAGGTTTACCGTCGGCTTAGTGGAAAGATAATTTTGTGTGCATTACACGTCAAAATAAATGAAATGCAAAATTAATGTTTTGCACAACCATTTCCTCATCCCAATGAAGAATTCTTGTGTCCTCTTCGGTATTGTTGCAGAAAATATTCATACCTTCAAGTTGCTTTTGGCAATCAAGATAAAATTTGGGATATGATAAAAATTGGTCATATCCTATATTTGGTGCATGCTCAAGACATGATAAAATGGGATATAAGAGGGATATAGATCGGATAAAATTATCTCATGATGGGAGGTGAGATAAAATGTGGATAGAATTTCTAACATTCATAATAAAAAAGTTTTTTTTCTTGAATGACAGACTTTTTAAATTAACAAAATTCAGATTATATCTCTATATAATTAATATTTGAATTCCAACATAAGAAATTCAATATAACAAAAAATAATATTTTAGTTATTTTCATTTAATCTTAATTTATTTATATATATTCGCATTTAATTATATTTTGTAAAATAATTTCAATATATAAATACAAATTCATATTTATATTTACTATATATTTTATGTATTTTAGTATTTTAGGTATATTAGTACAGTTTACTATTTAATAAAATTTTATTAGAGAACGAATGGAGGGGAAAAATAAAAAGAAATTAATTAATAAAAGAAAGGAAAATAAAATAAAGTGAGCAAGAGTGTCGCGAGAGATAGTTTTTTTTTTTTTTTTCAAAGGATAAATTTTTAAATTAACAAAATTAAGATTATATCTCAATATAAATAATATTTGAATTCTAATATAAGAAATTCAAAATAACAAAAAATAACAATTTAGTTATTTTAACTTAATCTTATTTTTATTTTAATTTATTCAAATTTAATTATATCTTATAAAATAATTTCAATATATAAATATATATTTATATTTATTATATGTTTTAGATATTTTAGCATTTTGGTTATATTAGTACAGTCTACTATTTAATAAAATTTTATTAGAGAATGATGGGAGGGGAAAAATAAAAAATAAAATAATTAATAAAATAAAGGAAAATAAATAAATAAAATAAAGCAAGAGTGTCGAGAGAGACTTTATCATCTTCGTTTGTAAAATTTTTGGTTTATTTTTACTAATGTGTCGTTATACCAAATAATGTACATGATATGATATGAATATATTCGACTTTATTATTACAATCACCAAACAATGGATGATATATGAAAATCCCTTAGATTTTATATTTTATCATATTCAGTCCTATCCTTATTGGAAATCAAGACGACCAAATGTAGTCTCAAGGTTTTTGAGAAATTCCATGACCAATGAATCTGAAATTTCCTCATTTGTGTATGAATCGAATACTAAGTGAGATTTTGAGATTCTTCATCCTCTTGAAGCTAATGAACCTTGTATTGAATTTGCTGAATTCGACCACGCTTTTTATCTAGCGTAAGATCAAGCGCTTCTACCAAACCATCTCTTGACCTGATTCTGAAACAACGACGCCGGTATGTGTCGAACGAAAAACCGACTTTTCGATCTTGTCAAGATCAAAGACTAGAGTCAGTGTGGCCGAATTGCTACCTTGATAAACCAAAGATAAAAGCCTCTCGATCGTTCTAACAACCCCTAGTAATGAACAAGCTCTCTGTTTCACCATTGAGAAAGCGCCTGACCATATACGTTCGGACTAATAGTGTCAGTTTACTGCTTTCAATTTAGACCTTGGAATCCCAAACTTTGGTGATAGAGTAGATAGCGGAATTGCTCATTTACCCCCACCAATCACGTTCGAGGTCATGAATTTGTCAATTAGGCACAGGACGTGACGTGACGTGCCTAAATTGTTTCCGCTGTCGTTCAAATTCAAGGACAGCAGCTCCTTGTGGTCGGTATAGAATGTCAACATTCACGCCACAACTTCTTCGCACTACCCAGTTGCGTAGCGGAAGCCTCTTTTGACTTGGTCCATTAATTCTATGGAACATGCGAAGAACCGGGCATTTATTTCCTGTTCTCATCCATTTCCATTCACTCGAGAATAGAGACCGCATACCCTAACCGACTCGATCTAGATCCGTAGATTGTTCGAACTCGGCTCCGACGATTTTCGAGATCGTTTAGTTCAAATAGCTAAAGGGTCGCGCTTGAGTTTGGCAACAAGTAGTTTTGTCTTAGCCTAATCAAGTGGCTTCATTTTTGTTTACTCTATATACATTTGCCCTTATTGCAGAAAATGAGCGATTGAACAACAAAACAGACAAGACAAGAAAATAAATCGGATACCAAATTTATGTACAATCGTAATGACCTACGTTCACGGGAAGAACAGTAATAAATTTCACTATAGATCAAGTGAGACTACGGAGATTACACATTTGAGTTATTCAAACATTTTTAGTGTTTCCCAAGCCCCAATTACCCCTAATAACTTAGGCAGTATTTAGTCTTGCAATTCCTCGCTACATAATCTTTCAATCTCACAAAGAAATTCACAAATCTTACTACAATATTTCACGGTTGCAAACACTAATCTTTCTTGGATGTATTGCACGAACAAAGCCCACCATCAAGCACTTGACAAAACGGCGCTTCAACGACCCTTGGATATCTTCAAGGTGTAATTCACAAGCAGAAGCTCTTCTTTGATAATATTCACAAAGATCATCCACTTTGTCTGTATAGGCAAAATTGGACCAAAATAGGAAACTGAACAGATTTGCGCTATTTAACAGCCTTAAATAGCATAAGAGCTAGACAAATATAGATAAAACAATTTGAATGCAATTCGACTTCTTTAATGGAGTTATACTTCATAGACAAAAAATTTGACTTTGTAAGTTACTCTCCAATGCTATTATTGTTCATAGAGACCTAATGCTTGCATTTCTCTTGGCACTAGACGTGACCGTTCATTAGATTTGTTATGAAAGAATTAGACTGAAAAACTCCTCGGATTTACTTTACGTTGGACATCTACATAAATATCACTTTCTTCCAACATGGAAGGGGAGGTGAGGGTTCAAATCCCCACCTTCTCGACGCGTAAGTTTCGGGAGTGGGTTTGACTCCTACACCTTACAAGAGGCATGACAAAAGTCTGAGAGTGAGTCTGAGAGTGAGTGTAGAGTAGAATAGAGTAGGACTGACAAAAAAAAAAAGTGAGATCCCATAGTAAAAGACAAATTTGCCCGTCATGACCTACTGGGGTTTTGTATTGACCTCGATTTTAAACTTCACTCGCGGCAAATCGTGGGAAAGTACTCGAAAATTCTAAACTTATTGTATTTCTATCAATTCAATTCTAAATTTATCAATTTGGTTATGAATTTTTTTTATAATTTACCAATTGAGCCTATCCAGCTAATGTTAATCGAAAATCGTTGATGTAAACATCAAACATTCACGTTTGGTGCTGACATCGATAATTTTTACAATTTTTTTTTTTACTTATTTTTAACTTTCATTTTGGCTAACGAGGGTTGCTCGTCGGCTGCAAGCAAGGCTTTTGCGCCTAACAAAGGCCTCACTCAGATTTGGTGAGGGATTTGGACGATGGCCCTAAGCAAGGCCTTTGCAACTAGCCGGGGCTTTTGTGCCTTTGCCCGTGCCCATGATGGCCTTGCCCTAGCCCTTTGCGACCCTTGCCCAAAAGTGGTGAGGGCCTAAGCCAGGGCCACGACTCTCACGGGCCAAAATGAAGGGGAACAATAAAGAAAGAAACAAATAAAAATAAATGAAAAGAATCTTTTTTTAATATTATTAAAAAAATATCGCTGTCTAAGCCAGCCGTGTCATGTCAAATGGCCAACGTCCATATCAGTGATTTCTAGTTAAAATTAATCAAATAAACTCAATTAATAATATGTGAAAATATTTAAGGCCAAATTGATTTTATTAAAATGTTTAAAAATCAATTTTAATAAAATCAATTGACACCAATATAAAGTTTATGATTTTTTTTAAATACTCTCCCGAAATCGCTGCACTTCATTTATGATCCTCAACGAATCATCCTCATTTTCAATTTTGTAAACTATGCTCCCTTGAAACTCCATAACTTGCCACCATGACTTCTAGGGAAAATTCCAAATAAGGACACGAAGTTGACCAAATTTCTCAAATAAGGACTCGAAATGAACTTTGTGTTAGATAAAGACTTAAAGTGGACCCATTGTCTCAAATAAGGACCAGAAGTAGTTGAATCAATTCCAAATAAGAACCCGAGCTTGCTAGTCAACCAAATATTTGCCCGAAGTTGGCAATTTTGTCAAAAAAAAAGGGGAAATTAACAAATCCTAAAATAGAAAAAAAAAAAAAAAACCCCAAGGTTTTCTACAGTTTCCCTATTCCTTATACCCATCCTCGCAAAGTCAAAGACCGAAGTTCTCCCATTCCTTGTACCCATCCTCCGCAAAGTCGAAGACACAAATTCTCCATTGGTTGAGGCACGAATTCAAAAACAAGAAGAAAACCAGATGCTTCTTTCTTTGTTTGCGGAGACCCAAATTCTCCACCAGTCGAGCATGGTGAGGAGCGACAAGAATCAAGTTGCGATGATGATCGGGCATCGATTTGGTTGAGGAGCAGCGGGAGAGAAGAAAGAAGAAACGTAAACATCTAAATGAATAACCTAAACTTAATTAATTTAGAATTTTCCCTTTTTTTCTAATCACAAATTTCTGACAAAATTGCCCATATTTTAATCCCCGAAAAATGTTTGCCGGCGAATTAAGGTCCTCAATAGAGATTAACTTGATCACTTCGGGTTTTTATTTAACACAAAATTCACTTCGGGTTCTTATTTGAAATAATGGGTTCACTTCGGGTCCTTATATGACATAAAGTTCGCTTTGGATCCTTATTTGATAAAATAAATTCACTCCGGGTTCTTATTTGAAATTTTCCCTAACTTCCATCATCTTAAAATAATTTTTGCAAAAACTCAATTATTTATTGGCCTCTAGCATACTCATAATTATTTTCTTTTTTCTTTTGAAATTAGTGAATTACACATGCCACATTACTTTCTCATACCTATTTTTAAAGACACTATGGCTTAATTTGTTTTTGTGTAAATGAATGATTTGAAAAATATTTTTCTAAAAATAATTATGTATATTGCTTGAAATGATTAATTATTGAAATATATTTTCTTTAACAATAACAATTTAAGTTTACATAATTTTCTTGCACGATAAAAATATTTTTTATCCATTTATAATAATCATTTTTAAGAAAATATTTTCAAAATCTTTCATTTTTCACGAAACAAATGCATCGTTTATTTGTTTTTCATCTCCCTATTTATTATTTACATGAAGCATTACCAGGGTATGGCAATTAACTCTCTACCCTTTCAACACAAAGTTCATTGAGCGTGCTTACCGTGCGTTGGTGCTAGTTTAGAAAGTTGATATATACCGTGGATTTAGTCTCTTTAAATTGGGGATAATATATCCGTGCTTTTTATATGAAAAAGAAGTAAAGCTATATAGGAAAATTAACATCTAAAATCTTCTACCCCTATTTTACTATCTAATAATATATGAAGTGACAATGAAAATAACTTAATGTACAAGCGCTTATCAATTTTAAGATTACCAAATTCAGTCAACAAGACGATCTCCTTCTCACTAACCAAACTAGAAAAGGATACCCCAACTTTAGAAAAAAGAAAAAAATAAGAAGAAAATAAGTAGTTATGTGTTTTGCTTTTGTTCTGACCATTTTATATGGCATGATTTGTGTTGACATAGATAATTTTTATAATTTTTAATATTTTTTGAATTTTTTTTTCTCTTTTTTTGTTTTTTCCTCTTTTTTTTCACTTGTGGTAAGCCAGGGTGACCCTTGCCTGCAACAGCCCCCTCACCAAATTTGGTAAGGCCGAGGGTGGGCCTCGCCAAATCTAACAAGAAGGGCCCTTGGTCCTTGTTGATGCTCACCCTCGTCCAAGTGAGGCTTAGCGAGGCCAACTCCTCACTTGTGATGGGTGAAGGCGACCCTCACTTGCCATTGCTTGTGACTGGCGACCGATCACTAGCAAAAGAAAAGGGGAAATTCCATGTAAGGGCCTAAAATGAAGTAATTTTTTTAACGGAAGGCCCATAATGGATCTAGTTTCCAATAAGGATCCGAAGTGGTCATTTTAGTTTCAAACCTTGAATAAAAAAATTCTCAATCTTTGTCTCATCCCCACAAACCAATTGCCATCACCGTTAGCTAGTCTTCGATTTATAGTTTCTTAGGAAGGCTTTGTTGGATTTGGGCTAGATGATTCACGACATTTATCGATGCAGTTTGCATTAAGGTGGAGTATGTGGCTTCTTGAAAGGGCCCAATTATGTAGCATAAGCTTGTTGTCTACTCATAGAACAATCTATGAACACTGAACTCGACATATTTTAATGCAAATTATTGAAATGGGATTAATTAAACTTGGATTAATAAAACATGCATGTATAGTGTAACTCCTCTTAACAAATGTATTTCTTGTTCCTCATAATTTTTTTTTTGTTTATTTTCTAAAAAAATTTACTAACATAATTTATTTTGTTATTTTACTTTTATTATTTGATACAAAATTTTATCCAAGTAACGTATTCATGTGAAGTGCTTAAGTAGGTTAAATGAGTTTTGATACGTGTGGTTAAATATAGATATGTTCTAGTAATATGAGTTGGGTTTAGTCCGGATTAGATGGGGTATGCATCAAAAAAGTTGTATTACATAAAAAATGAGTTTATATGGATTTGACCCGTTTCCATAAAAAAATAATCTAGGACAACCTAAACAACTTTTCTCCTATTAAGTAACCGAATTAAAAGTTGTATTACCCGACCTAACCTGATCCATTCGTTTGAATTGTTTAGTGATTACCAACTTTTCTCTGATTAAAAGTTGGAAATGCACCTGGTTTGAATTCGTTTACCAATTTATATTTGCCTTTATTACCAACGATTTCAATTTACCATTTATGATGCGACATTATCAACCTTCACATGGAGAGACCACCAAGAGGGACTCAAGATCTAAGTCTGTAAATATATTCGATTGGACCTATCTTCGCTCAAAAGCTTAAAAAACAATGAGTTATGGGCCAATTATGATATATTAACTATTCTAAACCATACTAATTGTCTGATGTGAGACTTTTTCTTATAGAACTTAAACATTTATCTCAATATTACCACCTAGTTTTGAGTTATCAATTTTTACACTAGTTGCTTAGTAACATTTATTTGTTTTTCCTAGATTCACTTTTTAATATAGTAATCAGTGCTTTCATTTTCCTTATATGCTAACTGTTTAAATTTACCAGCTCTCTTTAGAATTACCAACCTCAAGTAGAGTAATCATCAACTCTTCTATGTTCAAGTTACCAACCAGGTGCATTTCCAACTCTTGTTTTTGTTAACAATTAATTTTGCGTTACCAACTCTTGTTTTTGTTAACAATTAATTTTGCGTTACCAACTCTTTTTCCTTATTTTCAAAAATGTTAATGCTAATTCATGATCATGAACTATCAGATTCTTACTCAACAAGATGCTGATATTCCTTTTATTTTTTGGATCTATTATTCAGTGGCCGACATTATTGTAAATCGAGTATGGTCATGGTGCTAACCGAGGTTGGCTACAATGCCATAAAAAGAAACTGGTTTTCCATGCTTTCTAACAGGTCATCTCCCGGAGAGACACCACCATGGTTGCAATAATCAATGTAATATTGAACCCGAGCTTGAACCGCGTCGGGGTTTCCGCCACCGCATTCTATTCCATTAATGGCTCGAATCGTCGCGCCGAAGCCTTGACCGGAAGTAATAACGGAGGGGGCGTTGTTCATCCAAAACCAGAAGGCGGTCTTAAAAGACACGACCACATCGTTGGCCAAGGTTTCGGGAGAGTTGAGGCCGTCGAACCCGATGGATTCTCCCGCGGGTCCGTAGTTGTAGTTCCATGATATTTGGATGGGACCTCGACCGTAGTAGCCTTTGTTGGGATTGCATGGATACTGGATGTCCCATTCGTCGCAGTAATCTTCCGAGGGACCATCTATCTCTTCAATGTAGCAAAAATCTGCACCCAAGAAGATTAATTGTTATTAGTTGCTTTTGCTTTGGGGCTTTGACAGTTCGTAATGATCTCATCTAAGCCATATATCTAAAGCAAAGCAGATCATGCGCTATGATCTTCAGGAAGTCACGGTGAATAAAATTCGCGGCAAAGAGCAAACATGGCAAGTAAAGACAAAAGGACTTTAACATGCATGGCATTGTCTTTAAGCATAAAAATGAACGAACTCAATCGTGAGAGCGAAATGAGAAAAGCTAAACAGAGATAATGAACTTCTCGATGAATGAATTGGTATCACACAATGTTGCATTTCATGCTTTGGGAGAGGTTCTTACGTCCAGTCTCGTGCGTGACGTGAGCGAAGAAAGCAGCGATCTCGCGCTTAGAGTCATCGGCAGTCCCGACTGCGCCAAATTCGGTGTAACCATTGGCAGCATCAAGGAATGCTTGCCTAGTGTAGAAGCTCTTCCCCTCACAACTCGCATCGGCCTGGCCAATTATCGAATTGAAGAAGCTATCCGTCACCATGTCCGCCACTGAGACCCCGCTGCTCGGGGTGGTGAGCGTGGACGATGAGTAATACGGCCCGGATTGACAACCAGCCCCACAGTAGTCATCTCCAGACCTGCAACACAGGTTGGCATCGCAGCCACAATTCTGACTGAGGACGTGTGCCGGCGAGAATCTGGCAATGAGGCTGGACACGATGAGAATGTTGAGAAGAGCTCTCGCCATGTCGTTTTTTTTTTTTTTTTGGTCGAAAAGGCATATATATTAACTTGAAAAGGAAGTACAACCCGAAAGAAGGGCATCATTACAGATTAAGTCGGACATTGCGCGCGGAGGGTTGAGAACCCAGTTAGAGGGGAGGAGGCCTCTTCCGTGGGCCTTGGCTGCCCAGTCGGCTAGGGCATTGCTATCTCATCGACAATGTCGCAGTGAGAGGTGAGTAAAACAGAGCATTAGGGATTCGCATTCGGCGAAGAGGGCTCAACAGCTCCATGGAGGCGAACGTTTTCGATTCAAGGTGTCGACAAGGATTTGACTGTCGGTTTCAAGTTGCAGGTAAGAATCCGTTTGCTATTGGTGAATGAGATGCTTTAGCGTTTGTAGAAGAGCTTGAGTTTTTGCTTCAATTGCGGTTGATGCTGGAACAATGCGTGTAAATCCGTCTAGCATCTTGCCTGTGTGATCTCGAAAGATACTTGCAATCGCACCTGTATGATTAGGGCTGAGGAAAGTAGCATCCATATTGATCTTTATGGTTCCTTGTCTTGGAGGTTGCCAGGAATTGGATCGGTTTTGGGGGAGAGGACCGATTGATGGTGCGGGCTGCTGTGAGCTGAGACAAAGGGTGGCCATATGCAGAGCTGTATCAACAAGAAGGTCTAGATTTGTTCGGTGATTGCGAAAAATGAGATGGTTTCGGGCCTTCCATATGTTCCATAACAAAGCTGCAATAGTCTCAAAGCTAGGTATGTTTCCCTTTTGATCTATAATATATGCAAGCCATTGATCAATGCTGATTGTTGATGAACTGGGAAAGGTAAAGTTTACTTTCGGGTTATTCCAAATAGTTCTTGATGATGGACAATGTAGGAATAGGTGTTCAGTGGTTTCAGAAATACTGGTTGAGCATAGTTGGCAAGAAGGATCTGTGATAATGCGGCGATGAAACGGATTGTCTTTAGTGGGTAATGCTTTATGGCATAGAGACCATAGGAAAGTGCGGATTTTGGGGGCCCTTTTTGTCTTCCATATCTGTTTCCAGATTTTTGTTGGGGGGGTATAGGAAGTGGAGGTTTGGGGATGAACCTTTGTAGAAGCCGATTGGGTTATGAAATGGTAACCACTTTTAACGAGTAGTTCCCATCGTGTGTGGCTGTCCAGCAGAGTCATCGTGTTGACTGTCCATAACCGACTCGGTTAGAATCTCATCCACAATTTGAGGTAGAAAAGTCTGATGAAGAAGGGCTACATTCCAAGCATTCTGTTTTAGGAAGGATGTAGTCCGCAACCATTTTAGGCTCCTCTTTTTGCTGGTCCCCCTAGTATGCGAATGTTCAACCATTTATCTTCTCTAGCATTAATAGAAGATCCATTTCCAACTGACCATTGAAGTCCCTCGATAATAGAATCTCGGCCAAGAAGAATACTCTTCCAACACCAAGAGGGTTGATAGCCCTGTTCTACTTTCCAGAAAGAGGTAGATTGGAAGTATAATGCTTTAAAAACACTGGCTAATAAAGATGTATTGTTATGAAAAATCCGCAAGGCTTGCTTTCCTAATAAGGCTTTATTAGAAGATATGAGGATTCCTCCTTTTTCCTTGCTATCTGTTAGAAGATCCCAACTTTTCCAGTGAATAGCAGATCTGTTACTGTTGTTTTGCCACCAAAATCGAGCTATTTTCTTCTCAATAGATCTACAAATAGAAACTGGAACCTTGAATGTCATCATAGCATACTGAGGTAGAGCCTGAACCACAGATTTCAGCAGGATTTCTTTCCCCCCTTTGGAAATTAGATGTTCTTTCCAACCCTCCAGCTTAGAATTAGCTCTACTTAATATCTAGGCAAACATATCCTTCTTAGAGAATCCCCAATCAGATGGAAGGCCAAGGTACTTACTTGTTTTAGCCAGCAGAGGAACACGTAATTCATGAGCTAGGTTTGTCTTAAGGGGGTGAGGGCAGAATTTAGAAAGATATAACCCAGACTTGTCCTGATTGATTGCTTGACCTGTAGCTAGATAATACTGATTTAGAACGCTTGATAAATTCTGACATTCAGTGATAGTTCCATTGAGAAAAAAGATGGCATCATCGGCAAAGAACAGGTGAGATAAAGTGGGACATCTTCTATTAAAAGTAATACATCGTAGATTACCCATATCAATTGCTTGTGAGATGAGGGTGGAGAGAAGTTTGGCCAAGAGGATAAATAGGTATGGAGAGAGGGGATCGCCTTGTTGGAGTCCTCGAGATGGTTGGAAATAGGATAGTAAGTCTCAATTGAACTTAACACTAAGAGAAGAAGTAGTAACACATTGCATCAGCCACGTGACCCACCGTTGGTGAAATCCCAATCTGCAAAGATAAGTTTGTAAAAAGTCCCATTCTACCCTATCAAAAGCTTTATGCATATCTAATTTAAGAATAGCTTGGAAGTGTTTCTTTCGTTTGCGAGTCTTCAGCTGATGAATAAACTCCTAAACAAGGAGAACGTTGTCTTGGATTTGTCTACCCGGAATAAAAGCACTCTGTTCTTTGGAAATAAGATGAGGCAGCCAGGGTTTCAATCTATTAACTAACACTTTGGAAATGATCTTGTAAATGAAGTTGCACAAGCTGATAGGGCGGAATTGGTCTAACCTTTATGGGTTGGGAATTTTTGGAATTAGAGAGATGGTCAAAGCGATTAATTTCTCCGGTAGACGGCCCGAAGTGAAAAAGTTGTGGACTTTGTTGTGAAAACGTCTTCCCGAATAATATCCCGGTAGTTGTGGTAGAAGAGACCATTTAAACCATCAGGTCCTGGGGCAGATGTAGCACTTAATTGAAATGTGGCGAGTTTGACTTCTTCTCGAGTAAGGTCGGTTGTCAGTGATGAGTTCATTTCTGTTGTGACAAGCTGAGGACATTGAGATAGGATAGGTTGAAAATCTCGATGGCCGCAGGAGGTATAAAGCCGATATAAAAAGGAGTCGGTGAGATGCTTCAGCTAGTCAATGTCTCGAATCCACTCGTCATTCTCATTCTTTAAGATGCTGATGCAATTTCTTTTTCTTCGTTGAACTGTGGTTGCACGGAAAAAGTGAGTATTTCTGTCTCCCCATCGCATCCATTTAATACGGGAACGCATTCCCCAATATCGTTCTTCCTGAGACCAGCATTTTTGAATTTGATCTTTCAGAGCTCTAACTTTGTGAATGTCATAATTTCCTGCAGGTTGATTGGTATATTGCTGAAGCTGCTGCTGGAGAAGAGCAATTTGGCAATGGTTCGCAGAAAAGGTAGATCTGCTCCACTTTGTTAAAGCCCTAGTTGTCGCCCGAATCTTATGGGATATGGAAGATGCAGTAAGAGATAGAGTAGACCAGGCATCCTCTACTACTCGTTGACAATCCTCATGCTCAAGCTAGAAAGATTCAAAGGTAAACCTTCTTCCTCCCCTTCCTGAATTTATATGAGTGGATAAAAGAAGCGGGCTGTGGTCTGACCCTATGGCAGGGAAAGCCACAACCTCTGCTGCCGGATATGTTAAACGCCAGTCAATAGTGCATAGAGCTTGGTCAATTCTTTCTTTTACCAACTCCTGGCCATCTCGGTTATTGCTCCAAGTGTAGGCGCAACCTTTAGTCTCTAGGTCCATCAAAGAACAATCTTGCAGCAAATCCCAAAATGATTGTAGTCGATAAGGTTCGGCAGGTTTTTTACTCACATTTTCCCAGTGATGCAAAACTTCATTAAAGTCTCCTAAACACACCCAAGGTTGAGTGTGTGAGTATGAGAGTTGTCTCAATTCAGCCTAAAATAGTTATCTGAGATGATAAATAGGAGGAGCATGCAAAACAGTGAGACACATAGTAGAAACACCCCTGTTATCATAACAGACAGTGTCAATAAAGTGAGAGGAGTGGGTTAAAACATGAAGAGAAATATGGTCTTGCCAAAAAGGACCATCCCTCCGGACATGCCCAAGGGTTAACCAAAAACGATTCTTTGTAGTTAAGCTTGCGTTGGATCTGATCAATGACTGGTTGTTGATTCCGAGTTTCCATCAAAAAAATGATATCGGGCTTGTCATGAGCCACCAGGGCTCTAAGAGCACGAACTGTCAGGGAGTTGCCCAATCCCTGACAGTTTTAGCTTAGGATCTTCATTTGGCAATTGGTGGCTTATTTGGGCAAGCCACAACAGCCCCTTCAAAGTCCCTGTTAACCTGGAAAACAGGGGTATCTAACAGAGTGCTTTCATCCAAACTGTCAAGATAAATATGACGTTTCTTTACTTTCTTTAACTGTGTTGTTTTAGCCTGCAAGCGAGAGTGAGTAGGTTTTTTTGATGTAGTTGCCATAGTGTGAAGAACTTTGACCTATGTTATGTTTGCTTGGGCAGGACAGGTCGTTTTGTCAGTGTTGGAAGGAAGTGCAGCATGAGGACTATCAGCAGATAAGCTATGTATATTCTGAGCAGTTTGAGTCACTGTAGGAAGTGGTTGAGTTTCCATGTACAGGAGCAGGAGGGAGTAACAGGAGCCCTGGCTGAGGTGTTTTAGGTACAGTTTTATCAATGTCATCTGATTCAGGTTGAAAATCATAAAAAGTCTGCCAATAGGGACTATGTTCATTAACTTCAGCGCGTAACCATTGTCCATGATACATTTTGTCCCTCCTATCAAACTGAGTCTCATCATATGGAATTTCCTTGCAATATGAGGCATAATGTCCTAAGACACCACAGGAATAGCAGAAGTGTGGTAACCGTTCATAATGGAAATCAATCCAAAATTTTTTTCCTTCAACACATATGAGTTTTCCTGGTTTGAGAGGTTTTGCGAGGGGAAGTTCAACTTTAACTCTAACAACTCTGGATGTAGGTCCTTCTTTGGCATCAATTCTGACCTCAAGAGGTTGGCCAATATCCTGTGTGATTCGTCGCAGGAATTGCTCAGTGCAGCGCTCTAGGGGTAAGCCTAAAACTTGTAACAAAAATGCATAGGTTGTGAAGTTATAGCAGTGTAAGGGTGTATTAGGAGCCCAAGGCTTGAGGAGAAGTAAGTTGTTAGTGAATAACCAGGGTCCATTGTCAAGAACCTTCTGTTTGTTAGCTTCTGAGATAAATTTGAAAACATATAAACCTTCGTCTCTTTGAGCGACATTTACATTGTCTATCCGCCAGGCTTTTTTCATAGTTTGCTGAAAAGTAGGAAGATTGACAGTTGAAGTTGCTAGGAGTTTGCCGACAAGGGTTAACTTACATTCTTGTATTGTGGTTGCAGGAGGAGCATCGTCCCAGGTTTCAATTGCAGTAGATGACCACAGTTTACCTAAGTGGCTACATAAAGCAGCGACTCAAGCATCTTCAATTGGGTCCATCGTCGCAACGGGGAAACAGCTTCTAGAGTGAAATCAATGGAGATGATCGCCGGGAGGTTGCATGCGGAACCGAGTTTGTCATAAGGGAAGTGGGTAGATGGACATGCAAGACTTAGATTGAACCATCGAAGAAGACAGTATACGGAGAGAGCGAAGTGTGAAAATAGAGAGAAAACGTAAAAGGGAAGGAGGGAGGGTGGAAATTGGAGGAGATGGAGGGCGTCATTGAAGTGTTTGAGGGAAAGAGGGATGGAAGTAGTTGCAGTGAAGCCGAAGCTTAAGGGAGACGATGAATTGGGTTTGGAAAGAAGAAGATGACTACCAGAGCGGTAGAGAAAACTCCACATAAACGAGAGAGGATGTTTTTCAACGAGCATGAATTTCTCGCCATGTCGTTTGATTTGGCCATTTTGGGTAAGGGAGTGGGGGATGTGAACATGTAATGAGAGGTATTTATAGGAATGAAGGGGAGAGAGTAGGCCAGTTGATTTGAGGCCGCTGAGAGTCAGCTTTGAAGATTCAAGTTCTTGATTCGAAGGAGAATGTGTCGTATGCGTCAGGAAGGGTCGACTTCGACACTGCTTAAGAGACTTTGTGAGATTTATATTCCTCAAAAAAAAAAAAAAAAAAATCAATAGAAGAAATTATACATTTACTAAGATTAGCTTACGAAATTAATTTATCTCTTGGATTGTTAAATATGACTCATTTAAAATCTGCCACATCATTCAATAAATTAATTTTTTAAACTAATCTTAATAGATTTAGCATAGTGCATGCAGATTTGTTTACCGACGTATGGCGAGTCTTTTGCCGGCCATTGCGACCATGGCTGGTGGCCATCATTTTCGAAGAGCCAATCAATGATGCGATTCGAATAATTGCGAGCGAGAAATTTGGGATGCTCTGCGGGGCTCTTCAGCCAAGTCAACGAGACTATTTGATGAGTTTTAATTCATGTGCATACGTGCATGTACTGAGCCAAGTCCGTCCTTCGCATCCGAGACGAGAATAGATTGGAGAATCGAACTTAAAATCAATTTTTGGATCCTTCGACCGTCCACTGCAGTGGTGGACCGTCGGCTTAGTAGAAAGATAATTTTGTCTGCGTTACACGTCAAAATAAATGGAATGCAAAATCAACCTTAACTTTTTCCTCATCCCAATGAATAATTCTTGCGTTCTCTTCGGTTTCGTCGCGGAAAAGATTCATACCTTGAAGGGTTCTTGAGAAATTCCCCAACCGATAAATCTAAAGCTTTCTCGTCCAAGCACGAGTGAAATGCTACTCGATCGCAAGATTCTTCTTCCTCTTGCAGCTAATAAACTTCGTTTGGAAATTGCTGAATTTTACCCAACCATCTTCCGACTCGATTCTGAAGCAATAGCACTGGCATGTGCTAGTCGAAAAACCGACTTTTCAAGCTTGTCGGGTTGAAGACTAGAGTTAGTACGGCCAAATCACGATCTTGATAAACCAAAGACAAAAGCCTCTTGATCGTTCTAAGAACTCCTAGTAATGCAAAAGGTCTCTATTACACCATTGATTGACATTTCTTGCATTTACAGGGGATAAATAAGTGAAGGCAATCATATTTAATGAAGAAACGCATATAGCTTTTTGGAGAAAGTTTTTATATTATCTATATTTTTTACATCGTTTGTTTTACAATGCTTTTGAGTGTGAGTTTGTCTATATATATATATATATATAATCAATCCTAACAATCATCCTAATTAGAAGACAAAATAAGAAATAGATTGACTTGGATTCATATATTGTCTCTAATTGATAGCTCATACCAAAGATTGACTTGGATTCATGTATTATTTCTAATTGACAGCTCATGCTAACACTCCCCCTCAAGTGGGTGAAAAGATATCTTTGACACCTAACTTAACAAGTGAGCTGTGAAAAGTCTTGCTTGACACAGCCTTAGTAAGTATGCTCATCAACTAATCTTCAAACCTAACAAAAGGAAACTAAACTACCTTAGCCTCGAAATTTTGCTTGGCAAAATATCTATTGATCTCAATGTGCTTGGTCTGATTATGTTGAACTGGATTGTGGGAAATATCAATTGCTGCTTTATTATCACAATATAATCTCATCTAAACTTCGGTGGGAAATCAAGTTTTGTCATCAACTTCTTAAGCCACAGTACCTCAAGCAACCCTTTGGCCAAAGGTTTGGAAGGTATATTTGGTAGTTGATGAAGGAGGCACCCAAGAGATATTGTTGGATGTGAGAACGACCTATAAATTAGTGGAAGGACCAAAATGAACATGCTCGGTTTGAATGACTCCAAAGAAATTGAGACTATGAAGTGGAGGATGTGAAGAATGAGTGGGAGTGATGTGGGAGTGAGGAAACTAGTTTCATAAAAAACGACATGATGAGAAATATACTCTTGATTGGATGACACATCCATACAAGGATACCATTTATGACTAGAACTATAACCTATAAAACAACAAGAGGTCATTCAAAATTGCAATTTGTTAGCATTGTAAGGTTGGAGCCATGGGAAGCAAAGAGAACCAAAGGTTTGCAAGTGTGAATAATCATGAGGGGTGTGAAATAAAAGCTTAATATAGGGAGCCAGTGTGACGTTGAAGTAGGGGCATGTGGTCAATCAAATAAATGACTGTAATGAAGACTTTTAGCCAAAATTTAGAAAGCAAATTAGCTTGGGCCATAATAGCTAAGCCAATTTTGAATGATAAGCAGTGCTTGCGCTCCACAACACCATTTTGTCCTAGCGTGTGGGGGCAAGAATATTTATGTGTAATGTCATGTGATTGGAAAAAATTGTTGAAGGTATTACTTATTAATTCACCACCACCTTCCAAGCGAGACATGGTGATAGTGTGTGGAAAAGATTTTGAACTTGCTTTTTAAAACTAACAAATATGTCATAAAGTCAAATTTAATTTCATAGGAAATACTCATGAATATTTGGAAAAATTATCAACAAAGAGAACATAATAGGAGTAATTAGAACAATATAATGACAGAGCAAGGCCCAATACATCACAATGTAATAATTCTAGAGGACGACTAGAGATAGAATTAGACTTAGAAAAAAGTAGCTTGTGACTTTTCTGGCTAACATAAAGAGCAAGTGCGAGAGCTTGATTTATTGGAAACAAAAATGATTGAGAAAATGGCTTATTGAATATCATGAATGGGATCGCCTAAACAAGCATGGCATTGGTCCATGATGTATAGGAATTGTAATGAGCCTATGGAGCAATGAATGATGGTGGAGTGCGAAGTGGGGACAAGCCATTCTCAACTAGCCCTTGATATAGTATCTTCTCCGTGGCCTTGTCTTAAGAAAAAACTAGACGCATTGAAGTTAAAGAGATAATTGTTATCTTTGAAAAAATGGTAAATAGAGTAAATTGTAAGCTATGGTACAATGAAATATAGATCTGAGGTGAAGAGGTGAAGAAGAGAATGAGATGATGGTGTGTTGACACCTATTTTTAAACAAAAAAAGAAAAAGAAAAAAGAAAAGCGTAGGGGTCGGGTCGGGCCGGATCCGGCCTTGGCCCGGCCCGCCGCCCGCCTCTCTTTCCCCTGCATGGCCCAAGCCGTCTCCCTTTTGCCCAGCCCACGTCCGGACTTGTCTTCTTCCTGGCATCCTCGCGCGCGGGGGACGTTCAGAAAGCAAAAAGCAGCAACAACGGGGGACATCGGGGCAGAGCGGAGAAGATAAAGGAGAGCAGAGGGCAGCAGAGGAAAAAACCGAAAGCAGACGGCACCGCTGGGGAAAAAAGAGGAGGAACCGGGAGAAAACGGAGGGAGGAAGAGAAAACCGGGGAGCGAGAGAGAGGAACTGAGAGAGGGAGCAGCAGGAGGGACGGAGAGAAAGCGAGACACGGAGCCGAGCTTCGTTCTCGACTGAGCGTTATCCGACCATCCCCGTCGCAAGTCGACCACCTCTAGCCGACACACTCGAGCCCGCGGCCTCCTCTTCCGCGGCGACCGAATTCCAGGTGAGTTTTCTTTGGGGTTCGATCTAGTTTTTTTTTTTTTTTTTTCGGAGGATTCCGGCTCGGAGGTGCGCAAGGCGAACGAATGTAGCCTAATCTTCGAGCTCATCTCCCGTCCGACGCCGCGAGCCGGGTAGGAACCCTCGGTCGACCGCCCTGTTTTGTGTCTTCTCTGTGCCTTGTTTCGGGCTCGACGGACCGGGCCGCCGTTGTCCGGTTCGTGCGAGTTTCGGCCTTATCTATGTGCATGCTGCGATTGCGAGGTCTTGGGTGTTGATTGTTTTTGAATCCCGACTCGAGCTCGGCCTCGGTCCTCCCCGTTTCTCTTGCGCCTATTAAGTGTTCGATAAAATCCCTAAGCTAAACGCACGTTCAAGGTCTTTACTGTGCCCGAGGCTTGCTGTCCTTTTGTTTGTACTGAGCATAGACTAGTTGTCCCTGTGCCAAGGCTGAACCTAGCTCGTTCATTAATTGCTAATTTTGATCTAAGTTTGGGTCTCGGATAAGTTTGAAACTCCCTTTTAGCCGACGCCCTCCACATGTTTGGGGAAATGCCTGAGTGAAATATACGCTTTTGTTCTTAGTCCTCTATCTGTTTCCGGGTTCGTGGTTTGTCAGATGAGTTTTGATAGATCCCTACCGCCTCCTTTTGCTTTGTGAGTTCTTGTTTCGACGTTTTTGTGTGCGCGCCGTGCTTCTGCGTGACCGATTCTTAGCCGTCGAAGTTGAAGGGTGGTGGTATTCGTGGCAACGAATGGGCTGGGCTTTAAACCTGAAACATTGGGCCTAACTTTCTTGGGCTGGGCTGGGCTTTGAACCTGATTTAGGAAGTTAGGCCCAATGTTTGGAGGCGGCAAAAGGCCGACAGTTTCTCTTATTTCACTTCCCTTCCAACCCTAAAAAAATAGAAGTGAATAACAAAAACAAATATTTCATGCTTTGCCCTGTCGCAGTTGTAGCTGCAGGAAGAAGTGGGAGATTGACAGGGAATAAGCTTCGGCTTCTTGCGGATTGTGCCTCCTCTGATATCAAAGTCTGAATCTTTCTTCGTGCCCTCCTCAGCTCTCTCTTCGCCAAACGGTGGGTTCGTCGCGTTTTCCTTGAATTTCGTGGCCCCTTCATTCAATTAGAGTCGGTTCAGTTTCGCTGCTGTGTTTCTGATGCTTGTAGTGGTAGGAGAATGCATGATAGATGCTGAAGATTTCACATTTCGTTCTAGTTCTGCGTTGTTTTATCAATCATTTGTAATTGGGTCTTCCACTGAAAGTTTCGTTTTATTCGTTTGTGCTGCAGTAAGAATTCGAAGGACTTGAGCTAGAAGGACCATGGGGAAGAGGTCCGGGAGTCAGAAAAGGGAGAAGAGGGGCTCTAAGAAGAGGGTTATCGATGAAGACGCGGCCTTGGAAGACATTGATGACGAAATAGATGCCTGTGAGTTATGTCCCTCGGCTGAGTATCTGCTTACTGGCGCCGCGTGCTTTCTGTTTGTGTAAATGCTGGTGTGAAGTTTGCTGCTTTATAAATGGTTTTTCTTATTGATGTTTTTATTTGTAGTTCACAAACAAAGGGATGTTGTGCCGCTGAACATTCACAGTGATGCTGGGGAGTCAGATGATGACAATGAAGAGCCTGTCTTTGATTTTAAGGTACTTAAGTTCCCTTTGATGCAGATTTGGTATAGTCCATCCAGTCAACTTGGGTTGGGACAGAGTTGAATTTGGTTTGATGAGGGAAGGTTTTCAAGGAATTTAGTGATAATTAAATGAATGTTTGTATGAGATTTGCGTTTGAATATTTGTGTGGATCAAGCTGGTGTTGTCTTGTGAAAGTTATATTTTTGTGGTGATGTGATCTTTCATAAGGCATTTCTTTTGTGGTTTTTAATTACATTTTCACATTAGCTGGTGAATTGTTGTCAAATTAACATGCATGAGAGACTTTCTTTCTGATTTTCTTATTAAATGATTAGTACTTTTAAAATTCTGGACTTCTACTGGTCATTTATAAATTGGTGCTTTGAAATTATTGGTTGATCCCCAATATTTGTTTATTGGAAAGAGAAATTAATGGAATATGGTGTCTTGGAATTTCTTTTAGGACGAAGAGGATGAAGAGGAGGATGAAGATGATGACACTCAATTGACCGGGCTTGCTGCAAAAAGTAAGATTGTCTCAAGTTATTTTGCTTTTCTTGAGTTACTACTACTGCCCACTGAAGTTGTCCTTTTCTACATGCCAATTCATCAAATAGTTCCTAATTCTCTGGAGTAAGTTGTCATACCTGCTCAACATCTAATATCTGAAGCTAAGTTGGCTTAAGCTCGGCAGTCAATAATTCTGCTTAGAAAACTGGAAGTCTTGTTGGCCATGAAGTCCTTGAGAGTAAATGTGTTAACTGCTAATAGATGAAGAACTCTGAAATTGCAGTCTAAGTGCATGTTCACTTTTGTTGAGTCTGGTTTTATGGGAATTAGGTGCTAGTTTTTGATGAGATTAGTCTAAAAATAGCTGTTTACTTTTTAACCAGTCTCCAAGAGTTGGTTTGCTTTGCGTTACACTCTTGTTTGCCTGTTTGTCATTTCAACGGTAAAACCTTTTCAGGTGAATTTGTGATGTTGTAACATCAAATAAAAGTGATGGAATTTGATCTTACTTGAATATGATATATTGAAAACTTTTTAGGGAGCTCTGCTATCTTTTCGTGATCTCATTAATTTTGTGTGGAGAGGAAAAACATCCTCTGATTCTGCCAAGCCTACCATAGTAGAATGTACAGGTGAAGAAGCCAATAGCAGCATGCTCTTCTATTATCAATTTCACGTGCTGCCATGCTGGGGACGCTACATCTATCCTCTTTTATGATAATTAGATGGATGGTAATGGTTACAGTTATCTGTAAGAGAAATCATTTTGGTTCATAACTGGTAGCTCCACATGTATTATGTCTCCTATGGTGACCTATTGTAATAGTGGGCAACCATTCAGTGTATTGCTTGATAGGAGCAAGGTGATTGTCCTAGTGATGATCAATTTACCAAATTCAGGAAGTCTTGCATTCAATTTTTTACTTCTTCATCCTTTTCGTAGCCTGTGACAAATGAAGAGAGTAAAATATCTTGTACATCATGCCTCGGTTCATTTTGCCCTATTGATCATTCACTGCTTCTTAAAAGTGTAATGACCTCATGTAGTGGCCAAATGCTTGGTTTTTGTTGGTGATGTTGACTTCCACTTTTAAAGTTCAATTTCCATATAGTTGTTTGCGTTGTTTGTAGTTGCAAGACAGCAAAAGTTTTTGCGGGCGAAAATTGGTGGGGTGGAAGATGAAATGCATGATGACGAGGAAGAAGATGAAGACAAGAAGGCTGTTTGGGGCAGAAGTAAGAGACAGTACTATAATGCGGATGAGGTATGTTGAGTTGGAAATCTGACTTCATCCCTCTTTACGCTTCATCAAGTTGATACAGGGGTTCTCTGTTAAACTACAAACTGATTGTGATTTCACTTGTGAAGTATTTTTCTTAAGAACCTGAACCCTTCATATTTGGCTTTTGAGTGGGCTTAAATTCTGTGATTATTTATTCGAACTACAGGCAACCTCTAGCGATGAGGAGATTCCAGCAGAGGAAGAGGCAGAGGTGTTAAGATTGCAGAGGGAGAAAGCAAAATCATTATCAATGGAGGACTTTGGGCTTGAAGATATTAGTCCAGATGAGGCCACTGTGGAACCAACTTTAGGGGTAGCATTTTCTGATAACCTTGTTAACTTTGTGGCTTTAAAGTTGTTCTGAAATGTTTTCCCCATCGAAGTAGGTGGAGTATCGAGGTAATAGTGCTATTTCAAGTGCAAGTTATTCATGATTCTGCAGGAAATTATGGTTGGAGGAAAAGGTAAATTTGAATCTGGCGTACATGAAGGCACTGGAGATGATATTGTGACAGCTTTTGAGGAGGTAAAAAAAGATTTGAATGCACTGTCAAAGGAGGAGCAAATGGATGTTGTATATAGGTATTTCCTCTCTTCAAGTGAACTTAGAGCTGCTTTGGTTGATGTGTTGCTACTGGTTATGGAATTTCAACTGAAAGTAGCAAGAACTTAATATCTTTTGCTGGGAAGGTCAGTATGGGAGAATTCGATACACCGGCACAATGTATTGACTATGACCTGTTTTGTATATGGCTTTACCTTTCTTGGGCTCTTTTTGTGTATGGATTTTCACCCCCCTGGTGCCCTACGGTTGAACTTTTTATCTATGAAAGACAAAAAAAGATCACCAAAGATAGCTTCCAATGCATGTTTGTAATTGGTCAAGGTACATTAAAGCGCTGCACTATATTTTCCCATAATTCTTCATGGTGCTTCCTGCAATTAGACTGTGGAAGCTTATGCAATTCACATAATCCTTTTTGCATAAAACTGGATAATTTGTTGTCTGTGATTCCACTCTGTATCTTAGCTATTCCTATCCATCAAGTGGTGATTGTCGGTCCTTTCAGGTTCATGAGAACTATACACTGAAATTTCTGGCAGGATAAACCAATCAAGCCAAATGTTCTGAAGTAGAACCCAGCAATGTTTTTCTTCTTGATTAGCAAACCTACTAGAAAGCCTAAGGATTGTTTGGCAGTGGTTTTGAAGAAACAAATAAAACCAATTCAATGAATTGATTCTCTGGATTTTACTCATAAAAGCAAACATTGGATGAGAATTAAAAGGGAAAGATAATCAGCAGATTTCTCCTTGTATATCTCGCAATGTTTTCCTCCTGTAGTGTGGTCTTTCAGAGAAGACGTTCCACTTTTTGATTTCATAGGATTTTTATAAGCCACCTCCTTGTTGGGAAAATAATTTTTCAAGCTAGATGAGCAAGACATCTTAGTGGTAAAGGCTAATGGAGACGACCGCACTTGATAAGAGGAAATAGGCAGGATTGTTGAGACATGGTAGATTTTGCAATAATTGGAACAATGTTAAATGAGAAAAATTCTTGTCCATAAGAGAAGCAAATAAAGAAGTGGTTGGAGTTATGGATTACATAGAAATTAATAATTCATATGTAATATAGTCATCAATTCAAAGATTTTATACCTAGTCATACTTGATCTCATAATATATGGTATTTTCTGTCAGAAGTTCTGCATCCAATCCTACTTCTTAAGTTAACAAATGAAATATAAGGGATATGGTATTTTCCGTCAGAAGTTCTGCATCCAATCCTACTTCTTAAGTTAACAAATGAAATATAAGGGATATGTATGAAGTAAGTTACCCTGCGTTGAATGAATTTCTAAGTTACAAGGAAAAGGAAATATGTATGTAGTCTATGTACCTTATGTTCCTGCCTCTTGATTTAATAGAATTTTTTTTCTTGCAGTTCTGCTCCAGAATTGGTGGGACTGCTGTCTGAGCTGAATGATGCAGTTGAAGAGCTTGAAAGCAGAATCAATCCGCTTCTAAGCAAGGTATTTATCCCACTGTCAAAGAGGCGTGTGCTAACAGATGACTTGTTTTTTGAATCTCTCTAGTATGGAATCATTTCGTCACCATTTTTTTGAGTTTTCTTGGCAGAAATTTATCTCTCTATAAAGATCACTTTGAAGGTCCCTAGGAAGGACTTCACTGAGGGATGAATTTTAGCTATCCAATATTTTCTGTTATGCTTTTGGTAGAATGCTTTGGTGTCTCGCTTTGAAGTTTTCTTGTCCTGGGTCTTTGATATTTTTTATTGTTTGAGCTTATTACAATAATGTTTTAAGTCCATTTGGCTCATACAGTGTTGCTTCTTTATTACTTGCTGTCTATGGTTTCTGTTGAATGTGGAATTTGCAGGTCATATTCTCTTGTTGTTCAGCATGTGTCTTTTATTCTATGAAGGTTAAAAAGAGGGAAAGTACAATGAAAGGAGGATCACGCTATTTGGAAGTAAAGCAGGTTCTGCTGCAGGCCTATTGCCAAGCAATTACCTTTTATCTCCTCCTTAAGTCTGAGGGACAACCAGTTCGTGATCATCCCGTTATAGCTCGCCTTGTGGAGATCAAAAGCTTATTGGAGAAGGTATTTAAAGAAGCTATATAAATTCTGTTAGTGATTTTATCTATAAATCTGCACATGCATGCTGCGTGGCATGCCAATAAAAATCGTTGTTAACTTTCAGCCTACTTGTTAATTCCTGTTAGAAACCACTCTCGGGCAATATAGGCAAAGTCACACTACACTGAACAGTGTCATTGCTCCTGTCATCGTAGTGATTATGGGTAATATGCTACTCAAGGAGCGTGTGGACGTACTTTTTAGCCTATCCCTTTTTTTCCCCTTGTGTTCAGTGATTTGCTAATTGTTGTTGTAGTTGTCTCTATTTGTAAGTATGGCTGTTTGGTTCAGTCTATGCTGCTAGTTGAACATCTTTACTAAAATTCCATTGAATTTTACATTTCCACTTAGTTAGGACTAATGAACCATTTGGTCGAGCTGTGTAAGCCATTTATTTGTGGTGTCTCCCTATCCATTATGCTGGAATCGACTTTAACTGGCACCTGATCCTTATGAAATCATGATATTTCTTCTGTAATCCCTAATCTTTGTGTGGTATAGTATTCTGAGGGTAGAAGGGGATGACTGGAAGGTTGTCAGGATTGTGCACATGCATATTTGTTCATCAACATCTTTTGCAGTTAGCTTTTGGTTTCCTTGAGTGTTGACTGACTATCCAAGCGCCCGAAGATTTTTTTTTTTTTTTTTTTTTTTTAATCCTCCATTGAGTCATGCGTATGACTGTACTAATGAATCACTCAATGTTTGTGAGCATATTGCTATACTGCTTTGCATGGGGTTTTGTCTACTGTCACAAATCTTAGACGTACTACCTTTGGCAGATGAAACAACTTGATGAAAACCTTCCGTCTCACCTTGAGGAGATTCTAAAACAAAGTACTTCAGATAAAATGCCAGAAAAGTTGGTGAATGATGAAAATTTGTTGCAATCTGATGATTCTGATGAAGATGACGAGTCCATTCCACCGCCTATTGATGTTCAAGATCAAGAGGCAAAAGATGTATGTTTCACCTTAATCAAGATTGTATATTTGCCTCCTTGTGTATTTGGTATGAACGTAAACGTTGGTTTTGCAGCCTCATGAACCCATTCAGGACGATGAGAATAATGGAGAGAAACATAAACCTCAGGTGAGTCTGGCTCAATTGACAGCGCCAGAAATGTCAGTTCCTCTCTCTCCTAGCTGCATAAAATAGTTTAACTATTCTTGTATTTGATATCGCAAAATTTGGCAGAAGGAACAATTTGGGGTGCAAAGCTTGAAGATGTTAAATGTGAGGGCTGCCCTTGAGGAAAAATTGAGGCACAAGAATGTTTTTAGTTCAAATGCTTCAAAAGGGGAGAAAAACCAAAAAACATCGAAACCAGTGAACAGGTACTGCTTTAATTGCCCACACCTGCTCTTTGTTTTATTTCAAGGCGTTTACTTAGGTTCCTTCTTCAACAGGCAGCTAGAGACCTATGCAGATTTCGATGATCATGCTACTGAAGATGTAGCATCTCGTCATGGGTTGATGAATGGGCATGCAGGATCATTAGAATTAACTAAACTCTCCAATCTTCTGCAGGTTGAAAACAAGAGACAGAAGGTTTGGATCTTGGCATGATTATGTTTAATTTTTTTCTTTAAGTGCAAGAGGTTATGTGATTGATCAAACTGTGTTTGCAACAACTAGACTACTTTTTACCAAGGGGATATATGGGTTAAAAATTCAAAATGAAAGTAAATTTCCAGTTGGTGCAGTCCTTCAACAATGTTCCTATAAGATGTTTCTGATGATTCAGGAATTAGTTGCTCTAGAATGGATGAGACTGTTAGGATAATCTAGTAGATGGAACTGACCATGTCAGTAATATACCTAAAACATTGCAAAAAAGAAAATAAATCATCATGGGCTACAATTAGGGTATATGGCTAACACATGTTAACACTTTGTTTTTACTTATTTTCATGTCATACAATAATCTTGTATGGATTACGTCAAGTGCAATACCTAAATATTGGGAAAAAAAATATTCAACTTTCCTGTCCCTTGAAGTTTTGGAGGAACTCTTTTTTATTCTCGTGATTGTATTCAGATTTTGATGTTGTCTCGTACCTCTCTGTCCTAGCTCTTTTTTGATTGTTGGATATGATAGATGAAAGATTGATATACCTTCCATTTAGATGATTGTTAAATTACCTAGGGTTATAAGTTGACTTAAGTACAATTTTTTATGGATTGGACTTGCGCTGAATTTCTACTAAATTTTTAAACAAATCAAGTGATAGTATCGTATTAGTTATGGAAGGATTCAAAGGAAGCTCTAAGTGACATTACCATATTAATCCTGAAATGAATATTATGAATGACAAGATTTTCATCTTGCTCCTGGAAGGTCATATCAGGTGATGATGATTTGCCAAGGAGGGATGATATTGGAGAAAGGCGGAGGAAACATGAGCTTCAAGTATTGGCTGGAGCTGGAGTTAAGTCAGAGGATGATCTCGGTGACGAAGATGGGAATCTTGAGGCTAATGGAGGTGCTGACTCTGAGGAAAGTGAATCTGAAGAGTCAGCCGATGAGTTTTATAAGCAAGTGAAGCAGCAACGAGCTGCAAAACTCGCCGCCAAAGCAGAGATGTATACAAGGTCTGTTTTCTGTTGCTCATCCCATATTTTCCTTCTTAATCTTAACGTGGAGAGCCACAAAAGTCCACAGACCGCCTAATTGACACCAACGAGTGAAATTAACAGTTACATGCTGGGTATAGAACAAGGAGATCCTAGAACTTTCTCCAGTCATTTATGAGCTCCATGACTGTACCTATTTAAGATTTGTTTTCTTTTTTCCTCCATTTCTTGAAAATTTTTCTTAGACATTTGATATCAAGGGTTGAGACCTTCATTTACAAGGAAAAGTCTTAACATTGAATAATCTTTTGGAATGAAGACAAATTTTCATTACCGAGTACAAAGCGCAAAATAACGTGGTGCAAATGTATAATGTGTCTTTGTATAAACAAATCATTTCTTTCTTTTTAAAGGATATTGAACCTTTATGAGGAGTTGGATTGAGCTAAAACTTGAACTTACATTTCTACGAGTTTTTTTTTTTTGCTATTATGAAATAAGAAAGATGTTATATCAATCTTTTTGCTACTTTATCCTATGGACTTAGCAGGAAAAGGGAAGAGAACTTTTGAGGAGGGTGAATAGCATTCTGGATCTAATTAAAAAGTAGAAATTAAATGAAGATTAAAGAAAAGACATGAGAAAGCTAGCAATGCATCAAAATCAAGGACCTATGGCTTTCAAAATGCATGAGTTTTCTTTTGTTTTTGTGACACATGAAATCTCAATGGAAATATTTAGTGCCATGTCATGGTAAAATTGCTCTCAGAATGTATTCAATTTGTGGTTGACTTTGATGCACCTACAGGGATCTGGCAATTCCATCTTTGCCTGAAACAGTTGATGGAAAGCGCCACATCACTTATCAGGTGAGCCTGCGTGCAATGGTTCTGGTCAGTTCTGTTAATGGTCTTAGCTACTCGTTGCCATAGTCAAAGATTTAACTTTTGCTGTGCAAATGCTTTAGATGGAGAAAAATAGAGGATTGACCCATAATCGGAAGAAACAAACGAAAAATCCAAGGAAGAAGTACCGGGTGAGTCAAGAGAATCAGATTGTTGATGTATATTCTCATGTCGACTTTCAATATTGCCTGAAATTATTTATGTTCATCTCGCGTGCAGAGTAAGCATGAGAAGGCAGTGGTCCGACGAAAAGGGCAAGTTCGGGAAATCAGGAAGCCTTCCGGACCTTATGGTGGGGAAGCATCTGGTATTAATGCAGGAATCAGTCGAAGCATAAGATTCAAGAGCTAAATGCTACTACTTTGGATGAAAATCTGTCATGCGGACCTTGGAGCAACCTGCCGGTGATTTGAGTGACAGGAGTATATATACATAGTCGAGCTTCTACAGTTGCACAAGCATCAGTTGGAGTCTAACGGGGATGTAAGGGGACGAGTTAGGAGCCCTGGCAGATACGTATTGCCCATCAGTGGCAGGCCATTTTTGTTAGTATTAGAAGACTGGAGTTTCACTTGAGTAGAGATTGCTTTCCATGTGGAAGGCCTTGTATTATTAGCAAGAAATCTTGTCGGAATTTGGTTATTAAAGATTGTGACTTTTTTTTGGGCTTCAAAGATTGTGACTTCATCCTCTCTTTTTTCCTATTTCTTTGTAAGGAGCCGATTCCGTATGTTCAGTTTTAACTCCCCGCCCAAAGGGGTTTTTCTCTTCAGCTAGTAGGACTGAATATTGTTGAATGAATTTGAGCTGAGGATGGGACTGTGTTCCAATATGCGATCACGAGTCGCAGTATACTTTTAGAACCTGAGGTGCCTGTCTTTGGAAGATTCTGATCTCAGGCCGGAAGGACACATTCCAGGTGAAGTGCCCACATCAGAAATATGCAAGCTATGTCTGGTGTGGTGATCCTTTTTAAGAGAATTTCTAGCAAGCCTTGAAGCTATTTTGAAAGAGTAAACCACAGGGTTCCGAGAAGAACAAAGAGGGAACTACAGGCATATATATTAGCCTTCATTCACAAACAAAAATATCCGATATTCCTGGTTTCTTAGAGATGAGCCTCGTTAAATTTGTGTCTGAACCGTGCGAAACCAACCGGTGCATCTGGGCTAATGATCAGGGGGCAGTGTTCATTCGAAGATCGCATTTCAGGATGAGGGGGGCTCCCATCCTTTTAGTTTCCTACCAAGATAAGAACGGAGTAATCTGATGGTTGCGTTTCGATGTAGATGATGACCGAGTTTCTGGATAAACCTCAGGTGGCAGAAACGAAAACGCAGCAGCATTCATCCTTCCTAATTTTCGATCAATCCATGCCCACTTGCCATAATTCCCGTAACTTCTCTCCACTCATATCATACACAGAAATACGGAAAATCCATAACTGGTCGTAGACAAGAGAGAGAGAGAAGAGGAGAGAATCATAAACACAAAAAGAGATCAAAGGAGAACATATTTTCTTCGAGGCTTGCGAATCTTATGGTAAATTGTATGAGAGAGATAAAGTTTTCTTCTCTTTATACGCACTAATATGTGTTGGAGATATGATTTCATTGGAGATATGATTTGACATCGGACATACAATCTAAGATTGGATTTGGATCGATTGATTGACTCAATTAGAGATCACAATTGATACCATATTTTTTCCTTCCTTTTTTACTGTTCATACATTACACTATAAATACTTGTAAAGAATGCATCTATCTATAGGCCAAGATTAGGGAAAATTATCCAAAAAGTCTTAAACTTATTGCACTTTTTCTAATTTAGTTTTAAACTTTTCAATTTTGTCAATTGAGTTCTAAATATTTTCATCTTTTACCAATGAAATCAATTTGAACAATTTTGGCCGAAAATTACTGACATGGACGGCTAGTGCTAATGTGACAATTTTAAATAATATTTAATGATATTTTAATAATTTTTTGATTTTATGTTTGTTTTTGTTTTTGGGTTTGGAGAGAAGGCCGGCAAGGGTGGTTGTCGACCCTCGCCAGCTTTGGGCGAGGGCACTAGCGAGGGCCATGACGCCCTCGTTGACAAAAGCAAGGGTGTGTGAGCCCTCGCCCAAAACCGACGAGGGCGGCATCCTCGCTCAAAGCCCTCGCCTAGGGTTAGCAAGGGCTGCCAAGCCCTTGCCTGGCCAGATTTGGCGAGGGCGTCATGGCCCTCGCCTAGGGCTGTTGAGGGTGGACTAGCCACCCTTGCCAGCCTTCTCTCCAAACCCTTGAAAAAAAAAAATTCAAAAATTTAATAAAATATTTTTAAAAATTGCTACGTCATGCTAGCCATTCAAGTAAGTAATTTCCAACAAAAATTGGCTGAATGGACTCAATTAACAAAAAGTGTAAAGGTTTTAGACTTGATTGACAAAATTAAAAAAATTTATGATTGAATTTGCAAAAGTATAATGAGTTTAGGACTTTTTGAACAATTTTTCCCCAGATCATGATCATGTTTCATTAGTTTAGATCTGAAATTTTAAGGTGAATTTATCTATGTTTGGAAGCACTTAATATCTTTTTTCCAAAAGAATTGTTTCTTATGAACCCATTACTCCTTACTCCTTTTGATATACGCATGGAAGAGCTCGGTGTATATTTGGTGCTCGCCGGCCCCGTCAGCAAGGGCCAGGTAGGTCTGGCTCTGTCGATTTTCCATAAGCTTTTTGGACGGTTCGAACGGGGCGGTTTCAGTCCCGAGCACGGTCGCGTCCAATGAGCTGCTAGTCGCACTTAGGAAGGCGGATATGAGAGAGGAGTTCAGGGAGGCGTTTGACAAATTGAGAGGGAAGGATGGGTTTGAGTTGGATGCTTGGGGTTATAACATTTGTACTCGCGCATTCGGGTGTTGGGGCGATTTGCCGACTTCTCTGCACCTTTTCGAGGAGATGAAGGCGAGGAGTTCGGCTTTGTTTGCCATCCTCTCAATTTTAGGAGGTAAAAGAAGATGGCAAATTAGATCCAAAGACTATGACTAATTATCTATAGAAAAACGCATCAGCTTAAATTTTCAGTTTTTATTTGCCTCTTAAGATTATAACATATCACAAGCCCAACAATGTGTTATTGACATGGTATTCCATAGCCAAAAGTTTTGAACATTATGATGCAAGTCAAATCCAGCTGAACGTGCCTGTGACATGCTTATTTTTGTTTTGATTAGAAGATTTGTAAAAGTAGGACCTAATTAGACAAATTAAAAAGTCATATAACTTAATTAAAAAAAAGTGTGAAAGTAGACGGAAAGTAAACATGGAGCGTCATGTCATTGTAACACATTTGTTACAATGTGTTATCCTTCACTAGTATCATGACCAAAGTAAAAATACAGCCTAAAATTCTAAAATCATCCCCTTGTTACTATCCCAACCCAGAAACATTGAGCGTCATGTCATGGCTCAATGAATTGACATGATCTAGAGGCTTTTTGAATGATTGTTATGACTGATTCATAACCAAGTGACCCTTAACCTATCTCTCAAAGACTTAAGGTTTTCTCTAGTGTTCTTGGATATTTTTAGGGGTGGACAATATGGTAATTGTACACATATGTAACAAATGTAGGTAGATGGTGGTTAGGGAGATGCAATCTCTACCAATTATATCAAGAGGAGATCTACGGCTACAGTTAGCCTTGTACTTGTATATATAGGGCATTCTCTCCTTCATTTGTATCCCAATTATATCAAGAGCAGATCTACGGCTACAGTTAGCCTTGTACTTGTATATATAGGGCATTCTCTCCTTCATTTGTATCTCATTTACAATTGGAATATTTTTTGGAACTTCTTTCTAGAAGACTAAAGGGTTTGAGATACTTTGCCTCCTACAGAAACATCTGCCTTTTGTCAGGCTTTTTGTGAATTTAACTACATATAATTAGGCCAAGTAATTTTTGTGGCATCACATTCCGGTCTCTCACGGATGGTGGGCCTTCTCTCGTTGAGAGGAGACCTCCGATCAAAGAAAGCCTCCGAGGAACATCGAGATGGTACTAGTGACAAGAGGAAGAATAAGGATGATGAGGAAGAAACAATGCTTCTCATGAATTCTTCCCTAATGTTGGTCATGTCAGTAATATCCAAACGGAATAACAAGGTTGATGAGGAAGAATCGACGCTTCCATGAATTCTTCCCTAACGTTGGTGATGAAGACAGTAATATCCAAACGGGAGGTTGCTCAGTTTGTGTTCAGGGTGTGCCAAGATTGGAAGATCTATGTTCCTATCATCATGCTCGCGAAGAGAGCTGGAGAGTTGAGCTGGAGTTTGGCCAACATGTTTGACCACCTCGTCATGATCTTCAAAGTACTTGTTCTCTTATGGATTACAAAAAGAGCACCGTTCTTCCCAGCTAAGGACTCGCTGTTTTATCTCCTTGTGTCTGTTTACATCGTAGCATTCTTATCTGCTTTTGGTGGCGGCATTCTTATCTTGGTGGCAAATGGTTCTGCTGCTTAAAATTGGGTGGGCTCAGAGTGCTGGCCGTCTCGCTGGTTTCTGATGGCCATGGTTTTAATCCTCCTCTATAAAATTAGCTGAGCTGATATGTGTTTATTTCTCCCTTTTTCTTTCTTTAGAATAAAGGATTTGTACAAATATGTGTTTCTTAATGTCTTTCTTTTTCAGTTCGTGACGTTGGGAGAAAAAAATCAAGCAAATCTTAATGATCTAAGAATCACGGATCCACGGATCTCCAAATAAACAATACAAAAACGACGTCATTTTGGTGCTGACGTGATAAAAAATAATATAAAAAATAATTAAATTAAATTTAAAACTAAATTTATTTAAAACATTTAAAAATAAAAGCACAAATATTAAAAAAATTAAAAATAAATAATTAAATAATTAAATTTACCCAAAAAAAAAGGTGGGAAGAGGTCAGTTGAGGGCTGAGCCCTCACTGGGGGAAGGGCCGGCGGCGGTGAGGGCTCGCCCTCGCCCGCCCTCGCCCTTTTTAAAAAAATTATTTATTTATTTATTTTAAAATTTTTTTACTATTTGTATTTTTATTTTAAAATGTTTACATAAATTTAGTTTTAATTTAATTTAATTATTTTTTATCACGTCGTACAAAAACAACATTGTTTTTGTATTGTTTAGCCACATTAGTGTGCAAAACGATGCCGTTTTGCACTTATTTTGCTGGAAAATTGCTATGTTAGCATTTTGGCCAGATTTTCGCCGGAGTGGCACTTAAGTGATCCATTTTATTCCAATTTCTATATTTAAGTGTCACATTTCTAATTTTTGGCACTTAAAAGTGTCTCTTCGTGCTAAGTTTTGGCACTTGCACTATACTTCTCCTCGAGAAGTTGCTTCACCTTATTTTGAGATATCATGGCTTTCAATTGAAAATCACAAAACATATGTATAATATTGCACATCACAGATACAACAAAATCACGGTTGCTTCAAACATATTTGGTTCTTCTTTTGCAGCCCCAACCAATTTGGTGTAATACATGACTTACTTCTTTTTTCTTGACTATTCCCCTTAGATTATCTATTAGATGTTTATGGGGTCTCCAGTATATGATTTCACTTTCGCTATAGTTTTTCTATGATTCACAATACACAAAAAGAGTTTATGAAAATTTTCTCTAGGTCGTCCATTATGTTAAGCTGTCCAAAAGTTTGTATTAGTATATATAGTTGATCGGTGATGCTTGTGCCGTAAAATCAATCGTGCAAGGATTGGAATTTCGAAGAGGAGTATTGTTAATATGAGATTTTGACGGGACAATTATAAAATTTTTTCTAAAGTTTTCATGTAACGACCAATATAATCCAAAACCTTTTTAATTTCATCAACTTAATCGTAAACATTCTGACAATTTGCATATGTAGTTTAACTCGTTAATTTTGATCATAACATTTTATTTATGTAACACGACTGGCTTTGACATAGATATTTTTAAATTTGATTTTAATTTTCTGATTTTTTAATAATTTTTTATACTTTATTTTCTTTTATTTTCTTTCTTTTTTTCCCCAACTACGGTGGCCTTCACCGGCCCACAATTGGAAAAAGAAAAAGAAAGAAAATAAAACAAGAAAATACAAAAATTATAAAAAAGTTTTGAAAAATTTAGAAGAAATTGCAGAATGAAAAGTCCTTCCCATCCCCCCAACAAACACAAAAAACCAATGGAAAGGAAAATTATAAATAAAAGTCATTTGACCAAAATGGAAAAACCAGATTACGAGGATGCAGTTCCCCTTCGGATTCCGTCTGACGGTATTATAAGGGCCTGTTCCAAGCTCAAAGAGGAGGTTGCACTTCTCGTAAAAAATGGCAGGCTCAGCAGGCCTGAATACTGAATAGAATAGATCACGGAAAAGTCAAAATGAAAGCTATCGCTTGCAAGGATACAGCTTCAGTAATGCCTGAGAAGTAAGGGAGCCTACAGACCTAATGTAGCTAACGAAGTGTCACTACAAGAAACTTCTGCACCATCACACAAAGATTGAGAGATATTATAACTCGCCTACTTTCTAATTAAACTGGATTTAGAATCTCATGTAATTAAGATGATAAATTCAACCATCGAACTCTCCTTTTCCACCAGTGAATGCTGACTTCCCTCTTTTTAATATTTTTTCTAGGTGAATACCTCTTTGAGCATCCTCATATTTTAACACAGACCATACATCTAACTGAGATCACGCGGCCTGATACTTTCTACAACTCAAATGAACTGCTAAAGAGTTAGAACAATCATTTCAAAGTTCCACAAGCTGAACAACACTAGCAGATATCCTTGAAGATATAAATTAATTGAGGATATGGATGTTTTCCATCACATTCACATGCAATATATGCGATGAGACTAATTTGAAACAGTGAAGGTTACATCCATAAACATCGGCAAATTCTGAACCAGAATACGACCATTGAACATCATGATTAGGTCCCTCTGTACCTGACAAACTACCAACAATGCAAAAGATAAGTTTCAAGAAAATAATTATGTAGGTCGTCTTAGTAAGAAACAAATAAAAGCTAGCGAAGAGGCACGAGCCCTTCATGATTCCCTCCTATTGTCGAGCAGTTTAGTTTTGATTCCTCATAGTAACTCTGGTTCGTTTTATCAACATCATACTGCACCACAACCAGAAGTCCAGTTGACCCATCATTCCAGTGTAGCCGCACCACATCATACTGTGATAAAATAATTTTTGGGTTTCTATTTAAATTTTCTTTCGATGATCAGCTATTATGCTTTTACGTGGACTACAAGCGACATTCTGGTTAATCGTTATCGCATAGAAGGCGCTTTTATCCGGTAGAATTTTTTTTATCTTTATCTAATTTGTGGTCCTATCAACTATCCAAGTGGCAGAACTATAAATAAACCTACACGGTGTGGATAGTTGAGAGGTCCAAGAGAGAATTCTACGAGATAAAAACGCCTTGTATGCAGGAGTGATTAACCATAACACCACCAACTACCACCAACTGCAGTTAGAAAAGTAAATTGGGCCAACGTGGAGCCAACCAAGGAATTCACACATTAGCAACCTAGAACGATAAACCAAAGGCAGGCACAATTCTGTCAGGAAATATGACATGAAAAAGCAGAGAGCTTCAGAAGAAGCACTGCAACTATTCATAAATACAGTCCTCAAATTTAATGACGAGCAAGACATGTATATACAGGAGAAATATTAGCAGCCTATTGCCAACTTTTTTCTGGGGAGAATTACCAAAAAAGTCCTAAACCTATTGCAATTGTGCCAATTCAGTCCTAAACTTTTTTTTTTTTTTGGCCAATTTAGTCCTAAACCTTTTGCTTTTGTTCCAGTTCAGTCCTTCCGGCCAAAATTAGTCGGCCGGCGGCGCGTGGTAGCCGGCTGGTGCCGGCGAGCTTATTTTAATAATATTTGATTTTTAAAAAAAATTTATTAATTTTTTTCTTTTTTCCTTTTTTTTTCCTCCTCCCTCCTCCTTCCTTGGGCTCCGGCGACCGGCCAGCCTAGCTGGTCGCCGGACTGAGGCGATCCGGCGGGGGATCCAGGGGGGCGAGGCCCCGCCAGATCTGGCGAGGAGGCTTCGCCAGACGCGACGGCAAGCCCCCTCGCCGGATCCGGCGAGGGCTCGCCTCGCCCGCGACCGCGAGTCGAGCCCTCACCGTCGGCCGGGCGCGAGCTCGCCTCGCGGTCGCCGGCGAGGCGAGCCCTCGCTAGATCCGGCGAGGAGGCCTCGCCGGATGCGACGGTGAGCCCCCTCGCCGGATCGCGAGGGCTCGCCTCGCCCGGCGACCACGAGTCGAGCCCTCGCCGGATCCGGCGAGGGGGCCTCGCCGTCGCCGGGCCCGAGCTCGCCTCTCGGTCGCCGGCGAGGCGAGCCCTCGCCGACGCGACGGCGAGGCCCCCTCGCCGGATCCGGCGAGGGCTCGACTCGCGGTTGTTGGGCGAGGCGAGCCCTCGCCGATCCGGCGAGGGGGCTCGCCGTCGCGTCAAGCGAGGCCTCCTCGCCGGATCCGGCGGGGCCCCGCCGGATCGCCTCGGTCCGGCGACCGGTCGCCGAGCCCAAGGAAGGAGGAGGGAGGAGGAAAAAAAGAAGGAAAAAAGACAAAAAATTAATTAAAAATTTTTAAATTTTTTTAAAAATCAAATATTATTAAAAAAGCTCGCCACCACCGGGCCGGCTGCCACGCTGCCGGCCGGCTAATTTTGGCCGGAAGGACTGAACTGGAACAAAAGCAAAAGGTTTAGGACTAAATTGGCCCAAAAAAAAAGTTTAGGACTGAATTGGCACAATTGCAATAGGTTTAGGACTTTTTTGGTAATTCTCCCCTTTTTTCTGTATAGAAAAACCAACCCAGGAGAAATACTTAGGAGTTGGTTACATCAGCTTTCCTCTATCAGTATAGAAAAACCAATCCAGTTTATAACCTCCTCTCCCAACTTGGGAAAGAAAGGCATACGAATGTCATTAAATTTTGTAGATGACCAGCATGGCTATATTAATCAGAAAGGCTAGGATGGTGGCCATTGATCCAATCGCTCCCACTCTGGGTCTACAGAATAATTTCCCTCCAAGAGCAGCTAAGAAGCCTAGCACATAAAGAAAAACGATGACGTTGCTGGTTAATGTTATGTAACTAGCAAGAGAAACAGATCCTTGAATGTTTAGACCTAACAACGAATCTGTCATGTCAGCCAATCTGTCAAGAACATGACCCAAGCTGTCATGAACATGACCCAAGGAGTTCTCGGTACGAGATGTGGATTCCCCCTAGGAAACAATTAGGTCAAATCCCTTCTCGATATCAATGTCAAGAGGAGCAAAACCATGAGATGTGAATTCCCCACGGGACAATTGTGGTTGTCTGCTTGTGCCATTAGGAAAATAATTCAGTCTTGCTTTCACTGGTGATGAAATGATCCCCAATTTCTCCAATCTCATAAAGGAGTTCTTCAAGTGGCATTACGGGTTTCTTTCATCTCATCTCTCCTTGGGTCATGTTCTTGACAGCTTGGGTCATGTTCTCCTGTATATACATCTATACACATGTCTTGCTCATCATTAAATTTGAGGACTGTATTTATGAACAGTTGCATTGAAGCTCTATGCTTTTTCATGTCATCTTTTCTGACAAAATTGTGCTTGCCTTTGGTTTATCGTTCTAGGTTATCATTATGTGAATTCCTTGGTTGGCTCCCCATCAGCCCAATTTAATTTTCTAAGTCAGTCGTGCGGTGGTTGTGTGGTGGTCATGCAGTCGGTCGTGCGGCTATCGTGCAGCGTTCGTGCGGCAGTCGTGCGGCGGCCGGCGGTCCTATGTCAGCTTTCCTCTATCTGTATAGAAAAACCAATCCAGTTTATAACCTCCCCTCCCAACTTGGGAAAGAAAGGCATACGAATGTCATTAAATTTTGTAGATGACCAGCATGGCTATATTAATCAGAAAGGCTAGGAGTGTGGCCATTGATCCAATCGCTCCCATTCTGGGTCTATCGAATAATTTCCCTCCAAGAGCAGCTAAGAAGCCTAGCACATAAAGAAACACGGCGACGTTGCTGGTTAATGTTATGTAACTAGCAAGAGAAACGGCTCCTTGAATGTTTAGACCCAACAACGAATCTATCATGTTAGCCAATCTGTCAAGAACATGACCCAAGCTATCATGAACATGACCCAAGGAGTTCTCGGTACGAGATGTGGATTCCCCCTGGGAAACAGTTAGGTCAAATCCCTTCTCGATAGCAATGTCAAGAGGAGCAAAACCATGAGATGTGAATTCCCCACGGGACAATTGCGGTCGTCTGCTTGTGCCATTAGGAAAAGAATTCAGTCTTGCTTTCACTGGTGATAAAATGATCCCCAATTTCTCCAATCTCATAAAGGAGTTCTTCAAGCGGCATTGCAGGTTTCTTTCATCTCATCTCTCCTTAGGTCATGTTCTTGACAGCTTGGGTCATGTTCTCCTGTATATACATCTATACACATGTCTTGCTCATCATTAAATTTGAGGACTGTATTTATGAACAGTTGCATTGAAGCTCTTTGCTTTTTCATGTCATCTTTTCTGACAAAATTGTGCTTGCCTTTGGTTTATCGTTCTAGGTTATTACTATGTGAATTCCTTGGTTGGCTCCACGTTAGCCCAATTTAATTTTCTAAGTCGGTTGTGCGGTGGTCGTGCGGTGGTCATGCAGCGGTCGTGCGGCTATCGTGCAGCGTTCGTGCGGCGGTCGTGTGGCGGTCCTACATCAGCTTTCCTCTATCTGTATAGAAAAACCAATCCAGTTTATAACCTCCCCTCCCAACTTGGGAAAGAAAGGCATACGAATGTCATTAAATTTTGTAGATGACCAGCATGGCTATATTAATCAGAAAGGCTAGGATGGTGGCCGTTGATCCAATCGCTCCCATTCTGGGTCTACAAAATAATTTCCCTCCAAGAGCAGCTAAGAAGCCCAGCACATAAAGAAACACGACGACGTTGTTGGTTAATGTTATGTAACTAGCAAGAGAAACGGCTCCTTGAATGTTTAGACCCAACAACGAATCTGTCATGCCAGCCAATTTGTCAAGAACATGACCCAAGCTATCATGAACATGACCCAAGGAGTTCTCGGTACAAGATGTGGATTCCCCCTGGGAAACAGTTAGGTCAAATCCCTTCTCGATATCAATGTCAAGAGGAGCAAAACCATGAGATGTGAATTCGCCACGGGACAATTGCGGTCGTCTGCTTGTGCCATTAGGAAAAGAATTCAGTCTTGCTTTCACTGGTGATGAAATGATCCCCAATTTCTCCAATCCCATAAAGGAGTTCTTCAAGCGGCATTGCGGGTTTCTTTCATTTCATCTCTCCTCAGGTCATGTTCTTGACAGCTTGGGTCATGTTCTCTGTATATACATCTATACACATGTCTTGCTCATCATTAAATTTGAGGACTCGTATTTATGAACAGTTGCATTGAAGCTCTCTACCTTTTCATGTCATCTATTCTGACAAAATTGTGCTTGCCTTTGGTTTATCGTTCTAGGTTATTACTATGTGAATTCCTTGGTTGGCTCCCCGTCAGCCCAATTTAATTTTCTAAGTCGGTCGTGCGGTGGTCGTGCGGTGGTCGTGCAGCGGTCGTGCGGCTATCGTGCAACGTTCATGCGGCGGCTGGCGGTCTGATATAGCTAGTGCTAGTACCTAGAGGGGGGTGAATAGGTATATAAACGATTTTTCGCACAATACTTAGACAATTAAGGAATTGCAACAAATAACATTCAATCGTAAGACTCGGTGAATGAAAGAGAGAATTAAACACGCGGTTTATAGTGGTTCGGCTTGATTCAAGCCTACGTCCACTCTTTCGCACCGACAGCCAATCGGCTGGATTCCACTATGAACAAAGAGATGTTACAAATTGATCTTCCTTGATTTCTGGGTGTAGATGAACTACCACACTCACTCAAGGTATCACCAAGTATAGACACTCTCTGTATACAATTTCGCTCGGATCGTATCGACTAATAATCAAGGTGCTTCGGACTGGAATTTCTCTATCTATCACACTTTGCTTGAACAACTGGAACATCTTCCTTTTATACTCCTTTATGCCATCATAACCATTGGCACTTACCAAAGGAATTCCTCCAATCTACCCGTTGGACGGAATCAATCAAGAAGATCATCCGAGCTATTAAAGGAATCGACGATAGCCCATCAATCATGTTCGCCCATACAATCAGGATCTTGGTTTCCATGAATAGAACCTTCCAAGAATACTTCGTCGATAATCGGATCTTCAATTGATCTAGATACGAATCAAAGAATCCGTTGTATTTGTCCAGCCAAAAGATCTTCTCCAGAGATCAAGATGAAATCCTTAATCATAATCCTCGATTTGGATTTCCTTCGACACCGGGATCGATAGACTGTCAATGAGAATAATTTTAAGTCTTAAGTCTTGAGTCTTGAATCTTGAGTCTTGAGTTATGAGTGAGTTATGAGTCGGTGGTCGAAAGTCTTCGGACGCAAATAACCGACTAGACCGATGGAAACGTTTTGTCAGCTTCAAAATCTTCTAGAGCGATTTCTCCAACAATCTCCCCCTTTTTGATGATGACAAAACTTTCCTGTAGATTTGAACAACCTTGACCTGCAAAAACACTTCTCAAGCAATATGGCTATCTCATAAAGATTTAATAAAACAACCGAGACTCGCATCCACGAAAATTGGTTAGACTTTCATGAGTAATACCATATAACAACACTCGATATAAATTGCCAACAGTCAAGCATCACAATCCACAGCCAAATTCAGTCCAAACTCAAGTTCACACAAGTCATACTCAAAAAACTTAAAAAAAAAAAAAAAACTCACAACCACAAAAACAAATTTAAAATCAATGTTTGAAAAAGATGGTTGGTTCAAATTTCTTCTCCCCTTTTTGTCATCAGTAAAAGGTGAGAAAAGAGTCATGTCTCGCTTGGGAATGCGCACGATCTGGAATTCTCCCATGGACTGTACTATGCCTTCAAGCCTCTTCAAGTCTTCCCTTAATTTTGCTACCTCTTCTCCTTTGGCATTGGCTTGAATCTGCGGAGCGAGGTCTTTCATTCTGTCTTCCGGGGTAATCAAGATGCTTGGCCAGCATTCTTGATGGCTTGAATTTCATAGTCCAGAGCATAGATTTGGCCCCGCATTTCCATAAGAATATCAAGAATACGATGAAAATCCGCTGAATTGTCTGTCTGCATACTAGCATTTACTTTCTTAGATGGAGTAAATGCGGACGATGGCGCTTCGTATGACCTTGCGAGATTTGATGATGTATCATGATGTTCTACAATCAATGGAGACTCTTCTCGGAGCAGCATGAGGTGAGGATTTTCTTGCTCCCCAACTCCCCCTGTCTCTAAGACATCAAAATCTTGCTCGCCAACTCCCCCTGTCTCTAAGACATCAAGATGGGTGGAGTGATTATCATGCTCTTCAGATTCTTTTTCTCCAGATTCATCAGCAAACTTTTCTTTCTCTTCTTCTTCTTTTTCTTTCTCTCTCGGCTCTTTTTCTTCTTCATCTTCTTTTTCCTTTTCTCGCTTTGCTCTTCTTCTTCTCTTTGCTTCGATGAAGTTTTGTTGATCGAGATACGTAACGTCTAGTCCTTACCAAAGGAATAGAAAGATCTTCATCGTCTTCTTCATCCTCCAAGATGAGAGTTCTTCTCTTTTTGGATGGAGTACCAATGGGCTCCTTCCCTTTTCTCTTTGATGCGAAGAGAGCGGAGTTTTCACCTTGAACTTTGCCATTTCCTTGCTAAGTTCTTTCGGACGCATCTTCGTCAACATATTCAAACCTACCACCATTTTATCGCACGGTCTAACACGTGTAGAGTGTGTGGCGATTCGATATTCATGTGTCGAAGATTTTTGTCAAAGATTTGGGTAAGGCAATTGTCCCTTGTTCTTCGACATTGCTCTGTACATATGGAAGAGAATAGTATGAGGCGGAGAGAACTTCTTCCCGAGTTGATTGCATACATCAATTTGGCTTCCGAATTGGATACATCGTCTTTGATGTAGACTTTGGCCTGATGCAATTGATCACAATTTTGTG
This sequence comes from Eucalyptus decipiens, assembly GCA_014182575.1. Lineage (NCBI taxonomy): Eukaryota > Viridiplantae > Streptophyta > Magnoliopsida > Myrtales > Myrtaceae > Eucalyptus > Eucalyptus decipiens. The sequence goes on along the minus strand of CM024616.1, from coordinate 981,000 downwards.
CAGCACAATATTGATGGCACTCATCTTCGAGTAGGTAATCTTCGCCTTTGTATCTCTGTTTTTGACAAGATCCAGAGTAGCACGAGCAATTGAGACTTTGATTGGTTGATAACGTCCTCGTTCAACACCAATTATGTCCGCCAGCATGTCCACATCTATCACATAATCCTGATCTCAAACATCGAATGATATTCTATTCGCATCAAGAAAACTTAGATTCGAATAGAAATATGCGATCAAGTGTGCATAACCATCGTGGTATCGGTGCAAAACTGCTCAAGTTGAAGCAGTTCGAACTTTTCCCTTAAGTTCACATTAATTGCATTCAGAAATCAAAATCAACACTCTCGGGGTTTATCACTCCTCGTTTCAACGGATCAAGAACACTTCTCCTGTTCATTCGATCTAAACAACTCCATCTTCTTTCCCTTCACCTTTGCAGCAATGCCCATTCTCGGTTGAAAATCACTAAACATTTTATCATCTTCGATCCCCTCATTAGGAATCGGTCCTGAAACACGAGGGTCACTTGGAATGTTCGCAAGTGACTCTTCAGCCTTACCTTTGGGAGCAATTCCCAATTCCTCCATTCGCTTCAAAAATCTGTACTCATTCCCATAATTCTTTTCTTTAAGGAAGGCATCTATATAATTCGAGAGGAGAACCGAAACTTTCAACGCACGATAGAGCATGTAAATAAATGAGGGTTTTTGTGCTCTCATAGGTTCAACGTCCTCTAGAATGACTTCCTCCTGATGATGACCCGCACCTTGTGGGGTAGATGGTGAGTGATGAGGTGGAGAAGGAACAGGACTCATTGCTGTCTCGACAAATCATCTTCCTCGGTGAGATCGAAGTGCGTCGGTCCCTCCTTCATTCTTTGTGGACCCCTGCTTGCGATCCTTGACGACTTTCTCGAAGAAGACATCTTTTCTTGTCAATGGAAGATTCCTTCACTTGCTTTCCCAAGGAAAAAACGACAACTTTCTCGAGTATGAATACGAAGTAGAAAACAGGGTTGAGAGAAGAATGCCTTTTAGGGTTTTGAGAATCGAGTAAAAAGAGAAAACTGTGTATATATAACTCGGTTTTGAAAAGGAAAGAGCAATCGTTACGAAGAGAAGTGAACAAATCGTCTTTCTTTAAAAAATAATAACTGCCATTTTAAAAGAGATTATCCCTTTTTGAAAAAGGCATGTTTTCGGAAATTAAAGATTATATCAATCAAATATAATGAAAGATCATACCTTTTCGAGATTAAAAGAATAACTTACAGTCTATACAATGAAGGTCGATTCGAGAATTCGTAGTCCGAAAGATAGAGTCGAAAGATAGAGTCGATTGATGGAAATTCATCGACTTTAACTTCTTCAAGCTTCAAAATGTTGAGTCTGGTACGGATGAAATCGAATTGATTTTTCTCCAATGGCTTTGTGAATATATCCGCTAGTTGACTTTTTGAATCAACAAATTGAATTGAGATTTCTCCATTTTGAATATGATCTCTAATAAAATGATGTCGAATCTCTATATGCTTTGCTCTTGAATGAAGGATTGGATTTTGGTGAGATTGATTGCGCCGGTGTTGTCACATCGATCTCGGTGCATGAGTCTTCAATCCCAAAGTCTTGTAGCTGTTGTTTTATCCATAGAATTTGCGAACAACAGCTTCCAAGTGCTACATACTCGCCTTCGTTGTAGAGAGAGCTACGGTGCTCTGTTTCCTTGAAAACCAAGACACCATCTGCCGCTTCCAAGCAACGGCGGGTTCTGAAGTACTCTTTCTATCGACTCGCAACCGGCCGGATCGGCGTCGAATATCCCGGAAGATTAAAGTCTCCCTCCTTAGGATACCATAGACCGATGCTTGAAGACAAGGCGACGTATTTAATAACACGTTTTGCAGCCTTGAGATGAGATTCTCTAGGATCTGATTGAAACCTAGCACATATGCAAACACTCAACAAAATGTCAGGTCTAGAGGCAGTAAGATAAAGAAGTGAATCGATGATGCTTTTGTACAGCTTTTGATCAACTTTCTTCCCTTCTTCATCTTTGTCTATTTTCATCGAACTTGACATTGGTATATCAGTCTTTTTGCAATTTTCCAATCCAAACATTTTGACAAGATCATTAGCATATTTTTCTTGACAAATGAAAGTTTCTTCCTTCAATTGCTTTACTTGAAGACCAAGAAAGAATGTTAATTCTCCCATCATACTCATTTCAAATTCATCCCGCTTAGACTTTGAAAATTTCTTGCACTGAGACTTTCATTTGGGGATCCAAATATGATATCATCAACATATATTTGAACAAGTATAAAACTTTTGTTTTTATTTTTAATAAATAAAATAGTATCAACTTTACCTTTGGCAAAACCATTCTTTAATAGGAACTTACTTAGTCTGTCGTACCAAGCTCGAGGTGCCTGCTTTAAACCATACAGAGCCTTTTTCAGTCTGAAGACTGAGTCTAGCTTCTTTGGGTCTTCAAACCCTGGAGGTTGTTCCACGTAAACTTCCTCATGGATAAATCCATTTAGGAAAGCGCTTTTGACGTCCATTTGGAATAACCTGAAATTTTTATAGCAAGCAAACGCAAGTAATAGACGAATAACTTCTAACCTTGCCACGGGAGCGTAAGTCTCATCATAGTCTATTCCTTCTTCTTGCGTATATCCTTTTTGCCACGAGTCTTGCTTTGTTTCGTACGACTTTTCCTTTTTCATTCATCTTGTTTCGAACACCCATTTGGTTCCGATAACAGTTTTACCTTTTGGTTTAGATGTCAGATCCCAGACGTCATTAATGTTGAACTGTCTGAGTTCTTCTTGCATGGCTTCAATCCAGCTTTCATTAGATAGAGCTTCTTCTATGCTTTTTGGTTCAATTTCAGAAATAAGAGCTATAGCACTAGACTTTTCACGCCTTTTGGATCTCAGTGCGGATTCCTTCATTAATTTCTCCAATAATGAGATCTTTAGGATGACTGGATTTATGCTTCCGATTCTTGGTTGATTTGGCTGGTTGAAGATCTCTTTCTTTATCTCGAGTCTTCTCGAGTAGCTTGATGCCGATCTTCCGTAGTCCGAGAAGTTTCTTGAGTTGTAATCTTTTGAGGGTCTGGAGCAGGTTCGGACTCTTCATGCTTTGAGTCCGACTGGATTCATTTTGCGTAGAGTCTTGGAATTTGACATTCATTGACTCCTCCACGATCGCTCTTCTTATTATAGACTCGTAGGCTTTGCTTGATGTAGAATATCCAAGGAAGATGCCTTCATCGATCTTTCTTCGAACTTACCAACTTGATCTTTTGCATTTTTCAATATAAAACATTTGCATCCGAATACATGAAAGTATGAAACAATAGGCTTCTTTCCTTTGAATAACTCATAGGGGTTTTTCTTTAAAATAGGTCTTAAAAAGACTCTATTAATTATATAGCATGCTTTGTTGAAACAGACTTCAGCCCAAAATCGAGAAGGAATTTTGCTTTCAATTAAAAGAGTTCTAGCCATTTCTTGAAGAGATCGATTCTTTCTTTCCACCACTCCATTCTCGCTGAGGAGTATATGGAGAGGAGAATACATGTTTAAATCCGAGTCATCACAAAACTTTGTAAAATTTTGATTTTCAAATTCACTTCCATGATAAGTTCTTATACTTGATATAACACATCCAATTTCATTTTGAATCTTTTTAGCAAATTTTTCAAAATACGAGAATGTTTCAGACTTATTTGCAAGAAAATATACCCAAGTAAAACGGGAGTAATCATCTACAATAACTAGGCAATATTTCTTACCTCCAATACTCGGGTTACGGTTGGTCCGAAGAGATCCATATGCAGCTGCAGTACATGATTAGTAGAGACATGATTTATAGACTTGTATGAATTTTTTACCTGCTTTCCCAGAATGCAAGGAGTACACAGTTCAGTCTTTTGATAAGGCAATCTGGGTAGACCACGAACAAGCTGCTTTGACGAGATTTTGGCTAATTGCTTCATATTAATATGCCCAAGCTTTCTGTGCCACAGACTTGCTTCGTCTTGAATTGAAATTAAGCATTGCGAATCTTCTGGTTTCACATCTAGGAGATAGATATTTCCATGCCTTCGACCTTTGAAAGACTGAGTAGAGTCTTTACTGATTCCAGAACATGTTCCTTCTTGGAAGAAAATCTTGAATCCAGTATCACATAGTTGACTGATGCTGAGAAGATTGTAATTGAGTCCTTCTACTAGAGAAACATTGTTTATTGTGAGATTTCCAATTTTGACAGTTCCAAATCCCACAATATTTCCTTTGTCATTTCCTCCAAATGAAACTTTTCCTCCGTTCACTTGAATAAGCTTTATGAAGCTATTTGAGTCTCCCGTCATGTGTCTTGAACATCCGCTGTCAAGATACCATTTTACCTTTTTCTTGACGGAGACCCGCATTCAAATGAAAATCTCAAACTTTCTTTGGTACCCAAATTTTCTTGGGTCCTTTGGTGTTAGCAAAATAATCATTATAAGGCCATGCTTTCTTAACAGAGACTTCCAAATCATAGGACACTCTTTTTCAAAGTGATCCTTCTTTGTTACACTTTGAACATCTTAGAGCATTTCGACCTACCGATTTTACAAAAACTTTATTGAAATGATTTTTGTAAGCCTCTTTCAATGGTCTCTTTTTAATTCTTTCTTTTACTTTAGGAAAATCAATCAAGGGAATTGTTTCGCTGTCATACCTAGACCAGATTTATTGAAGTAAGGTCTTTGAACCGAAAGAACTTTTTCAAGTTTTTCGATCCTATAGAAAATTTCCTTGAAATATTTGATAAGTCGTTTTTAGAAAAGTATTTTCTTTTAAAAGATTATCTTCTTTCTCTTTAAGAGTCGAAACATTCAAATCTAAACTTTTGATTCTTTCTTCTAAAATGTTTTCTTTTTGTTTTAAAGCTAAGTTTTCCCTTTTTAGTTCGGAAACTCTTTTGAGAGAAGTCTTAAGACTAAAACACAGTTCATCAATATACTTAGAGACTTTGACAGGAATTTTAAAATCACTTACCTCAAATTCACTTTCGAGTCGATCCAGAATCCGAGTCCGAGTCCGATTGTGCCATCGAACACATTGGCATATTCATCCTCACTTTCTTCACACTCGCATCACTCCAAGTTTCGGCTTTGAGTGCTTTTCGAAACTTTTCAGCTTTTCCTTTCTTCTTCTTCGAAGAGGACAATTGGGTCTTATGTGTCCCTTTTTCTTACATTCGAAACAAACTACATCCTTGTTTGGTTCCTCATCATCAACAGACTTGGATTGCTGTCTTTGAAAATTTTGTTTCTTGGAGTTGAACCTTCTTCTTTTTCTATTCAGTTTTCGAACTTTCTTATCATAAGAGCAAGCTCCTCATCGTCCGATCATCTTCGAATCTGCATCATCGTAATCATCATTTGATTTCAATGCAATAGATTTCTTACCTCTTGGATCTTCGTCTTCATTGATTCGTTCCACTTCATAAGACTCAAGAGTTCCAATCAGCTCATCAACGAGATAGTGGCATAATTCTTTGCGTCTCTCTTATTGAAGTCTTTATATGATTCCAATCCTTAGAAAGTCCACGCAAAGTAGCTTGTTCACTTTCATGGGATCGTAGATCTTTTGTCCTTGGTTCTCAAGACCATTGACAATATCTCGTAAAGCGACTAAACATGTCGGTTATAGGTTCTCCTGGTTTCATTTTGAAGGATTCATATTGACCAAGAAGAATGTTGATTCTGGTCTCCTTCACTCGACCTGTTCCTTCATAGGTGATGTGTAATCTGTCCCATACTTCTTTTCTTTGTAACACAAGAAGATATTCTGTTATATTCAGTTGGTGACAAAGCACAATATAAAGAGTAAATTGCTTTTGCATCGAGTGCTTGTCTCTTATTGATTTCTTCCCGAGTCATTCCACCGGTCTCAATTGTTTCTTTTCCTCTTTCGAAACCGATGCAGCAGTAGGAGTGATCCCTTTTTCCACAACGTCCCATTCCGAGGATCCTTTGATCGCGAAAGGCTTTCATCTTGTTCTTCCACATGTTGTAATCCTTTCCATCAAAGTAGGGAGGTCTGGTATTGCTTTGCCCTTCCATCGCCCCGGTGCCGACATACTAGCCACGGATCTTTTCTTGAAGTAAAACACTTCAAATAAAGTAAGAACACGAGCTCGATACCAATTGATATAGCTAGTGCTAGTACCTAGAGGGGGTGAATAGGTATATAAACGATTTTTCGCACAATACTTAGACAATTAAGGAATTGCAACAAATAACATTCAATCGTAAGACTCAGTGAATGAAAGAGAATTAAACACGCGGTTTATAGTGGTTCGGCTTGATTCAAGCCTACGTCCACTCTTCGCACCGACACCAATCGGCTGGATTCCACTATGAACAAAGAGATGTTATAGCGTTGATCTTCCTTGATTTCTGGGTGTAGATGAACTACCACACTCACTCAAGGTATCACCAAGTATAGACACTCTCTGTATACAATTTCGCTCGATCGTATCGACTAATAATCAAGGTGATTCGGACTGGAATTTTCTATCTATCACACTTTGCTTGAACAACCGGAACGTCTTCCTTTTATACTCCTTTATGCCATCATAACCATTGGCACTTACCAAAGGAATTCCTCCAATCTACCGTTGGACGGAATCAATCAAGAAGATCATCCGAGCTATTAAAGGAATCGACGATAGCCCATCAATCTGTTCGCCCATACAATCGGGATCTTGGTTTCCATGAATAGAACCTTCCAAGAATACTTCGTCGATAATCGGATCTTCAATTGATCTAGATACGAATCAAAGAATCCGTTGTATTTGTCCGGCCAAAAGATCTTCTCCGGAGATCAAGATGAAATCCTTAATCATAATCCTCGATTTGGATTTCCTTCGACACTTTGGATCGGATAGACTGTCAATGAGAATAATTTTAAGTCTTAAGTCTTGAGTCTTGAATCTTGAGTCTTGAGTTATGAGTCTGGAGTTATGAGTCTGGTGGTTAGAAAGTCTTCAGACGCAAATAACCAGACTAGACTGATGGAAACGTTTTGTCAGCTTCAAAATCTTCTAGAGCGATTTCTCCAACACGGTCCTATGTCAGCTTTCCTCTATCTGTATAGAAAAACCAATCGAGTTTATAACCTCCCCTCCCAACTTGGGAAAGAAAGGCATACGAATGTCATTAAATTTTGTAGATGACCAGCATGGCTATATTAATCAGAAAGGCTAGGATGGTGGCCATTGATCCAATCGCTCCCATTTTGGGTCTACAGAATAATTTCCCTCCAAGAGTAGCTAAGAAGCCCAACACATAAAGAAACACGACGACGTTGCTGGTTAATGTTATGTAACTAGCAAGAGAAACGGCTCCTTGAATGTTTAGACCCAACAACTCTGTCATGTCAGCCAATCTGTCAAGAACATGACCCAAGCTATCATGAACATGACCCAAGGAGTTCTCGGTACAAGATGTGGATTCCCCACGGGAAACAGGTTAGGTCAAATCCCTTCTCGATATCAATGTCAAGAGGAGCAAAACCATGAGATGTGAATTTGCCACGGGACAATTGCGGTCGTCCCGCTTGTGCCATTAGGAAAAGAATTCAGTCTTGCTTTCACTGGTGATGAAATGATCCCCAATTTCTCCAATCCCATAAAGGAGTTCTTCAAGCGGCATTGCGGGTTTCTTTCATCTCATCTCTCCTCAGGTCATGTTCTTGACAGCTTGGGTCATGTTCTCCTGTATATACATCTATACACATGTCTTGCTCATCATTAAATTTGAGGACTGTATTTATGAACAGTTGCATTGAAGCTCTCTACCTTTTCATGTCATCTATTTTGACAAAATTGTGCTTGCCTTTGGTTTATCGTTCTAGGTTATTACTATGTGAATTCCTTGGTTGGCTCCCCGTCAGCCCAATTTAATTTTCTAAGTCGGTCGTGCGGTGGTCGTGCGGTGGTCGTGCAGCGGTCGTGCGGCTATCGTGCAACGTTCGTGCGGCGGCTGGCGGTCCTATGTTAGCTTTCCTCTATCTGTATAGAAAAACCAATCGAGTTTATAACCTCCCCTCCCAACTTGGGAAAGAAAGGCATACGAATGTCATTAAATTTTGTAGATGACCAGCATGGCTATATTAATCATAATGGCTAGGATGGTGGCCATTGATCCAATCGCTCCCATTCTGGGTCTACAAAATAATTTCCCTCCAAGAGTAGCTAAGAAGCCCAACACATAAAGAAACACGACGGCGTTGCTGGTTAATGTTATGTAACTAGCAAGAGAAACGGCTCCTTGAATGTTTAGACCCAACAACTCTGTCATGTCAGCCAATCTGTCAAGAACATGACCCAAGCTATCATGAACATGACCCAAGGAGTTCTCGGTACGTGATGTGGATTCCCCCTGGGAAACAGTTAGGTCAAATCCCTTCTCGATATCAATGTCAAGAGGAGCAAAACCATGAGATGTGAATTTGCCACGGGACAATTGCGGTCGTCTGCTTATGCCATTAGGAAAAGAATTCAGTCTTGCTTTCACTGTTTATGAAATGATCCCCAATTTCTCCAATCTCATAAAAGAGTTCTTCAAGCAGCATTGCAGGTTTCTTTCATCTCATCTCTCCTTGGGTCATGTTCTTGACAACTTGGGTCATGTTCCCATGTATATACATCTATACACATGTCTTGCTCATCATTAAATTTGAGGACTGTATTTATGAACAGTTGCATTGAAGCTCTCTGCCTTTTCATGTCATCTTTTCTGACAAAAATTTGCTTGCCTTTGGTTTATCGTTCTAGGTTATTACTATGTGAATTCCTTGGTTGGCTCCACGTCAGCCCAATTTAATTTTCTAAGTCGGTCGTGCGGTGGTCATGCGGTGGTCGTGTAGCGGTCGTGCAGCTATCGTGCAGCGTTCGTGCGGCGGTTATGCGGCGGCTGGCGGTCCTACGTCAGCCTTCCTCTATTTGTATGGAAAAACCAATCCAGTTTATAACCTCCCCTCCCAACTTGGGAAAGAAAGGCATACGAGTGTGTGGAGATGCCAAAGTACTCCATATGAAATGCCAAAAAAGTTGGCGAGTGATGAAAATTTATTGCAATCTGACGAATCTGATGAAGGTGACGAGTCCATTCTACCACCTATTGATGTTCAAGTTCAAGAAGCAAAAAATGTATGTTTCACCTTAATCAAGATTGTATATATGCCTCCTTTTCTCTTTGGTATGAGCATGAACGTTGGTTTTGCAGCCTAATGAACCCATTCAGGATTATGATAATAATGGAAAGAAACATAAACCTCAGGTGAGTCTGGCTCAATTGAAAGTACCAGAAATGTCAGTTCCTCCCTCACCTAGCTACATAAAATAGCTTAAGTATTCTTGTATTTGATTATCGCAAAATTTGGCAGAGGGAACGATTTGGGGTGTAAAGCTTGAGGATGTTAAAGGTGAGGGCTGCCCTTGAGGAAAAATTGAGGCACATGAATGTTTTTAGTTCAAATGATTCAAAAGGGGAGAAAACCAAAAACATTCGAAACCAGTGAATGGTACTGCGTTAATTGCCCACACCTGCTCTTTGTTTTAACTTAAGGTAGTTACTTAAGTTCCTTCTTCTACAAGCAGCTAGAGACCTATGCAGATTTCGATTATCATGCTACAAAAGATGTAGCATCTTGTCATGGGTTGATGAATGGGCATGCAGGATCATTGGAATTAACTAAACTATTGATATAGTTAGAACGAGTACCTAGAGGGGGGTGAATAGGTATAAAACGATTTTTCACTTAAATCACACAATACTAGACAATCGATGGATATAAACAGCAATCAAAAGACTGAGAGAAGGGAAAAAAGAATTGAAAACAATGATTATAGTGGTTCGGCTTTAGTTTAAGCCTACTTCCACTCTTCGCACCGACCTATTGGCTGGATTCCACTATGAACAAAGAAGTGTTACGGTGTTGTTCTTCCTTGATTCAAAGTGGTATAGATGATCTACCACACTCGCTCAAGATACCACTAAGTATAAACACTCTTTTGTGTATACAATTTTGCTCGAAATGAATCGATCGAATATCAAGGAACTTCGGACTGGAATTCGTCTATCGAGCATGCACTGAAATAACTTGAACGACTTCCTTTTATACTCCTTCATGCCATCATACCCGTTGGCACTTACCAAAGGAATTCCTCCAATCTACCCATTGGACGGAATCAATTAAGGAGATCTTTCGAGCTATTAAAGGAACTTGACGATAGCCCATCAATCATGTTCGCCCATACAACCAGGATCTTGGTTTCCAAGAATAGAACTTTCCAAGATTACTTCGTCAACCATCGGATCTTGAATAGGAAGAATCCATTAGCTTAACCCAGCCAAGATATCTTCTCCGAGAGAATAGGACTAACTTCTTAACCAAACACCTAGGTTCTGGATAGCCTTTCGACACTGGATTAGAAAACTGTCAATGAGAATATTTTTAAGTCTTGAGTCTTGAGTCTTGAGTCTTGATGTCCGACTATCTTCAAACTCTAAACCGAAAGTCTGTAATAATCCAGATTAGACTGATAGAAACGTTTTGTCAGCTTCAAAATATTCTGGCAAGATTTCTCCAACAATCTCCCCCTTTTTGATGGTGACAAAACTTTCTTGAAGATTTGAACAACTTTGACCTGCAAAATATTACTCAAGTAATATGGCTATCTCATAAAAATTAATAAAGAACAACCGGACTCTGCATCCACGGGAAGATTGGTTAGTCCTTCACAATTAAAACCATATAACAATACTTGATGTAACTGCAAGCATTCGGATATCAAAATCCACACTACGACTAAGTTCAAGTTCAAGCTCACACCCAAATCAAAACACATAATAAAAGAGATTTAAAGTTGAAAGTTGAAAAAGTTCAAAGGTTCAAAGTTCAGAGTTCAAAGCAGGCATTTTCTCCCCCTTTTTGTCATCATTAAAAAGGTGAGAAAGTAGTCAATTCCGCTTGGGAATGCGAACGATCCGGAAATCTCCCATGGATTGAACTAATCCTTCCAGCCTCTTCAAGTCTTCCCTTAGATGAGCTACCTCTTCTCCTTTGGCATTGGCTTGAATTTGAAGAGAGAGATCTTTGATCGATCTTGAAGGGAAACAAAGATGCTTTCCCAAAGATTCTTCAGGACTTGAATTTCACAGTCCAAAGCATAGATTTGACCACGCATTTCCAGAAGGATATCAAGTATGCGACGAAAATCTGCTGAATTATCCGTCTGTGTACTGACATTTGCTCGGTCTGATGGAGTAAACGCAGACAATGGATCTTCTGTTAAATCACGCAGTTTCGATGTTGATGTATCATGACCTTCTCCAGGCATTTGAACATCTTCTGGATTTGCTTTAGAGCGACTCACATCTTCACGAAGAACAGATGTAGTCTTCCTGTGCTCAACTTCTCCCCCTGTTTCTAATGCTTCTCCCCCTGTTTCGAAAGCCTCGGATGGGAAAGAATGAGGGTCAATCTCTGCAGCATCTTGAAAAACTTCATCTTTATCTGCAGACTTTTCTTTGGCTGCCTCCTCTTCTTCTTCAGCTTCTTTATCTGATTCTTCTTTCTCTGTCGCTTCTCTCTCTTTCTCTTCTTGCTCTGCTCTTTCTTTTTCCTCTTTTCTTGCCTTTTCTTGTCTCTCTTCTTCTCTCTGTTTTTCCTCTGCTTCTTTCTCCTTCTCCTGACGTTCCGTTGATTCAGATACAGAACGTCTTCTTCTTATCAATGCAGAAATAGTGCAATCCTCCTCCTCTTCTTCTTCTTCTTCATTCCACCAAGAGTCTCCTCTTTTGCTTTTTGGATGGTGGATTGATTTGCTCCTTTCCTTTCCTTTTGGATGCCGAAGGTACTTGGAGATTTCATTTTAAATCTTGCTCCATTTCCTTTTCAAGTTCTTTCGGACGCATTTTAGTCACCATTCGCAGACCTACCACCATTTTTTCGCATGGTCGAACACACAGAGATTGTGGGGCCTTAATATTCAAGTGTCTGAAGATCTTGGTCACAAGACTTGCATAAGGCAGTTGTCCCTTGTCCTTCACCATTGCTCTATACATGTGAAAGAGAATGATGTGAGGAAGAGAGAATTTCTTCCCTTTGATGATTGCATACATCAATTTTGCCTCCGAATTTGACACATCTGTCTTTGATGTTGATTTCGGCCTAAGACAGATTGATGACAATTTTGTGCAGCAAAATGTTGATAGCATGCATTCTCGTGTAGACAATTTTCCCTTCCGTATTGTTGCCTTTCACAAGATCCAGCATAAGACGAGTACTGGAAACTTTAATCGGTTGATATGATCCTCTCTCTACTCCAATGACATCAGCCAACATGTCCACATCTACTATGTAATCTTGATCTCGGACACTAAAGGACATTCTATTCGCATCCAAAAAGCTAAGATTCGAATAGAAATATGCAGTCAGTTGAGCATATCCTTTAGTAGTGTCAGAGCAAAATTGCTCAAGTTGTAGTAGATCAAACTTCTCCTTTAAGTTCACATGAATAGCATCCAGAAAATCAAAATCAACGCTTCTAGGGTTTATCACCCCTCTCTTCAATAGCCTGAAAAACAAATTCTCCTGTTCTTTGGATTTAAACAAATCCATCCTCTTTCCTTTCACCTTTGCAGCAACACCCAATCTCGGTTGAAAATCATAGAACATTTTATCATCGTTATTCCCATCAGTAGGAGTCTGTCCAGACACACAAGGATCACTAGGAATACTAGCAAGTGCTTCCTCTGCCCTTCCTCTAGGAGCAATTCCCAACTCCTCCATTTGTCGCAGAAAAAGATACTTATTCCCATAGTTCTTACTTTTGAGAAACTCATTCACGTGATTCAATGGAGTTCCTATGCTTTTCAAAGCACGATAGAGTTTATAGATAAAAGAGGGTTTTTTGTATTCTTACAGGCTCTGCATCCTCGATTATCTCATCCTCTCGATGGTGACCCGCACTTTGTGGGGTAGATGGAGAAGAATCACGTGCTTTGGAGAGCGAATCGGGCTCGTTGCTTGACTGGATAAGTCATCTTCTTCGGTGAGATCAACATGGGTAGGACCCTCTCTTGCTCTTTGTGGTCCCCTGCTTGCAATCCTTGAGAACTTCCTTGAAGAAGACATCTTTCTTTGACACTAAGAGATTCCTTTAATCGTTTTCCCAAGAAAAGTTGACAACTTTCTCGAGTTTGAACATGAAATGGAAACGAGATTGAGAGAAAAATGCTTTTCAAGGGTTTAGACGATAGAGAGAAGAAAAACTGTTTGTATTTAGCTCTGTTTCAAAAAGGAAAAACCAATCGGTACTAAGGAAAGTGAACCGTCGTATTCTTTTAAAATCAATAACTGCCATTTTTAATAGAAGTTATATTTTTGAAAAGACACGATTCCCTTTTTCTCGGTAATTCGAAAATAATCATACATTTTCGAGACAGAATAAAATAACAACTTACAGTTAATACCCATGAGTCTAAGTCTGAGTCTGAGTCTGAAAGTCTTTATGTCTCTAGACTTTAACTTCCTCAAGCTTCAAAATGTTGAGATTGGAGCGAATAAAATCGAATTGATTTTTCTCCAAAGGCTTTGTGAATATATCCGCCAATTGACTCTTTGAATCAACAAATTGAATCGAGATTTCTCCATTTTGAACATGATCTCGATGAAGTGATGTCGAATCTCTATATGCTTTGCTCTTGAGTGAAGAATTGGATTTTTCGTGAGATTTATTGCACTTTGTGCTTCGCATTTGATTTATGTGCATGAGTCTTCAATTCCGAAGTCTTGTAGCTGTTGTTTAATCCACGGAATTTGCGAACAGCAATCGCCAAGGGCTACATACTCGCTTCGTTGTTGAAAGAGCCACGGTGCTCGCTTCCTTGAAAATCAAGATACCGTCCCGTTTCCAAGCAATTGGCACGTACACTGAAGTACTCTTTCTATCAACTCGCAACCTGCTAGATCTCGCGTCGAATATCCCCGGAAGATTAAAATCTCCCTTCTTAGGATACCATAGACCAATGCTTGAAGATGAAGCAACGTATTTAATAATACGTTTTGCAGCACGAGATGAGATTCTTTAGGATCTGATTGAAACCTAGCACAGATGCAAACGCTTAACAAAATGTCAAGTCTAGAAGCAGTAAGATAAAGAAGTGAACCGATGATACTCCTGTATAATTTTTGATCAACTTTCTTCCCTTCTTCATCTCTGTCTATCTTCAAGGAACAAGACATTGGTATGTCGGTCTTTTTGCACTTTTCAAGCCCAAATCTTTTGACAAGATCATTAGCATATTTTTCTTGATAAATGAACATTCCTTCCTTCAATTGTTTTATTTGAAGTCCAAGAAAGAATGTTAACTCTCCCATCATACTCATTTCAAACTTATCCTGCATTGACTTAGAAAATTTCTTGCACAAACTTTCATTAGATTATCCAAAAATAATGTCATCCACATATATTTGAACAATTAAAAAGCTTTTGTTTTCCTTTTTGATAAATAAAGTAGTATCAACTTTACCTTTAACAAATCCATTCTGTATTAAAAACTTACTGAGTTTGTCGTATCACGCTCGAGGTGCTTGCTTTAAACCATACAAGGCCTTTTCGGTCCCCAAAAGGCGAGTCCGGCTTCTTTGGGTCTTCAAACCCAGGTGGTTGTTCCACATAGACTTCCTCATGGATAAATCCATTTAGGAAGGCACTTTTGACGTCCATTTGAAATAACCTGAAATCTTTATAACAAGCAAAAGCAAGCAATAATCGAATAGCTTCTAACCTTGCTACTTGGTGCGTAAGTCTCATCATAGTCTATCCCTTCTTCTTGCGTGTATCCTTTGGCTACGAGTCGGCCTTGTTTCGTACGACTTTACCTTTCTCATTCATCTTGTTTCTGAACACCCATTTGGCTCCAATAACAGTTTTACCTTTTGGTTTAGGTGTCAATTCCCAGACATCATTAATGATAAACTGTTTGAGCTCATCTTGCATAACTTCAATCCAGCTTTCATCAGACAAAGCTTCTTCTATGCTTTTTGGTTCAATTTCAGAAATGAGAGCTGCGGCACTAGACTCTTCACGCCTTTTGGATCTGTGCGAATTCCTTCATTAAGATCGCCAATAATTTGATCTTTGGGATGACCGGACTTATGCTTCCGATTCTGGTTGATTTATCTCGGTGATGATCCCTTTATTTGCCTGAGTCTTCAAAAATGGTTTGTTTCTGGTCTTCCTGAATCTGTGACGCCTCTTGAGTTGAAGACTTTGGAGTAAGATCAGACTCTTCATGATGAGTTTGATTGGATTCATCTTGAACTGAGTCTTGAAATTTGACATTCATTGACTCCTCCACAGTCTGACTCTTCTTGTTATAGACTCTGTAGGCTTTGCTTGATGAAGAATATCCAAGGAAGATGCCTTCATCGATCTTTCTTCAAACTTACCAACATTATCTTTTGCATTTTTCAATATAAAGCATTTGCAACCGAATACATGAAAGTATGAAACAATAGGCTTCTTACCTTTGAATAATTCATAGGGGTTTTCTTTAAAATAGGTCTTAAAAAGACTCTATTAATGATATAGCAAGCTGTTGAAACAGCTTCAGCCCAAAAACGAGAAGAAATTTTGTTTTCAATTAAAAGAGTTCTTGCCATTTCTTGAAGAGATCTATTCTTCCTTTCCACAATTCCATTTTGCTGAGGAGTATATGGAGAAGAGAACATATGCTTAAAGCCAGATTCATCACAGAATTTTGTAAAATCTTTATTTTCAAATTCACTACCATGATCTGTTCTTATGTTTGAAATAACACATCCATTTTCATTTTGAACCTTTTTAGCAAAATTTTCAAAATATGAAAAGGTTTCGGATTTACTTGCTAGAAAAAATACCCAAGTAAAGCGAGAGTAATCATCCACGATTACTAAGCAATATTTCTTACCTCAATACTCACGGGTTACTGTTGGTCCGAAGAGATCCATATGAAGTAACTGCAGTACATGATTAGTTGAGATATGATTTATAGACTTATATGAATTTCTTACCTTTTCCCGAGAATACATGGAGTACACAGCTCGATCTTTTGATAAGGCAATTTGGGTAGACCACGAACAAGCTGCTTTGATGAGATTTTGGCTAATTGCTTCATATTAATATGCCCAAGCTTTACGTGCCATAGACTTGCTTCGTCTTGTATTGAAATCAAGCATTGCGATTCTTCCTGGTTTCACGTCCGGGAGATAGATATTTCCATGCCTTCTACCCAAGAAAGACTCGAGTAGAGTCTTTACGGTTCCGGAACATATTCCTTCTTGGAAGAAGATCTTAAAACCAGTATCACATAGTTGACTGATGCTAAGAAGATTGTAATTGAGTCATTCCACTAGAGAAACATTGCTTATTGTGAGATTTCCAATTTTCACAGTTCCAAAACCCACAATTCTTCATTTGCTATTTCCTCCAAATGAGACTTTTCCACCATTTACTTGAACAAGCTTTATAAAGCATTTTGAGTCTCCTGTCATATGTCTTGAACATCCACTGTCTAGATACCACTTTACCTTTCTCTTGATAGATACCTGCATTTAAAGAAATATCTCAAGCTTTCTTTGGTACCCACATTTTCTTGGGTCCTTTTGTGTTAGTAAGATAAACAAGTACTAGCCCAAGTTTTCTTAACGGTTTCCAAACCATAGGACATTCTTTTTCAAAATGATCTGGACTTTTGCACTTAGAACACTGAGAGCATCTCGACCTACAGGCTTTACAAAAACCTTTTTGAAATGATTTTTGTAAGCTTCTTTTGAAGGTCTTTGCTTAATTCTTTCTTTTACTTTAGGAAAATCAATTAAGGGAATAGTTTCTTCTGTCATACCTAAACCAGACTTATTGAAATAAGGTCTTTGTACTTGAAAGAATTTTTTCAAGTTTCTCGGACCCTATTGAAAATTTCTTTGAAATATTCGATGAGTCAATTTTTAAACGAGAATTTTCTTTCAAAAGATTTTCTTCATTTTCTTTAAGAGTAGAAACATTCATATCTAAACATTTGACTTTTCTTTCAAAATATTTTCCTGCTGTTTTAAAGCAGAGTTTTCCCTTTTAAGTTCGAAAATCCTTTTAAGAGAAGTCTTAAGACTTAAACACAGCTCATCAATATACTTAGAAACCTTGACAGGAATTTTGAAATTACTTACTTCAAATTCGCTGTCCGAGTCGATTCGAGTTTGAGTCTCGAGTCCGATTGCGCCATCGACACAAGTTGGCATATTCATCATCACTTTCTTCACACTCTGTATCACTCCGGGTTTCAGCTTTGAAAGCCTTTCGAGACTTTTCAGCCTTTCCTTTCTTCTTCTTTAGAAGAGGACAGTTGGATCGATGTGTCCCTTTTCTTACATTCAAAGCAAACTACATCTTTATTTGCTTCATCATCATCAATAGTCTTGGTCATTGTCTTTGAAAGCCTTGTCTCTTAGAGTTGAATCTTCTTCCTTTTCTATTCAACTTTCTGAATCTTCTTATCATAAGGGCAAGTTCCTCATCGTTCATATCGTCTTCGTAATCTGTAACATCGAATCATCATTTGATTTTAATGCAATGGATTTCTTACCTTTTGGATCTTCGTCTTCGTTTATTCGTTCCACTTCATAAGACCGAAGAGTCCCAACCAGCTCATCGACGAGATAGTGGCATGATTCTTTGTGTCTCTCTTATTGAAGTTTTATGTGATTCCGGTCCTTGGAGAGTCCACGCGAAGCTTGTTAACCTTCATGGAATCAGAAATTGGTTGACCTTGATTTTGAAGACCATTCACAATTTCTCGTAAACGACCGAACATGTCGGTTATTGATTCTCTAGATCTCATTTTGAAGGCTTCATATTGACCGAGAAGAATATTGATTCTGGTCTCTTTCACTCGATCAGTTCCTTCGTAGGTGATATGTAACCTATCCCAGACTTCTTTTGCTGTATCACAAAAAGATATTCTGTTATATTCAGTAGGTGATAAAGCACAATATAAGGAATATATTGCTTTTGCATCAAGAGTTTGTCTCTTGATTATTTCTTCCTGAGACATTCCGCTAGCTTCCACAGCTTCTTTTCCTCTTTCTGAGACAGCTACATCTTTAGGAATGATTCCTTTTTCTACAACGTCTCATTCCAGAGGATCCTTTGATCGCAGAAAAGCTTTCATCTTGTTCTTCCAGATGTTGTAATCCTTTCCATCAAAGTAGGGTGGTATGGTATTGCTTTGCCCTTCCACCAGCCTTGGTGCTAACATACTAGCCATGGATCTTTTACTCTGAAGTAAAACACTTCAAATAAAGTGAGTACACGAGCTCGATACCAATTGATATAGCTAGAACGAGTACCTAGAGGGGGTGAATAGGTATAAAACGATTTTTCACTTAAATCACACAATACTAGACAATCGATGGATATAAACAGCAATCAAAAGACGAGAGAAGGGAAAAGAGAATTGAACACAATGATTATAGTGGTTCGGCTTTAGTTTAAGCCTACGTCCACTCTTCTGCACTGACAGCCTATTGGCTGGATTCCACTATGAACAAAGAAGTGTTACAATGTTGTTCTTCCTTGATTCAGCGGTGTAGATGATCTACCACACTCGCTCAAGATACCACTAAGTATAAACACTCTTTTGTGTATACAATTTTGCTCAAAATGAATCGATCGAATATCAAGGAACTTCGGACTGGGAATTCGTCTATCGAGCATGCACTGAAATAACTTGAACGACTTCCTTTTATACTCCTTCATGCCATCATACCCGTTGGCACTTACCAAAGGAATTCCTCAAATCTACCCGTTGGACGGAATCAATTAAGGAGATCTTTCGAGCTATTAAAGGAACTTGACGATAGCCCATCAATCCTGTTCGCCCATACAACCAGGATCTTGGTTTCCAAGAATAGAACTTTCCAAGATTACTTCATCAACCATCGGATCTTGAATAGGAAGAATCCATTAGCTTAACCCAGCCAAGATATCTTCTCCAGAGAATAGGACTAACTTCTTAACCAAACACCTAGGTTCTGGATAACCTTTCGACACTGGATTAGAAAACTGTCAATGAGAATATTTTTAAGTCTTGAGTCTTGAGTCTTGAGTCTTGAGTCTTGATGTCCGACTGTCTTCAGACTCTAAACCGAAAGTCTATAATAATCCAGACTAGACTGATAGAAACGTTTTGTCAGCTTCAAAATATTCTGGCAAGATTTCTCCAACAACTATCCAATCTTCTGTGGGTTGAAAACAAGAGACAGAAGGTTTGGATCTTGGCATGATATGTTCAATTTTTTCCTTTAAGTGCAAGAGGTTATGTGTTTGATCAAAATGTGGTTGCAACGACTAGACTACTTCCTACCAAGGGCAATATATAGGTTAAAAATTCCAAATGAAAGTAAATTTCCATTTGGTGCAGTCCTTGAACAATGTTCCAATAAGATGTTTCTGATGATTCAGGAATTAGTTGCTGCCCTAGAATGGACGGAACTGTTAGGATATTCTAGTATAGATGGAACTAACCATGTTAGTAATATGCCTAAAACATTGCAAAAAAGAAAAGAAATCATCATGGGCTACACTTAAGGTACATGGCTAACACATGTTAACACTTTGTCTTTACTTATTTTCATGTCATAGGATAGTCTTGTATGGATCATGTCAAGTAAAATACCTGAATATTGGGAATAGATATTCAACTTTCCTGTCCCTTGAAGTTTTTGAGGAACTGTTTTGTATTCTCGTGATTGTATTCAGATTTCGATGTCGTCTCATACCTCCCTCTGTCCTAACTCTTTGTTGATTGTTGGATATGATCGATGGAAGATGATAGATTGATATACCTTCCATGTAGATGATTTTTAAATTACGTAGGGTTATAAGTTGACCTATGTACGATCTTTTTATGGTTTGGACTTGCGCTGAATTTCCACTATTTTCTTTAAAACAAATCAAGTGATAGTATCATGTTAGTTCTGGAAGGATTCAAAGGAAGCTCTAAGTGACATTATCAGATTAATCCTGAAATGAATACTATGAATGAGAAGCTTTTCATCTTGCTCCTGGAAGGTCATATCGGGTGATGATAATTTGCCAAGGAGGGATGATATTGGAGAAAGGCGGAGGAAACATGAGCTTCAAGTATTGGCTGGAGCTGAAGTTAAGTCAGAGGATGATCTCAGTGACAAAGATGGGAATCTTGAGGCTAATGGATGTGAGGAAAGTGAATCTGAATAGTCAGCCGATGAGTTTTATAAGCAAGTGAAGCAGCAACAAGCTGCAAAACTCGCCGCCAAAGCAGAGATGTATACGAGGTCTGTTTTCTGTTGCTCGTCCCATATTTTCCATCTTAATCTCAACCTAGTCCCAGAAGAGTGATATTAGGCACCCATTTTCATCAATCAATTACAGCTTATGCTTGGAAAAGTAAATTGATAGTTACATGCTGGGTATAGAACAGGGAGATCCTAGAAATTTCTCAAGTCATGTATGCGCTTCATGACTGTACCTATTTAAGATTTGTTTTCTTTTTCCTTCCATGTCTTGAAATTTTTTCTTACCGAGTACAAATTTTTTGTACCTATTTAACATTGAACAATCTTTTGGAATGAAGACAAGTTTTTATTACCGAGTACAAAGCGCAAAATAACATGGTGCAAGTGTATAATGTGTCTCTGTATAAACAAATCATTTCTTTCTTTTTAAAGGATATCGAACCTTTACGAGGGTCTGGATTAAGCTAAAACTAGAACTTACATTTCTACGTGTTTTATTTGGTATCATGAAATAAGAAGTTATATCAATCTTTTTGCTACTTTATCCTATGGACTTAGCAGGTAAAGGAAAGAGAACTTTTGAGGAGGCTGAATAGCATTCTGGATCAAATTAAAAAGTAGAAATTAAATGAAGATTAAAGAAAAGACGTGAGAGAGGTAGCCATGCATCAAAATCAAGGACCTATAGCTTTCAAAATGCACGACTTTTCTTTTGTTTTTGTGACACATGAAATCTCAATGGAAATATTTAGTGTCATGTCATGGTAAAATTGCTCTCAGAATGTATTCAATTTGTGGTTGACTTTGATGCGCCTACAGGGATCCGGCAATTCCATCCTTGCCTGAAACAGTCGATGGAAAGCGCCACATCACTCATCAGGTAAGCCCGCATGCAAGGGTTCTAGTCAGTTCCGTTAATGGTCTTAGCTACTCATTGCCATAGTCAAAGATTTAACTTTTGCTTTGCAAATGCTTTAGATGGAGAAAAATAGGATTGACCCGTAATCGGAAGAAACAAACGAAAAATCCAAGGAAGAAGTACCGGGTGAGTCGAGAGAATCGGATTGTTGATGTGTATTTTCACGTTGACTTTCAATATTGCCTGAAATTATTTATGTTCATTTCGCGTGCAGAGTAAGCATGAGAAGGCAGTGGTCCGACGAAGAGGGCAAGTTCGGGAGATCAGGAAGTCTTCCGGACCTTATGGTGGGGAAGCATCTGGTATTAATGCAGGAATCAGTCGAAGCATAAGATCCAAGAGCTAAATGCTACTACTTTGTATGGAAATCTGTCGTGCGGACCGTGGAGCAACCTGCGGTGATTTGGGAGACATGAGTATAACATAGTCTAGCTTCTACAGTTGCACAAGCATCGGTTGGAGTCTAAAGGGGATGTAAGGGGACGACTTAGGAGCCCTGGCAGATACGTATTGCCCATCAGTGGCAGGCCATTTTTGTTAGTATCGGAAGACTGGAGTTTCGCTTGAGTAGAGATTGCTTTCCATGTGGAAGGCCTTGTATTATTAGCAAGAAACCTTGTCCGAATTTGGTTATTAAAGATTGTGACTTCATCCATTTGTTTTTTTTTTCTTCCGTTTCTTTCTGGGGAGCCGATTCCGTATGTTAACTCCCCGCCCAAAGGGGTTTTTCTCTTCAGCTAGTAGGACTGAATATTTTGGAATGAATTTGAGCTGAGGATGGACTGTGTTCCAATATGTGATCACAACTCGCAATATCCTTTTTAGAACGTGAGGTGCCGTCTTTCGAAGACACTGATCTGAGGCCGGAAGGACACATTCCAGTTGAAGTGCTCACATCAGAAATATGCAAGCGGTGTCTTGTGTGGTGATCCTTTTTAAGAGAGAATTTATAGCAAGCCTTGAAGCTATTTTGAAAGAGTAAACCACAGGGCTCCGAGAAGAAAGAAGAAGGAACTACTAGTATCATATTAGTCTCATTCAAGAACGAAAATATCCAATATTCCTGGTTTCTTAGAGATGAGCCTCGTCAAATTTTTGTGCCTGAACCGTGCGAAAGCATCCAGTGCATCTGGGCTAATAATCGAGCGGCGGTGTTCATCCGAAGATCGCATTTTAGGATGAGGGGGGCTCCTATCATTTTAGTTTCCTACCAAGATAAGAAAGGAGTAATCTGATGGTTGGGTTTCGATGTAAATGATGACCGAGTTTCTGGATAAACCTCAGGTGGCAGAAACGAAAACGCAGCAGCATTCATCCTTCCTAATTTTCGATCAATCCATGCCCACTTGCCATAATTCCCGTAACTTCTCTCCACTCATATTATACACAGAAATACGGAAAATCCATAACTGGTCGTAGACAAGAGAGAGAGAAGAGAAGAGAAGAGAGAGAATCATAGAACAGATCAAAGGAGAACATATTTACTTCGAGGGTTGCGCACCTTCTGGTAAATTGTATGCGAGAGAGTTTTCTTCTCTTTATACGCACTAATATGTGTTGGAGATATGATTTCGTTGGATATATGATTTGACATCGAACATACAATCTAGGATTGGATTTGGATCGATTGATTGACTCAATTAGAGATCACAATTGATACCATATTTTTTTTCCTTTCTTTTTTACTATCCATACATTACACTATAAATATGTGTAAAGAATGCATCTATCTATAGGCCCAAATTAGAAAAAATTATCCAAAAAGTCCTAAACTTATTGTACTTTTTTTCCAATTTAGTTTTAAACTTTTCAATTTTATCAATTGAGTTCTAAATATTTTCATATTTTCCCAATTAAGTCAATCTGAACAATTTCAGCCGAAAATTGTGGGAGTTACAAAGGGAACTTCGAGCTCATATTGGTTATCAGTTGAGAACAGGAATCAAACTCTATGAGATCGAATCTCCCGTTGTTCCTCAGTAGCTCAATGGTAGAGCGGTCAGCTGTTAACTCACTGGTCATAGGTTTGAATCCTACTTGGGGAGATTTGATTCATTTAGAATTAAAGTCATTTCGAATTAAAGAATTCAAAATGAAAGGGTTCGATGACCATTAAGAGGATCGCTTTTACGTGGACAATAGGCGACGTTCTTTTGATTAATCATTACCCCATAGAAGGCGCTTTTATCTAGTAGAATTCTTTATCTTTATTTATTTTTTGGTCCTATCAACTATCCAAGTGGCAGTGCCTCTAGTTTAGGTCTATTCATAATTCCGACACGAGAATTATGGGGTGACATGTGTTAAGTGACATCAGAGCTTAGATTTGCAATAGAGTGATAACATGCATTTAGGCTGGCAAATTATTAAGGTGTATGTCTTTGCACACAAAACAGGTTTTTTTTGCTCGTTATAAGTAAGTGATTGCGACATATATGTAAATGCTGATGAATAAAAGCAATTTGAGTTTGTGTTTATGTGAAGTTCTTTTTACAAGTATGAGATAGTATTATTGTTGTGTGCTTATGCCATTTTAGAATAGGAACCTGAGATATTATCCCTACTCCAGAAAATGTACTTGGTAGGAATATATCATAGGTATTTTTTAAGGGAATTGGATATATGCATACACACACATGAGTATAATTTAATTTGGAGCAATTATCATGAACATGGTCTGACCTACATGTTTCATATATTCCTTATTATGTCTCAATTGCGTTCAATAATTTCTAAAGAAGGTTTTGTCTCCCATGTATATTATGTAATATGTCAAAGTGAGAAATCATTTGTTAAATATAAAAAGTTACGGTTAAATAGTGAATTAATGAAGAGAAAGGGGAAGGGATCGGGGTAATAAAGAGGAGGTGCCTTGGTGAGAGAAAAATCCTCTAATACTGCCAACTGAGCAAATTGGCGAAAGATGCCACCATTGCTCCAAGAATGCTCCATTGGCAATTAGCTTTCGTTATATGTGGATTCATGGACCAAGACACATGGGAACACAACCCATTTGCCATATAAGTAGAAGCTTAAGTGAATCGACAAATAATTCATACTATTTTGCAGATATTTGAACATTATTTGAAGAAAAGGAGTTCTAATTTGCACGGCGTTAGCCCTCATCACAATAAATTCAAAGAACAGGAAACAGAGAGCGAACAGCAAACAGAGAGCAAAGAAGTACTCTGATCATCTCCTCTCAAGTTAGTCTTTCAATCTTCACTCAAAAGCCCAATACCGGCATCATTGGATTAGCTCCATTCCAAAGGAAATAAGGCATTGCGCCCCTGTTTTCCCCTGTAGCCTCTTTGTTGTGCGAGGGAAATCGAACTGGTGACCAAGATTCTAGACATCAAACTCACATTAACTATCATATCATGAATCACTCAAGGCAGAACCAGCCTCCGTAGCCTTTTTTTCCCTTTGTTTCTCCCTTGTCTTCTTGTTTCTCAATGCATTCTTGCTCAATGTTCTGTTATCAAAAACCGACCAGCATAGTGAATTGGGGCAATATTAGTTACCTAAAGGACGGTGTAACAATGAACAAAACATGTAATGAAAACTTACTCCAACCAGCTCTCCCCAAATAGCGATACGACACAACCAAAGGAAAATAGAATTTCATAGACACAAGTTAAAATCAAACAATTAGGGCGCGTTTGGTAACAATTCTGTTCCCGGGAGCTGATTCTGATCAGAACTGATTCTTTTTTATTCTGTTCCCGGGAACTGATTCTAAGTATTTTAAGCCGTTTGGTAAATCGTCCAAAATTTTTGATTCGGAATAGAATTGCGTTTGGTACCGTGTTCATTAATTATGTTCCAAATCAATTTCTTTTAATTTTTAAATAATTTTTTTACTTTTTTCCTTTGTTTTCTTTTTTTTTTTCTTTTTTTCATTTTTTCATTTTTTTCTTTTCATTTTCCTTTTCATTTTCCTTTTTTTTTTTTTCCTTTTTTTTTTCTTTTCTCATCTTCTTCTTCTTCTTCTTGCCGGTCGCCGGACCGGCGATCGGCGACGAGGGCCGGCGACCTCACCGGAGCGTCGCCGGCCCTCGGCGAGGGCTCGGCCGGCCTCGCCGGCCCTCGGCGAGGCTCGGCCGGCCTCGCCGGCATCCGGCGAGGCTCGCCTAGCCCCGCCGAGGCTTGGCCGAGCCCCGCCGGTGGCCGAGCCGACCTCGTCGGGGTTGGGCGAGGCTGCGTGCCACCGGCGAGGCCGGGCGAGCCTCGCCGGTGGCCGGGCGAGCCTCGCCCGGCCACGGTGGGGGCGGGCGAGCGCGAGGCTCGCCCGGCCCTACCCGGGCCCCGGCGAGGCTCGGCCTCGCCCGGCCCGCGAGGCCCGCAGGCCACCGGCGAGGCTCGGCCTCGCCAGATCTGGGAGGCCGAGCCTCGCCGGTGGGCGGGCTTGCCTCCGGCGAGCTCGCCGGACCTCGCCTTGTCCGCGAGCCTCCGGCGAGCTTGTCGGACCGGCGGCGGCGGACGGCGGCCGGCGGCGGCGGCGGACGGCGGTGATGGGCAGCGGACGATGGCGGGCGGTGGTAGATGGCGATCGCGAGATGGCCGAAGGAAGAAAAAAAATTCTTGGTTTTGATTCTCAAACTCGTCCCCGGAACAAGAATCAACTTTTTTTGTTCTTGATTCTATTCCCAACTGCTCCCGAACAAAAATTTTACCAAACGCGATTCTAGGCCCAAACCGATTAAGGAACAAAGAATCGGGAATTTGGCCCCGTGTTTGGATGGTTACCAAACGGGCCTTAGATACCCATTTTCAAAGAAACTATGGCTCCATCTATTTTTATGTAAATGAATAATTTGAAAAATATTTTTTCAAAATTAATTACATATATTGCTTGAAATAATTAGTCATTGAAATATATTTTCTTTAAAATAACAAATTTAAGTTTAAACTATTTGTTTGCACGATGAAAATATTTTTTATCTATTTATTTTTACAAGCAATACAAGTAGTTATTGTTAAGAAAAGGTTTTCCAAATCACTCATTTTCCAAGGAATAAAGGCATCATTTTTTTATTTTATTTTTTTGCTTCTCCTTGTTCACTTACATGAAGCATTACTAGGGTATGGCAATTAATTATTTATCCTTTCAATACAGAGTTCATTGGGCGTGCTTAGCGTGCATTTGTTCTACTATAGAAAGTTCACATACACCGTGGATTTAGTCTCTTTAAATTGGGGATACTATCCATACTTTCTTTATATGAAAAAGAGTTAAAGCTAAATACAAAAATTAACATCTAGAATTTACTGTCCTTAATTTATTACCTAATAATAGATGAAGTGGCAGTGTAGAGAACTTAGTGTACAAGGGCTTATCAATTTTCAAGATTAACAAAATCAGTTAATAGAACGATTTCCTTCTCATTAACCAAACTAGAAAATGATACACCAACTTTAGAAGAAAGGAAAGAAGAAGAAGAAGATAGACACTTATGTATTTTGCTTTCTCAACGAGGGTAGTGAAATGAAAAGATAGATGGAATCGATAATTTCAGCAGTAACTATTATAGTTTTTTTTTTTTTTCCTTTCCGAAGTTCTGAAACTTACGTCCTTATCCACGAAAAGAACATCCATCTAAAATAACTTTTAAGGAAGGAAAAAAAATTAATAGGTTACCTTATGAGTTTTTTTTTTTTTTTTTTTTTTGATCGAAAAAGTGCTCATTCATATAGAGATTCTATTAGAGCTGGACAATAGAGTTTCTGAACGCAAAATATTCCAAAAGGGCTCCAGGAAAAAAGACAACCAATAAAAGGGGAGAATTTTATTTTGGTGAGCCTTTGCGGTACAGTCGGCGGCTTGATGAGCCTTTATGGAGCAATCAACAAGTTTCACCTCATCCAATGGGGCTAGTAAAAAACATTCATTCGTCAATGACATCCCGTATGGCCCATCGGCTTTCAATTCGGCTCGCGATGGCTTCCAAGATTGATAAGCAGTTTGAAGGGAGTTCACTGAGCAAATCTTCATTCACATACGCCTTAGATTTCACCTACCCCTTACATTTGTCTTGCAAGAACACGGCAAGATACCGGCGATTGAGGCTTCAATCCATGAGCAATCAAATATTGAGCTTAAGGAGTCCTCTTGTACGAGTTCAATAATAAGTAAATTGATGTGTCAAAGAAAAAAGGGAAAAAAAGAAGAAGAGAAGTTTAGAAAATAAGGTCTAAATCCCATCCCATCCCAGCTCAAGAAGGTTACGCCCAGCACTTGGAGAAGGCAAGAGGCTAACAGTTTCTCTCATTTCACTCTTCTTCCAAACTTAAAAAAAAAAAAAAAAAAAAAAAAAAACTGAATAACAATATATATATATTTCATGCTTGTGTCACGGGCTAGCAGTTCCTTGGCCACGAAACAACCCCAGCGGCGCCTGGCATGTGGAATTTACCAGGCCAACCTTCATTCCATAGTTGTTCTAGAGAACAAACGACAAATACCTTTCTTAGACAAAATCGTACCACACCTAGCTTAGCTCAAGCGTCTAATCTATCAAACAAGAAAGTAGATCTCTTTAGGCTCATCAATTGATTTCAACATGCCATGGTCTCATGAGGAGAGTAGTATCAACTCTCGACCAGTTTGTGCATAAGAGGCCAACCTTACCTTCAGAACTTTTAAGTAATATAATAATTTCTATCTTAAAACTCTTAGCATCAACCTTCGTGATGCTACTTGCACGAACCAATTGTATTCATCTCCTTTGCATCCTCACTCTTTACTCAATAACCCCAAGTACCACTCACAAATGTCACAAGTACGAGAGGATTCACGAACTGTGACATTCTCCCTCACTCAATTCCGCAATGTCCTCATTGTGGTCTACTCTATGCCGAGCCTCGCCTAGTTACCAGTGAGGCCGGCGAGGTCGCCGAGCCTTGTTTGGCCAATCGTTGGCTGATGTTGAGGCTGGTGACCAGCTAGAAGAGAAAGAGAAGAAAAGAAAAGGAACAAAAGAAAAGGGGAAAAAAAAAGCTTGATTCTTGATCATGTTTTTTGAGTTGTTCCCACGAATGAAAAACAACATTTTTTTGTTTCATATTTTTGTTCCAAATATGTTCCTAGGAACAAAAACTTACCAAAAACATTTCTATTCTATTTGTACTCCCGGGAACAAAAGAACATAAAAACCTATTCCGAGGAGCGTTACCAAATGCAGTCTTAAATTTTACAATAGATCAAGCATAAATTTGACCGAAAATGTAAGTTTTGATCAATCAACAAGAAACCTAGTATAGGGAGTTTCAAATAAAAATCAAACCATCTAGCTTTGAGAAGAATGTGCCACGAACACGTTGAAAATTTTTTAGCTCAATCGGACCACGAATCGACTTCCAATGCCAACTTAATGTAAATCAAACTAATCCCCAAATTCAAGATTTTTTTGTTTCTCTTTTTCTCTTGTTAGCATCTCTAATAACTTTTTGTTGCTACCGCTTAAAAGATAGTGAAAAATCATATTTCTCCATATGACTTATTATATGGGCTCAAGTCCTTTTGAGCTTGTTATTTATTAGGCTTCCTCCACATGAGAGTAAAGTGGCTGCCTACATATAGAAATACAGAAAATCCATAGGTGGTAGTAGACAAGGGAGAGAGAGAGAAGAGAGAGAATCATTCAGCACAAGAAAAGATCAAAGGAAATATATTTAATTCAATTAGTACAATAAGAGTTCAAAGGAAAGCACAATTCTTTTTGTACTTTTTCTTCTTCTTTTTTTATTGTACTCCCTAAAATCGAGATCTCGGAGAAACATTGTGCAGCCTCTTAGGAACTTTGTCGGCGAAGAGCCTGTTGCACAGTGACCATGGAAGTCCATCGGCAAATTGTCTCGGTGAATCCCGCCTTGTTACAGTGGATCAACAGTAGCAAGATGAAAGTGGATGCGAAGGCAAGCATGATGGACAGTGCTAAGGTAGCTGAGTCTCGCTTGAGGATTGACGTCGGAAGAAGGGCGAGGGCGTTGGTTACAAAGGTGAAAGTCACAATGAATCCCAAGATGGAGGCGTCACGATGATGATGATGATGGGGATCCATTCGGGATGAACTGGGATGAAGTGGCGTCTTCAGATTCATGGGAAGCAAAATGAGGGTGAAGAAGAGGAGGATTTGCTTTTTCTTTGAGCGTTTCAGACCTTCTAGCGAGAGAGAATTTTCTTGTCTATCCGCATTAGTATGGAATAAACAATTCCAAAGAAGAAAATTATAGGATGATGAGGAAGAAGCAACGATTCTCCCCTGACCTATGGAATGACTATCCGGTATCCCAAATCAAGGATGGAGGGTCTTTGCCTATTGAGAGATCTTCGATTAAAGAAAGCCTCCAAGGAACATCAAGATGGTAGTAGCGATAAGAGGAAGAACAAGGATGATAAGAAAGGAGCGACGCTTCCCATGGATTCTTCCCTGACTTACGGATTGACTGTCCGGTCTCCCACATCAAGGATGGGGGGCCTTCACCCGTTGAGAGATCTCCAATCAAAGATAGTCTCTGAGGAATATCAAGATGGTAGTAGTGAAGAGAGGAAGACCAAGGATGATAAGGAACAAGCAACAAGTGAATTATCTCTTGACCTACGTAATGATTGTCTAGTCTCCCACATCAAGGATGGAGGGCCTTCGCCGATCAAAGAAAGCCTTCTAGGAACGTCAAGATGGTAATAGTAACGAGAGGAAGGCCAAGGATGATGAGGAAGAAGCGACGCTTCCCATGAATTCTCCCCTTGCCTTTGGAATGATTGTCCAGTCTCCCACATAAAGGATGTAGGGCCTTCACCTGTTGAGAAACCTTCAATCACAGAAAGCCTCCGATGAACATCAAGATGGTAGTGGTGACGAGAGGAAGAACAAGGATGATAAGGAAGAAGCCATGCTTCCCGTGGATTCTCCCTTGACATATGGAATGCCTATTCATCTCCCACTTCAAGGATGGAGGACCTTCGCCCATTAAGAGATCTCCAATCAAAGAAAGCCTCCAAGGAACATCAAGATGGTAGTAGTGAGAAGAGGAAGACCAAGGATGATGAGGAAGAAGTGACGCTGTTGACACCTAATTTTTGTTTTCCAATACATAAAAAATTAAAGAAAAAGAGAAAAAAAAAAAGGGTTCGAAGGAGACAGCAGGAGGAGAGAGGGGGAGGGAGTTCTAAAAGGAGAGAGGAAGAAAAAAGAGAGAAAGGAGAAGAGAGAGAGAGGCACCGTGAGAGAAGGAGCTCGGCAGAGAGAGAGAGTCGAAGAAGACTCGCCGTTGTTGTCCCTACCGTTTGCCGCCATCCACCCCGGAACCCAGATCCGAAGAAACGGAGGGGAGGAGGGCAACAGGGGCGCTGCCCGACGCCATCCTCGCCGCTGCCCTGCCTCACCGCCTCAACCCAACGCTAGCCACAACCCGACGCCATCTAAGCCCCCTCGGTGCAGCCTGTGCCATCTTTCGCCCGTCACCGCCTCACCCGATGCCGTCCGAGCTGCCTCGCCGCCTCAACCTGCTGCTAGGAGCCGCAACGCTGCCGCAACCACCGTCTCCGCCAGTCGCCGTTGCTCCCCTCAACCGCGAGCCTGTCTCGTTTGCGACCTCTGCAGGACGCCACGTCGCCGTTCCACCATTCACCGTCGCGCTCCGCCTCACTTGCAAACCGCGAGATCCCCGCAAAGCTGCTGCTACCCTTGCTCCGCCCATGATCTGCTCATCCGATGCCGCGCCTCCGCCCACAACAACGCGCCATGCTCTGCTTGTAGCTCGACGCCAGCAGACCCCAGGCCGGCCGCCGCCGTTGTCAGCGCCGCCAGCAAACCCTAGGTTTCGGCCCAAAACCGAGTCGGGCACGGGTCGCAAACCGGGTAGGATTTCTATCCACATGAGCCTGTCGTAGTGGGCCATCTACCTTTTGGGTTTGGGCTAGTTTAGTATGGGCTTGTGGGCTAGTTTAGTATAGGCTTGTGGGCCTGCTTTGTTTTAAAAGAGAGGATAGAGGAATTCTTGGGCTGGGCCTATGCTTCGGGCCCACCCGGACCCGACCCATGCCGATCGGGCCGAACCTGGGTCGGGTTGGACCAGACCCGACCCGGTTCGCCCAAAAAATAATAATATATTAACTTTTTTTTTTTTTTTTTTAAAAAAAAAATTAAAAAATTTCGAAAATCCAAAAACATTAAATATTTTAAAAAATTTAAAAAATTTTAATTAAAATTTTCGAAAATAAAAAATGATGGGGTTTGGTTAGGAATTACTATGCTATGCATTTTTAGTATGATTAAGCCTTTTAGTTACTTGTGTTTTGATTATATGTTGTGTGTTTAATTTGCATATCTAATTATGTTTAATTGCACGTATTTAATTTTACTGCAATTAGGATCTTGATAGTTATGATCGTTATTTTAATGTTTGTGCACCTACATGATCACTTCATATGTTGGTGGATAGGTATAAAATCAATCCAAACTACTTGCCAAAAATTCATTTTGTTAAAATGAACAAGATTAGGTACCAAAAGGGCATTAATTGATCAATTAATGTAATCAAGTCCCCGACCCTAGATTCTCTGGTTGCGTAGGAAGTGAGGTACACTCCCATACCTCACTTGGTTTCTAGCCGACCCCAATAGGCTAGTGGCGACTCCTTTTGTGCAAAAATTCTAAAGAATATCCCAATGTCACGCGGGGTATGGGCTTGGGAGAGCCCGCGCCTGATCATGGGCCTTAGGCCCGTCCTTTAGGCAATACCCCTAAACCTGTTCCCTCCCCCCGAGGGTAGGTCTCGACAGCTTGACGACTCCGTTGGGGAATTGGTTTTGAACCTTAGAGGACTTAGGCCAAAATTAATCTTGTTGAAAAATATTTTTATTTGGCAACGAGGATTCCAGGTATGTCTCTAACATTAAAGGTGTTAAATGTTTTTGTAGAATGGGAGGTATAAGGAGAAGTATTTGCTCACCTTTGTCTTGCAGGGAGATGTAGGAATGTATGGTTTACTTTTTATGTATAAAGTGCTGATTGCCTATAAATTGTCATGCCTGCATTTCCTGCATTGCACTACATTATAGCACACACTACCTGCCATCGGACCTGGGCCGCATAGGATTATTTAGGATGGTGTTGAGGTGGATACCACTCCAACTACAAGCACGTAGTACGAGTTGCCCACCTTAACCCCGAAATTTCTTTCTTGATGTCAGAGGTCCCCACCCTGGTCTGCGAGCATGCAACACGGGTCGGTCCTTTGACAAAGCCGGAGTCATGGGTAACACGACCTAGCCACGAGCTTGTTGGTTCAGTCCTGTGATCCCATGGCTTCATTTTGAGCCATATAGAGTAGAAATCGAACCACATTCCATGTGCATGTCTATGTGATTGAAAAAAAAAAAAAGAGCATGAGACAAAGGTCGGCACCCATTGTAAGTATCATTTTCCTTTTTATTTGTTCATTTTGTATTGCATTTTCATCTTGAAATTCACGGGAATCAATTGAATGCCTTTGGCGATGCAAGCTTATGATTGAAAAATTGACAATCACTTTTGACAAGTGAGCATTTGAATGCAAGTTCTAAACATTTTGATTTGGCCCTGTTGAACACACAGTTTTGTTTAAATTTCTAGTTATGGGTTCGAAATTAGTTATAAAAAAAAAAAAAAAACAATTTCAAGTTGTGATTTTATATTGGGGCACAAAAATTGAAATTGCGTTTTTATCGAATTTTCTTGTTCTCATATTTTGGGACTATAATGCAAATCATTTTGTGTACAAATTCCTCAAAATAAAAATCACTTCATTTTTTTTAGGAGTAAAATCACAAATCAATCTTTCAAAAATCAATGACACTTTTGCATACGAAACTTTTGAAATAAAAGTGGACATTCAATTGATGGCCATTGATTGATAATTTTAATGATGTCTTCTCTTATGATAAAATCTTGGTGAAATACTAAAATCCCGTAACAAGGACCGTGGGGCATATACCATCGCCTCGATTTTATTGTAAGAAGCGACCTCACTGAGATATCATTTTCTCTCATTCATGTACTGACATTGTCGTCTATTTGCAGGTTATTGGTGATGCTCATTGGCACTCTTGAGTTGGACGACATAGAGAAGTGAATTTTAGAGTTTGAACAGGAGTTGATTTTTACCATTACCTATACAAGAGTTTCTTGTATTCTATCATTGTTCTTATTCTTGCTAAGAATTATGTTTTTCATTTTAGGTTTTGATTGCGAATCCAATTGATGCTTTTGTAAATCATGTGACTCACTTTTTTTTTAATGATGTAATTCAATTTCATGGAAATCATCCTAAAATCATAAAAAAAAAAAAAAAAAAAATCATCATTAAAAAAAAAAGGAAAAAAAGAAAAAAAGAAAATGAATTCAAAAGTGTTTCAAGTGAATCTTTACGTCTACATTCCAAAATGAATTCCAAGACAACTCTGGCTAAGGCCCTCTCTTCACAAAATCACTTTCTCCGGTAGGATGATGAGTCTATTTGAGATTGACATTTGCTCATTCTAAAAGATAAAAGTGTAGGCTCATGGAACTTGAGGAGTAAGCACGCATCGAGGCATCCTCGGCGCCAATTTTCCACAAAGGTGGAACAAAGTTGAATTTCGTTCTGGGAATTTTTGTTATTCGCAAATGCCTTAGGTGCAAAAACAATTCATTGATCTCGTTCACTTTGCATGATGAGACAAACGAAGGGAGTTGCCAAATATCCAAAAGGGCAAATTTGAAGGAAGAGTAAATTGTATCGATTCCAATTGTCCATTTTTGATACCGTTTCTAACATGATTTTCTTTTCATTGTCAAGGAGACATCAAGAGTACCAAGTTTTGTAACGTTCCAACAAATGCGATGGAGCATTATTGAGTCATGTTCATCTTAAACAAAGAAATATTCAAATGATGAAACAAATGGGCAATATTATCCCTTCCTCCATGAGAGATACATTGGAATGTTGATCGCTTGACTTTGAAAAGGATGTATCTCGTTCCTAAACTTGATTTCTCTCCAACATAAAAAATGACATATCCTTTTCTTTGGCACAAGACAGACTCAAACGGAACAAAGGTTTGCCATATAAAGAGTGGGAGAACAACATTTGATTTAGAGAAAATTCACCCATCAATGAAGTGTGCTGGAACAACATTGCCAAATTCATCAAAAAGGATTTATCGTGCCTCATTTGAACCTAACTAAGAATGGAGATAACTCATTTCGTCTCCCCTTTTTACAGGGTGATAAATGAAAAAGTTGCACCTTGACTGTAGAAGCAATGCCTTTCACCAAGGAATCGGGAATATATCAAGCACTTAAAGGCGAATGCAAGGGAATGGTATTGTAGAGTTACCAAATAATCCACGAAGGTGAATCCAAGAGATGTTAGTGTCCAAAGGATGAAAGCGAATGAAGGGTAATAATGTATCATTTCCAACATTTCAATCCTTAAAGATTTTTGCACTAACATATTCTTTCACTTTCTTTACAGGGTTACGGGTCGCCATGCCGCAGGTAAGTACCCTTTTTCTCAATTTTTTTTTCTTTCTTCTTTTTTTTTAAAGTAAAAAAAAAAAAGAAGAAGAAGGAGAATTTCCATTACAAAAGAGAATTTTGGCGCTTTCCTAGAGACAAGAAAAAAAATAAAAATAAAATGAAATGAATAATTGAGAAAAGAAAAAAAAATTACAAACCTTTTGAGCATCCTTTTTATCCCAAAATTGTTTTCTCGTTTTGTGGATTATTCATTTCAAATCAAATTTCTCTATGGAGATTGATCTACTCAAATTATCTCGACAAAGTGAGATTGAGACGTTAAACATGCCAAACAAAAAGTGCTTAGGATGAAGAAAGGCAAGCCCATTTCCAAACACGTCCCTCAAACACTTTTGAGAGTTGAGTGTCCATCAAACACTTTCAAGAGTTGAATGAAAAACAACATTCTCTTAGGACGAAGGATCCATTCGCATTGAGTGCGAAGATCGAAATGATAAAGGCATTTCCTTCATCAATCCCAAGCACCGAGCTGACATATTGTTAGCCCTTTGGGCTAAATAGAGATGATCCTCCAAAGCACCCCGGTCAAGAACGAACCTACATTGGGGCAACATAGGAGGTTACGGTCGTGTTGTAAAGCGAATGATTAGGAAAGATCCTATTATTTTCACTTGCATCAATCTTCTGGTGATAGCTTCAAAGGAATTCTCATTAAATCTTGACTCATCCCAATGTGAAGAAGAGCATCTCATTCTCTATCTAAACACTGATACCCATTGTTTTAACCAATTTAGGCTTGATTATTCATTTCTGAACCCCGAGCGGTGATCATCTCCCTTCACTGGGGCAAGGTATAAGAATTGACCAAATATAATTGACACTCATGAGGAAATGCAAAAAGCATCTCGAAAGTCATAAGAGCTCCAAAAGTTCAAAGAGCAAAAAGTTTGACAAATTAGGGGGCATGAAAAAGTAGTGTGTCCGGTAAAAGCAAGGCCAATGCCCGTCAAGAAAAAGAGCCAAAAGGCTGCATCTTATGTGAAAAATTATCACAGTCCAAGTGCCTGCAAAAAAAAAAAAGAAATCATTGCAAGTGCAAAGAAAATTAGAAAAAGGGGCAAAGCTCCCATGCATAAATGATTAGTCAATGGACTTTTGAGATGCGTTATATTTCAAAAGCCAAATGATTTGGAAAGATCGAGTGACCTGGTCACGATACCATGATGATCAACTCTTAAAGACCCTATTCAAAGTTTTAAGCCTTTCGAACCTTTCCCGAGCCAACATTACAACCCTCTTCCGAAGTCTCTTCTGATTGGGATGATTTTAGTGAAAATGAGAATGCCACAAAGAAGCTACTGCTTGAAGGAGTGGAAGTAATTATATCTTGTCTCATCTTCCAAGCTCTCGACTTGTAAAGCTGTTGAAGATAGTGACAAATGTTCCTTTATTGGCCCCAAAGCAATAATTCCTTTGTGTAAGCCCTAACCGAGCCTATATTGCGGTACTTTCAAAAGACCTTTTTGATTGATCAGATTGTGCTCATTGCGAATGTTTCCGGAAGCCTTCGACGTAGGTTATGTGAGATACCTTCAGCAACCAACTATCTCCCACATGAATGGATGGGATCAAGTAGCCATTTTATCAAGAGTGTGTGAGAAATCCTTTCTGACTAAGAAGCTTTAGTTTGGCATGCTTAATGAGCCTTTTTCTCGAGTCGTGGCCGTTCTGATAAGAACTTGACTCCTAGAGAATTTGATGATTAATGATATATCCACGAGCAAGATGACTGTTTTACGCCACATGAGGCTGATGGACATCGAATGTTTTTCTAAAGCAGTTGAACTTAGCTTGATTATTTTGTTCAATTATTGCTGCAATATTGCAAATACGTCTCTTGATGACGTCTTTAATGACATTTGCAAGTTGAGTTTGACAGGATTCATCAATTGAAGACATGTAGTTTTCTAAGGGGTTAGCGGGTGCTTCCCTAAAAACCAAAGGTTCATGGTCAGCTTTAAACCATGTCATCTCCAAAGGTTTATAGTTAACCTTAAACCATGTCATTTCCAAGATTTGTGGGTTCATCCGTAAACCACAATTGTCCACCTCCCAATCGAAACCCGTTCGTATACGGTGAGACTATCATACTTGGTCAAAACTCGTTTTTACACGATGAGACATCAGTCATTCCTCACTTCTTATGACCCGGAGAGCTTTGTATCCTAGAGTCTTCCTCACCTCTTATGACCTAGAGAGCCTTGTATCCTGGAGTCTTCCTCACTTCTTATGACTTGGAGAGCTTTGTATCCTGGAGTCTTCCACCCTTCTTATGATCCGAAGAGCCTTGTAAGGAGAGTTTAGTTAATTCCAATGATCCCGCATGCCCATTCATCAACCCATGACGAGATACCACATCTTCAATAGCATGATCATCGAAATCTACATAGGTCTCTAGCTGCCTGTTGAAGAGGGAACCTAAGTAAACGCCTTAAATTAAAACAAAGAGTAAGTGTGGGCAATTAAAGCAGTACCCATTCACTGGTTTCAAAGTTCTTTGGTTTTTCTCCCCTTTTGAAAGCTTTTGAACTAAAAACATTCTTATGCAATTTTTCCTCAAGGGCAGCCCTTGCCTTTAACATCTTCAAGCTTTGCAACCCATATTGTTCCTTCCGCCAAATTTTGCGATAAACAAATACAAGAATACTTTTAAATTATTTTATGCAGCTACGAGAGAGAGGAACTGACATTTCTGGCACTGTCAATTGAGCCAGACTCACCTGAGGTTTATGTTTCTCTCCATTATTCTCATCATCCTGAATGGGTTCATGAGGCTGCAAAAATAACTTTCATGTTCATACCAAAGACCCAAGGATGCAAATATACAATCTTGATTAAGGTGAAACATACATTTTTTGCCTCTTGATCTTGAACATCAATAGGCAGTGGAATGGACTCGTCATCTTCATCAGAATCATCAGAAACAAATTTTCATCATTCACCAACTTTTCTGGCATTTCATCTGAAGTACGTTGTTTTGGAATCTCTTCAAGGTGAGACGAAAGGTTTTCATCAAGTTGTTTCATCTGCCAAAGGTAGTGCATCTTAGATTTCTGACAGCTATAAAATAAATACTGAAAAAAAAACATGACAGTAGACAAAAACCCCATCCAATGCAGTACAAGTGATACGTACATAAACATTGAGTAAGTGAGCAGTACAGTTATATGCATGCCTCACCCAAGGAGGAAAAAAGAGAGAGCAATCTTCAGGCACTTGCATAGCCAGTCAACACTCAAGGAACCCAAAAGCCAACTGCAAAAGATGTTGACGAACAAATATGCATGTGCACAATCCTGACAACCTCCCAGTCATCCCCTTCTACCCTCAAAATACTACACCAAACTAAAGATTAGGGATTACAGGAGAAGATCATGATTTCATAAGGATCAGGTGCTAGTTAAAGTCAATCCCAACATAATGAATAGGGAGACACCACAAATAAATGGCTTACACAACTCGACCAAATGGTTCATTAGTCCTCACTAAATGGAAATGCAAAAATTAACGGAATTTCATCAAAGATGTTCAACTAGCAGCATAGACTGAACCAAACAGCCATACATACTGTGAGGAAAACGTGCTACGTATTATTCAATAAAGTTATATATATATATATATATATATATCAAAATAAACCCTAAAAGTGGTAAAGACTCATTTACCCTTCTTACTTCTAACACACCCCCCTCAAGTTGGAGCATAAATATTAACCATGCCCAGCTTGTTACAAATATGTTCCATCCTCCCATTACCCAAGGATTTAGTGAAGATGTCTGCAAGTTGTTCATTAGTTCGAACATGACTGGGAAGAATTACTCCACTTTGCAACTTCTCTCGGATAAAATGACAATCAACCTCAATGTGCTTTGTTCTCTCATGAAACACGGGGTTGGAAGCTATATGCACTGCAGCTTTATTATCGCACCATAGAGTCATGGGTACTAAATCTCTAGAGCCTAACTCAATTAATAACTGTCGAATCCACACTAATTCACATGTCACTTGTGCCATGGCTCTATATTCTGACTCAGCACTGAAGCGAGCAACAACACTTTGTTTCTTACTTTTCCATGATACCAGATTTCCTCCAACTAAGGTATAATACCCGGTAGTTGATCTTCTATCATCTGGAGACCCAACCCAATCGGCATCAGAAAAACCTTCAACCCTGATATGACCATGGTTTTGGTAGATAATTCCTTTTCCTGGAGCTTTCTTCAAATACCTCAATATCCGAACAACTGCATCCCAATGAGATGTACGAGGGGAAGACAAAAATTGGCTTACTACATTGACAGGAAAAGCAATGTATGGTCGAGTAACTATAAGATAATTCAGCTTACCTACCAGTCTTCTCTATCTCTTGGGA
This sequence comes from Eucalyptus decipiens, assembly GCA_014182575.1. Lineage (NCBI taxonomy): Eukaryota > Viridiplantae > Streptophyta > Magnoliopsida > Myrtales > Myrtaceae > Eucalyptus > Eucalyptus decipiens. Next base: position 941,749 of record CM024616.1, on the reverse strand, counting down.
TTATTAAGAATTTCTCCTCCATCAGCAACTAATTTAACCCCTTGTTCCATGGGTGAATCAAGAGGCTTTGATCCCAACATACCTATCTCAGTGAGCAAATCCAAGACATATTTTCATTGTGACAGAACAACACCTTTCTGTGATTGCGCCACTTCGATTCCTAGGAAATATTTCAATTTTCCCAAGTCCTTAGTTTGAAACTGTTGCTGAAGGTAGGTTTTTAGCTCAGCTATACCAATCAAGTCATCTCCCATGATGATAATATCATCAACATACACAATCAAGAATAGTTTGCCTCCCCTTGATTGTTTATAAAAGAAATAATGATCATTTCCACATCTTGATAGCCCAAAAGACAATACAACCTCAGAAAATCTTCCAAACCATGCCCGTGGAGATTGTTTCAAACCATATAAAGACTTTTTTAATTTGCAAACTAGTCCAGACTCCCCCTGAGCAACAAACCCTAGAGGTTGCTCCATATAAACTTCCTCATGAAGAGTGCCATGCAAGAAAGCATTCTTAACATCAAGCTGAAATAAAGGCTAGTTATACGTTGCAGCAAGAGAGACCAAAATACAAATAGAAGTAAGTTTGGCAACAGGAGAAAATGTGTTTAGATAGTCAACCCCATACACCTGAGCATACCCTTTAGCAACAAGTCTTGCTTTTAAACGAGCAAGAGAACCATCGGGGTTGACTTTTACAGCATACACCCATCGACAACCAATAGCAATATAACCAAGTAACTCTAGAATAGTCATCGACAAAAGTAACAAAATATCTTAAACCCGAATTGGAAACCACATGACATACTGATCGTTTAATGACTCGAGGTGTATAACTAACACAATGTAATTTGCCAAGTTGGCACGACTCGCACTCTAGACTAGAAAGAGATTGAAAACTAGAATCCAACTTTTGAAGACTACGTAGAGAAGGATGACCAAGACGACAATGGATTTGATGTGGGGACACAACACTAGTGCAAGCAACTGAAGAAGCATCTTCAAGTACATACAGCCCCCTTCCTCACGTCCTCTACCAATCGTCTTCTTTTTTTTTGGGTAAAGAACCAATCGTCTTCTTCGTAGCCAAATCCTGGAAAATACAAGAATCGGGATAAAAAGTTACTAAACACTAAAAGTTTTTGGTTAACTTTCTAACAAATATGAGATTAAATGGAAATTGTGGAAGATAAAGCACTGAGGATAGTGGCAATGAAGGAGTTGGGTTAACTGTGCCAATTCCCTTAACATGTGTAGGTGACCCATTGGCTAGAGTAACTATGGACGAAGACGGAGAAAAAGAGGAAAATATACCTGAAAGACCTGATGTGTGATCAGAAACCCCTGAATCAATGATCCAAGGACGAGAAGTAGTCGAAAGACATGCAGTAGCATTACCTGTTTGTGCCAAAGTAGCAATGAAAGAAACAGGCTGTGAGATTTGAGATTGTTTGTACCGAGCATATTCCTCACCAGTCATAACTACTACCTTGTCTTCAGATGACTATGGAGTAGAGTCGATATTAGATGCTGTATTAGCGAACTGGTGCTGCTTGCCCTGGTCTTCCATGTAGCTTGTAGCAAAATTTTTGAATGTGACCAGGTTTGCCACAGTAATGACAAACTCGTGCAGTCCCCGAATTATCGGTAGATATGTGGAATTGTCCATAAGGATACTGATTACCTTGACCTCTCCCTATTCCTATGCCTCGGCCTCCTCCTTGGACACCACGCCCACTATATCCGCCACGGTTTCCTCCATCACTCCTATTACCACTACTAGTTCGAGTCTGGGACACAAGAGCTGAACTTCCCACCATAGATGTAGTATCCTGAGAAGACTCATGAGATACTCGAAGAACTCGAGCAAATGTATCTGTGAGTGACGCTATATTCTCTCCTCCAAGAATCTGAGACCTAACATTTTCATATTCAAAACCAAGACATCCTAAGAATCCCATTACAGCCAATTGTTCCCTTTGACGTTGCATTTGTTGAACATTAGCTGAAATAGGGAGAACGGCATTTAACTCCTCATACAATCTCTTAAAGTCTGCAAAGCACTAGGTAATAGAGCGTCCCTTCCTTTCAAATGGATAAAACTCCTATGATAGCTCATAAATCCGTGACAAATTATCTTGGCCAGAGTACAGCACATTCAAATACTCCCATAGTTCTCTGACTGTATCAATATGAGTTACCATGTCAATTACATTACTCTCCATAGAATTCAGCATTTGACCAAGAATACGTGCATCAACACCATCCCAAGTTATATCATCTCTGGGCTTAAACTCAGTTAAGTGTCTATGTTGATTCCTGTCCTTCACGATTTTCTTCCATTGGTGGAAGTTAGCACTACCTGCGAGCTTCTTATTAGTAATTCGATTAGACAAAGAGGAAATTACTTATTAGTAATTCGATTAGACAAAGAGGAAATTACAGTATTATTCTTCTCAAGATCTACTTCAATTGTACTCTTCGAGTGATCGCCCATTTTTCAAATAAAAATAAGCAAACTCCAACCTTAGCTTCCGTCAAACAACTCAGCCTCAATAATTCAATAACCCAATATTACTGCTACCATATAAAATGCCAGAAGCTACCACATAACTTTCAAATCACCAAATAAATAACTGCACTCTACCCAAGCAGCAACTTGCTTCATCACAAGTCTCAAATAAATTAATCAGCCAAATCAGCAACTTAAGAGAGAATTCTAACCCACACAAAATCATCACCCACAAAATCATCCCGACGAGTATTACTGCTCTCTGATGAATTCGGTCTTGGAGAGCAAGCCTTAGCCTTGTATCGCGTGAAGACGAGGGCGCTGGCTGAATGTGATTATCTTGCCCTTCCACGGCTCTTGGCTAAGTTCCGACACCAACAGCCCAAGCGCCACTGACACCTTCATCGGTGTCCCAACATGCTTCTCAAGACGACACACAGCGATGCAGTTCTCCAACTTCCCCGCCTTGGATGGATCCTCCACCATCCGCTTCCACAGGAGCTCCGTGACCTCGCCCTCGCTGGAGTCGTCAAGTGAGGCCAGCGAATCGCACGAGCACGAGCAAGCCGCGCGAGCGCGATCAAGTCGCGTGAGCGAGCCCACAGCGTGAGCAGCGCGATCAAGCTGCGCGGGCAGCGCAAGCGAGCCACGCGAGCCGCACGAGCTGCGCGGGCAGTGCGAGCGACCCACGTGAGCCGCGCGAGCGAGCCGCACGAAGAAGCGAGAGAAACCCTATTTTGGTGAGTCGACGGCGGCGAGTGGTTGTTCCATTGTATAGGGTTAAGCCCTATGCTCTGATACCATGTGAGGAAAACATGCTACGTATTATTCAATAAAGTTTAATATATATACATCAAAATAAACCCTAAAAGTGGTCAAGACTCATTTACCCTTCTTACTTCTAACACATACAAATAGAGACAACTACAACAACATTTGGCAAATCACTGAACATAAGGGGGGGAAAATGAATAGGCTAAAAGGTACGTCCACACACTCCTTGAGTAGCATATAACCCATTATCACTACAGCGACAGGAGCAATGACACCGTTCAGTGTATTGTGACTTTGCCTATCATGCCCAAGAGTGGTTTCTAACAGGAATTAACGAGTAGGCTGAAAGTTAACAATGATATTAATTGGCATGCCACGCAGCATGCATGTGCAGATTTATAGATAAAATTACTAATAGAAATTATATAGCTTCTTTAAATACCTTCTCAAATAAGCTTTTGATATCCACAAGGCAAGCTATAACAGGATGATCACGAACTGGCTGTCCCTCAGACTTAAGGAGGAGATAAAAGGTAATTGCTTGGCAATAGGCCAGCAGCAGAACCTGCTTTACTTCCAAATAGCGTGATCCTCCTTTCATTGTACTTTCCCTCCCTTTAGCCTTCATAGAATAGAAGACACATGCTGAAAACAAGAAAATATGAGCTGCAAATTCCACATTCAATAGAAACCATAGACAACAAGTAATAAAGAAACAACACTTTATGAGCCAAATGGACTAAAAACATTATAATAATAAGCTTAAACAATCCCAAGCCAAGAAAACTTCTAAGCGAGACACCAAAGCATTCTACTAAAAGCATAACAGAAAATATTGGATAGCTCAAATTCATCCCTTCGGTGAGATCCTTCCTAGGGACCTTCAAAGCAATCTTTGTAGAGATATAAATTTCTGCCAAGAAAACTTGAAGAAATCATGAACGACGTCATTCCATACTATAGAGATTTCAAAAACAAGTCATCTGTTAGCACATGCCTATTTGACAGTGGAATAAATACCTTGCTTAGAAGCGGATTGATTCTGCTTTCAAGCTCTTCAACTGCATCAGTCAGCTCAGACAGCAGTCCCACCAATTCTGGAGCAGAACTGCAAGAAACACATTCTATTAAATAAAGAGGCAGGAACATAAATTACATAGACTACACACGTATTTCCTTTTCTTGGTAACTTAGAAATTCATTCAAAGCAGGAGAACTTACTTCATAAATATCCCTTATGTTTCATTTGTTAACTTAAGAAGTAGGATTGGATGCAGATAACTTCTGACGGAAAAATACCATATATTATGAGATCAAGTATGACCAGGAATAAAATCCTTGAATTGATGACTATATTACATATGAATTATTAACTTCAATGTAATCCATAACTCCAACCACTTCATTATTTGCTTCTTCTCATGGACAAGAATTTTTCTCATTTAACATTGTTCCAATTATTGCAAAATCTACCATGTCTCAACAATCCCACCTATTTCCTCTTATCAAGTGTGGCCGGCTCCATTAGCCTTTACCACTAAGATGAATTCCTCATCTAGCTTGACAAATTCTTTTCCCAACAAGGAGGTGCCTTCTAAAAATCCTATGAAATCAAAAAAATGGAATGTCTTCTCTGAAAGACCACATTACAGGAGAAAAACATTGTGAGATATACGAGGAGAAATCTGCTGATTGTCTTTCCTTTTTCATTCACGTCATATGTTTGCTTTTATAAGTAAAATCCAGAGAATCAATTCTTCGAATTGGCTTTATTTGTTTCTTCAAAACCATAGCCAAACAATCCTTAGGCTGTCCAGTAGGTTTTCTAATCAAGGAAGAAAAACATTACCGAATTCTACTTCTGAACATTTTGGCTTGAATGGTTTATCCTGCCAGAAATTTCAGCGCATGGTTCTCATGAATCTGAAAGGACTGACAATCACCACCTGATGGATACGAATAGCTAAAATGCAGAGTGGAATCATAGACAACAAATTATCCAGTTTTATGCAAAAAGGATTATGTGAATTGCATAAGCTTCCAAAGTCTAATTGCAGGAAGCACCATGAAGAAGTATGAGAAAATATAGTGCAGCGCTTTAATGTACCTTGAACAATTACAAACATGCATTGGAAGATCCATCTTTGGAGATTTTTATTTTTATTTTTAATAGATAAAAAGTTCAATCGTAGGGCAACAGGGGGGTGAAAACCCATACGCAAAAAGAGCCCAAAAAAAGTAAAGCCATATGCAAAACAGGTCATAATCTATATCAATTGTATGTTCACGGTCAATACATTGTGCCGGTCTATCAAATTTTCCCATACTGATCTTCCCAGAAAAAGATATTAAGCTCTTGCTACTTTCAGTCGAAATTCCATAACCAGCAACACATCAATCAAAGCAGCTTTTAGTTCACTTTAAGAGAGGAAATACCTATATACAACATCCATTTTCTCCTCCTTTGACAGTGCATTCAAATCTTTTTTAACCTCCTCAAAAGCTGTCACAATATCATCTCCAGTGCCTTCAAGTACGCCACATTCAAATTTACCTTTCCCTCCAACCATAATTTCCTGTAGAATCGTGAATAACTTGCCATTGAAATAGCACTATTACTTCGAAACTCCACCTACCTCCATGGGGAAAACATTTCAGAACAACTTTAAAGCCACAGAGTAAACAAGGTTATCAGAAAATGCTACCCCTAAAGTTGGTTCCAGAGTGGTCTCATCTGGACTAATATCTCCAAGCCCAAAGTCCTCATTGATAATGATTTTGCTTTCTCCCTCTGCAATCTTAACACCTCTGCCTCTTCCTCTGCTGGAATTTCCTCATCACTAGAGGTTGCCTGTGGTTTGAATAAAGAATCACAGAATTTAAGCCCACTCAAACGCCAAATATGAAGGGTTCAGGTTCTTAAGAAAAATAATTTACAAGTGAAATCACAATCAGTTTCTAGTTTAACAGAGAACCCTTGTATCAACTTGATGAAGCGTACGGGGGGATGAATTCAGATTTCCAACTCAACGTACCTCGTCAGCATTATAGTGCTGTCTCTTACTTCTGCCCCAAACGGCCTTCTTGTCTTCATCTTCTTCCTCCTCATTGTGCATTTCGTCTTCTGCCCCACCAATTTTCGCCCGCAAAAACTTTTGCTGTCTTGCAACTACAAACAATGCAAACAACAATATGGACATTGAACTTTAAAAGTGGAAGTCAATATCATTAACAAAAACCAAGTATTTTTCCACTACATGAGGTCATTACACTTTTAAAAAGGAGTGAATCATCATTAAGGGAAAATGAACCAAGGCAATGGCGTACAAGATATTTTACTCTCTCCTTTTTCACAGGCAATGAAGAGGATGAAGAAGTAAAGAACTGAATGCAAGACTTCTTGGGTTTGGTAAATTGATCATCACTAGGCCAATCATCTTGCTCCTATCAAGCAATACGCTGAATGGTTGCCCACCATTAGAATAGGTCATTCATAGGAGACATTATACATGTGGAGCTACCAGTTATGAACCAAAATGACTTCCCTTACAGATAACTGTAACAATTACCATCCATCTTATTATCATAAAAGAGGATAGATTGAGTGTCCCCAGCATGGCAGCATGTGAAATTGATAATAGAAGAGCATACTGCTATTGGTTGCTTTACCGGTACATTCTATTATGGCAGGCTTGGCGAAATCAGAGGATATTTTTCCTCTCCACACAAATTCACGAGGAGATTATGAAATGATAGCAGAGCTCCCTAAAAATGTTCCAATATATCATATTCAAATGAGATCATATTCCATCACTTTTATTTGATGTTACGACATCACAAATTCACCAGTAAAGGTTTTACCGTTGAAATGACATGAACAGGCAAACCAGAGTGAAACACAGAGCAAACCAACTCTTGAAGACTGGTTAAAAATTAAACAGCTATTTTTAGGCCAATCTCATCAATAACTAGCACCTAATTCCCATAATACCAGACTCAACACAAGAAAACATGCACTTAGACTGCAATTTCAGAGTTCTTCATCTACTAGCAGTTAACACATTTACTCTCAAGGACTTCATGGCCAACAAGACTTCCAATTTTCTAACCAGAATTATTGACTGCAGAGCTTAAGGCAACTTAGCTTCAGATATTAAATGTTGAGCAGGTATGACAACTTACTCCAGAGAATTAGGAACTCTCTGATGAATTGGCATGTAGAAAAGGACAACTTCGGTGGGCAGTAGTAGCAACTCAAGAAAAGCAAAATAACTCGAGACAATCTTACTTTTCGCAGCAAGCCCAGGCAATTGAGCGTCATCATCTCCATCCTCCCATCCTCTTCGTCTTAAAAGAAATTCCAAGACACCATATTCCATTAAATTCTCTTTCCAACAAACAAGTATTGGGGATCGACTAATAATTTCGAAGCACTGATATATAAATGACCAGTAGAAGTCCAGAATATTAAAAGTACTAATCATTTAATGAGAACATCAGAAAGGAAGTCTCTCATGCATGTTAATTTCACGACAGTTCACCAGCTAATGTGAAAAATGTAAAGAAAAACCACAAAAGAAATGCCTTATGCAAGGTCACATCACCTCAAAAAGATAACTGTCACAAGACGAGACAGTTCGATCCACACAAATATTCAGACGCAAATCTCATGCAAACATTTATTTAATTATCACTACATCCCTTGAAAACCTTCCCCACTATGCGCTAAACAAAATTCAACTCTGTTCCAAACCAAGTCTCACTGGATGAATTATACCAAATCTACATCAAAGGGAATTTATGTACCTTAAAATCAAAGACAAGCTGTTCATTGTCACCATCTAACTACCCAGCATCACTACAAATGTTCGGCGGCTCAACATATTAGAACAAAAGAAAAAGCTTTTAGGGAAATCAAAGCTAGAACCTACACCTATATTAGACACCCCTAAATTCCAAGGACTTATTATTAAAGACACCCCGGACCAACCTACTATTAACACCTTAACCAAACCCTCTAGTGACTCTGATAATGAATCAGCAGCTAAGGTTAACAGATTCAATTGAAGACAACCCCAAAAACTTTATTATAGTAGAGCTACCCCACCTGACATTGCCCAAGAAGAGTCTTCGCAAAAAATACAAAATAAATACTCTCCATACACCATTTATGAATGGTTTGATGTGTAGCCGAAACCAATATCATGAATATTCTTAATAACATGGTAATGCTTGCTAATGCCTATAAAACACAGCAAGATGTTTCTAATCATGTTGTTGCTAATCTTCTAGTTGCTAGATTTATTAGACAACTAAAAGGTTGGTGGGATAACTATTTGACCGATGAACAAAAAATACAGATTTTAACTGCTTATAAAATAGACGATTTCGGACAACACATGGATGATGATCAAGGACATCTCATCCAAGATGCGATGAATACTCTTATTTACTCCATTTCACAACACTTCATAGGAGACCCTTCACATATTAGAGATAGAAACCAATATCTCCTATCCAATATGCGTTGCAAATCTTTAGGGAGATTTAGAGAATACAAAGAATTTTTCCTTCAAAGAGTTCTTGTCAGACTTGATTGCAATCAACCCTTTTGGAAAGAAAAATTCTTGGCCGGTTTACCGCAAATTATAGGTGACCAAGTTAGATATAGAATTAGAGAAGAATACAGTGGCCAAATTCCTTATTATCTTCTTTCATATGGAGAAATAGTCTCCTACATTTACAGACAAGGAACACAAATGTGTAATACAATCAAATTACAAAAACAATTCAAGGAAGAATAATTCCTCACCAATAGAAGCCTAGGAGACTTCTGTGCTCAATATAACCCCTCTTATAATGAAAAAACAAAGCCAAAATGTAAAGGGACTTGTCTTTCTGAAAAAGAAACAAAGAAACATCGCAACAAACCCCAACCTCATAGGAATAAACGTAGACACAATATTAACCAGAATAAAACTCAGACGGATAAGAAAAATTTTAAAGACATCAAATGTTACTCTTGCGATAGAAAATGTCATATTTCAAAATATTGTAGGATTAACAAAAAAATTGAATGAACTTTCTTTAGATGACAATACTTTTTACTAGCTAAACAACATCCTTATAAAAAATGGTGATACTTCTTCTGATGAACTTCTTGAGGAAGAAGGTCTTCAGATTAATGAAATAGAAACCTCTTCTGATTCTAATTATGAAGACGTCTCTCCTGACAAAACTATTCCTGAAATAAATATGTTAACAAAAGAAGAAGAATTTCTCCTTAGCACAGCTGACAAAATAACCGACCCTGAAGCCAAAAAAGAATACTTAGATAGACTTCATTCCTCGATGAACATTGTTACTAATTCCAATACTTCTTATAATCTAAAAGACATTTTAAATAGAAACAAAAAAACCCCAGTCTAGGCCTATAAATATTAATGACCTTCAAAATGAAATAAAACAATAAAAATTAGAAATACAAGCCTTGAAAGCAACACAATTAGAAATGAAACAAGAGATTTTCTGCTATAAAATCCCTTGTCATAAAATGAAAGACAAAATTAGAAGAACAAAACGAAATCACCAATACTTCTGACACTTCGGACCCAGCCTTTCTTATGTTATTAACAAAAATAACATTTAGGAAATGGATAATAAATATAATGATAAAAATCAACAATTAGTATATTATTGAAATAACAGCACTCTCTGATACATGAGCTAATCTCAATTGTATCAAATAAGGCCTTATTCCAACAAGATACTTCGATAAAACTTCTGAATCTCTAAAATCAGCCTCAGGAGACAAATTAAATAACCAATACAAGTTGCCAGAAGCCCTAACAATAAAAGACCAAATGTCTTATAAAATATCTTTTCTTTTAGTTAAAAACATGAGACAACAAGTTATTCTTGGAACACCGTTCATCCAATTGATCCAACATTTTACAGTTACTAATGAAGGCATTGAAACTCATGCTCTAAATAGAAAATTCACTTTTAACTTCATAACAAAACCACATAAAAGAAGCCTTAATATTTTACAAGAACACTCTATTTCAGAAATAAATTGTTTGATAAAAGACAAAGAAAACCAGCTCGAATTCTTAAAAGAAAATTTAGAATTCAAAAGAATAGAAGAAAATCTTATAAAACCAAACATCATAGAAAAGATAGCTTCCCTACAAAAACACATAGAAAAGACTATATACTCTACTTTACCCAATGCTTTTTGGGGAAAAAAAAAAAAGCATATTGTTGATCTTCCTTATGAACAAGAATTTTCTGAAAGCAAAATACCTACAAAAGCCCGTCCTACACAAATGAATCAAGAAGTTCTAAAATTTTACCAAACAGAAATACAAGATCTCTTAAATAAAAAACTTATAAGAAAAAGCCAATCATTTTGGAGCTGTTCTACCTTCTATGTCAATAAAAATGCAAATTTAGAAAGAGGAGTTCTCAGATTAGTTATTAATTATAAACCTCTAAACACAGCCCTTAGATGGATAAGATATCCAATACCCAATAAAAAAGATTTGCTAAATAGATTATGTAGATCAAAAATATTTTCAAAATTTGACATGAAGTCGGGATTTTGGCAAATACAAATCAGTGAAAAAGATAAGTACAAGACAGCTTTTATTGTCCCTTTTGGCCAATACGAATGGAATGTTATGCCATTCGGTCTTAAAAATGCCCCTTCAGAATTCCAAAGAATCATGAATGATATCTTCAATCCTTATTCAAAATACATCATAGTCTATTTAGATGATGTTCTAGTTTTTTCCTCTAATATAGAACAGCATTTCAAACATCTTTCTACCTTCATAAAAATAATCATACAAAATGGATTAGTAGTCTCTCCTACCAAGATTGCACTCTTCCAGACCAGGATTAGATTTCTAGGTCATTACATCCATTTAGGCACCATAACTCTCATAGAAAGATCAATCTTATTTACTGATAAATTTCCAGATGAGATTAAAGACAAGACTCAATTACAAAGGCTTTTAGGTGGCCTTAATTATATTATAGATTTCTTTCCTAATATAAATATTCTTTGCAAACCTTTACATCAAAGATTACGAAAGGATCCTCCACCATGGACTTCAGTCCATACTGACATTGTCAAACAAATAAAGATTCATGTAAAAGAAATACCATGCTTACACCTAGCTGACCCTTTTGCTTTCAAAATAGTATAAACATATGCTTTAGAATTAGGATACGGTGGCATTCTCAAACAAGTCAATAACAACAAAGAACAAATTGTTCAGTTTATCTCAAAACATTGGAATTCCACCCAACAAAATTATTCGACAATCAAAAAAGAAATACTTGCTATAGTTTTGTCTATATCAAAATTCCAAGGAGATTTATTAAATCAAAAATTTCTCTTGAAAATTGATTGCAAATCAGGCAAAGACATTTTACAAAAAGACGTATTAAACATTGCATCAAAACATATTTTTGCCAGATGGCAAGCCATACTTTCATTATTTGATTTTGACATTGAATTTATAAATGGTTCTTCAAATTCATTACCGGATTTTCTCACAAGAGAATTTTTACAGGGGATACCATCATACCAAGATTCAAAAAAGACAAAAAAGACAAAGGCAAAGCTATAGCCGAAACCTCCAATACACCGCCAAAGCCAACAGGCTTGACACCCATCAAGACATAGCTCCAAATGGCAAAAAACAATAAGTCATTTCTACAACAATACCCAATACCAAATACACCTTCAAGAGAAAAACCCATACAAGCCTTTGAACACCAAGCCTTTGATCACCTAACTACCATACTACCCAAAGAAACACTACTACAACTGGCCCAATCTTTACAAAAAAACAGTAAAGAAAGAGCCATCTAGTGCCATTGAGATAAGCAACAAACCTTCTCCACTTGTTATACAAAAACAAGCGGAATACAAAAGAATTTCAAATGAGGTGGTCATTAGGCCACAGGCAATCTCTCATTCTCAAAGATCAAAGTTTTTTCCCAAAATATCTTTTCAAAAAATACTGACTGTAGAAGATGGATTCTACGATAATGATCCAATCAATTTTGCAAAAAACATCTTTCCAAGAAATTGGCTTTTCAAACCTCATAATACAAATAAAACTCTCGATTATTATGAACAGATCTTAGTGGAGACAGAATCGGCAAGGTTCACTCACTTTACCGACAAAAATAATACAGAAAACATCATATACTCCAATATATCCATCAGCTAAGTCATACATCCATCTCACTGGGGAGATTCACCTCATACACCCAGAAAATTCCAAATTAGACTTACCCAAAGTCTACCATACTCCTCCTCATATACCTACTAGGACTATCAACAAGCCTGGTGGAATGTATTCTACAGACAAAATACAAATTTCCAGCATACTTGGTTAGTATTTTTCAAAAACAACTTCCCAAGACAAAGCCTACCAAACTGGTTTAACTCTTGGTGGGATTTCTTTGATCCTTTGGACATTATACTACATCCCACAATTACTCAAGGATACCAAATATTTCGCAAACACTTTGTACCAACCCAACATGATTTAAGGTTCTCATGCCTTATGCATTTTTTCATAATATTCAAAATCTCATGGGTAATAGCATGGGAGTTCAAATACAATACATCCACTAACTTAGTACCTGTACTTGTTTGAAAATACAAAACAAAATGATGGGACGGATTCAAACACCTTGAACAAGGATCCGAGATTGTGGTTAAGACATGGCTAAATAACTAGAAAAATCAAATAACCACAGTCCCATCAAATACATCTTTTCTACAAGAGAAATCCATTGCAAGTGCAGCACTGGCTGCAGTCCAAAGCAAGGAGGAATACTGCAACATCCTCAGAACAATGCTCTCAGAAATGGAAGGATCACAATGTGGATCTTCCAAATATCAAGACAATACAGATTGATCCTCACAGTCACATCACAGTGGAAACATGAATAAAGATGACTGCTACGGTATCAACCTAGACAGAGATTAAGCCAAAACATCACATGCAGACACTATTACAGCAACGCAAAGACTATACACTGTAGCAAGATAGGCATACATTGTTCACTATTCACTCAGTACTATTCACTTTACACTGTTCAACACTGTAGCACCTCCTATAAATACACTATCTCAACACAGAAGAAGGGAACTCGAAATTTTCAGATCTCTCTTCTCTCTTCTTCCTCCTCACCCTCTTGTAAACCTTCATCCTTTCAACCCTCAAGCTTTCTTACATTGTAACCCCTGGTTTCAAAGTAAGTTTTTCAAATACATAGTTTTATACAGGGTTATTAACTTACATGATAGTTGGTTAATCATTTCTTGTAATACAAACATCAATACTCACTGGAGTGCGGATTATCGCCCTAGTGGATGACTTAATGCTTTAGTTTATGCATCCTTCAATACATGTAATTTCAATTTTATATAATACAAGTTCATATCACCTTCATGGTTGGTTTTTTTTTATACATACTCTTGCTTTATATTTTATATATTGCCTTTGGCCTTTATATTATTTTTAATTCTTGCAATTTTATTTAGTTTTATACAGTCTTCATACATTCTCAGTTCTTATAGATCTGATACTATAAAGGGGTTAGGATCGGAGTACTATATGAGAAAACAAAAAAGTATAAGAGATTAATAGTGTGTGTGTGTATATATATATATTGTTATTCAATTTTTTTTAATGGATTGGAAGAAGAGGGAAATAAGAGAAATCTTGCTGCCTAAGAAGCCTTGACACCTTCCAAGAGCCTTCGTGTCATATTCGATAATTCGACACATGTCTAACACGCTCCAACATGCTTTGACAATTTCCGACATGCAGTCAATGAGTGTTGAAAAATCTAATGCGTGGTCAACTTTTTTCGACATACTCCGACACATAAATCCAAAATTTTGATAATGAGTCCAAAATTCTGACATGCGATTCCCACATGCACGGAGTTAATTTTGAAAATTTTTAATACTTGAGGGATCAAAATATAGATATATGAAGCAGAGTGACAAGCCTCACACTTATTCTTCGCGGATGACGTCTTCCTTTTCTGTAAAGTCGACTTGCCTTCGGTGGAGCGCTTCAAGGAAGGTCTCCAAATATTCTCGGAGTGGTCTGGTTTGTATCCAAACACAAACAAGAGTGAGATCTACATTGCAGGAGGATCACCTACCTTAAGGGAGCCTATCGTTCGGCACCTCAAGGTTCCCATCATCACCTCTAGGCTCAGCAATGCATATTGCTGCGTACTTGTCAACCACATTATAGCAAGGATTTAATCTTGGACTCATCGCTTTCTATCCTTTGCCGGCCGTCTGCAAATGATAAGGTCAATCCTTTATGCCATCCAAGCATACTGGACTAGTGTCTTCATTTTACCTATGGCTATGTTGGATCAAATTGAACAAATCCTCAGACAGTTTCTATGGAAAGGACCAGAGTTGGGTAGAGGGGGTGCGAAGGTTTCCTGGGAGGATGTCTGTTGCCTAAAAGAGGAGGGGGGCCTTAGCATCCGAAGGCTTCATGAGTATAATAAGGCCACCATGCTAAAACATATTTGGCTTCTGTTCTCGGAGAAGGAATCATTATGGTGCAAATGGGTTCACTCGACCTTTTTAGAAAGGACGAACTTTTGGGTGGCCAAAAAGTCGACATTCTACTCGTGAGCTTGGAAGATCCTCCAACTCAGGACTGAATTTCGAAGCTCCTTCTATTGGAGGATTGGGGATGGCCGATCAATGTCTCTTTGGTTTAATAATTGACATCTAAAGGGTCCCTTGAACTTGCATTTTTCGGACCCAGCCATTTATGGCTCTGGCCTTTCTAGGTAGGCGACAGTGGCAGATCTTAACACCAACCATGGCTTGACGGTCAAGATGGTCTTGGATTCTTGGGGGCTTCCCCTACCAGTCCTTGGCTAGAACTCGGATCGTTTTAGCTAGAAGGGGAACACTTCTGAGCTTTTCACGATGGCTTCGGCTTGGGAGATCATTAGGAGGAAGAAGGCTCGGGTCTTCTGGCATGCGTTCATCTAGAACAACTTGATCACCTTGGAACCTCTGGCTTATTGCCAGACGCAAGCTTCCTACCCAACTCTATCATTATCTCATGGTAGGATAGATAGTGCCATGTGTCCTTTTTGCAATGAGGTGCTGGATTCTATCGATCACCTATTTTTTGTATGTCGCATCACTACTGGCATTGCCTTCTTTTGGGCTACGAGATGCAACCTTCCATGGCGGAACATATCGTGGGTTGAGAATCTCAATTAGGCCGTTTCTTTTCTTGCGAGCAAGGACTTCTATAAGTGCATTGCCCGGTTCTCTTTTGGTGCTCTCTGTTATTTTATTTGGAAGCACAAGAACAACATCCTCTTTAGGGAGCAGAACTTAGCCATTCCAGAGGTGAAGAATCATCTCTTTAAAGTCGTCAGATACAAGGCCATCACTTTCAGGAATGTGCACGATACTTTCGGAAACAGGAGGCTGCAGCATAGCTAGGGTATCAATTCGATTATCTTCTCTGCTGGGGACTATCCTGCTTCCGTAGGGCCTTAGCTTGTTTTGATTGCTGAATGGCTGGTCTCGCCTATCTCCTTGGTGGCTCTTCACTTTTGACGTCTTTGAGTATAAGTTTTTGGCATTGAACTTTTGTATATTTTGTTCAAAGCTCAATATATTCTTACCTTTTACCAATATATATATATGAAAAAATAATGGAAATAACAAAAATAAAGGAGAAATAAGAAAATTCTCACTCTCAAATTTCTTAATTATGAGTTGACGATCGAACACCCCTCTTTTTGTTGGCATCACTCTACCCCTCGTGGCCTACCCCACCAGCTATCGCAATCGCCTTCCCCTCAGACCAACTCACCCCGACCTCACCTCTACCAGGTTTGTTTCTATACCCTTTTTGCGGCATGATTTGGTTGATTGGGGTCTTGAAATTTTCTCTAAGGGTCGCGTATCTTGTGCAAACCTATCTAACTATGTTGTCTAGCAGCCCTTTTTGGAGATCCCATGTTGTTGTATGGTTACATTTGGGGAAAAATGTCAGACAGGATTGACGTTTGCCGTGAGGAGTCAAATTTGACCGGAACTTGAAATTTGAGTAGTTTTGTTACTTGCGGAATGAGATCTGATTAGGAAATTCTATCTTTTTGCTAGTTTGAGATTAGTGATTTCGTGATCCAATTGTGTGTAGTTGGCTCATGGTAAGAAAGATTGATAAGGATGAAGTAGAAGGGACTCAATATTTGTATGATTCATAGATTCGTAAAAGTAGACTTAAAGTTGTGATTTTTTTTCCTTCTTTCCGCCTATTGCAAGCATCCCTTGCGAGTTATCTCTTTTGGTCTATATTATTGGCTTGTGAGTTATTTCTCACATTATCGATGGGAAATTTAGTGATTTCCTTCTCTTTTGGTTGTACTTTGAGAGTTCTTGTCCTGAATTTTCATTTTTCTCGAACCTTGTTTTGCAGAGAAGCTCCAAGCTAGTCTTTATTAAGAACTCCAAACTTTGTATGGGACTATAAGAAATCTCACTAATTTCCGAAAAGTGAAGCACAATGCACAATGGCTCTAGCAGCAAGCCCATTGGTACTTACACTAACATAGAGATGGGAGCCATGCACTCCCGGGCCACCCAATCTATCCCCCAATGTGCTGGATGAAGTCTTGAAGATGGGATCCATGTGTGGAAGCACTTAATAGTCTTTTTTTTAAAAGATCGTTTCTTATGAGCCTAAATTTCCTTTTGACATCATTGGGCCAGTTTAGAGATCAAAAGATAGTGAAAGCAAGACAGAATCCTTTTGGTTTAGACGCAAGCAGAAGACTACGATTGCCCCGAGGGAATCCTCGTCTCATGATTTTGCTCCTAACAACATTGATATCGAGAAGGGAGGGACACACTCCTTGGATCATGTTCGCAGTTGGCAATCATCTCATGGTTTTGCTCCTAACAACATTGATATCAAGAAGGGAGGGACACTCTCCTTGGATCATGTTCGCGGTTGGCAGCAATTGATGATCTACTGCGGTTGGTAGCAATTGACGATCTAGCTATATCTCTTGTGGGTTATCTAATGAGCAACGGTTCTTCATCGCCAGCTAAGGACGTGGTCTTTTATGTTCTCATGTTTCTTTACGTGCTTGGCTAAATTTCCTTTTGACATCATTGGGCCAGTTTGGAGATCAAAAGATAGTGAAAGCAAGACATAATCCTTTTGGTTAAGACGCAAGCAGAAGACTGTGATTGCCCCAAGGGAATCCTCGTCTCATGATTTTGCTCCTAACAACATTGATATCGAGAAGGGAGGGACACACTCCTTGGATCATGTTCGCGGTTGGCAGTCGTCTCATGATTTTGCTCCTAACAACATTGATATCGAGAAGGGAGGGACACTCTCCTTGGATCATGTTCGTGGTTGGCAGTGATTGATGATCAACTGCAGTTGGCAGCGATTGACAATCTAGCTGTATCTCTTGTGGGTTATCTAATGAGCAACGATTCTTCATCGCTAGCTAAAGACGTGGTCTTTTATGTTCTCGTGTTTCTTTACGTGCTTGGCTTAGCTGGTCTTGGAGGTGCTCCCAAAATCATTGAAAGTTATGCACGTATACAAAAATAAGATTTTTGTGAGACTTGGAGGGTTGGTGTTTGACTGGTCACTTTAAAAGTTGGAGCCAATTTAGCACTTCTATTCCCGATTAATTTACAGATGATTTATAGAGATCCATTAGTCGATGTATATCGATTAATCAATGTCATCATGATGATGACGATGATGATGATTGATTTGGGATGAACTAATCAAGACAGAGTATGACTGGTATAAGAAAGATTTTTGGGTGATTAAAGGATTTCTCTCAAGTTAGCTTTACTCACACTCGACTCACAAGATCGTAGAGAGAAAAAAAATGAATTCTAAAGAGAGAATCTCTAAATTGTATTTCACTTGGATGTCACAAATGAGGAGAGGAGGCCCTTATTTATACAAGTATGGGTTGAACCATAGCCGTCGATCTCTTTTCAATTTGATGGCAGAGATTATATCTCCCAACTACCCTGACTACCGCAATTACAATATCGCCCGCTCCTGAGTCTTCTAGAAGCTTGAGTAAAACCCTAAGGCTTCAGCAAATAGGTTGAGAGTTGCTCATTCATGGATCGGTCATGGGCTTCGTTTTGAGAACCTCTTGGACCATGCATTTCTTTGGGCCATGACTCTAGCATGACCGTGTGACCGTACGGTCAAAGGATATCTTCAAAAGTTTTCTTTCTCTAACACGAGTGTGTGGAAATTGCCAAGAAAAATACATGTATTTTTCCCTCGAAAATGTGTGACCGAGGATTCACCATCTGTTTTCCGAGTAATGGTACGGTTACCCAATCATTTTCCAAGATTTTTTGTTTAGGCTGGTCCATCCACGATATGGAGAAACAATTAACTTAATTTCTAAAAGGTCAGACAGAGGACCACCTAATTGGAGAAGCAAAGTTTGACTAGACTTTTCTTTCTTTGCCAACTAAGAAAGCTGCGGCACTTTTATTATTATTTTGCCGAGTTTAGGTTCTCGGCCAATTTCAACACGCAACCCTCGCCGTTGGCCAATAATTATTATAAGTCGACCTAAGTACAATCTTTTTATGGATTGGCCTCGCGCGGATTTCTACTATATATATATATTTTTTTTTTTTTTAAACAGCTCAAGTGATAGTATGATAATAATTCTGGAAGGATTCAAAGCAAGCTCTAAAAAGTGACAATACCATAAAAATCCTGAAATCAATATTATGAATGAGAAGCTTTTCATGTTGCTCCTGGAAGGTCAACTCGGGTTGAGCTTCAAGTGTTGGCTGAAGCTGGATTTAAGCCAGAGGATGATCTTGGTGACGAACATGGGATCTTGAGGCTAATGGAGGTGCCGACTCTGAGGACAGTGAATCTGAAGAGTCAGCAGATGAGTTTTACAAGCAAGTGAAGTAGGAACGAGCTGCAAAACTTGCCGCTAAAGCAGAGATGTACTAAAGATTTGTTTTCTGTTGCTCGTCCAATATTTTCCATCTTGATCTTAACGCGGTCCAGAAAAGTGAATATTAGGCACCCATTTTCATCTATCAATTACAACTTATGTTTTAAAGAGTAAATTTATAGTTATGTGCTGGGGATAGAACAACGAGATCCGAGAAACTTCTCTAGTCATGTATGAGCTCCATGAATGTACCTATTTAAGATTTGTGTTTTTTCTCCATTTCTATTTCTTGAAAATTTTTCTTAGACATTTGATATCAAGGATTGAGACCTTTACTTACAAGGAAAAGACCTAACATTGAACAATCGTTTCGAATGAAGACCAATTCTTATTATCAATTATAAAGTGGAAAATAATGTTGTGTGAGTGTACTATGTGTATTCATATAAACAAATCATTTCTTTCTTTTAAAAGGACATCGAGCTTTATCGAGCAGCTTCATTTAGCTAAAACTATATTTTTATGAGTTTTATTTGCATCATGAAATAAGAAAGATGTTTCATTGATCTTTTTGCTACTTTTTACTATAGATTATTTAAATTTCTAACAATATATCAGGAAAAGGAAAGAGAACTTTCGAGGAGGGTGCATAGCATTCTGGATCTAATTAAAAAGTAGAAACCAAATGAAGATTAAAGAAAAGAAGAAATAGAGCTACCAATGCATCAAAATCAGGGACCTATGGCTTCCAAAATACACGAGTTTTCTTCTTCTTCTTCTTCTTCTTCTTTCTTCTTCTTCTTCTTCTTCTGACGAAATAGAGCTACCAAAATCAGGGACCTATGGCTTCCAAAATACACGAGTTTTCTTCTTCTTCTTCTTCTTCTGAGTTTTCTTCTTCTTCTTCTTTCTTCTTCTTCTTCTTCTTCTTCTTCTTCTTCTGACGAAATAGAGCTACCAATGCACGAGTTTTCTTCTTCTTCTTCTTCCAAAATACACGAGTAATTCCATCCTTTGATGCGTCTACAAGAATCTAGCAATTCCATCCTTGCCTGAAACAGTCGATGGAAAGCGCCATGTCATTTATCAGGTGAGCCTGCATAAAATAGTCCTGATCAGTTACATTAACGTTCTTAGCTACTCGTTGCCATAGTCAAAGATTTAACTTTTGCCGTGAAAATGCTTTAGATGGAGAAAAATAGAGGACCGACACGTAATCGGAAGAAACAAATGAAAAATCTGACCAGGAAGTATCGGGTGAGTTAAGAGAATCAGCTTGTTGATGTATATTCTCAGGTTTAACTTTTGATAAATCCTGGAATTTATGTTTCATTTCGTGTGCAGACTAAGCATGAGAAGGCAGTGGTCCAACGAAAAGGGCAAGTTCGGGAGATCAGGAAGCCTTCTGGACCTTATGGTGGGGAAACATCTGGTATTAATGGAGGAATTAGTCGATGTATTACATTCAAAAGCTACTTTGGCTTAAAATTTGTCGCGTTGACCTTGGATCCTGCCGCTAATTGGAGTTGAGATGAGTATATAGTCAAGTGACTAAAATGCAATAGAATCGGTTTGGGTCTATCAGGGAGGTAATGCCTTGGCAGATGCATGTTCCTGTTATTGGCAGGCCAGTTTTGTTAATTTAATTATCTTCAGCAATTGTGTTCAGACTGGAGTTGGTTTTCGACAGCAGAATATTGAGCAAGAACGCATTGAGAAACAAGAAGAAAAGGGAGAAACGATTCATGATATGATAGTTAATATGAGTTTCATGTCTAGAATCTTGGTCACCAGTTTGACTTCCCGCGCATAAACAAAACGGGGCCACAGGGAAAAACAATGGCGTAATGCCTTCTGGCATTTCCTTTGGAGTGGAGCTAATCCAATGATGCCGGTATTGGGCTTTTGAATGAAGATTGGAAGACTAACTTGCGAGGACATGATTAGAGTAGTTCTTTGCTCTCTGTTTGCTGTTCTCTAAAGTTATTGTGATGAGAGGTAATGCGGTTCGAAACTAGGAACTTCTACTCTTCAAATAATGTGATGAGAGTACACTAGGCAAGGGTGGACTCACCGTTGGCCAGGAAGGCCTTGGCGAGGCCGTCGCGACCTCACCAAATTTGGGCGATGCCACCTTGTGGCCAATGGCTAGGCGGCCCTCAGCCATCTAGGCGAGAGTGTCACAGCCAGCGAGGGTCGCTGGTGACCCTCACCAGCCTTTTTTTTTTAAAAAAGCAAAAGAAAAACAAGAAAATTTTTAAAAAAATTAAAAATAATAAAAGATTCATGTAGGATGATTTGCCAAGAACTGCATTCAAGTAGTCGATTTTGCTCTGATGTAACACTCAACTGAGTATAAAATAAGTTTCGCACTCAACAAAATGCCGTACGAAAGTTATGACACTCCTACTATTCTTCTACCAAAGTTCTGTGATAAGTTATAAGATATTGGGCTTGCTTTTTTTATCAATTTGTAGTGGATAACCATTCTGGCAATATTAAAATGAGTTGATATTGTGATATATTTATCCTTGTCGAATGGTCACCTTATATTAATTAGGGTTGATTAATTTTATGGGAAATGTTACTTCGCTGGATACATGATCTCCAATGATTTAATATTGCCTATAGCATGTGCTTTACAGAATCTTAGTGCACTCATGCAGAGTAAATTTATGCATGCGCATAGGCGGTGATTTTCCTATATATTGTGTGAATTTCACTTTCGCAAGGGGATTTGATAATATCTGGCCGTGAAATATAAATAAGTATAACAACTGATATGATACTAGCATATGATTTATGCAATGTAATGATATGGGCTCCAGTCATGACCTATTGACGTGGGGCTTAGGTCCACTTATGCAAAGTGACGTGGGACTTAGGTCCCCTCATATGAGATGACACGGGACTCTGGTCCGGTTACATAATAAGTATAAAAGTGTGGCTAGGTGCATGATATGTTTTGCTCCTTGAGGCGATGCCTTAATTAAGGAGATGAGTCTTTTGGCCAATAGACAGCAAATGATATGAACAAGATCCCCACCCGTGTCTATTAGTGGCTACTATTGCGATACCGGCGCATCACTTTAGCATGTTTCATCCGCAATGCATTTCAAGTGTAGAACATAATAATTGTCGCAACTCTCTTTGAAAGCCACTTTTGAACGATTTATGAATTTCAGTCTCCGATAATATATATAATGTTATATAGTATATGTATACGATTTGGGTCAATCATGAGTAAGGAGTTGATCTGCTACTGCTATGCAGATCTGGTCATCGTGCTTTCTGGGCTTTGTAGCTCACTGATTGTTTTTCTTATTTTTCAGTGTAGCGGTTTTTCTGGGACGGGATAGAAAGAAGAGGTTATCGAGGTTTGGAGGTGACGAGTCGTCTTATCTGGTAGAATCGTTTTTGATATTTCCTAAACTTGTATATAAGCTTGGTTACACGATTTGAAGTACGGAATCCAAGATAGAATCATTTTGGGTGTATATGTCTAAATTTATCAATACGGTAGAATGTTTTGTATGAATATTTATCAATATTGGCCTGACTATTTCTATCAATACATTGCACTGTGATAGAATAATTTTGGGTGTATATGTCTAAATTTTCTTTTGATGATTAGATATTACACTTTTACCTGGACTGTAGCCGTTGTTCTAGTTGATCACTTCCGTATGGAAGGCATTTTATCTCGTAAAATTCTCTCTCTCCCTCTTTACTTTTTGGACCTCTCAACTATCCACTTGGCCATGCCTCTAGTTTAGGTCTATATATAATTCCGACTTACGAATTTTACGTTGTCACCATAGGCTGGCGGATTAATAAAGTGGATGTTTTCGCAAACAAAACATGTTTTCTTTGCTGTTACAAGTATGTGATTGGCATATATATATGAATGCTGATAAATAAAAGCAATTTGAGTTTGTGTTTAAGCCAAATCTTTTTACAACCACAAGATAGTATTAATGTTCTGTGTTTATGTGGTTTCACAATACGGACCTCAAATATTTTTCCTGCTCTAGAAAATGCCACTTGATAGAAATATATTAAAGTACGTATTCTTTTTTAAAGGGAACTGGGCCTGATACATATATACACACAGGAGTATAATTTAACTTAGAGCAATTAGCATGAACCTTGTACAACCTATATATTTTATATATTCTTTCGAGTTAATATCACAAAAATCTCAAATTAGTACACATATAACAAATTTATCTTAAACTAATTAATATTAAGTTGTGAAACTTTAGATCTTTATAAATGAATGAATTATATTTAAAATATGACAAAATATTTAATTATGAAAAAAAGGGATGGCTTATCGTATAAAATCAATGAAAAGGCCAACGGTTGAAGAAGAAGGAAAAACTGGAAAAAAAAAAAAAAGTCTTGAAAATCAGGTCCAAAGCCCAGCCCAAGGAGGTTAGGCCCAATGTACGGAGACGGCAAAAGGCCAACGGTTTCTGTTATTTCACTTTCCTTCCAACCCTAAAAAAAATAAAAGTGAATAACGAAATCAAATATATTTCATGCTGGCCCCGTCGCAGTTGCAGCCGCAGGAGGAAGTGGGAGATTAACAGGAAAAAAGCTTCGGCTTCTTGCGAATTTGGCCTCCTCTGACATCAAAGTCTCAATCCTTCTTTCTGCTTTCCTCAGCTCTCTCTTCGCCGAACGGTGAGTTCGTCGCGTTTTCGTTGAATTAAGTGGCACCTTCATTCAATTAGGGCTGCGCATGACAACCATTCTCTTCCCTAAGAGTTTTTTTTCAGAAATGGTTCTTTTCTATTTCTGCTCCGGGGAATAATTTCTTAGTAAAAGAACCCGTTTGGTAACGACACAAAATTTCTACTCTTAGAATAGAAAAAAAGCATAGAAATGCGTTTAGTAACGCAACAATTTCTTTTATTTATTTATTCATTTTTATTCTTGCCGACGGATCGCCGCCGCCCGCCCGCCGGCTCGCCCGCCGCCGCCGCCGCACGACCGCCCGCCACCGCGGTCACCGCCGCCCTCGCCGGAAGCCCATCGGCCGCCGACGATCGCAGCCGGCGGTCGTCGGCGGCCGATGGGCTTCCGGCGAGGGCGGCGGTGACCGTCGGTGGCCGGCGGTCGTGCGGCGACGGCGGCCGGCGAGCCGGCGGCCGTGACCGGGCGGGCGGGCGGCGGCGCGGCGGCGGCGGCCGGCGGTGACCGGCGACCGACGGCGGCGACCGGCGGCGGGGCCGATCGGCCTCTCCGGCGACCGGTGGCGGCGACGGGTCGGTCGGCCTCCGGCGACCGTGGCGACCGGCGGCGGTGACGGTCGATCAGCCTCCGGCGACCGGTGGTCGGCCGGCGACGGCGGCGGCGGGGGGCGGCGGCCGGGCGGCGGCGGCCGGGCCGGCAGGCCAGGCGGCGGCCGGCCGGTGACCGGCGACCGGCGGCGGGACGGCCGGTCGGCCTCCGGCGACTCGTGGCGGCGACCGTGGCGACCGGCGGCGGCGACGGCCGATCGGCCTCCGGCGACCGGGCGGCGGCCGGGCGGCGGGCGGTCGGCCGGGCGGCAGCGGCGGCCGGCCGGTGATCGGCGGCGGGGACGGTCGGTCGGCCTCCGGCGACCGGTGGTGACCGGGCGGCGGCGACGGTGATCGGCCTCCGCGGCCGGCGGTCGGCCGGCGGCGGCGGCGGGTGGTGGTCAACGGCGGTCAATGGCGGTTAGCAAGAGAAGAATAAAAGAAAAAAATTTACTTATTTCTTAAACTTGTTCCCGGGAACAAGAAGCAACTTTTTTTTACTTCTCATTTCTATTCCAAAACCATTCCCGGGCTAACTTTTTGTTCCCGGAACAAAAACCTAACACGCCGTTATCAAACAGGGTTTCTATTCTTTTTTTTTCTGGGGAAGAGAAGAATAGAAATAGTTGGGCTGGGGATGGTTACCATGCGCAGCCTTAGAGTCGGTTCAGTTTCGCTTCTGTGTTTCTGATGCTTGTAGTGGCAGGAGAATGCATGATAGCTGCTGAAGATTTCACATTTGGTCCTAGTTCTGCGTTGTTTAATCAATCATTTGTAATTGGGTCTGCCACTGAAAGTTTCGTTTCATTCGTTTGTGCTGCAGCAAGAATTCGAAGGACTTGAGCTAGCAAGACCATGGGGAATAGGTCCAGGAGTCAGAAAAAGGAGAAGAGGGGCTCTAAGAGGAGGGCTATCGATGAAGACGTGGCCTGGGAAGACATTGATGACGAAATAGATGCCTGTGAGTTATCTCCCTCGACTGAGTGTCTGCTAATTGGTGCTGCGTGTTCTCTGTCTGTGTGAATGCCAGTGTGAAGTTTGCTGCTTGCTCTTATTGATTTTTTTTATTTGCAGTTCACAAACACAGGGTCGCTGTGCCGCTGAACATTCGTAGCGATGCTGGGTAGTCAGATGGTGACAATGAAGAGCTTGTCTTTGATTTTAAGGTACATAAATTCCCTTTGATGCAGATTTGGTATAGCTCATCCAGTGAGACTTGGTTTGGGACAGAGTTGAATTTTGTTTAGCGCATGGTGGGGAAGGTTTTCAAGGAATTTAGTGATAATTAAATATAAGTTTGCATGAGATTTGCGTTTGAATATTCTTGTGGATCAAAGTGGTGTTGTGACAGTTATCTTTTGGTGGTGATGTGTCCTTTCATAAGGCATTTCTTTTGTGGTTTTTTTTTTTTAAATATTTTTCATATTAGCTGGTAAACTGTTGTGAAATTAACATGCATGAGAGACTTCCTTTCTGATGTTCTCATGAACTGATCATTACATTTAAAATTCTGGAATTCTACTGGTCATTTCTATATAGGTTCTTCGAAATTGTTAGTTGCTCCTTAATATTTGTTTGTTGGAAAGAGAAATGCATGTAGTATGGTTCTTGGAATTTCATCTAGGATAAAGACGATGAAGAGGACGATGAAAGTGCCCAAAGATTGCCCTTTTTTTCTTTCTCTCTCTCCTGGTTTAGTCATGCATATAACTGTACTGCTCACTTACTCGATGTTTGTGAACATATTCCTGTACTGCAATGCATGGGGTTTTTTGACTTTTGTCTACTGTCTTGCTGTAGAAATCTTAGATGCACTACCTTTGGCAGATGAAACAACTTGATAGAAACCTTCTGTCTCACCTTGAAGAGATTGTAAAACAGAGTACTTCAGATGATTCACCTAAAGATGATTCGCCACATCTTAAAAGCACAATGACTTCATGTAGTGGAAAAACGCTTGGTTTTTGTTGGTTATTTTGACTTTGCACTTTTAAACTTCAATTTCCATATTGTTGTTTGTGTTGTTTGTAGTTTCAAGACAGAAAAAGTTTTTGCGGGTGAAAGTTGGTAGAGTGGAAGACGACATGCACAATGAGGAGGAAGATGAAGACAGCACTATGATGCTGATGAGGTAAGTTTGTTGGATATCTGAATCCGTCCCTGATTATGCTTCATTAAGTCGATAACGGGGTCCTGTTAAACTACAAACTGGTCGTTATTTCACTTGTATCAAGTTTTTCTCTTCATAACCTGAACCCCTTTATATTTGGTTTTGAGCGGGCTTAAATTCTGCAATTCTTTATTCGAACTTCAGGCAAGCTCTAGCAATGCGGAAATTCCAGCAGAGGAAGAGGCAGAGGTGTTAAGATTGCAGATGGAGAAAGCAAAATCATTATTAATGGAGGACTTTGGGCTTCAAGAGATTAGTCCAGATGAGACCACATTGGAACCAACTATAGGGGCAGTGTTTTCCGATAACCTTGTTTACTCTGGCTTTAAAGTTGTTCTGAAATGTTTTCTCCCTGGAGGTAGGTGGAGTTTCGAAGTAATAGTGCTATTTCAATTGCAACTTATTTGTGATTCTAGAGGAAATCATGGTTGGGTAGATTTGAATCTGCCGTGCACAAAGGCACTGGAGATGATATTTTAACAGCTTTTGAGGAGGTCAAAAAAGATTTGAATGCACTGTCAAAGGAGGAGCAAATGGATGTTGTATATAGGTATTTACTCTCTTAAAGTGAACTAAAAGCTGCCTTGGTTGATGTGTTGCTATTGGTTATGGAATCACAACTGAATGTAGCAAGAGCTTAATCTTTTGCTGGGAACTTCGGTATGGGAAAACTACATGTACCGGCACAAGGTATTGACCATGAATGTACAATTAATAATGACTATGATCTGTTTTTTATATGGCTCTAGTTTTTCGGGCTCTTTTTGTGTATGGGTTTTCACCCCCTGGTGCCCTATGGTTGGACTTTTTATCTATCAAAAATAAAAAAGGCCTCCAAAGACGGATCTTTTGATGCCTGTTTGTAATTGGTCATGGTACGTTAAAATGCTGCACTATATTTACTCATCATTCTTCACGGTGCTTCCTGGAATTAGAACGTGGAAGCTTATGCAATTTGCATAATCCTTTTTGCATAAAACTGGATAATTTGCCTGTAATTCCACTGTGCATCTTAGCTATTCCTATCTGTCAAGTGGCGATTGTCAGTCCTTTCAGATTCATGAGAACTAGCCACTGAAATTCACTCAGGGTAAACCAATCAAGCCAAATGTTTAGAAGTAGAACTCGGAAACATTTTTCTTCCTTGTTTAGAAAACCTACTAGACAGCATGAAGATTGTTTTGCTATGGCTTTGAAGAAACAAATGAAGCCAATTCGACGAATTGATTCTCTTGATTTTACTTATGAAACGAACATTAAACGCAAATGAAAAAGGAAAAGACAATTGGCAGATTTCTCCTCGTATATCTCACACGAAAAGATGGATACGTATAGAGACTCTGGAAAAGAAATGGATTCTTCGTGTTTCCGGGCAGACGTCCTCATATCGTACCGACTCCCTTTCCATGTGCAAGGAGCTTGATTGTAGGGGATGCTGGGGCGGGTCAAAAGCTGAGAATTCTCTCTATCCAAGTGCAGCTACTGTTTGTGAAGCACCCTCCCGGAGTTCTGGTGAAAGCTATCCTTCTAGGGACCTCCATTACTATGTTCTCATACGCAGGGATACCCCCGTTAGCCGGCTTTTGTAGCAAATTCTATTTGTTCTTAGCTGCTTTGGGTTGTGGGGCTTACTTCCTAGCCCCAGTGGGGCCCGCCTAGAAGAGCCACTCGCTCTGTAGTGTTGTCACACAAGATAAGCACGACGCCGCCTGCTGGCTGGGCGTATCGAAGTTCTCTTCCGGTCAACTGTCCACCCAGTCAAGTGCAAAAAACACAGTAGAAATACACAACGCACGCTGCTGGTGTGCTTCCTGCCCGCGAGGAAAGAAGAGCGACAAGGTTCAGTTCAGACGCTGCAGAGCGACGACCCGGGAGCGGATTCCCCACCGGCAGGGGGACAGGAGACGGCCATCTCGAGGCACATCACGACCTACAGGCAACACCGGCGAGACCTGGGAAGGCAACCCGATTGGGAGTCAGAGGATTCATAGTACCTGCAGCCTTCCGGACTTCATATTCATCATCTTTTGTTGCGGGGGGAAGGGATCTCTTTTCTGCAACGGAAAAAGAACAATGTTTTCCTCCTGTAATATGGTCTTTCAGAGAAGACGTTCCCTTTTTTGATTCCATAGGATTTTTATAAGCCACCTCGTTGTTGGGAAAATAATTTGTCAAGCTAGATGAGGAAGACATGTTAGGCATAAAGGTTAATGGAGACGACCACACATGATAAGAGGAAATGGGTAGGATTGTTGAGACTTGGTGATTTTGCAATAATTGCGACAATGTTGAATGAGAAAAAAATTTGTCCACGAGAAAGAAGCAAATAAAGAAGTGGTTGGAGTTATGAATTCCAAAGAAATTAATAATATATATGTAATATAGTCATCCATTCAGAGATTTTATTCCCGGTCATACTTGATCTTGTTGTATATGGTATTTTCCTGTCAGAAGTTACCTGCATCCAATCCTACTCCTTAAGTTAATAATTGAAACATAAAGGATATGTATGAAGTAAATTCCCCTGCATTGAACCCCCGTCCCCTGCATTGAATGAAAAATTTGTTTAAAAAATTAAAAGAAACTAAAATACCGGAGAAAGGGAAAATGTACTTTACATACTTTATGTTCCTGCCTCTTTATTTTATAAAATGTTTTTCTTGCATTTATGCTCCAGAATTGGTGGCACTGCTGTCTGAGCTGAATGATGCAGTTAAAGAGCTTGAAAGCAGAATCAATCCTCTTCTAAGCAAGGTATTTATTCCTCTGTCAAAGAGGCACGTGCTCACAGATGACTTGTATTTTGAATCTCTCTAGTTTGGATTGATTTCATTCAAAATTTCTTCAAGTTCTCTTGGCATAAATTTAATTCTCTACACCGATCACTTTGAAGGTCCCTAAGAATGATCTCACTAAAGGGGATGAATTGTAGCTATTCGATATTTTCTGTTTGTGCTTTTGTTTGAATGCTTTGGTGTCTCGCTTTGAAGTTTTGTTGGCTTGGGTCTTTAATGTTTTTTATTGTTTGAGCTGTATTCCTGTATTATTTTAAGTCCATTTGGCTTGTATACAGCATTTTTTTCTTTATTACTTGCTGTCTACAGTTTGTGTTGAATGTGGAATCTGCAGCTCATATTTTCTTGTTGTTCGGCATGTGTCTTCTATTTTATGAAGGTTAAAAAGAGGGAAAGTACAAGGAAAGGAGGATCACGCCATGTGGAAGTGAAGCAGATTCTGCTGCTGGCCTAGTGCCAAGCAATTGCCTTTTATTTCCTCCTTAAGTCTGAGGGACAACCAGTTCGTGATCATCCTGTCATAGCTCGACTTTTGGAGGTCAAAGGCTTACTGGAGAAGGTATTTAAAGAAGCTCTATGTTCTTAATGTGTACTAGTGATCTTATCTATAAATCTGCAGCAGGTGCATGCTGTGTGGCATGCTGATGAATATTGTTGTTAATTTTCAGCCTACTATATGTTTCAACAGCACAAGTGATAGTATCATAATAATTCTGGAAGGATTCAAAGGAAGCTCTAAGTGACAGTACCATATTAGTCGTGAAATGAATATTATGAACGAGAAACTTTTCATCTTGCTCCTGAAATCATATCGAATATTTTGCCAAGGAGGGATGAATGAGAAACATGAGCTTCAAGTATTGGCTGTAGCTGGATTTAAGTCAGAGGATGATCTCGGTGATGAAGATGGGAATCTTGAGGCTTATGGAGGTGCTGACTCTGAGGACAGTGAATCTGAAGAGTCAGCAGATGAGTTTTATAAGCAAGTGAAGCAGCAACGAGCTGCAAAACTTGCCACTAAAGCAGAGATGTATTCAAGGTTTGCTTTCTGTTGCTCATCCAATATTTTCCATCTTAATCTTAATGTGGTCCCAGAAGAGTGATAGTAGGCACCCATGTTCATCTATCAATTACAACTTATGCTTTGAAAGGTATATTAATAGTTACATGCTGGTCTAGAACAAGGAGATCCTAGAAATTTCTCTGGTCATGTATGAGTTCCGTGGATGTGTACCTATTTAAGATATGTTTTTCTCTCCATTTTTATTTCTTGAAAATTTGTCTTGGACATTTGATACCAAGGGTTGAGACCTTCACTTACAAGGAAAAGTCTTAACATTGAACAGTCTTTTGGAATGAAGACCAATACCAATTACCAAGTATAAAGTGCAAAATAACGTGGTGCGAGTGTATAATGTGTTTCATATAAACAAATCATTCCTTTCTTTTTATAAGATATTGAACCTTATCGAGCAGCTGGATTTTAGCTAAAACTTGAACTTACATTTCTCTGAGTTTTATTTGCTATCAAGAAAAAAGAAAGATGTTATATCGATCTTTTTGCTACTTTATCCTATGGACTATTTAAATATCTAACGATATAGCAGGGAAAGGAAAGAGAACTTTCGAGGAGGGTGCATAGCATTCTGGATCTAATTAAAGAGTGGAAACCAAATGAAGATTAAAGAAAAGACGTGAGGGATCTACCAAGGCATCCAAAATCAGGGACCCATGGCTTGCAAAATGTATGATTTTTCTTTTGTTTTTGTGACACATATGAAAACTCAATGGAAATATATAGTGTGATGTCAAATTGAAATTGCTCTCAGAATGTGATCAATTTGTTATTAACTTTGATGCGCCTACAGGGATTCCATCCTTGCCTGAAACAGTCAATGGAAAGCGCCATATCACTTATCGGGTGAACCTGCGTGCAATGGTTCTTTCTGGTCATTTGCGTTAATGTTCTTAGCTACTCATTGCCATAGTCAAAGATTTAACTTTTGCCATGAAAATGTTTTAGATGGAGAAAAATAGAGGACTGATGCCTAATCGGAAGAAACAAACGAATTATGCGAGAAACAAGTACCGGGTGAGCCAAGAGAATCAGCTTGTTGATGTATATTCTCACGTTTAACTTTTGATATTGCCCAAAATTTACATTCATTCCGTGTGCAGGAAGCCTTCAGGACCTTATGGTGGGGAAGCATCTGGTGTTAATGCCGGAATCAGTCGAAGGATTAGATTCAAAAGCTAAATGCTACTTTGGCTTGGAATTTGCCGCACGAACCTTGGATCAACCTACCGCTAATTGGAGTTGAGATAAGGATATAGTCAAATTTCTAAAATGCAAAAAAAATCAGTTTGTGTCCATCAGGGATTGTAATGGACGCTTAGGTGCCTTGACAGATGCGTATTCCCAACATTGGCAGGCCAGTTTCATTAGTATAATTATGTTCGGCCAAGTGTGTTAAGACTGGAGTTTTTCGATTTGAGGCTGCTTTCTATGTCGAAGGCCTTGTATCATTAGCGAGAAATTTCGTCAGAGTTTGGATATTAAAGATTGGAACTTCTTCCATTGATTTTCCTTTTTCTTCAAAGAAGCCAATCTGTACGTCAAGTCTTACTCCCCGCCCAAAGGGATTTTTCTATTCAGCTAGGACTGCATATATTGTCGAATGAAATCGAGCTGAGACTAACTTGATGGTAGAAACAAAACGCAGCATTCATCCTTCCTAAATTTCCCTAAAAAGGCGTCCGTCTGCATTTTCGATCAATCCATGCCATTTTGCCATAATTACCATTAACTTCTATAATTGAATACAGAAATCCCAGCTGATTGCACTAGAGAGAGAGAGAGAGAGAATCGTTAAGTAGAAGAAAAAAGTCACTACATTCTTGTCCTCAGAGAGAGACAGAGGGAAAGAGAAGCATCTCAGACAGGGATAGAGAGGGAGAGGGAGAGGGAGAGAAGCATCTTTAAGAGGAAAGAGGGTGGAGGGGTGGACAGCCATAATTGTAATTTACGGCGGCCTCCATGAGGTAGAAGAAATAAATTTATAAAAAAAAGAAAAGCTTGCTTCATTCAGGAACTAGGTAACCAACGGAGTATTCGGACGTCCCAATCTGGGCACTCGCCAGAATTTGTGCTTCACCAACGATGAACAGACTAGACGGACAGAAGCAGCAACAAAACGTGCTTCACCAACGATGAACAGACTAGACGGACAGAAGCAGCAACAAAACTGCGGCCATGGCAACCAAGGAAGACCATCGGCAAATTCTCGCAGGAAGACCCGCCTTCCCGTGGTGGATCATCAGAAGCGAAACCAAAGCGGACGAGAAGGCAAGGATTATGGACAACACAAGTGCTCTGAAGGTTGATGAGTCTCGCCTGAGGATCGACGTCGGAACAAGGGTGAGGGCATTGCCGACTGCAAAGGTGGCCGTCACGATGAATCTACTCATGCTGGAGGAGGCATCACGAGGAGGAGGAGGAGGAGCATCGATTCGGGATGAACTGGGATGAAGCAGCGGCGTCTTCAGATCCATGGAAGCCACAAACGAGAGGGGACGAGAATAGTTTTGGGATGTCTGAGGGTTCTCAAGAGTCTTGACCGTGGTTTTGATGAGGCCGGTCAACCCACTGACGTGCAAAGAATAATTCTAAACAAAATTTTGAGAAAGAAAGAGGGAAAAAAAAAAGGCCAAGATGCGTCATTCTGACCGACTCCGTTCCGCAATTCCACAATCAAACGCGTCTGTCTGCAAGAAAAGCCAGAGATTATTTCCATGAATATTGTTCGCACCTTCGTACGACTTATAGCAATATAACGAAAAAGGGCGAAGACGCGCAGACGACGAAGACTTCTTTTCGTTTCTTTTCTTAATTTAGTAATCATAGGAATATGCGACGAGACTCGAGAGACGACTAAAGATTGACTCGTCAAGACCCCTATACTCGTCCACCATAAACAACTCAGACGAGAATTAAGTCAAAATAGTAAAAACGGGGCAACAACAACAAAGACGAAGACTTATTTTTCTTTTCTTTTTTTCCTATTATTTTTATATTATTTTTTTAAAGAAAGGAACGCGTGGAGAGACCCGCGATGACTTGGCCGGGCAACCCAGCCCATAAACAGCGTTTGCTTCCTACACAACCCCTGGTCGTCTTCCTTATAGCCCCCATCCATTGCCCCCCTCTCCTTGTCACTCAGAACCATCATCAGCCATGGCGACTTCTTTGGATGAAATCACCTCAGACCCACCTCAGCCTGACCTATCAACTTCTGATCCTAGGCACTGCCGCATTCTTTCTCGCCGTCTCGACGCATATTGCTCGTCCCAGGAGGGAGGCCTGCCATCCGACCATGCCAGGCATCTGAAAGTTGGGTCTGCACCCGACCGGTGAAGAGCTTGCCGAGATCTCGGATGGCAGAGGTAAAGCAGATAATACAAGCAGCACATTCGTTCTTCGGTTTCTTTCGTCGCATTTTTCCCCTTTCCCCTTATATGATGATGGCACGTCACCTCAAGAAACAGATGGGAGATTGTGAGATCCTATCAAGGGAGAGACCGAGTCAATTGACTCACCCATGGATTTCATTAGCTTCACACCAGCTCAATTGTGATTTTTTTTTTTCCCTGGTGTCACTTTATAAGGACTAGGACTAGTAGGAGGGACGTTGCGATTGTCGCCATGAGTTACAAATTGTTAGAACTGAAATCTCTATGGCTCTTTTTTAATGACGTGGAACTCCGCTTTCCTAGATTAGTCTTTCATTAGTTTACATCAGAGATTCTAACGGAAGGACTCACTTGTCTTTTTCAATTGAAACGTTTCTCGCTTTTAGGTTAAGAATATCATGCGACTTTTTTCATTAATTAACTTCCAATTGCATGAACTTCTTGTCCGACCTTTGCAATTACAAAAATTGATCTGCCAATAGTCTGATTGGTCACATCACATCAATTATGTGACATGGGTAGATAATTAATTTTTTCAATAATATACTGGAGCGTTGATGATATACATGCAATTTGTGCAAAGCCACTAGTTCCGTGTCATGTGTAAATATATTCCAATGCACAAGAGTGTTTCAAGGATTGGTAATGCGCTCTTTAAAACTCAATAGTCATAAAGATAAGGCTTAATACCAAAAAAAAAAAAAAAATTCAAACTGGTGCAATCATAACAAATTTACCCTAAATTAATTTTTTAAATATAAAAAACTCAAAATTAATATATTTGTGATATATTCATTCTTCAATTTCTATTAAATTGAATCGATACCACAAAAGCCTACAAACTAATACACCTATGATAGTAAAACTCCAAATTAGTAGACCAGTAAACTACTATGTATCACCAAACTAGGTAATTTAATGATAAAATTTAACGAAAATTAGCGAACGATAAATTTATCAGATGTTTATCAATTTGGAATGTTTTGTTGTCAAAAAATTAGTTTTGAGTAAATTTACCATACCTATACTATTTTGAGATATTTTGGTGGTATAACTCCAAACATAAAGAATGTTTCTTCATTCTCGTCTTCCATATCCAATCCATTTCACACTTCTCCTTTCGGTATTTCAGATCCACGGAGACTGATTGAAGATCGTTACTATTCAATACTCCGTAGGCAGCAACTCCGTCGGACTGGCTCAGTGTCGGCTTTGAGGCAACATGCCTTTGTAGTCGTTGAGAATGATGATGGCCAATTGCCTGGATGCATTTGTGAGGGCGGAACCTGCGGCTGGCAATCCAATCCGCTTCAAGCCCTTGGAGGATGCCACGGATCCATTCTACCTGAGCCACGACGGATCCCGGGTGGTCATAGATCCGAGTTAAAGAGCTCAACAGCGAGAGCAAGACCGTGCTGCCCCCGGCCCCATTCCTGTGACCTGGCTGAGAGGGTTTGTCCCAGGGAAGTCAAAAACAGAATGCGGGATCATGTCTCTCGTGGCGAATTCGATGTTCATGCTGATGAATACACTGTTATCGATATTCTTGGGGTGGGAGAAACGTGCGTCCCGCCAGCAAGATCGCACAGGCCCCACGGTATTTCTGGTGAAGGAACAAGCACAATGCACAATCCCGTCTTTCATGGTGCATCTCCAAGCGGCAATTTTGATAGTCTTGCCCATGAACTTGCCGGATCCATCCCGTTGCAAGGCAGCAGGTGGTCCTCACATGGAACCGCCAAGTCACCTGAAAGCGCTTACGAGCGCGAAACCCGGGGCCTTCAATTCCCTCAAGCCCGTGGAGGCCACAGTACTAATCACCTTAAGCTGAAAACAGTCATAGGTGGTGACGGATCCGGATTGAGGAGCTCGGTGATGAAGGCAAGACCACACGGATCCCTCGAGTACGATGTGCCAACCATGCGGAATGTTTCTGGCGAAGGCACAAGCACAATGGTCTCCGGCGGTGCATCTCCAAACCGCGAGTTTGATGGTTTTGCTCATGAACACATTGACATCGAGATGGGAGGCAGTTGCATGCGGTCCATTGATCAAACACAGCAAGTTCACAGCAGGCCGAGATGGACGATCCTGGGAGACTCGTTGTTGGACGTGATCGTCCAAGGACCTTTTGCTCTTGTGGGTCTGAAGACGAACCACGCTTCTTCTCCAGCCAAGGACGCGCTAGTTCGTGTCCTTGTGATTGTTTACACGGTTGGGTTTTTATCTGCTTTTGGAGCCAAACTGATTGGCAGCTCAAATTTGGGAAAGATCGGTTCTGCGGCTGCGGTGCTTGGGTTTCTCGTCACCATGGCTTTGCTCCTCCTCTAAGTGTACATTTAGCTACCTCTGTTGTTGAAGGCAACAGGCTAGGTGAAATTGTGGGGTTTAGAGACTAGCATGCACAAATCCAATCCGTTAGGCACAGGCCATCTGGTGCATTGCCGAAGTGGCTTCCCCAGCTGCATCCAATATTTTCTCCCTAGGAAAAGCCTTTCGAGCTCCATCTTCTCGCTCCAGCAGCGGGAGGACATAGCCGCCATATACAGGAAGATGGGTTTTGCCGGTGCAAATCTATTTCTCTTTTTTGGTTCATTTTTATCTCTCTTCTTTCTCCTTGTAAAAGAGCAAGAAAGCATCCAATTTGTGGATGCAAGCTTTTTTCCAGGGATGACAGGGTGGCAACTATTAAGCATATCCCAATGACTTAGAGGGTCGCTGTGACAACTAAAATTTCGCCTCGAGATAGGTTCATGCATTTCCAAAAAAAAAAAAATAGAAAACAATTAGGTATCAAGCTGGTAGCGACGGAATTTCATAGTCTTGCATTAACTGTCTTCCCACATTTAGCAACTAGAGGAGCTGCAGTTTTGCAATGTCGAAAATTGAAAGCAACGAGGACGCTAAGTGGACACAGCCTCTCCTTATGTTTCATAATCCCCTCACCCTCTAATCACCCACTTATTCTCATATTTGCTTGCCTCATTAAGCTACTCAACTAGCCGCCATCTTAAAATTGAACTAGAAGCTTAACAAGACTTGAACTAGAACCCTAAGGGCCAAACTCGGTGGGAATACGTGGCTCGAGTTGCCGAGGACTGCTGCTGGAAATGGACCGGTTTCAGCAGAGTTTTGGGGCTAGAAAACATGAGGGAAAATGGAGACGATTGCTCGATTAATTGAGGTGATTTAGAGGCCGATTGAGTTCACCAAAAAAAGAGGAAAATCAGCTCAGACAAAGGCCAAATCAAGCTGGAAGTGGGACTGAAAAATTGGACCAAAAAATGAGGGCCGGCCGTGAGCTATAAAAGGGAGAGATGAGGGTCCTTGTGAGACCTTTTTGGACCCTTTTATACCTGAAAAAAGCGAGCTAAAAAATGGAGAGCAAAATCGTGAATCAAAAGTTAAGTAAGGGCTGGAACTGGGTGCGTGTGTGAGGTTGAGCCGCTACTGAGAAAGATTAGGAGAGTAATTATTGATGATGATGATTAGGAGAGTAATTATTGATGATGATGAAGTTGAGCCGCAACTGAGAAAGATTAGGAGAGTAATTATTGATGGTTATAGGTTGAGCCTTCACCCTATAACCAATCCACACAATGAAGAACAACAACAGGAACAACAAGTATCACTACTCCCCATGCACAAAATTCCCAGCTTGGCCGCTTCAGGTAGAGCCTCTTCCAATCAAGCGCCGCGCAATCAATCTCCAATTCACCTTCGAAGAGCCTCGCGCGAGGCGCAGCTATCCTCACTCGAGAGCGCAATGACCGAGATCGAGAACACCAGCAGATTCGGCGTCGGAGAGAGATGAGGTTCGAGAAGATTTGAGCAGAGAGAGAGAGAGAGAGAGAGGCTCGGAAAAGAAAGGACGGAGCATGGGAGATTCGAGTAAAGAGTCGAGTGTCCGAAGAGGAGAGAGAAAGGGAGAGAGCTAGCTATGATTGCTGATGATGATGATGATGATGATGATGAGTGGGCGGTTCTCAAAGGAAACCATCAGCAAGAAAGTCGGAAAAATGATTTCTTTTTTCAGAAACAAAAATCATTTTCCCTAATTTTACAAGAGCATTTTCACTTATTCGAAAATGTTTTCTTTGGTCACTCATTTCCGCCGTATTTTTTACGAAACAACCAGAGCCTTACTAAAATTATTACAATACAATCTTAATTGGGTAGAGCCGGCATAAATGCTTTGCTGTTATTTTCTCAATATCAGAGTGAGAAAACACATCAAATGTTTAATCTTTATCCCAAATCAATATTTCTTTTACTTCAATTCCTATCTCAATAATTTCCAATACAATTCCAATTTTTTTTCTTTTTCTTTACTATCTTTTTTACTCGTCATCTTCTCTTTTTGTTAATCTCAATTTCTCATCACCTCTCAATAAAATTGCGCCCACTTTCACCTCTTCTTCCCTCTTCTTTGCTAGTGCTCAAGTTACGGCTGTGCAATCAACCTCACTGTCTTTAGTTTTTCCCATCATTACAAGCGCCATCTTCATCAAACTCGTTGCATGTTTATACTATTAAATTAAAACCCAAACATTACAGTTGATATGGGTCTAGGAGAGTTCATTCTAAATCTTTGTTCTTAATAATTCATTAGTTTTCTATTAAGGGTTTTTACCCGAGAGAAGGTCGAGACAGTAATGAAATATTAAGATACTAGGAAGATAAAATAGAATGATGGGAGCTTATTGATCAATTGGCAATCTCTTGCCCAATCCTAATATTTACAGCTACTAGTGATGATTAATAGCATTTACACAAAAGAAAGTTTTCTGTTTTTCTCTTCTCTGCGGTTCCTTTCCCCTCTAGTCACGGTGAGCTAACTTTCTCTTCTCCTTGTTTTTGTCACAAGTTGCCTTTCCTTTCTAGTTACCTTCTATTTTTTTTCGGTCGAAAGTCTAGTTACTTTAATGCGCACCATCTTGGAGAAGGAATATTGATGGTGGGGCTGAATCTCGGCTTTAAAAGAACATGGGCTCGGGCTGGGCCTGTTGTTACACAAGAAGTAATCAAACTAAAACCTATTCGAGGGGAAAACTACACCAAAAAAAAAAAAAAAAAAAAAAAAAAAAAGTTCAATGCATATTATATACGTGTCAATTCAATTCTACACCTTTTAATTGTACTAATGAAGTTTTAAATTTTTTCATGTTTTACCAATTAATTCTATCCATCTAGTTTTAGCTGAGAATCGTTAAGGTTGACACCGGCCATATTGCTGGCTTTTTTACGTAACATGACAGACACTAACATAGATATTTTTCAATAAATATTTTATGAAAAAATATCCTTTTGTTTATCGTTATAACTATCATTCGTCACTTTTTGGAGTGAGGGCTGATAATTCATGCCAGCTGCCAAGTGAGGGCTCGTGATCCTTGCTATGGTTGCCAAGGGCTTGCGGCCCTCATCTACTGATGCGCAAGGGTCGCGATGCCCTCATTAGATTTGGGCTAGGCCCTTATTATTTAGATAAGACATTTTCAAATAATTTCTATTTATCAAACGTGGTAATTCCTCATCATCCATGTTTATTAATCGATGAGCATTATCAATGAATCGGTCACTTGTTACGGTTCCTCCCAGTTAGGCTTCAATTTTTGTGTTAATTGGCAAGATGGTTTCCACACCACGTCACTATAGGTGAACTGTTTAATCCTAACACGTATTATTATACGCCTTAGCAACTTTTTCTTTTGAGCAATAATATGCTCTGATGCTGACTGTCGGAATTTCATCCAACTTTTTCCGTTCGTTTCATGGTCCTCTTTTAACATATTAGTAGTAATTTCGAAAGGCATAATAGCTTCCTCACCATATTTCGACATATAAGACTTAAATTGGTACTAGCTCTCTTTGACGTTTTGAAGTAAGGCATTTATTTTTAGACGCTTTAAATCAAGCAATAGACCGGTCTACCGAATCACTATTATTTTGATTGAATCTGGCCAGATTTTGTAAGTATTTGTTCTATAAAAATTTAAAAAGGAATTGTCTTTTCATCTCTGTTTAATCATACATTGAATTAGGTGGTAAATTAGTGTACCATATAAAAGCAATTGAATTAGTTTGGAAGGCACTTTATCTCGTAGAATTCTCTACATTTATTTACTTTTTGGACCTCTCAACTATCCACGTGGTAGTACCTTGAGGTAGGTATGTTTATTCTAACATTAGAGTTTTAGGGCGTGACGTATTAAGTAGTAGCAAAGCCTAGAGTTGTAATAGAGTGATAAGGTACGCTTAGCCTAGTGGATTAATCAGGTGAACGTCTTCACAAGCAAATCACATTTACTTTGCTTGTTAAGAGTATGTGATTGCCATATACATGCGAATAACTATGTAATACGAGCGATTTGTGTTCGTCTTATGGCAAGTGCTTTACAAGCATGGGATAGTATTAGGTTCCGTTCGTTTCACAAAAAATAATTTTCAGGAAAATATTTTCCGGATTTTCCGGCATTCGTTTTAAAGAAAATGAATTCATTGGGGAAAATGTTTTCCATTAAAGGAAAAAAGTCTTCTAAATTAGGGAAAAATGTTTTTTACTTTTAATAAGTGGAAAAAAATTTCCTCACTCAATTTCTCTTATCTCACACATCTACAAATCCTCACGTTCTCCTCCCCTTTCTTCTTCTTCTTTTCTTTTTTTATTCAAATTATTTTTTTTTATTTTTTTTAATTCGAATTATTTTTAATTTCCTTTTTCTTTTCTTCTTTTTTTTTTTTTTTTTTTTTTTTTTTTTTTTTTCTTTTCTTTTTTTTTTTTGTTTCCCATCTTCTTCTTTCTTGGCTAGTCGTCGGCCGTTGCTAGGCGAACCTCGAGCTCGTCGATCTCAAGCTCACGTTCGTCAATTTGGTGAGCCTCGAGCTTGACGCTCACGCTCACCAATTTGGTGAGCGGCGAGCCCCATGCTTGTCAGTGAGATCGAGGCTCGCCGGTGGCCGATCGCCGGCCATTGCCAAGGCCGACGACTAGTCAAAAAAAGAAGGAGATGGAAAACAAACAAAATAAGAAAAAAATAAAAATGAAAAAAAACTAATAATAGATTTTTAAATTTTTAAATAATTAAAAATCAATTTTAAAAATATTTAAAAAAATCCATTTTAAAAAATAAAATAAATGGAAAAGAGCATATGGAGGAAAAGATTTTCCTTATTGAACAGCGAAAAATATTTTCCACTTCATTTTTAGGTTTCATTCAAACACCAGAAAATAATTACATTTTCTTGGAAAATGACTTCCTGAAAAATATTTTCCAAAAACGCCATATTTTCCACGAAACGAACAGAACCTTAATGTCGAAGGCTTATGCAGTTTGACAATAGGAACATGAGAAATATGTTTGCTGCTTGTGGAGACAAATCCGATCATCTTATGAAGGGTTTGGTGGAGCAATTTATGAAACTCAATCCACCAAAGTTCACTAGCTCCGGCGAATCTGGATGAGGCAAAGCAATGGCCTGATGGGATGAAGAAAATTCTCGCTTCGCTGGAACTTAAGAATATCAAATGCAGGGTAATGCTTTACATTGGTGGAAGTCAAATTAAACACCAAATTTTCCCACCTCCAGAGAATGCCACTCGGAAGAAATTTGTCAACTTTGGAGCTTTTTAAGAAAATCGGGCCTGACAAATGTACATATGAGTATTAATTTAAGTTGGAGCAATTATGGTCTAACCTATATATTCCATATACTCTTGATTATATCTTGATTGCTCACGCTAATTACAAAAGAATGGTTTCGCTCCCATCGATATTAAATTAGGGCGTGCATGGAAACGTTCCAAAAAAACGTTTCTGGAACACTTTGTACTTTTTTTTGTTTTTTTGTTCTAACAAAATAGGAACAAAAAAAAAAAGAAATATAAAAAGTTATTTATGGAGAAAAGAAACACTTCTTCGAAACAAAAAAAAAACAAAAATGAAAAGAACTTCTCTCTCTTCTCTTTTCTTCTTCTTTTCTTCTTCTTTTTTTCTTCTTTTTTCTTTGGCCGGTCGCCGGCCTCGGCCATGGACGGCAACCGGCCGTCGAGGGCCGGCGACGTCGTCGAGGGTCGGCGATCTCGCCGGAGCGTCGCCGGCCCCCAGCGAGGCCGAGCCTCGCCCGCGCCGGCGAGGCCGAGCTCGCCCGGCCAAGGCGAGGCTCGCCTTGCGAGGGGAGATCTTCGGCTAGGGTTCTGGCTAGGGGCTCCGGAGGACGGTGCGACGGCGGCGTGGCACTAGAGGCTTCGGGATCGGGACGGCGTTGAGCTGCGGGCTTCGGGCGACGTCGAGCCGCGGGCCGGGCGCAGTGCTCGGCTCCGACGGCGGGCGGCGAGGCTCGGCCTCACCCGCGCCAACGACGCCGAGCCTCGCCTTGGCTAGGGCTCGCCCAACCAAGAGGCTCGACCTCGCTGTGGCTGGGCGAGGCTGCCGGCCCCGTCGGCCGGTCGCCGGAAGAAAAAAATAAAAAAGAAAGGAAAAAATGGAAAATAAAATTAAAATATTAAAAAATTAAAAAAACACAAAAAAGAATAAAAAATTTACCAAACGTGTTTCTACTCATTTTTTATTCCCTAACAAACGTTATCAAACACGTTTTTTGTTCAAAACCGTTGCCTGCAAACGAAACACTTTTTTTTATTTCTCGTTCCCTAACAAAAAAGAATCAAACGTTACCAAACGTGCCCTTATTTGTTAACCTGAGAATCATTTTTTTATATAACAAGTTACAATTAAATAGTGAAATAATGAAGAGAAAGGGGAAGGGAAAGGGGGAATCCAGAGGAGGTGCCTTGGCGAGAGAGGAACCCACCCAACACTTCCAACTAAGCAAATTGACAAAAAAGTAGCATCCTAGCTCTAAGACTGCCCTCTCTGCAATAGCTTTCGTTATATATAGAATT
Organism: Eucalyptus decipiens; assembly: GCA_014182575.1. Taxonomy (NCBI): domain Eukaryota; kingdom Viridiplantae; phylum Streptophyta; class Magnoliopsida; order Myrtales; family Myrtaceae; genus Eucalyptus; species Eucalyptus decipiens. Next base: position 898,813 of record CM024616.1, on the reverse strand, counting down.
ATAGACCAAGACACATGGGAACAAGACTCATTTGCCAAATCAGTAGATGCTAAGTGACTGGAAATTTTTTTGCTATTTCACAGATATGGTCCTGCTGAAGTTCGAACATTATTGGAAAAAAGGAGTTTCCACTTTCGCACAATGTTTACCCCTCATCTCAATGAATTTAAAGAACAGTAAATAGAGAGCAAAGAGGTATTCTGGTCGTCCCTCAAAAGTAAACCTTCCAATCTTCACCCAAAAGCCTAATATCCCGGCATCATTGGAATAGCTCCACTTCAAGATGAAATGCCAGAAGGCATTCCACCGCTGTTTTTCCCTATGGCCGCTTTGTCATGTGAGGGAAATCAAACCAGTGACCAAGATTCTAGACATGGAACTGACACTAATTATAATATCAGGAATCGCTCAAGGCAGAACCAGCCTCCGCAGCTTTTTTCTCTCTTTGTTTCTCCCTTTTCTTCTTGTTTCTCAGAGCATTCTTGCTCAATGTTCTGTTATCAAATTCCAACCAGCATTATGAGTTAGGGGCCAGAATTAGTTAAAGGATGATGTAACAATGAATGAAAGATGTAATGGAAAACTTACTCCGAAGAGCTCTCTCCAAACAGCTGCACAACACAAGCAAAGGAAATCAGAATTTCATAGACACGAGTTAAAATCAAATGATACGATAACCCCCCACCCAAAAACAAAACAAAACACCCCCAATTTATAGGAAGAAATAGAACTACCAAGTTCCGCACTCAACTTCAGTAGCAGAATAGTAGAACAAGAACAAGAACATTGCACTTTAGTTTTAATCCCTTCATAATGTCACTCAGCTTACTGTAACCACATGATAAACACTTATGCTATATCAAATTAATAGGCATTCTGACATGGAGAGGACTATGATGGCTTCAACTGCAGCTAAAATGGAGGTAGTAAGGCTATGCATTTTTTACATGAGCCAAAAATATCTAGCAGCACATTCATACTGAGCATAAGAAAGGATATAAAAATCATACAGATGGTAGTAATAGCAAAACATGCGCAATCTTACATGAGTTAAAATGTAACAAATCCTGCATGAGTTCCACAAGGTTTCATTCTGCCTTTTCCTAAAAGAAATGGATATAATCTCTTATGGTGTTGCAACATCTCATTGTGGAATTCAAATGAGGGAGAATCGTTAGAGTCAAACAACCATCTTATGGAACTGCAGCCAGACCATGAGCCAGAATAACAGTGAAAGCCACATAAAAATAACAATTTCTAAGTTTAAAGCAAATTCCACCTGTATGTTCTATATAAACAGCCAACTAGCTCAGGCGATGGTCTTACTGGACTAATAGAAAAACCAATTATCAAGCAAGCATCCCACATTGCTATGGTATAGATTGGACACATTATAAGTATTTGATCATCACCTCTGCCTGGACAGTGGCTGCATTCTTAGCATGTGGTGGACGATAGGCAGCAGGTTTCTGTGCAGGCATGTTGGTAGAAGTTACCTTTGCAGAATTTTGAGATGATCTTGCTGTTTGTCCTGTTTAAGTGGCAAAAGTTCTTCAGCAGATCCTTAAATATACATAGCTCTAAAAAGGAGGGTCTTCTTTAGCACTCTCCGATTACCAAACATAAATTAACACCTTGTGGTTTTCGTTCTTCCACCTTTAGAGAGTCAACAGACTTTATCAGTTCAGCAACTTCACCAAAACTCTCGGGTGATTCTGGTTTCCATTCAGCCTGTGCAACTTGTTAGCCATCTCTACTCCACCAAGGATGGGCTGATTTAATACAATTCATACAAGATGGTGCAGAGAAGGCTAACCTGGTATAACTTGTCAAACATCTTCTTAAAGAATAGTGATCCGTTGTGGTGGAAAATTTTAATACTACCACAAGAAAGACAAATCAATCAAGAGACAAAACATACATTCCTACAACACTATCTCACCAAAACTAGCTGCACATTACTAAGTGGCACTTGAAGGATTATCATATCATTGGCACTAGTTAAGGTCTCACATCTCTCCTAGGAAAATCCAAAATGTAGAATGAGCAAGAATATTTTCTACTAGCAAGTAGTTTGACTGACACTAATAACACAAGTAGAAGGTATAAGAATCAAAACCTACATCGAATTGAATCATTTGCTCAAAGAAAAAGATTTGCCAATGAGACCTTGTTTGAACTATGAATGGTTCTTTAGACTAAAATTATACAACTTATAATTTGCCATTGATGATAATCCCACCATTAATTCAACTACTAAAGCTATTAAAAGATCTTAACAAGTATGACAGAACTCATTCCCATAAGGCCAAGAGGACAAATTACTACCATGTTGTACCCACATAGTAAGTCGACAGAACTGTTGATAACACAACATCCAGATGTAAAGAAGAATCAGCATACCAATTGTCAATTTGTAGTCTTGGAGCTGTTGTGGCAGTCATAAAATAGCAGCCATTTGGAGACCACTCACTGGTTACAGAGCATTCAGCTTTTGTTGCTCCCAGCTGTTTCTTCTCCCTGTAATCCCAAAATGCCTAGAAATTCAAAAGGTAACGAATTATGATGAGGAAGCATGCTTAATTGGCAAAGACGCAAACCAAAGTTGTAGGAGCTATGTTAAAGTGAAAGTAAATGGAGAAAACAGAATAAAGAAAGCTACTATCACTGGTTTTTCATATGGGATACAAAGTCATTAACAATGAAGAAACTCCAATAAATATTAAGTGTGCTGACATTGGTTATTGCCAATACCGTTCATAACATAACCATCAAATCAAAATACTAAAGGCCTCATCTATTTCTCTTCATACAGCATCAACTGATGACTAGACTGATTAAATGAAAGCTTTTCTTGCTCTAACAGAAGGGATGCTTTCTGCAGCCCAAATTTCTTGCTACACCGTCTGCATTGAAGCCCTCTGCTTTAACAATAATACCGCAGATTCTATAACATTAGTGGCTTGGTTATGTCAAAAATTATTTAACTTTGCCCCTCCTTCAAGTTTCTGGCCATCATATTTCTTCCCAATGCCTCTCAATCTACTAAGTTGACTTCATTAGGGGCCTGAGCCCAGAGGCCAGACTAGCTTCTACTCATCAGCAAATCAGCAGAACTTTAAAAGCTTTACTTTCCTTTATCATGAGCCACAGATCATGGCATTCCAACTTCTGAGTCTACAAATACTAACCAACTGAGAATCCAATCCCAATTACCTCAAAAATTCCAGCTTCTATTAGAAGTACTAATGTGGGAAAACTGTTTTCCAAATGCAAATGATGCTCTCAGAGTAAAGCAACAGATTGCCTAACCTTCCTTAAATGAGCATATCAACATATATTTTCTTTATAAAAAGAAAACAAAAAAACCTAATTGGATCCTTCCAACAATACAAAGTCACAATGCCTACATGAGTTTGCAAGAATAGTTGTAAACAATTGAAGACACATGTGAGTAATGGCAAAAAGGCAGAATAATAAATAGGATAACCTGTCTATTGGTTTCCTCAATAAAAGAACAACCAATAGGGATAGAACCTAATATGTGATAAATTAGGGTGTTGAGGAAGAAACCTTCATCCCCAGTACTAATAAAAGGTAATATACGAAATTCTCCCTTCAGCTGAAAAATAATTCTGAAAAAAAAAAAAAAAATCGAAAAGGAAAGCACAAGTGAAAATGAAAAGAGCATACCATGTCACCAGGTAAGTTACCAAAACCTGCCAAACATATAACTGTAAACCAGAGAATTAAGGTCACAACATTAAGGTAACAATGCAGCTGATTCTCCTGCAAACAAACCAAACAAAACCACTCTAATAATAATGGAAAAGGATAAAGAAAGTAATAAAAGAAAATAATTGACCAAAATGGAAAACTAGATTTGGTATCAAGTCTTAGCAAATAATGTTTTACAAGGATACACTTCCCCTTCGGATTCCATCTGATGGTATTATAGGGGCCTGTTCCAAGCTCAAGGAGCGGATTGCACTTCTTGTCAAAAATGGTAGCCTTTGCAGGCATGACTAGAACAGATCAAGGAAAAGTCAAAACGAAAGCTAACAGTAGCAAGGACAAAGTTCCAATAATGCATGAGAAGTGATGCCTACATGTCTAAGGTAGATAATGAAGTATCACTACAAGAAACTTCTGAACCATAACACAATGAATTTGAAGATATCACAATTCACCTAACTTCGTATTAGTTAAGCATACTAATATTCTATCAGAGGCCAAAGATCCAACTGAGATCACACAGCCTAATACCTTCTAAAGCTCAAAGGAACCACTAAAGAGTTTAAACAACCATTACAAAGTTCCACCTGCTAAAATACACAAGCAGAGATCCTTGAGGATACAAACTTAATAAGGAAATGGATGTTTGTCCATCATACTCACACATGATAAATGTGATGATACTAGCTGAAAACAGTGAAGGATACAGCCATAAACAACAGCAAATTCTGAACCAGAATACGACCATTGAACATCATGAATAGGTCCCTCTTTACCTGACAAAGAACCAAAACTGCAAAAGATAAGTTACAAGAAAATAATTACGTGGGTAGTTTTAGTAAGAAAACAAATAAAAACTTACGAAGAGGCACAAGCCCTTCATGGGCCCCATCTGTTGTCAGGTAGTTTAACTTTGATTCCCCATAGTAACTCTGGTTGGTTTTATCAACATCAGACTGCACCACAACCAAAAGTCCAGTAGACCCATAATTCCAGTGCAGTTGCACTGATGAGCAGCGGAAGAAACTTCGCCGCGCAACAGATTGACTCTGCAAATCTTCCCTACAAGCAAATATTTGGACACTGGCAGGAACACCCTATATACCACAAAAATCTTATCAAGGTAAAGTTACTTGACATACATAAAGGACCATTCATATATAATAACAAAGGACAAAAGTTTCTAAAAGCCTACTCTTAAGCACCAAAAATTGTTTCTCCCGGACAAGAAGGAAATAAAGACTATTTTTCTCTACAGCAGATGGTGCGAAACATGGATCTTCCAAAGTCATCATGCTCTTTGCAATCATGTGACTCAACAAATCTTTGTATTCACTAAAGACGAAAAGGACCAGTTAAAAATCAGCTGTGGCATCCTTTAAGAGCCAGCATCCCTAGTAATCTGAATCAGCATCAAGTACCAAACCAACCAACCTAAGAGTTTGTGATTTAACAGGTTCCAGGTCATAAAGTCAGCTAGAAACTAATGTCTAATAAAAAAGGAACGCAACTAGACATTATAGCTACTTATACATCACACTGTTGTCTGCTCTGGCCTGGTCATAGAACTTTTCGTGAGTTGCCACATTAGTCAAGGTTATGAACCAGTCCCTTACTAATTCAAGATAGCCATGAAACACAAACCTTAGATTCTGGAACAAATGCTGCAATGTGGGACCCCGGAGTTTTAGAGAGCTCAACTGCAGCAACTCCAGGAACTCTCAGCCTATATTTGAAACCTTTTGAAAAGTCACAACCATCAAAAAATTGTATCTCATTTGTCGCAAGTCGACACGCAACAGCTTCATCAGAACTAAATCGGATGGAGGGCCTGGAGAGCAGCACACAAACCATTAAGTGGTGAATATATGGAGAGGCAATGCACATAAATGAGGAAAATTAATGGTGCAATGTTATATAATGCGTACGCACTATCATGAGTAATCTATCATTGACCAACTGATGATCCTGAATAATATCATGTACCATGTCGTTTTAGTTATGTTCTTCTGGAGAAGCTGATAAACAGACTCCCCAGACTCAACTTTCCACAAGATCACATTCTTCTCCTGTGGCGTTGAGGATTTCTGGAAAGTCTGGAGATAGGTCCCACATGGGGACAATGCTGCCGTGGCCAAATTGGGGATCTCGAAATTCCTGATTTCCTTGAAGTTGCTGCAGTCATACACGCCAACCATGGAGTTGGACCTTATCACCATCAGCCTGGAGCCATCTGCGCTGAACACGGTGCTTGTGCACGGAGTCCTCTCAAGCTTGACACTGGGTTGACCGTTAGTGAATGGGGGTCCATTCCACAGAGAGAACCCCTCCGGTTCGCGAACTAGAAAGCAAGTTGTACCAACACAAGTCAAGTTCGAATCATCAAGTCACAGGACGAGCATCAAGATAGAGACTTTTCAGTACCTAAAATATGCAGAGGTGGCGAAGAAGCCGTAGTTGCCATCAGGAAGATTGCAACAACCAACAGTATATCAAGGCAAAGATGCCCAGCTGATGATTGGAAAGAAAACTCTGCAAAGACACAGGATTTGGTTTTAAGAAGTAAAGATTGAAGCTTCTTCATTTACAGACTACAAGGCAAAGAACCGAACCAAAAACCAACACCATGAACCAGGCCTTGCCCTCACTCACTACACTAACACTCGGAATTAATTCAGCACAAGATTAAGCAATCAGTAAACTGCCCGACGAAGGGAAACAGCAAGGCACGCGATGAAAATTCTATCTGAGAAGCGAATACGGAAGGAAAAACTTGAGGGCCTTCCGAATTGACTCCATCAATGCGTTAAATGAAGGACGATGCGGAACCCCCACGACCAGCTCACAAGCTGGGGTTACTGCCTGATCAATAACAAAGGTCGACAATTTACGCGAGCGAGCGAGCGAGAGAGAGAGAGAGGACCTGAAGTGTCGGGCTTCGGACGTGGACTGAAGCTCGGAGGGTCGAGGAAGAGCCGCCGAACGACGACGGCGGAGGGAACGCTGCGCGGCGGTTGAAGTTCGATCGGTCGAAGCGCTGCCAAGTACGACGGGGAAGAAGGAGGACATTTTTCTTTCTCTCTTTTCGGAGCTGTCTGGAATTGGATCAAGCCCAAGAGTGAAAGCCCATGGTGTATCGTGTGGGAGTTGGACTTGACATATGGGCCTACAAATGAAGTTCCCCTTGTTCTCTATTTCTTTTCTTTGTTTTCTCTTTCTGGTTGTGAGCTGACCTTCTTTAACTAGAGAAAAAAAAAAATCTACATTTCGGAAAGGGTTAAGTCCCTTAAAAATGCCCAACTGGCACCGTGCGATACATTTGCTGCTAAACTAATTTTTGTTCGACCGAAAATGCTAAACTTGTACTCTTGATCTAAATTTACATTTTATTAAAATGCCTACGTGTCCACACACGTGAAATTTTCCATGTCGATTATCACATTCTCATCGTAAGATTTGCCTTGCAATCGTCTACCAAGTGTATCAAAACATATGGATGTTAACAGGATAATGAATGGAATGCTAACGGAGGTAAAATTTAGATTAGGGATTTTGTGAAACAAAAATTAATTTGGGAAAATATATCATGTGATTTCTATTTCATACATTCTTTTTAGACGAAAATTTATTTGACATAAATATGTCATAAGTGTGCTATTTATGAATTTATTGGTAAAAACCCTTTCAAAAATTATGCTTCTCAATATCTGAATTAAGGCTCTACATTTTTGCACTTTGCATCACGAGGGTTCAATAGAAATCTACATTATAAAATATCTAATTCTTGATTTTCATAGCCTTTCTTCCGCAGGCGTTGCATATATGAAATGGTAAAAACATAGGTTTTTCTGGGTCTTAAAATGTTAATTTTCGATATTGAGGTTGCAAAGTGCTCAAAGTTGATAATGTCCTTTTATCTTGAAAGAAAAGGCGAAGATTATAATCGTACAAAAATCTTTTAAGCTCTTTTTATTTTGCAAAAAATGAATGATATAGAAAACATTTTTTTTAAAATGATTGTATATATCACTTACAAAAATGAATAAACAAAAAAATTTTATCATTTACAAAAATATTTAAACATAAATTGTTCCCAATGATAAAAGTATTTTTTATTAACTAATTAATTTTAAGCAATATAGGAGAAAATTGTCCAAAAAGTACTAAATCTATTTTACTTTTTTTAATTTAATCCTAAATTTTTCAATTTTGTCAATGGAATCCTAAATCTTTTCACATTTTATCAATTGAGTTCATCTAGCCAATTTTAATTAAAAATTATTAATGTGGATGGCCGGCACTAACGTAGCACTTTTTAAATAATATTTTAATGATATTTTAATTTTTTCTATGATTTTTATGATTTTTTTATAGGGTTGGATAGCTAGTGAAAGCGAGGCGCAGGACACCCTTGCCTAGCCAGATCTAACAAGGGTGTTGAGGCCCTCATGATTCTAGGCGAGGTTCATGTGCCCTTGCTTTTTCCGACTAGGGCATTGCAACTCTTGCCTAAAGCTAGTGAGGGCTATAACGCTCTCACCCAAGGGTCCGTGAGGGTCGGCCAGCAACCCTCATCAGCCTTAACTAAAAAAAGAGTAAAAAATCTATTAAAAAATTACCATGTCAGCAATTTTTTCAATTAAAGGCTGGATATACTTAATTGGTAAAAGGTGGAAATGACTCAATGACAAAATTGGAAAGCTTAAGATTAAATTGGCAAAAGTATAATAGGTTTAGGACTTTTTAAACAATTTTCCTGCAACACAAATGATTATTTTTTAGGAAAAATATTTTTAAAATTATTCATTTTTAATGAGTTGCATCAAAACAATCCATTTCTTTCTTGACAATATAATTCAGTTCACCATCTATTAGTTGGAATAGATTTATGTTTCAATGACCCAACAACTGAAAACATTCGTCTCCCTCTACTTTAACAACCAAACATGAAGAAACCAAATCTTAGGATCTTATAACGACACTAGGACCCCACGAGGGAAAATCAATTCCACGATTCAAGCAAAGCCTCTTTTTGGGGGATGGCATCGGTCGGTGTTGAGTGTTGACGCGTCTTCATCTGTTTTTGTTTCTTTCCTCTTTCTTTCTAGAATCTTCTTTGGAATTCATCTGTTTTTGTTTCTTTCCTCTTTCTTTCTAGAATCTTCTATGGAATTATTCTTTCCACATCTCTCGCGCCCAACAGCCTTAATACTTGTGTAATCTCCACGACTAAACACACGAATGATAAATTTTTTTTTTAAAGAAAGAAATGCGTCGAGGAAGGGAGGAGCCCCTAGCGGTTTCACCATAAGGCTTCCATACAACCCCATCCGTGCCATGGCTTCTGCTTTTGACACAAACCTGCCCCATACACCCCCATCCGCGCCATCTCCTTCCATGGTGATTTTTTTGGATGAAATCACTTCAAAGCCTCCTTAGCCTGATTCTAGGCACCCCGGCCTTCTTACTAGCCATCGCCACTCGAATGGCCTGTTCCAGGAGGGAGGCCTGCCATTTGACCCTTCCAGGTGATGGGTTTTTTAATTGTGATGATGAGCCTAAGTAGGCTCGTCCACCCATGTTGGGCCTAAGAACCCAACCCGTAGGTTAAGGGCCCATGAAGGAAGAATTGTGCCTTTTGGGGAACGTTTTTATGTTGAAGAGATGCGTCTTTTGGAGGAGACGCTTCAAGGGAAAGTAAAAAGGAAAAGGAACGTACCTTTTGGAGTACGTACATGAAGACACTTTCTCCCCCTCCAAACAACGTATTGACACCTAAATTTTGACTAATCATTTAATAATTAATTGCATAAAAAACTGGGATTAATCTTTAACTCCTAAGAAAAAAAATAGTAAAATTGCATTTCATGTAGTCGCATTTGCATCGATACCAATAGAACAACAAGAAGTAGGGGCTCGCGGTCGATTGCATGCACAAAAGGATTGCCTCTCTTTCGCTGGTCTGGATGCGCTTAAGAGAGAAAGCAAAAAAAAAATGATGAGGAAAGAAGCTCTCGCACGTCCACTATCTATTCCTCATTAATGCATGCACATACGCGCAAGAAATGGGGGTGAAAATCCTACAACGCCTGCAAGAAGATTTCCTTGCGGAAGAGTGGAGTGGTGGCCTAAAGAAAAGTCTGAAGAAGAATAAAAAATGGCAAAGTCCAGCTTAAATTCTGGAAAAGTTGCGGCTACATCTTGTCATAATAAAGTTGGCTACCTTCAAGAGGCAATGGACGGCCTATAAATAAGACCACAAGAAGCCGCGTGAAGGGGGGAGCGAAAAGAGAAAAATTCCACTGTGAGGGGCTTCTCCTTCGGTCAGACAAGGGGAGGAAGAAAAAATTTCATCGGGAGGGGAGCTTCTCCTTCGTTCAAAAGAAGAAAGAGAGAGAGTGTGTCAGAGAGAGACAAAGTGAAGTCAGAAAAGGAGGAGAAACGGACAGCAGAGAAAAAGAAAAAAAACACACTGTTCATCTTCTTCCTTGTAAGTTTTTCTTCTGCTGTTGACCCCTGCTGCCCGAGCTTCCGCGCCGCGCACTACCGCGCCCGCACCTCCGCGCCGCGCTTCCATCGCCCGCGAGATCGCGCCTCCGCCAGCCTCTGCCCCGCCCGAAAGAAAACCGCAGAGCCGCCGACCACCGCAGCGCCCAGCCTCGCCTGCGGCCCGCGTCGGTTCGCCCATCGACCTCCGCCCCGGCGTCCCTGACGCCTACACCCGAAGCCAGCACCTGCACCTCCTGTGGACGCCGTGAGCACCCTCCAGCCCACACCCACAGTCGCGCCTCTGATCCCGACGCCCCAGCTGCCTTGCCCCCGTGAAGCCGCGACCCAGCGCCGGTCCACGACGCCGCCGCTCCCTCCGAGCCTCCCTGCCGTTGCTCCGAGCGCTGACCCGCAAACGTCCCCCGCAGCTCACCGCCCCCGAGCCGTGACATCAGCCGCCTCCACAACTCTCCTCCTGCCGTCCGCGAGCCGTGTCGATCCACGCTGAGCCCCGTCAGAGCCGAGCCCGAACCAGATCTGAAGTTCATCGCCTGCAACGCGCCTGTTCCGAGCTTTCCCGAGCGGTTGCCCTGCTGTCCCGCGACGCTGGACTCCCCAATTTCCCTGCAGCTTCGATTGATTGCGCCTCCGCTTCTGCTTCGCTTTCAACGAGTTGCTGTTCCAGATCCGAGCCCTGCGATGAACCGTGCTTCCTGATCTGATCTGCTGCACTTCCACCCGCTGATCCAGTTGCTTCGAGCTTTCCCCGACGATTGCCCCTCGCTGCTCGCCGCTCCCCGCCGATTCGCCTGTGGCCGGTCCTCGCCGGAGCGCCGCCTTGGAGACCCACGAGCAAGCCGTGCGTGGGAAAAGAAAAAGAAGGAAACAAAAAAAAGAACCCCTCAAATTAGGGATTAGGAGTTCGATTTTCGTCCGAAATTCGACTCACGATCTCTTACAAAAAATCGATAATCCAATCTCGCGCCCGATTCGATTCGCGATTTAATTTAAAATCGACCAATCCTGGCCTCACGCGAGATATGGTGCGTTAATTTTGGGTATTAATCTTATCTTGATTGGATTGGATATCGGGTTATTTGAATTAAATTTTGTTTTGCATAAGAAAAAAATGCAAAAATGTGCAAAGTTAGATTAGGGCTAGGGTTAGCGTATTTAGTTATTTCGTTTTTTTAAAAAATAACAAAAATCCAAAAAAAATGCATTCAGGATATTACTTTTTTAAGAATTGCACGTGTCAATCTAGAATTAGACTTTTACTTCAAATTTTTATAACAAAAAAGATCCCAAAAAAAAAAATTAATTAATTTAGGATGCTAGATTTTTAGGTTGCATGTTTAATTGTGCGCATTTTTTTTAAAAAAAAAAAATTTGAATTTTATATATATTGAAAAAACAAAAAAATCATCATGCATATTAGAATAGAATTGCATGTCTCATTTTAAGTTTCAATTTTTAGGATAAATTGCATTTTAGGAATAGAGATATCATGTGCACGTCATGTAGAATTAGGCTCATTTAATTAAAAATTGTCCATCATTATAATTAGGTCATTTTTATTTGCATATTTAATTATTGCATGTTCATTAAGAAAACAAAAAAAATATGTCACTCATGTCATGTAGTTTAGAACACATTGTCATGCCATTTCATGTTAGATTAGATGCATTGCATATTGCATGATTTTCATTAAATAAGTAAAAAAAAAACTGCGTGTTAGACATCATATCTCTAGGATTGTTGATATGAATTCGATTTAACATTCGAGATCTTTTCGTTCTTTATGGCGTAAGTCCCGCAATTTATTCATCGCTTTCTTGGGTGTTAAATTGGTGGATTACAAGCGCACCAGCATGATCACCTCACATGTTAGGAAGATAAATTAAAATCAAATTCAAGTCCGCTTTGCAAAATATTTTTTTGAAATAAAAAGAAAAGGTACCGAAAGGGCGTTAGAGAAATCTAGCGTAACCAAGTCCCGAACTCATAAATCTGGGTTCGTAGGAGTAAAGTAAATCTCCCATTACTTTACTTGGGTTTCTAATCGACCCACCAAAACAGATTAGTGGCGACTCCTAATTGAAAATCAATTGCATGTTAAGAACTTAAACCTAAGTCGCGAATTGGTATGGGCTTGGGAGGCCCGAGTTAAGTCTGAACTAACAATCCATTAGCCGAACCCTTAGGTGGTCCAAACCCGCTTCAGGGAGGTCGCGACACAACGTAAGACAAATAGAATGTTCTAAGAAAAAAGAACATACGTCTTTTTCAGAGTTTTATCCCCCTAATAGCAATAGCACACTGCTCGGTAGAACGGGATCATGATTCTTCCTCAAACTTCAACGTTAGTGTTTAATCTGTGGACAATAAGATACACTTGATTCCGTGGTGTATCTTTGATTAGTGATACATGTGATTCCTGGGCTTGTCTGCCGTATTCGTTTTAGGGGTTCGATTGTGTATCGAATCAATTTTAGGGAATCAGTTATTCCCAACATTGGTATCAAAGCCATCGTTCATGTTTCCCAACCCATTTTCATGTTTATGAATTGTTTTTTATTGAATTTTCGTGAAACACCGCCATCGGCCAATCGAGGATGGAAAAATCCCGACACCCGCGTACTATTCACCCCATTTTTTGATTTTTTGTAAATCAAAATTCGTTTCTAATAACGTAGGGTCGAAGGTCTCATTGATACGAGAAAAACGAGTGGCGGATCACCATCGGGGGCCGCCGAACATGCTGTCATGCGTGGCTAGAACGAACAAGGGTCATCGGCACGTGCCATGCACGTGCGTCGCACATGCTGTTTTAGCCTAGGCGCGTGCGTCGCATGCACGACGTCATCGTGACGTCAGTCGCGCACGCGCACGGCACGTGCCCGCTAACGTCATCATGATGTTAGTTGCGCACGTGCGTGGCACGTGCCGGTTGGTTCCTCCGACCCAGCCCGTCCGGCCCAATCAGTCCAACCGGCGCGTTCGGCCCGACCGATCTAACCAAATCCGACTCGTTGACCCGTTGACCTCGACTCGTCTGACCGTTGACCGTTGTCAAGACCTAGATGGCAAAGGTAAAGCAGATAATATAAGTTGCCTGTTCGTTCTTCAGTTTCTTTCATTATTATTAGAACTGGATTCTAATTGAAGGACTTACTTGTCTTTTTCAAAAGAAACGTTTCTCCATAGACAGCACCATGCATTTGTAGCCCATGAAAATGCTGAACATACCGTTATTGATATTCTTGAGGAGGGAGAAATGTGCGTGGAAGGCTACGTGCAGCGCTTGGATCGAACGCAACAACTTCACAGCAGGCCGAAATGGACGATCCTGGGAGATTCATTGTGGGATGTGATCGTTCAGGGAAGTTTTGCTCTTGTGGGTCTGAAGACGAGCAACACTTCTCCTATTAACGACGTACTAATTCCCATCATTGCAATTGTTTATTCGATTGGGTTTTTAGCTGCTGTTGGAGGCAAACTGCGTGATAGCTCAGTAATGAGAGGAATTGGATTGGTGGCCGTAGTGCTTGGCTTTCTCCTGACCATGATTTTACTGCTAGGTGCCTGGGTTTCTGATTTTAATCTTCTTGTATAGCCGGTGGTCCGTTGATCTTATTAATCTTCTTGTATAGCCCGGTGCCGATTTATGTGGAGGTGCTGCCTCGGTGATCTTATTAGTGATCTTATTAATCTTCTTGTATAGCCCGGTGCCAATTTTTGCCTCGATGATCTTATTAGTGATCTTATTAATCTTCTTGTATAGCCCGGTGCCGATTTATGTGACCCTCGGTACTGCCTTAGTGATCTTATTAATCTTCTTGTACAGCCCGGTGCCGATTTATGCGGCCCTCGGTGCTACCTCAATGATCTTATGGTCCTGTTGGGACTCGATTAAAAAAAATATAAGAAATGGTTTCGAGACTCCCCGGCTGCACGTCGAGTGCGTCTCCATTCCCAAGAGTGCCCACTTTTTAATTACTAGAATTTTTATTAACTTGCCCAGAATATGAGGACACACATAACAACCATTAAAACTGGAAGAACTAGAGAAGACTTAGAAATAGTTTAACAAAAATAGATTTTTCAATTTCTTTTTCTAAAAAAATTTAACAAGAAAAATAACCGTTTGATAATAAGCAAACTTGTTATGAGCATATCTTTTTTCATCAAGTAGAAATCCCCGACACACAAAATTTCTATTCTAAAAATATAAATTCGTTTGATAATGACATCAAAACTCCATCAAAATTTCTTCATTTTCGGACAGCAGTGGACCGGCGAATAGCGGTGACGGACGGCGGCGCTACGGCGGTTGCGGTTGGGGCCAGCGAGTGGCAACGGACGGTGGTCAGCGGCAATGAATGAAGGACCGGTTGACGAATGATGAGAAAAATTTTTATTTCTCATTTTTGTTTTAAAAATAAAGAAATAGAAAATTTCTACTTCTGATTTATATTCCAAACTTATTTTTGAAATAGAAATTTATTTCAGAAATAGAAAAACGGAATAATATTACTAAACGGATTTCTATTCAAAAAACAGATCTGAAATAGAAAAATTATTTCTGGAATAAAAATTCTGGTTTGTCATGCACCTCCTCTCTCTCTTTCTTCGCCACCTCCTCTCTCTTCCACCGAGCTCTCTCTGACTGACGATTCACCGCGCCGCCTCTCCAGCTCCGGCATCGCTTGCGCTTGCGGCCGAGTTGCCTCCCTCTTCCTCGCTGGCAAGAATCTCTCCGGCTACATCCCCTCCGAGCTTGGCCTCCTCGGCTCGCTCAGACGGCTCAACTTCGCCGGCGATGACTCCTCCAAGCTCGTCTCCTCCCGCCTCTTCAGTGCGACCCTCGACCTCTCCCGAAACTCGCTCTCCCGTCTGATCCCGACCCAGATCAAAAGAACCTCCGTAACCTCGCCCACTTGGACCTGTCTCTCCAACTCGCTCAATGGGTCACTCCCCGAAGCACTCGCGGAGCTTGGGAGCCTCTCCGGGACGCTGAACCTGCCGCACAGCGGGTTCTCTGGAGAGGTTCCAGCTATGCCCTCTCTCTCTCCCTCCGAGTCAAACTGAGCCCTCGTCCAACGAACCATCGTGCGGCCTCCGCCTCCCCCTCGAAAGGTTACCTCCATCATCGCGAAGTTCGTCGGTCGGCCGAGGGCTTGGTGGGAGAGAGAGAGGGCGACGAAGAGAGAGAGATCAGAGAATTCAAAATCGTCTAACTACTCGGGCCCTACTTGGACACGTGTTACGTGTTGACAGTCAGAACCCATCTTGTTTGCAACGTTTGCACAGAAGATACGCCCAAGTTGTGACCAAGAGGCGTATACAGCAGAATGGATTTTGGCGGTGCAAATATTTTTCTTTTTGTGCTTCATTTTTATCTCTCTTCTCTCCTTGTAAAAGAGCAAGAAAAGCATTTAATTTTGTGGATTCAAAGGTTTGGAGGTCCTTTAGAAAGTAGCATTCTTGAAACATAAGTCTTAATCTCGTCCATACCGTTCATCTTCTCCATGCTTCGCTCAAAGAAGCTAAACGGAAGTCTATGACCACCAAGCAAGAGCACGGCATCATTTGATATCATTGCCTGAGCTTGCAGGACCTTTAGGCATCGCCTAAATTGCTTGAACTAGGCAATCATTGGCATGAGTTGTGCGGCCTTAAATGAGGTTGTTTGAGAATGACGCTATCCAATGACTATTTTGGCCGACGACGACCGACCTTCATAAGGAAATATTTTAAACTTTTTAAAAAAAAAATTAGGAAAAGTCGTTTACAAAATATAATTTTTACTAAACGACATTTAAGTTAAAATTATTTTCCAATGTATTTTAAAATTATAATTTACTAAATATTATTTGCATTTCAGAAATTTTCTTTAACTTAAAGATATTTACATTTTTTCAAAAACATTTCTCAAAAGTTGGACCAAATGGAGCTAAAGAAAATTCTCACTTCGCTGCAACGTAAGAATATCAAATGCAAGGTAACGCTTTACTTTCGTTTAAGTCAAATTAAACACCAATTTTTCCCTACTCCAGAGAATGCCGCTCGCAAGAAATTTGTCAACTTTGGAGCTTTTTAAGAAAATTGGGCCGCACAAATGAAAATATGAGTGATAATTTAATTTGGAGCAATTATGGTCTAACCTATATATTCCATGTACTCCTGATTGTATCTTGATTGAGTACGCTAATTTCAAAATAATGGTTTGTCTCCCACCGATATTAAATTATTTGTTAAACTGAAAATCATTTCTTTAGTATAAGAATTTACAATTAAATAGTGAAATAATGAAGGGGTAATAGAGGAGGTGCCTCGGCGAGAGAGGAACCCGCCCAACATTTCCAACCAAGCAGATTGGCAAAAAATAGCACCCAAGCTCTGAGAATGCTCTCTCTGCAATAGCTTTCGTCATATATAGATTTATAGACCAAGAAACAAAGGAACAAGACTCATTTGCCAAATCAGTAGATGCTAAGTGATTGGAAATTTTTTTGCTATTTCAAAGATAAGGTACTGCTGAAATTCGAACATTATTTGAAAAAAGTTCCTAGTATCATACAATGTTACCCCTCATCCCAAAGAATTTAAAGAACAGTAAATAGAGAGCAAAGAAGTATTCTGATCGTCCCCTCAAAAGTATGTCTTCCAATCTTCACTCAAAAGGCTAATATTCCAGCATCATTGGAGTCGCTCCACTCCAAGGGAAATGCCAGAAGGCACTCCGCCGCTGCTTTTCCCTATGGCCGCTTTGTTATGTGAGGGAAATTAAACCAGTGACCAAGATTGTAGACATGGAACTCACACTAAGTATGATGTCAGGAATCACTCGGGGCAGAACCAGCCTCCGCAGCTTTTTTCTCTCTTTGTTTCGCCCTTCTCTTCTTGTTTCTCAGAGCATTCTTGCTCAGTGTTCTGTTATCAAATATCAACCAGCATTGTGAGTTAGGGGCCAGAATTATTTAAAGGATGACGTAGCAATAAATGAAACATGTAACAGAAAACTCTGTCCAAACAGCTGCACAACACAAGCAAAGGAAATCAGACTCTCATAGACAAAAAGTTAAAATCAAACAGTACAATCACCCCCTAACACTTCCCCCCCCCGGTGAAAAAAAAATTATAGGAAGAAGTAGAACTACTGAGTTCCACACTTGACTTCAATAGGGGAAGAGTAGAAGAAGAACAAGAAGATTGCACTTTGGTTTTAATTCCTTCATAATGTCTCAGCTGACTGCAACCACATGATGAACATTTCGTGCTATATCAAATTAACAGCCAATCTGACATGGAGAGGACTATGATGGCTTCAACTGTAGCTAAAATAGAGGTAGCAAGGCTAGGCATTTTTTACATGAGCCTAAAATGTCTAGCAGCACATTCAAACTGAGCATAAGAAAGGATATAAAATCATACAGATGATAGTAATAGCAAAACATGTGCAATAGCCTTGCCTGTCTTATGCCTTTCAATCTTGAGTTTAAATGTAACAAATCCCACATGAGTTCCACAAAGTTTCGTTTCGCTTTTTCCTGATAGAAATGGAGATAATCTCTTATAATGTTGGAACATCTCATTGCAGATAATTCAAATAAGGGAGAACCATTAGAGTCGAACAACCATCTTGTGGAACTACAGCCAGACCATGAGCCAGAATAACAAAAGTGAAAGCCTTAAAGAACAATTTCTAAGTTTTAAAGCGAATTCCACCTAAATGTTCCATATAAACAGCCAACTAGTTCAGACAATGCTATTGCTGGACTAATAGAAAAACCAATTATCAGGCAAGCATCCCACATTGCTATGGTATAGATTGAACATGTTATAAGTATTTGATCATCACCTCTGCCTGGACAGCAGCTGCATTCTTAGCTTGTGGTGGACGATAGGCAGCAGGTTTCTGCGCGGGCATGTTAATAGAAGTTACCTTTGCAGAATTTTGAGATGATTTTGCTGTTTGTCCTGTTTAAGTGGCAAAAGTTCTTCAGCAGATCCTAAAATATACATAGCTCTAGAAAGGAGTGTCTTCTTTAGCACTCTCTGATTACCAAAACAAATCAACACCTTGTGGTTTTCGTTCTTCCACCTTTAGAGAGTCAACAGACTTTATCAGTTCAGCAACTTCACAAAATCTCTCGGGTGATTCTGGTTTCCATTCAGCCTGTGCAAGTTGTTAGCCATTTCTATTCCACCAAGGATTGGGCTGATTTAGTACAATTCATACGAGATCATGCAGAGAAGGCTAACCTGGTATAACTTGTCAAACATCTTCTTAAAGAATAGTGATCCGTTGTGGTGGAAAATTTTAATACTACCACAAGAAAGACAAATCAATCAAAAGACAAAAAATACATTCCCATGACACTATCTCACCAAAACTAGCAGCACATTACTAAGTGGTGCTTAATGGATTATTGTATCGTTGGGCACTAGATAAGGTCTCACATCTCTCCTAGGACAATCCAAAATGTAGAATGAGCAAGAATATTTTTAACTATCAAGTAGTTTGACCGACACTAATACCAGAGGTAGAAGGTATAAGAATCAAAACCTACATTGAATTGAACCGTTTGCTCAGAAAAAGATTTGCCAAAGAGACCTTGTTTGAACTATGAATGGTTCTTTAGAATAATATTATACAACTTTTAATTTGCTATCAATGATAATCCCACCATTTATTCAACTACTAAAGCTATCAAAAGTTCTTACCAACTACAACAGAACTCATTCCCATAAGACCAAGAGGACAAATTACTATCATGTTGCACCCACATAGTAAGTCGACTGATCTGTTGATGACACAACATCTAGATATAAAGAACCAACATACCAATTGTCAATTTGTAGTCTTGGAGCTGTTGTGGCAGTCATGAAATAGCAGCCATTTGGAGACCACTCACTGGTCACAGAGCATTCAGCTTTTGTTGTTCCCAGCTGTTTCTTCTCCCTGTAATCCCAAAATGCCTAGAAATTCAAAAAAGTAACTAATTATGATGAGGAAGCCTGCTTAATTGGATGCAGACCAAAGTTGTAGGAGTTACGTTAAAGTGAAAATAAATGGAGAAAATAAAATCAGAAAGCTACTATCACTGCTTTTTTATATGGGATACAAAGTCATTAACAATGAAGAAACTTCAATAAATAATAAGTGTGCCGACATTGGTTATTTCCAGTACCATTCATAACATAACCATCAAATTAAAATAGTAAAAGGCCTCATCTATCTCTCTTCAGATGGCATCAACCGATGACGAGAGTGATTAAATGAAAGCTTCTCTTGCTCTAACAGAAGAGATGCTTCCTGCTGCCCAAATTTCTTGCTACACTATCTGCGTTGAAGCCCTCTAAGCTTTAACAATAATAACGCAGATTCTATAACATTATTGGCTCAGTTATGTCAAAAATATTAAACTTTGCCCCTCCTTCAAGTTTTCGGCCATCATATTTCTTCCAAATGCTCTCAATCTACTAAGTTGACTTCATTAGGGGCCTGAGCGCAGGGCAAGACTAGCTTCTACTCAACAGTAAATCAGCAGAACTTTAAAAACTTTACTTTCCTTTATCATGAGACATATATTATGGTGTTCCAACTTCAGGGTCTACAAATACTAACCAACCAAGAGTGCAATCCCAATAACCTCACACACTATTAGAAGTACTAATGTGGGAAAACTGTTTTCCAAATGCAAACGATGCTCTTACAGAAAAGCAACAGATTTCCTAACCTTCTCTAAACGAGCATATCAACATATTTTTTCCTTTTAAAAAGAAAACAAAAGACCATACTTGGATCCTTCTGACAATACAAAGCCGCAGTGCCTACATGAATTTGCAAGAATAGTTGTAAACAATTGAAGACGCACATGAGTAACGGCAAAAGGGCAGAACAATAAATAAGGAAAACCTGTCTATTGGTTTCCTCAATAAAAGAACAACCAATAGGGATAGAACCTAAAATTAAGGTGTTGAGGAAGAAACCTTCATCCCCCGTACTAATAAAAGAGAATATACGAAATTGTCACTTCAACTGAAAAATAATTCTGAAACAAAAAAATTCGAAAAGGAAAGCAATAGTGAAAAAGAAAATACCCTACCATGTCACCAGGTAAGTTACCAAAACCTTCCGACCAAAAAAAAAAAAAGTTACCAGAACCTGCCAAACATATAATTGTAAACCAGTGAATTAAGGTCACAACATTAAGTTAGCAATGCAGCTGACTCTCATCCAAACAAACCATCATCCCCCCCAAAACAAAAAAAAAACCAAAAAAAAATATATATATATAAAATATAAAATAAACAACCCAAAATAACCACTCTAATAATAATGGAAAAGGATAAAGAAAGTAATAAAAGAAAATAATTGACCAAAATGGAAAACTAGATTTGGTATCAACTCATAGCAAATAATGTTTCACAAGGATACACTTCCCCTTCGGATTCCATCTGATGGTATTATAAGGGCCCGTTCCAAGCTCAAGAAGTGGATTGCACTTATTGTCAAAAACGGTTTCCTTTGCAGGCATGACTAGATCAGATCAAGGAAAAGTCAAAATGAAAGCTAACAGTTGCAAGGAAAAAGTTCCAATAATGCATGAGAAGTAAGTGATACCTACATGTCTAATGTAGATAATGAAGTCTCACTACAAGAAACTTCTGAACCATAACACAACGATATCAGAGTTAATCACAATTTACCAAACTCCATATTAGTTGAGCATCCTAATCTTCTATCACAGGCCAAAGATCCAACTGAGATCACACAGCCTAGTACCTTCCAGAGCTCAAATTAACTACTAAAGAGTAAGAACAATCATTACAAAGTTCCACCAGCTGAATAACACTAGCAGAGATCCTTGAGGATACAAACTTAATAAGAAGATGGATGTTTGTCCATCATACTCCCACGTGATAAATGTGATGATACTAGTTGAAAACAGTGAAGGATACAGCCATAAACAACAGCAAACTCTGAACCAGAGTATGACCATTGAACATCATGAATAGGTCCCTCTTTACCTGATAAAGCACCAAAACTGCAAAAGATAACCCAACCACGGGCAGCGCAGTTGGTGTGAGTTCTCTCCCTCATCGCAGAGGTCGAGGGTTCGAACCCTCTCATTGCTAAAGTGTTGTAAGCGGGGGTCCTGGTGCTGGGGTCCCCCGAGGTTTACGTCGAAATAGCAGCTTGCGGCGAGGCTCGACAGTGCCACTGGGCACTGGAGGGTCATGTGATCCCCGAAAGATGATCTCCGGTGGTTCCTCAATCATCAAAAAAAAAACTGCAAAAGATAAGTCTCAAGAAAATAATTACATAGGCAGTTTTAGTAAGAAAACAAATAAAGACTTACGAAGAGGCACGAGCCCTTCATGAGTCCCATCTGTTGTCAGTTAGTTTAACTTCGATTCCCCCTAGTAACTCTGGTTGGTTTTATCAACATCAGACTGCAACACAACCAGAAGTCCAGTAGACCCATAATTCCAGTGCAGCTGCACTGATGAGCAGCGGAAGAAACTTCGCCGCACAACAGGTTGACTCTGCAGATCCTCCCTACACACAAATATTTGGACACTGGCAGGGACACCCCTATATACCACAAAAATCTTATCAAGGTCAAGTTACTTGACATACATAAAGGACCATTCGTATATAATAACAAAGGACAAAACTTTCTAAAGCCTACTTTTAAGCACCAAACTGATTTTTCTCCAGACAAGAAGGAAACACCTTTCAAAATTACAAAACCTGCATGCTTTAAAGCAGTAATGGCTGACCGTAAAATACACTAAACGTTAGGTCACTGCAAATAAAGACTATTTTTCTCTACAGTACGCGGTGCGAAACATGGATCTTCCTACGTCATCATGCTCTTTGCAATCATGTAATACAAGTGATCTCTGTATTCATTAAACACCAAAAGGAGCAGTCAAAAGCACCTGTATCATCCTTTAAGAACCGGAATCTCTACTGGTTATTCGAATCAGCATCAGATACCAAACCAACCAATCTAAGAGTTTGTTATTAATAGATTCCAAGTCATAAAGTCAGCTTGAAACTAGTGTCTAATAAAAAAGGAATGCAACTAGACATTATAGCTACGTATACTGTTCATCACATTGTTGTCTGCTCTGGCCTGGTCGTAGAACTTTTCATGAGTTGCCACATTAGTCAAGGTTATGAACCAGTCCCTTACTAATTCAAGATAGCCATGAAACACAAACCTTAGATTCTGGAACAAATGCTGCAATGTGGGACCCCGGAGTTTTAGAGAGCTCAACTGCAGCAACTCCAGGAACTCTCAGCCTATATTTGAAACCTTTTGAAAAGTCACAACCATCAAAAAATTGTATCTCATTTGTCGCAAGTCGACACGCAACAGCTTCATCAGAACTAAATCGGATGGAGGGCCTGGAGAGCAGCACACAAACCATTAAGTGGTGAAAATATGGAGAGGCAATGCACATAAATGAGGAAAATTAATGGTGCAATGCTATATAATGCGTATGCGCTATCATGAGTAATCTATCATTGACCAACTGATGATCCTGAATAATATCATGTACCATGTCGTTTTAGTTATGTTCTTCTGGAGTAGCTGATAAACAGACCCCCCAGACTCAACTTTCCACAAGATCACATTCTTCTCCTATGGCGTTGAGGATTTCTGGAAAGTCTGGAGATAGGTCCCGCACGGGGACAATGCTGCCGTGGCCAAATTGGGGATCTCGAAATTCCTGATTTCCTTGAAGTTGCTGCAGTCATACACGCCAACCATGGAGTTGGACCTTATCACCATCAGCCTGGACCCATCAGCGCTGAACACGGTGCTTGTGCACGGAGTCCTCTCAAGCTTGACACTGGGTTGACCGTTAGTGAATGGGGGTCCATTCCACAGAGAGAACCCCTCTGGTTTGCAAACTAGAAAGCAAGTTGTACCAACACAAGTCAAGTTCGAATTATCAAGTCAAAGGATGAGCATCAAGATAGAGACTTTTAAGTACCTAAAATATGCAGAGGTGGTGAAGAAGCCGTAGTTTCCATCGGGAAGATTGCAACAACCAACAATATATCAAGGCAAAGATGCCCAGTTGATGATTGGAAAGAAAACTCTGCAAAGACACAGGATTTGGCTTTAAGAAGAAAAGATCGATGCTTCTTCACCTACAGACTTACAAGGAAACGAACCGAACCGTAAACCAACGCCATGAACCAGGCCTTGCCCTCACTAGCTACACTAACACTCGGAATCAATTCAGCACAAGAATAAGCAATGAATAAACTGCCCGACGAAGTAAAATAGCAAGGCACGCGATGAAAATTCTATCTGAGGAGCGAATATGGAAGAAAAAACTTGAGGGCCTTCCGAATTGACTCCATTAATGCGTTAAACGAAGGACGATGCGGAACCTCCACGACCAGCTCACAAGCTGAGGTTACTGCCTGATCAAAAACAGAGGCCGACAATTTACGCGAGAGAGAGAGAGAGAGAGAGAGATAGAGGACCTGAAGTGTCGGGCTTCGGACGTGGACTGAAGCTCGGAGGGTCGAGGAAGAGCCGCCGAACGACGACGGCGGAGGGAACGCTGCGCGGCGCTCGAAGTTCTATCGGTCGAAGCGCTGCCAAGTACGACGGGGAAGAAGAAGGACATTTTTCTTTGTCTCCCTTTTCGGAGCTGTCTGGAATTTGATCAAGCCCAAGACGAAAGCCCATGGTGTGTCGCGTCGGAGTTGGACTTGACACGTGGGCCTCCAAATGAAGAGGCCCTTGTTCTCTATATCTTTTCTTTGTTTTCTCTTTCTGGTTGTGAGCTGCCCTTCTTTAACTAGAGAAAATCGAAAACAAAAAGTCTACATTTCGGAAAGGGTTAAGTCCATTAAAAATGCCCAAATTGCACCTTGCGATACATTTGCTGCTAAACTAATTTTCATCTGACCGAAAATTCTAAACTTGTACTCTTGATCTAAATCTACATTTTTATTTAAATGCATACATGTCAATACACATGGAATTTTCCATGTTGGTTATGACATTCTCACCGTAAGATTTGCCTTGCAATCGTCTACCGTGTGTGTTGAAACATATGGATGTCAACAGGATAACGAATGGAATGCTAATGGAGGTAAGATTTAGATCAAGGATACAAGTGTGAGTATTTTGTGAAACAAAATTAATTTGGGGAAATATATCATGTGATTTCTATTTTTTCTTTTTTTTGGTGATTCCCGCACGACTGGCAGCCGAAGAGTAAACCCTGGGGAGGCACACAGGAAACCACCACCCACGCACCCTAGGCAAGACACCACGCTTCAGCCTCCCTGCTTCGCAAGGGCTTCGAACCTGGTTCTCCTCGGTGGAGAACACAAGCTCTACCCTCTACGCTGCAACGGTGGGTGGTATGTGATTTCTATTTTGTACATTCTTTTTAGACGAAAAATTATTTGACATAAATATGTCATAAGTGTGCTATTTATGAATTTATTGGTATAACCCCTTTCAAAAATTTATGCTTCTCAATATCTGAATTAAAGCTCTACATTTTTGCGCTTTGCATTGCCACGTTCAGTAGAAATCTACATTATGCAATATCTAATTCTTATGATTTTCATAGCCTTTCTTCTGCAGGCGTTGCATATATGAAATGGTACAGCATAGGTTTTTCTGGGTCTTAAAATGTTATTTTTCAATATTGAGA
Organism: Eucalyptus decipiens; assembly: GCA_014182575.1. Classification (NCBI taxonomy): domain Eukaryota; kingdom Viridiplantae; phylum Streptophyta; class Magnoliopsida; order Myrtales; family Myrtaceae; genus Eucalyptus; species Eucalyptus decipiens. The sequence continues at coordinate 873,874 of CM024616.1, read as the reverse complement.
GTGCAAAGTGCTCGAAGTTGATAGTGTCCTTTTCTCTTGAAAGAAAAGGCGAAGATTATATTTGAACAAAAATCTTTTAGGCTCCTTTTATTTTGTAGAAAATGAATGATATAGAAAACATTTTTAAGAAAATGATTACTTATATCACTTACAAAAATGAATAAACAGAAAACATTTTCATTGTTCACGAAAATATTTAAACATAAATTGTTCCCGATGATAAAAGCATTTTTTATTAACTAATTAGTTTAAGCAATATAAGGGGAAAATTGTCCAAAAACTCCTAAATCTATTGCACTTTTTTTTTTCAATTCAGTCCTAAATTTTTCAATTTTGCTAATTGAGTCATAAATCTTTTTACATTTTGTCAATTGAGTTCATCCGGCCAATTTTACTTGAAAATTATTAACTTAGACAGTTGACATTAACGTGGCACTTTTTAAATAATATTTTAATGATATTTTTAATTTTTTATGTTTTTTTTCTTTTTTCTTTTACTTCTTTTTTTTTTTAGGGTTTTACAGAGAAGGTTGGGAAGGGTGGCCGACTGACCCTCGTCAGCCATAGGTGACGGCATTGTGCCTTCGCCAACGGAAGCGAGGGCATGTGACACCCTTGCCTCACTAGATCTGGCGAGGGTGTCAAGGCCCTCATTGATTTTGGGCAAGGGTTCAAGCACCCTTGCTTTTGTCGACTAGGGCGTTGCATCTCTTGACTAAAGCTAGCGAGGGCCACAACACTCTCACCCAAGGTCCGTGAGAGTCGGTTGGCAACCCTCACCAGCTTTAACTAAAAAAAAGGTAAATAAAAAATAAAAAAATAAAAAATTTATTAAAAAATTGCCACATTGGCAATTTTTCAGTTAAAATAGACTTAATAGACTTAATTAGTAAAATGTAAAAAAATTTATGAGTCAAATGATAAAATTGAAAGGCTTAGAAGTAAATTGACAAAAGTGTAATAGGTTTATGACTTTTTGGACAATTTTCCCGCAAATACAAGTGATTATTTTTTAGAAAAAATATATTTTAAATTATTCATTTTTAATGAGTTACATGAAAACAATGCATTTGTTTCTTGACGATATAATTTGGTTTACCATCTATAAGTTGGAATAGATTTGTGTCTCAATGACCCAACAACTGAAAACATTCGTCTCCCTCTACTTTAACAACCAAACATAAAGAAACCGAATCTTAGGATCTTATAAGGACACTAGGACCCCACTAGGGAAAATCAAGTTCTTGACTTGCTTTTACGCCACTCTAAATGAAGATGGAATCCAGGTGTGGAAGCACTTAATACTCTCTTTTTCAAAAGAGTCATTTCTTATGAACCCATTTCTCCTTTTGACACCATTCTTTGGCCCGATTTGGAGATCCTTTTGGTGAAGGCACAAGCTGAAGACTGCGGTTGCTCCCAATGACATTGACATCGAGAAGGGAGGCACACACTCCTTGAATCATGTTCGCAATTGGCAGCGATTGACGATCCTCATGGAGCTGTATCTTTTATGGGTTATTTAAAGAGCAACGGTTCTTCATCGCCAACTAAGGACGTGGTCCTTTATGTTCTTGTGTTTCTTTACATGCTTGGCTTCTTAGCTGGTCTTGGAGGTGCATCCCAAAACCATTGAAAGTAATGCACGTACACGAAAATGAGATTTTTTTTAGACTCGAGCCAGAGGGTTGGTGTTGTACTGGTCACTTTAAAAGTTGGACCCAATTTAGTACTTCTATTCCCAATTAATTGGTAAACATGAGAACTTATATTCAATTCAAGGGGGAATTATCCTATTTGCTAGTCATATGATTTATAGAGATCCATTAGTCGATGTACATCAGTTAATCGATGTCATCATGATGATGAGGATGAGGATGATGATGATTATGATGATCGATTTGGGATGAACTAATCAGGACATAGTAGGGCTAGTATGAGAAAGATTATTGGGTGATGCTAGGAGTTCTCTCAAGTTAGCTTTACTCATTCTCAACTGACAAGATTGTGGGGAGAAAAAAAAATTCTAGAGAAAAAAGCTCTAGATTGTATTTCACTTGGATGTCTTGAATGAGGGGAGGAGGCCCTTATTTATACAAGTAAGGGCTCAACCATAGCCGTAGATCTCTCCTCAATTTGATGGTAGAGATTACATCTTCTCAACTACACCGATTATGGGGATGTCAATTCTCAACATATCAAACTCTAGGTTTGATGGAATGGAGATTTCTCTCTACCATATGGGTAGTTCTCATCTACTTTCAGGGTAGGATCCGCTTCTTTTTCAATGGCAAACCCTAATCCACCAACCACTTACCTATTTCCCCACCCCAACTTTTCCAATTCAGATTTCAGTGCAATAGAGAAACCCTAGATCACATCACCTCTTCTTCATTCCAAAAATTCTTTCCGTCTGTTAGAGAAACCCTAATATCCATCGTGTCTCCTCCATCCCCATCCGATTGCCACTCAGAACCACCATCCTTCTGGCATAGTTCATCATTCTTCACCAAATCACTGATTAAGAGCTCGCTTCAACTATATTGGACCCGTTTCCCTCTTTAGCTGGCTCCAAAATTATCAAGTCAGCTCGAGCGAAGGTAAATCTAATTCTATAAGGCATAGCTTGCACTTTCCTACTCGCCCCTATTCTAGAAAAACGATAGATGGCAGATAAGTATGAGGAAGAGAGGAGGATAGCAGTCCTCTGCAAGAGTCTGGGTAAGCTATGGTCCGAAGAAGATGTGGTCGATGTAACTGGGGACATTTCTAAAGAGAATCCGCTAGAATGTCGGAAAACTCTGTTCGGGAAATTCTTCTCTAAGCCGAATGTGAACTTTACAGCTTTTGTAAATACTATGAAAAGAGCTTGGAGGACAGAAAATTTTACCTATGCATTGATAGAGCTTGACTATTTCTCCTTCTCTTTTAAGTCAGAAGCTGAAAAATAGAGTGTTAGATTCTGGACCATGGTCATTCTCTAGTAACCTATTAGTTCTACAACAATGTGATCTCGACACCCCCGAGATGTGTTATGAATTTAACCATTGTGCCTTTTGGGTGCACTTCTTTGGCCTCCCCTTTGGGAGAGTCACAAGTGCTGTTGTTAGGGATATTGCAGCGAAACTTGGAGAAGTACTAGAGGTGAAATTGGAAGCAAAAGGGAACAACAATTACAATATCGGCAAGGCAAAAGTGAAGCCGAATCTGGAAAATCCTCTCAAAACTGGAGTTTTAGTAAATCTGGATAGCAAGAGGTTGTGGGTAGAGTTTAAATATGAGAGGCTTCCGCATTATTGTTACCCTTGCGGTAAAATCGGCCATTATGCCACTTTCTGCAAAGAAATACCTTATGAGAACTCAGGGCTTGCCGAGGATTTACCAGGAAGATTTGGGCATTGGTTAAGAGCGGAAGCGCGGGAACTAAACCCATACGGGAAAATCTTCTATGAAAAACAAGATATCCTACAAGAAGAAGAAGAAGAGAATGTGCCCGAGACCCCTCTTCCTCCAATTCTTGAAAAAGAGAAACAGATGCATGATCAAAATATGAAGAAAAATCTAACTATTTGTGAACAAAATAATGTAGAATATACAACAACTCAAAAGGAGAACAGCCATTCTCCTTATGATCTAGCACTAGCACTTACGGAGGAGAAGGGCCCCCAGAAGAGAGGAAGTTGCTACTTGGATGAAGAATCTGTTATAGTGCTCTTCGAGGAACATCTAAAGGAAGCAGAGGTGGAAATGCAAGAAATTCAACAGGTGAAAAGGGAGTGATAAGGCACAAATCCAAAAGTACCAAGCTTTCCTCCACTAAAAAAGGAAAAAGATTCTGCCTCTATGGTGCTCAAACATCAAAAGCACCAATCTCAGAAGACACACAGCTAGTGGAGATCCCCATTAAAGTGGTGGAGAAGTCAAATCAGTGGGTTTTGGTGGCTAGCCCTAATAAGCCACCGAGTTATCCATGAAGATGTTAAGCTGGAATTGTTAGGGGTTGGGCACACCCTTGACAATTCAAGCTTTGAGAGTCCTAATGACTCAGGAAAGGCGCAGTATTATCTTTATTATGGAAACAAAAAAATCAAGAGCAAAAGGTGCTACGTTTAAAGAGGAGACTGAAATTTCAGAACAGTTTCTTAGTAAATCCAGAAGGAATAGCAGGGGGTTTGGCCATTTTCTGGGATGACCAGGTTATGTTATCTATTGACTCTTTCTCGGCTAATGTTATCAATGCTCAATTTCAGATTAAAGAAACCAAAAAGAGAATGCATATTACATTTCTACATGCTCCAAATGAATTTCAAGAGAGAGTAATGTTATGGGAGGTTATTCATAGAGAGAGTCTACATTATCATCTACCTTGGCTGTGCTTAGGGGACTTTACTGAAATTCTCTACCACTGGGAAAAAGTGGGTAAAAAAAGAGTAGAAAATTACAGTCTCATAGCTTTCCAAGACTTTCTGCACCAATGCTCCTTAATGGATTTGGAATATAAAGGATGTGCGTTCACCTAAACAAACAACAGAGAATGAGAACATTTGGTTAAGAAGCGCCTTGATAGAGCTTTATGTAATTCGAAACGGCGAATTGCACATCCCACTGCTGAATGTATAGCATTACCAGCTATAGGGTCTGATCACAGCCCTATTATACTATCACTCGACCCACAGAAGAAACGGAGGGGGAAAAGATTTAAATACAAAGCTTTCTGGTCAAATGATGAGGAATGTGCACAGCTAGTAAAGGAAACTTGGGCTGAATCCAACTCTCAACGACTAAATGTGGTGGAGAAACTGCAGGTTGTGGCACACGAGTTGCTGAAGTAGAGTAAAGATAGATTCTCTAATGCAAAAATGAGGATTGAATGGCTGAAAAATGAACTACAAGGTTTGATGAATAGCACGGGAGTCTCTCAAGAGAGTGAGGCAGCAAAGAAGATAACCCAAGAAATAGAACAATTGTGGCGACAAGAGGAGATGTATTGGGGAATGAGGTCCAGAATTAGCTGGCTAAAATGGGGAGATAGAAACATAAAGTTTTTCCATGCAACCGCTATTCAAAGAAGAACTAGAAATAAAATCTCTTTGCTAAGGAATGAAGAAGAAGTTTGGGTAAGAGAGAAACAGAATTTGAAGGATATGACGGAGAAATACTTTAAAAAGTTATATGAATCAGTGGGGCTTCGCAATTTCTAGCCTATTCCACAGCATATTCCAAACACGGTGGATGAAAACATGAACCAAAGGTTGGTCGGATCTGTCACTTTGGATGAGATAACTACTGCTATGCACCAATTATAAGCTACTAAAGCTCCAGGACCAAATGGGCTTCACGGACTCTTCTTCCGAAGTCATTAGCTAGATATATGTCAGGATATTTTCAGAGAAACTCAGAATTTTTTCAATACTGGATACCTAAATCCTGATATAAACATAACACAAATAACCCTTATTCCTAAAATCCCAAACCCAGAAAAGCTTGAACAATTCCGCCCAATCAGCTTATGCAATTTCATTTATAAAATCATCTCCAAAGTGATGACCAATAGACTCAAACATTTGCTACCAAATCTTATCACTGAGGAATAAAGTGCTTTTGTGGGGGGACCGCAAATATAAGATAACATTCTAATTGTGTAGGAAGTTCTTCACAGATTGCGAACTCGTGAAAGGAAAAGGAAGTTCCAAGCTATTCTAAAGCTTGATATGTAGAAGGCGTATGATCGAATCGAGTGGGATTTCCTTAGAGCTTGCTTAATCAAGATGGGATTCTGTGATCAATGGGTTCAATGGGTGATGCAGTGTGTTTCAACAGTTTTTTTCAGCATCAACTTTAATGGGGAACCTCTATCTTACTTTAAGCCCACACGTGAGATTCGACAAGGTGATCCTTTATCCCTCTATCTTTTTATTTTAGTGGCCAATGTTCTATCCAACATGATGAAACAAGCAATAGCTGATGGCACACTTAGAGGAATTAAGATGAATAGCAACTGCCCTACTCTATCACATTTACTATTTGTAGATGACGCCACTTTCTTTCTTAATGGAACAATATTGGAATGTCAAAATCTGGTGGCCATCCTACACCAATACTACTTTGCATCAGGTCAGGCCATTAATCTCAATAAATCAGGAATATATTTTAGCAAATGCTATCCCATTAACTTGACAAGGAACATGGCTTCAGAATTAAGAGTTCCAGAAATTGAGAAAACTGGGAAGTACTTAGGAATTCTTTCGAATTGGGAGGTTTCAAAGAAAGATATGTTCGCTTGGATTCTTGCTGGAGTTAACATGAAGTTGGAAAGTTGGAAGGAGAACTTGTTATCAAAAGCGGGGAAGGAAATATTAACTAAATCAATGATACAAGCCATTCCTCAATATGCCATGTCCATCTTCAAAATCTCTGTTTCTATTTGCAAAGCTATTGAAATGAAAGTTGAAAATTTCTGGTGGAGAAATAGCAATAAAGCTGCTAGGGTTCACTGGAAAAAATGGGAAAATCTAAAACTGAGGAAGGATGAGGGGGGTCTTAGCTTCAAAGATTTAATTGCTTTTAATAGGGCGATGCTAGGAAAGCAAGCTTGGCGCATTTCACAGCACCCTCAGTCCCTTTTGAGTCAAGTAATGGAGGGTATGTACTATCCATAGAGTGAGTTTTGGAAAGCTGGAAAATGTTCAAGACCTTCGTGGGGATGGCAAAGTATTCTACTGGGAAGAGATACTATTTCTCCGCATATTATGTTCTCAGTTGGGAATGGAAAAAAAATTTTGATTAGAGAGGATAAATGGTTGAAGAGCGGACCTATTGGTGGCCCAGCAACAAGTGATGAACTAGTGCAAGTGGCTGATTTAATCAACCAAGGGATTGTAAAATGGAATGCATTAATGGTAAAGTCCCTATTTGATGATCAAAGAGTGAAGGAAATACTAGCAACCCCTATCGGATTGCCTACTGCAGAAGACAAGTTGGTTTGGATGCAAAATAAATCAGGTTCATACACAGTAAAAAGCGACTACTTCACCTCCAGAGAAAGATCAACCAGCACAAATATAACAGCAGCAACTTCATCTCATCAAATAAAGCCAGAACTATGGAAGTACATCTAGAACTCTGGAACTCTACCCAAAGTTAAACCATTCCTATGGAATGCATGTCAAAATGCTTTACCCACGATGGACAACTTGTACAAGAGAAAAATAGTACCTAACCCGATGTTCCCTATATGCAAACTGGAAGCCGAAACCATTGAACACACTCTATTGCTCTGCTCTTGGACAGTTCGGATATGGAAAACAGCTCCCTTGCAAATCAAAGTTTCAAGAATAGGGTTAACTCGGCTTGATGAGTGGTTGTATAAGGTAAGAACAGACCCTAGAAGCGCCAACAAGTTCGACTTAACCGCTGCCACCCTCTGAAGCATTTGGAAGGGCCGGAATCAATTTATCTTCGGCCAACGCCCCCTGCACCCGCAACAAACTTTTTTTAAGGCTGTCGCTTTGCACGAAAACTTCATCACATGGAACTGAAAATCAAAAGGTGAGCAGGACAGAACGACCCAAACTCACAAATGGCAACCACTGACTTCAGATTTGCTGAAAATCAATATCGACGCTTCTTTTGCTCCACACGACGCAGCTGAATCAGATCCTGAGGAGAACTGAGGAGCGGATGGAAATAGGGGAGCTATTGCTTGCATCTGCCGAGACTTCAGGGGTCACCTCGTCGATGGATTCACCGAATTGGTAGCAACTTCCTCAGCGGAACAAGTGGAAGCCCTTGCCCTTCTTGAAACCCTAGATTTCCTCTCCAACCAAACTCATCTCTCTTTGCAAGTACAGTTAGACTGCCTTCAGCTCGTGCAAGGGATAAAGACTTCAACGGAGATCAGTTGGGAAGTGGAGCCCATCGTGGACCGAGCCAAGACGAAATTAAAGGAGTTCCCGGGCCTATCTTTGGCCCATTGCAGCCGAGACTCTAATAGACCAGCTGATTGGCTTGCAAAAGCCCGTAGATCTAACTGTCTACCATTTAATTGGTTAGCTAACCCCCCACCTGCTCTACTTGACTTATTATGCGCCGATGCTTTTGATGTATTTCCTCCAAACTTAGTTAAGTAAATCAATAGCAATTGTTTTCGTTCAAAAAAAAAAAAACTACCCTGACTACCGCATTTAGTATAAAGGTGTGCAATTATAGTATTGCCCGCTCTTGGGTGTTCTAGAAGCTCAAGTAAAACCCTAAGGCTTCAGCAGTTAGGCCGAGAGTTGCTTGTTCATGGATCGGTCATGGGCTTCGTTCGGAGAACCTATTGGAACATGCGTTTCTTCAGGCCGTGACTCCAGCATGACCATGTGACCATACAATCAAAGGATAGCATCAAAATTTTTCTTTCTCTAACACAAGTGAGTGGATTGCCAAGAAGAACACATATATTTTTCCCTCAAAAATGTGTGACCGAGGATTCACCATCTGTTTTCCAAGCTAACAGTACGGTTAGCCAATCAATTTTCAAGATTTTTTGTTTAGGCTAGTCCATCCACGATATGGAGAAACAATTAAAGTTCTAAAAGGCGAGACAGAGGACCACCTAATTGGAAAAGCAAAGTTTGACTACGCTTTTCTTGCTGCACTTTTATTACTATTTTGCCAAGTTTAGGTTCTCGGCTAATTTCAACACGCAACCCTTGCCCTTGGCCAATAATTATTATAAGTCGACCTAAGTACAATCTTTTTATGGATTGGTCTCGCGCTGGATTTCTACTATCTTTTTTAAACATCTCAAGTGATAGTATGATAAAAATTCTGGAAGGATTCAAAGGAAGCTCTAAGTGACAGTACCATATTAATCTTGAAATGAATATTATGAATGAGAAGCTTTTCATCTTGCTCCTGGAAGGTCATATCGGGTGATGATGATTTGCCAAGGAGGGATGATATTGGAGGAAGGCAGAGAAAGCATGAGCTTCAAGTGTTGGTGGGAGCTGGAGTTAAGATGGAGGATGATCTTGGTGACGAAGATGGGAATCGTGAGGCTAATGGAGGTGCCGACTTTGAGGACAGTGAATCTGAAGAGTCAGCAGATGAGTTTTATAAGCAAGTGAAGTAGCAACGAGCTGCAAAACTTGCCATTGAAGCAAAGATGTACTCTGTTAAGAACAACAAGAACATAAGCTCCTCAACTGATGCTATCACTAATACCAGGAAAAACAGGGGAAGCAAGATATACAAGAGCAATAAAGAGAAAACATATGAAGAAAAGGAAATAGAGTATGTACATGCTGCTGAGAAGAATGAGAAGAGAACCTGTTTCGAACACTCTGTATAGTGCTACAAGTCTTGACTAGTCTCGGCAGTTAGTCTAGTGTAATTCAATTCTGGAAGTTAGTTAGTTTTTGCTTCAGTTAGTTATATTTTCTTCAAATGATTCAATACCTGTAAAACAGATTTCAGAGATAGTCCTTGTATATAAAAGGCTAACTCTCGATTGAATGTAATACAACGGAAAATAGAATGAAAAGAAGTCTTTCATCTCAAGATCTCTCTACGGATTCTTCAATTTCTTCTTTGTGCATAAACTTCTTCATGGTATTAGAGCCTCTGCATCCTGAAGAAATCATCTTGATGCTGCACAAAATAGTAAGAGCTACACCAGATCAAAGTTAGATTCGAAGCTTCTTTGATCTCTGAGGGTATCTGTATCTTCTAACAAGATCTGTGAGTTGGTATTTTTCATCCACATCTAAATCTTCATCAGCAATATACTCGTTGCAGCATACTGCAAATCAGTAGAATTTGTATCTGCAACTAGAGTTGATCAGAGCTCAGGAAGAATGGAATGGCAGCAAGAAGTTTGAGATATACATTTCCTATTCATGTTAATATCTCGAATTTTGTTACCATCAAATTAGCTGAGGATAATTTTCTCCTGTGGCAAGCTCAATTCTATAGATTCTTGAGAAGCCAAGATCTATTCGGTTTTGTGAATGGGGAAATTTCACCACCTGCAAAGACAATACAGGTTGAAGAAGGAGGTCAAACTTCTGAGATCCCTAATCTTGATTATAATGAATGGATAAAAACAAATCAGCTGGTATCTTCTTGGATTAGTGGTGCAGTATCAGAAAATATACTCAGCCTGGTAATTGGTTTAAACACTGCTTATGAAGTTTGGCAAACTCTGTTAAATTGGTTCACACAAAAATCAGTAGCTAAGGAGTTCAAGTTAAGAGGAAAACTGCAAGCTTGCCAGAAACGTGAACAAACATTATCAGCATACCTCAGGGAGTACAAATCAATGTGATCAATTGAATGCCATAGGAAAACCAGTTGATGAAATCACAAAACTATTTGGCATTCTGGAAGGCCTGGGATCTGAGTATGAAAGTTTTAAAACTACAATCTATTGCTTGAAGCCCCAACTGACAAATATGATGAAGTAATCTCACACTTAGAAAGATTCGAAGCTAGGTTACTGAGAATTATTCTTTAAATCGGTTCAAACCTAACCTAGCTTACTATGGCCGAGGAAAACGAAGCTATACATAAAGAAGAGGCTGACAGAGAATATATACAACAGAATGCTATTCTTAGAGGATCAAGAGTAAATAGTCGTGGAGGAAGAGATTATGTAAGAGGAAGAACATATAATGCCAGATATAGGAACTTTGGTTATCCTGGAAGAAACATAAGTTACATAAATAATAACTCAAACTATGAACAAGAAAATCAGCAGTTCAAACAATTCAATACCTCCTCTGGCTTGGGTCCTGTTCAAGGATTTAGACCATACAATGTATCAGCACAAAGGTATTCTGATACCAGGTCATATCCTGCATCAAATTCAACTCTTCACAAAAAAGTACAAGTGGAGAAACCAACAGAACACACTCGACTTGAGTGTCAAATCTGTAAGAGGCCTGGTCATGATGCCTTACATTGTTGGTATCGGTTTGATAACTCCTATCAAGCTGAGGAGATACCAACGGCACTAGCAGCACTACATATCGAGGAGACAAATGATCAAGAATGGTATCCAGACACTGGAGCCACAGCCCATATTACCTCTAATGCTGGTATACTTCATAATCTTTCTAAAAATAACAATGCTGATACAGTCATGATAGGCAATGGTCTGTGTTTACCTATCAAATACATTGGTAATGCAATATTGAATACTGCAATTACTGCCTTGACTCTAAATGATGTGCTGATTGTTCTTGAGATTAAGAAAAATCTTCTATTAGTGTCAAGATTCACTAATGATTACCCCTGTTCCTTTATTTTTGACAAAACTGGTGTGTACATCAAGGACAGCACAACCAACACAACCATGAAGCTAGGAAGGAAGGTTAGAGGGCTATACGAGTAGACCCTCATGCTTTGCAGTCTATTTCACACAAAGACAAAGAATTGTTGCAGAGTATCCGGCATCAACGACGGCTCATACAAATCGAATATCTTGAAGCATTTGAGGGATCAAAATCTGATTCAGTATAACAAAGAACCATAGTCTGTTTGTAGAAGTTGCCAAATAGCTAAGAGTACTGCTCTACCTTTTCCATTATCAAGTTCTACAGCTACAAAACCTCTAGAACAAATTCACTATGATATCTGGGGACCTTCTCCAGTTAAATCTTTTCAAAGTTTCAAGTACTATGTCATTTTTGTTGACAATTTCTCTCGGTTCGATTGGATATACCCATTAAAGTCAAGTCGATTTCTATAGTATTTTTCTCATGTTTCAAAAGTTAGTAGAAAATCAGCATAACTGTAAAATCAAGACCTTCCAGTGTGATGGTGGAGGAGAGTTTATTAGCCAAAAATTCAGAACTCACTTACAGAACTGTGGCATTCAACAACATATCTCTTGTCCATATACACTTGAGCAGAATGGGATACCTGAAAGGAAGCATCGACATAGAGTTGAACTTGGTCTGGCCATGCTATACCATGCAAAAATTCCATTAAAATTTTGGGTAGATGCATTTGTAACAGCCAACTATATTATTAACATTCTTCCTACTCAAAAATTACAGATCGCATCTCCTTGAAGAAATTATATCAAAGCATAAACCAAGATATGATCATCTCAGAACCTTTGGCTGTGCTTGCTATCCCTGTCTTCGACCATATGCACAGAATAAGCTTGATCCACGGTCACTAACCTGTGTCTTTCTTGTATACAATGATCACTATAAGGGATATCGATGCCTTCTCCCTACTACTAGTCATGTCTACATTAGTCGGCATGTAGTGTTTGATGAAAAAATTTTCCCATTCTCTCAGAAATTAGCAACAGTTTATCCTTCCTACGCACACTTGTATAAATTGTGGACAGAAGAAGAACAGTTCCTAGCTTCCTCCACTACAAATCACATAAAACATTCAGCTTCTCAGTGTACAGATTGGGAACAAGAAGCCACAGCTAATCAAACAAGCGGAGTAATCTCACCTGAATGTACAGAACAAGCAGTTTCTGTCTCTCCAGCTGAATTTCCTATGGATCAAGTATCCACCACTACTCAGGATAGTCCACAACAAGTTGAAGTACTTGTTCCCATAACTGAGACAACGGATGAACCAGATATGGAACAACACACTTCAAATAATCAGACAGATTCACAAGGTACATTACCTACTCACCCTATGCAGACTAGGTCTAAGTCTGGCATTATCAAGACCAATCCTCGGTATGCATGTCTAGCTATATATGAAGTACCTACTGAACCAAAAACAATCAAATCAGCCTTAGCACATAAAGGCTGGTATAAGGCAATGACAGAAGAAATGGATGCACTTTATCAGAACAAAACTTGGGAATTAATTCCTCGAACTGGTCAAATGAATGTCATTGGTCAGTAAGTGGGTATTTAAAACAAAGCTTGCAGCTGATGGTAGCCTTGATAGACTTAAGGCTCGACTTGTTGCTAAAGGATTTCATCAAGAAGAGGGTATTGATTTTACAAAAACATTTAGTCCAGTCATCAAATATGCTACAATTCGTATAATTCTATCTGTAGCCATGATGAAACACTGGCCAATCCATCAACTAGATGTCAAAAATGTATTCTTACATGGTACATTGAATGAGATAGTTTACATGGAGCAGCCTCCTGGTTTTCAAGATCCCAAGAAACCTCACCATGTATGTCTACTCAGGAAGTCTCTCTATGGACTTCGACAAGCTCCTCGAGCCTGGTTTGACAAGTTCAGCAACTTTCTGCTTGAATATGGGTTCTTTTGCAGCTCAACTGACCCATCCTTGTTCATCTATCATAATGATACAGACACTATTCTTCTACTACTATATGTTGATGACATTATCCTGATTGGAAGCTCCTCTCACTTACTTTCCAACCTCATCCATTCTCTAAGTCTTCAGTTCTATATGAAAGATCTTGGCTCTCTACACTACTTTCTTGGCATTGAAGTCAAAAAATACTTTTGATCACCTATTTCTTTGCCAGACTAAATAAGCCAGAGATCTTCTTACTCGAGCTCATATGCTTGAGTGCAAACCAATTACTACTCCTATATCATTAAAACCAACTGTTCTGATAAATGACTCTGCTCCACTCTCCAATCCTGCCGAATATCGAAGCTTAGTGGGTGGCCTTCAGTATCTGACTTGAACAAGACCTGACATTGCATATGCCACAAATCAACTATGTCAGAAATTACAGAAACCCACTGTTGCAGACTTACATAAACTCAAGAGAGTCTTAAGATATGTCAAAAGCACTATAAGTCTTGGAGTCTTTATTCACTCTCGAAGCTCTCTCCATCTGTATGGGTTCTCAGATGCAGATTAGGCAGGATGTGTTGAAACAAGAAGATCAACAACAGGTTTTTGTACATACCTTGGCTCCAATCTCATATCTTGGGCAGCAAAGAAACAATCCACAGTCAGTCGATCCTCTACAGAAGCTGAGTATCGTGCTCTTGCTTCTACATTTGCTGAACTTACCTGGATAAGCTTTGTCCTACGTGATATAGGATGCTCATTGACTCGTCCAACACAGCTCTTTTGTGACAATAAATCAGCCATTTCTCTCACTATCAATCCTGTCCTACATGCTCGCACCAAACATATTGAGATAGACTTTCATTTTGTTAGGAAAAAGTCTCATCAGGGTCACTACAAGTGAAATATGTTCCAAGTAACTATCAACTAGCTGATATATTCACAAAACCTCTCTCTCGTATTACACATTATCAGCTACAAATCAAATTAGGAATCGGTTTCTCACCCATTCCCAATTTGAGGGGGGCTGGTAAGAACAGCAAGAACAGAAGCTCCTCAACTGATGCTATCACTGATACCAGGAAAAACAGGGGAAGCAAGATATACAAGAGCAATAAAGAGAAAACATATGAAGAAGAGGAAGTAGAGTATGTACATGCTGCTAAGAAGAATGAGAAGAGAACCTGTTTCGAACACTCTGTATAGTGCTGCAAGTCTTGACTAGTCTCGGCAGTTAGTCTAGTGTAATTCAATTCTGGAAGTTAGTTTTTGCTTCAGTTAGTTAGTTATATTTTCTTCAACTGATTCAATACTTGTAAAACAGATTTCAGAGATAGTCCTTGTATATTAAAGGCTAACTCTCGATTGAATGTAATACAATGGAAAATAGAATGAAAAGAAGTCTTTCATCTCAAGATCTCCCTACGGATTCTTCAATTTCTTCTTTGTGCATAAACTTCTTCATACTCTAGGTTTGTTTTCTGTTGCTCATCCAATATTTTCCATCTTAATCTTAACGCGGTTCCAGAAGAGTGAATATCGGGAACCCATTTTCATTAATCAATTACAACTTATGTTTTGAAGAGTAAATTTGTAGTTACGTGCTGGGTATAGAACAACGAGATCCTAGAAATTTCTCTAGTCATGTATGAGCTCCATGAATGTACCTTTTAAAGATTTGTTTTTTTCTCCATTTCTATTTCTTGAAAAATTTTCTTAGACATTTGATATCAAGGGTTGAGACCTTTACTTACAAGGAAAAGTCCTGACATTGAACAATCTTTTGGAATGAAGACCAATTCTTATTATCAATTATAAAGCGAAAAATAACGTTGTGCGAGTGTACTGTGTCTTCATGTAAACAAATCATTTCTTTCTTTTAAAAGGATATTGAACTTCATCGAGCAGCTAAATTTAGCTATAACTACATTTTTATGAGTTTTATTTGCATCATGAAAAAGAAAGATGTTTCGTCAATCTTTTCGCTCCTTTTTACTATAGATTATTTAAATTTCTAACATACTAGGAAAAGGAAAGAGAACTTTCGAGGAGGGTGCACAGCATTCTGGATCTAATTAAAAAGTAGAAACCAAATGAAGATTAAAGAAAGGACGAGAGAGCGCTACCAATGCATCGAAATCATGGACCTATGGCTTGCAAAATGCACGAGTTTTCTTCTTCTTTTTTTGTGCAATATATGAAAACTCAGTGGGAATATTTAGTGTCATGTCATGGTGAAATTACTCTCAGAATGTGATCAAATTATGGTTAAATTTGATGCACTACAAGAATCTAGCAATTCCATCCTTGCCGGAAACAGTCAATGGAAAGCGCCATATCATTCATCAGGTGAGCCTGCATGCAATGGTCCTGGCCAATTGCATTAATGTTCTTAGCTATTCGATGCCATAGCGAAAGATTTAACTTTTGCCGTCAAAATATTTTAGATGGAGGAAAATAGAGGAATGACACGCAATCGGAAGAAACAAATGAAAAATCTGACGAAGAAGTATCGGGTGAGTTAAGAGAATCAGCTTGTTGATGTATATCCCCAGGTTTAACTTTTGATATTGCCTGGAATTTATGTTTCATTTCGTGTGCAGACTAAGCATGAGAAGGCAGTGGTCCAAGGAAAAAGGGCAAGTTCGGGAGATCAGGAAGCCTTCAGGACCTTATGGTGGGGGAAACATCTGGTATTAATGCAGGAACCAGTCAATGTATTAGATTCAAGAGCCAAATGCTACTTTGGCTTAAAATTTGTCGCATGGACCTTGGATCCAGCCGCTAATTGGTGTTGAGATGAGTGTATAGTCAAGTGACTAAAATGCAAAAGAATCGGTTTGGGTCTATCAGGGATGTAATGCCTTGGCAGATGCATATTCCTATTATTGGCAGGCCAGTTCTGTTAATATAATTATCTTCAGCGACTGTGTTCAGACTGGAGTTAGTTTTCGATAACAGAACATTGAGCAAGAATGCATTGAGAAACAAGAAGAAAAGGGAGAAGCAAAGGGAAAAAAAAGGTTGCGGAGGCTGGTTCTGCCTCGAGTGATTCATGATATGATAGTTAATATGAGTTTCATGTCTAGAATCTTGGTCACCAGTTTGACCTCCCGCCCATAAACAAAAGGGGGTCACGGGGAAAAACAGCGGCGTGATGCCTTCTGGCAATTCCTTTGAAGTGGACCTCGCTGATCATGGCCCATGGCAAGGTGGCCCTCACCCATCTAGGCGAGGGTGTCATGGCCGGCGAGGGTTGCCGGTGACCCTCACCGACCCTAAAAAAAACAAGCAAAATAATAGCAAAAGAAAAACAAGAAAATTAGAAAATAAAAATAAAAATTCATGTAAGATGATTTGTCGAAATTGACACTCAAGTAATTGATTTTGCTCCGATGTGGCACTCAAGTGAGTGGGAAAAAAGTTTTGGCACTCAAGTGAGTATTGTACGAAAGTTGTGGCACTTCTACTATTCTTTCTCCTAAAGTT
Organism: Eucalyptus decipiens; assembly: GCA_014182575.1. Classification (NCBI taxonomy): domain Eukaryota; kingdom Viridiplantae; phylum Streptophyta; class Magnoliopsida; order Myrtales; family Myrtaceae; genus Eucalyptus; species Eucalyptus decipiens. The sequence goes on along the minus strand of CM024616.1, from coordinate 857,130 downwards.
ATGTGGTAAGTCATGAGATATTGGGCTTGCCTTTTTTACCAATTTGTGGCAATATTAAAATGAGTTGTTCTTATGATATATGATAACACTATTTTAGATAGAGTATTTTTGCTAATTTAAGCTTGATATTTGCTAAGTTTTGATGAATTTTGGGTGAATTTATTGGCTACTCATGTAATTTTATTGAATTTTGTAGGAAATATGACTTTCGGATTCATAAAAGACTGTGCGCACCATTTGCAGAACACGCCAGGACCATATGCGTAATTTTCCCATGTGTCTCAACATCTTCTAGAATATTTCAATATCTTCTAGAATATTTCAATATCTTTTAGAATATTTCAATATTTTTCAGAATATTTTTCTTGAAGAAAAAGCTAGCCAAGACCAGAAATTTGAAGTTTGACCATAAATTGAGGTTAGGTTCAAAGAAAATCAAGAATAAGAATCTCAAGAAGAGAAACTCCTAATTTGCCTAGGAGTCCTATTCAAGACCTAATGGGGGTTGACCTAGGGTAGATTTTTGGAAGCTATATAAACTCCTTTTGTGCCACATATTTCAGATTTCAAAGTACCCTTGGAGCTGCCACCTCTAAGGGAGATTTTAGGTTTCCTTAGTTAGCTTTTATGCTTCTATTTTATTAGTGAAATTGGCACATGTCAATGTGAGAAGGAGGAGGCAAACTCAAACCGCTTTGTGACTCAAGCTAGTGAATTTGTTTTAATTTAGCATTATGTTCTCTTTAATTTTTGTTGTTAGTTTAGTTTTAACTATGTTCTAAATTTCTTTCTTTGCTACAATAGATCTTGACCATGATTGATTGATTTTCAAGACCTGCTCATGCAATGTAATTGTTTTTTTTTTCTTTTTTGGTGGCGTTTTCTACGCATGATACCGGGTGAATATTGCATGTACGAGCACTAGTGATATTGAACCATAAATTAAATAAAGGTCAAGGTACACTAGATTGTTTGTGTGGTTACGGAAGCAAATCTAGGTTGAGACTACTTAGATTGAATCCGGAATTTCCATAAGAACTTAATGCTTTTAGGTAGTTTAAAGTCACCTAAGGTTAGTGTGTGTTAACATACTTAACCAGGGATTATTAGACTGAGGTTGGCTTGTAATCATATTTAGGAAAATTTCACCAACACAATTGGGAATTAATTAGTTGCATGACAAGTAAAGAGAATTGATTATAAGTAGTTAAGTGAAGTTCGATGCTCTAAGGCTCTGTAATCTTGGTTGAAATCTTGAAATTTGCCTTGTTAATCTTCGGTTCACTTTAGATTAGGTTTACTATTTTAGTTGGTTTTTGAATCCTTTAAGTTTCGACTCTTTTATATTTCAATCCCTTAATTGGTTTAGTCACTTTTTGCTTGCTTTTTCGAGTTGGTTAGCTAAATTTTTAGATTGATCACCTTCGATAAGTGATTGGATGATTAAAGATAATCCCGATGAGAACAATACTCACTCATTACTTTATTACTTGTAGATATTATGCACTTACAATTCACCTAACAATATATTTACCCTTGTCGAATAGTCACCTTATATAAATTAGGGTTGATTAATTTTATGGGAAATGTTACTTCGTTGTATACATAAATACAAGGATTTAATATTGCCTATAGCATGGGCATTGCAGAATCTTAATGCACTAATGCAAAGTAAATTTATGCATGTGCATAGGCGTTGATTTTCCTATATATTGTGAATTTTACTTTGGCAGGGGAATTTGATAATATCTGACCGTGAAATATAAATAAGTATAACAACATTGATATAAAACTAGCATATGATTTATGAAATGTAATGATATGGGCTCTAGTCATGACCTATCGACGTGGGACTTAGGTCCACTTATGTGAAGTGACGTGGGACTCAGGTCCGCTTATTGAGATGGCACGGGACTTCGGTCCGGTTACATGATAATCATAAAAGTGTGGCTAGGTGCATGATATGTTTTGCTCGTCAAGGGGATGCCTTAATTAAGGAGATGAGTCTTCTGGCCAATAGACAGCAAATGATATGAACAAGATCCCCACCCGTGTCTATTAGTGGCTACTATTGCGATATCGGCACATCGTTTTATCATGTTTCATCCGCATGCATTTCAAGTGTAGAACATAATAATTGTCGCGACTCTCTTTAAAAGCCACTTTTGTTTATTATATAAATGTACATTCAATTCATGGTTGACGATCTAACGACCAGGTTCCAAACTACATTGAATGATTTATAAATTTCAGTATCTAATATAATGTTTTATCACATATGTATGCGATTTGGGTCAATCATAAGTAAGGAGTTGATCTGTTACTACTATGCAAATTTTGGTCATTGTGCTTTCTGGGCTTTGTAGCTCATCGATTGTTAGGGGTGAGCATGGCCCTGGTGGGCGGTTTCCACTTTGGAACCGAGAACCACCCATTAAGGACCGACTTTGAAAAATTAGAGCTAAGATCTGCCTGTTGGTTCTATAGACCAACCCAGGGATTGGACCGCCGGTCTAGTTCGGTTCCCGAACGGGTCCATGGAACCAATCCCTGTTCCATAAGCTTGTTCGATCTTATATTTGGGTTGAATTGCAAGCCATTAATTTTTATTAAGAATTGAAAATTATAGGGCGGAACGAATAGGTAATACTCTTTAGTTTAAAACTAAGTTTCTTCAAAAGTCATGGTGTAATCCTCTTAAGGTTTCTCAACATTGGAAACATGTAAGGAATTAGACTCCACGTTAAAGATCATAATCTCCATAGAAGTTAAAACGTTAGCACTTGATCCATCTTTTTTCAACGTCAACCTAATTTACTTATGGGAATTCTTGAGGAGAGAGCTAATTATACACTTAAAACAAACCATTGGCTCTTATGGACTTCTCAAATCGGTTTTCTCCTTCCTTTACGTTTGTTTATTTTATTTTGGTTGAGAAAGAAAATAAATAAATTATTAGAAAGAAAAAAAAGGATTAATCATATTACACACCAAAGAGACAAAATTAGTCATCAAAAAACTACAAAATTATTAAGTAGTTAAGATGGAATTTTTTTTAAATATATATTTATCAGACTGATCCGGTTTGAGTGGGTGGCCGGTGTTTCCACACCTAGAACTGGAAACTGAACCGGTATTCACTGATTCCATTAATTTGGAATCAAGAACTGGACCAGCCCCCATGAGAATCGCTGATTCCGATCCTGTTCGGTCCGGTTCCGAACAATCCGAATGGTTTCCGATTCCTTTGCACATCCCGACCGATTGTTTATCTCATTTTTTTAGAGTAGCGATATATATATTATTTTTTTTGGACAAGACGGAAATAGAGCTTAGATTTGCAATGAAGTGATAATGTGCGTTTAGGCTGGAAGATTAATAATGGGGATGTTTTCATGCACAAAACACATTTTCTTTACCCACCCGTAGGTAGCCGTGATGGTTGGACTTTACTACCTCATCGCCGAGGGAGCAAGTTCGAATCTCCGGATGTTCGTGACTTAAGTGGGGGTCCTAGGGGTGGTTTACCGGGTCAGCCTCCGAGGGTTTATGTCTAAATAACGGCTTGCGGCGAGACCTCACCGGTACTACTAAGCACTGGAGAGTCGTGTGATTCCCGAATAGTGATTTCCAACGGTCCCTCGTTCATTAAAAAAAAAAAAAAAAAAACACACACACACACATTTTCTTTGCTATTATAAGTATGTGATTGCCACATATATTACAAGCATGATATAGTATTAATGTTGTGTGCTCATGTGGCTTCACAGTACGGACCTCATATATTGTCCGTGCTCTAGAAAATGCCACTTGATAGAAATATATTAAAGTATGTATTTTTTTAAGGGAATTGGACCTAATATATTTACACACACAGGAGTATAATTTAATTTAGAACAATTATCATGAACCTGGTATAGCCTATATATTTCATATATTCCTTCAAGTTAATTCCACAAAAATCTAAACTAATATATATGTGATAAATTTATCTTAAACTAATTTTTTGACAAATTTATTATCTGTTAATTTTCATCAAGTTTTATTGTAAAATAACTAAATTGGATGATAAGTAACAGTTAATGGGTGTACCAATTTGAAATTTTATCTTCCTTTTCAACACAAATGTATTAGCTTGTTGTTTTTCATGATGATATTAATCCAATTTAACAAGAATTAACGGAGTGTATATTTATAACAAATGTGCCAGTTTTGATTTTTTGTAATAAAAAAATTAGTTTAGGATAAATTTATCGTAAATGTACCAATTTGAAGTTTTTTATGATAAAAAAAATTAGTTTTAGGTAAATTTGTTACGGTTATATCAATTTTTCATTATATTAACCATATTCCTTATTATTAATTGCGTTCAATAATTTCTAGAGAAGGTTTGGTCTTCCATGTACATTATGTTATTTGTCGAAGTGAGAAGTCAAATCTTAAGTATAAAAAGTCACAGTTAAATAGTGAAATAATAAAGAGAAAGGGGAAGGGAAAGAGGTAATAAAGACTAAAGAGGAGGTGCCTCGGTGAGAGAGAAACCCTCTAATGCTGCCAACTGGGCAAATTGGCAGAAGGTATCACCATTGCTCTAAGAACGCTCTACTGGCAATTAGCTATCGTTATACGTGGATTCATAGACCAAGACACATGGGAACACAACCCATATGCCAAATAAGTAGAAGCTAAATGAATCGAAAAATAATTCATGCTATTTCTCAGATATTTGAACATCATGTGAAGAAAAGGAGTTCCTAGTTTCGTACGGTTACTCCTCATCGCAATAAATTTAAAGAACAGCAAACAAAGAGCAAAGAAGCACTCTGATCATCTCCTCGCAAGTTAGTCTTCCAGTCTTCACTCAACAGCCCAATACCGGCATCATTGGATTAGCTCCTGTCCAAAGGAAATGCCAGAAGGCAATACGCCGCTGTTTTTACCCGTGGCCTCTTTTTGTTTATGCGCGGGAAATCAAATTGGTGACCGAGATTCTAGACATGAAACTCACATTAACTATCATATCATGAATCACTCGAGACAGAGCCAGCCTCCGCAGACTTTATATCCCTTTGTTTCTCCTGTTTCTCTGTATTGTTTCTCAATGCATTCTTGCTCAATGTTCTGTTCCCAAAAGTCAACCAAAGGACGATATGACAATGAACGAGACATGTAATGAAAAACTTACTCCGACGAGCTCTCTCCAAAACAGCTGTACGACACAAGCAAAGGAAATTAGAATTTCCTAGACAAAAGTTAAAATAAAAAAAATAAGATACCCATTTTCAAACAGTTGTACGACACAAGCAAAGGAAATTATAATTTCATAGACAGAAGTTAAAATTAAAAAAAATAATAAGATACCCATTTTCAAAGAAACTATGGCTCCATTTATTTTTGTGTAAATGAATGATTTAAAAAATAATTTTCTACAAATAATTACATATATGCTTAAAATAATTAGTCATTGAAATATATTTTCTTTAACAATAACAATTTAAGTTTGAACAATTTTTTTGTACGATAAAAATATTTTTGTTCATTTATTTTTGTAAGTTATACAACTAATCATTTTTAGGAAAAAATTTCAAATATTTCATTTACCATAGGAACAAATGCATCATTTATTTTTGTTTCATCTCCTTGCTCATTTACATGAAGCATTACTAGGGTATGTCAATTAATTCTCTATCCTTTCCATACAAAGTTCATTGGGCGTGCTTAGCGTGCATTTGTTCTAGTATAGAAAATTGATATATACCGTGGATTTAGTCTCTTTAAATCGGGGATAATATCCATCCTCTTTTTATATGAAAAAGAGTTAAAGGTAAATACAAAAATCAACATCTAAAATTTGCCATCCTTATTATATTACCTAGAAATATATGAAGTGGCAGTGAAAAGAAATTAGTGTACAAGCGCTTATCTATTTTAAGATTAAGAAAATCAGTTAATAGGACGATTTCCTTCTCATTAACCAAACTAGAAAAGGATACCCCAACTTTAGAGGAAAGGAAAAATGAAGAAGTTTTTTTCTTTATTTTCATTTCTGAAGTTTTGAAACTTACATCCTTATCCACGAAAATAACATCTATCCAAAATATGATTTGAAGACTTTTAAGGAGGGAAAAAATAATAATAGGTTACCATATGAGTTTTTCTTTTGGTCGAAAAAGTGCTTTCATTCATTCATAAAGCGGCTTTACTAGAGTTGGACAATTGAGTTTCTGAACACAAAATATTCCAAAAGGGCTGCAGGAAAAAAGGCAACCAATTAAAGGGGAGAGGCTTGTTTCAGTGAGCCTTCGTGATACAGTCTGCGATTTGATTAGCCGTTATGGAGCAATGGACAAGTTCCACCTCATCCAATTGGGCTAGCAAGAAAAATTCATTCGTCAATGATATCCACTATGGCCCATTTGCTCCCAATTCGGCCCGTGATAGCTTCCAAGATTGATCAGCAGTTTGAAGGGAGATTACCGTACAAATCTACATTCACATGCGCCATAGATTTCACCTGCACCTTAGATTTCTCTTGCAAGTGCAGGAGGGAGTCCCAAACGATTTAATGAATCCTCTCATATGAGTTTTCTTTTTATCACACTCTCGTATGAGTTCAATGATAAGAGAATCGGTGCGTCAAACAAAGAGGGAAAAGAAGAAGAAGAAGAGAAGTTTAGAAAATGAGGTGTGAAACCCAGCCCATCCCTGCCCAAGAAAGAAAGTTAGGCCCAGCGCTTGGAGGTGACAAAGGCCGAAACCTTCTCTTATTTCATTTTTCTTCCAACCCTAAAAAAAGGAAAGTGACTAACGAAAATCAATATATCTCCTGCGTGCATGTTGCAGTTGGGGAAGTGCACAGGAATTGGAAACTGCTTGTAATCGGACCGGGCCAGTCTGAAACCGGTAATTCCTATAGGATCAGTCTGGTTTTCGATTTTAATTTACTCTAATTCTCGATTCTAAGCATGAAAATAAATTCTAACTCAATTACTTAATTAATTTATAATTTTTCGAGCAATATATATATATATATATATATATATATATTCTTATTATTGGAAATTATAAACTAATTTTGTTTGTTGGACGTGTAATGATCAATTTACTTACTTTCTAAGTCAAAATAAAATAAACAAACAAAAAGGATGAGGGATCGATTGAAGACGTTTATAAATGTTACGGCGATTTATAGTCATGATAATAGCTTATTTTAAGAGCATAATAAGGTCTTTCCATAGTCATTCCCCTAATTAAATTGGGTTAATGTTGAAAAAAGATGAATTAAACAATTAAAGACTTGTGTGGAGGTTAGGACTTTTGACCTAAAGTCTAATTCTCCATGTGTTCTTTGTGTTGGGAAATACTAAGGGGCCATACCAAGATCTTCGGAGAAATTAAGTACCTCCGTCTTATAGTTTTCAATCCTCAACGGCTAATAATTTCACCCGAATTTAAGGCCGGACAAAATTTAATATTCTATATAAAAATTAAATTCATCGTGATATTAAGGGAAAATGTCACAAATAGTCCATATATTTTAACTCAATGTCCAATTCCGTCCCGAACTTTCAATCTTCAATTTGGTCCCCGAACTATTGATAAAATGTCCGATCTAGTCCCGAACTTTCAAATGGCTCAATTTGGTCCCCGAACTATTAATAAAATGTCCGATCTAGTCGCAACTTTCGATCGGCTCAAGTTGTCCTGAACTATGATAAAATGTCAAATCTAGTCCTTCCTTACTATTTTTCTCTTTTTTTTTTCCATTTTTTTCCATTTTTTCCATTTTTTGCCCTTTTTTTTTCCTTTTTTTTTTTTTTTCCTCTCCCGGAGCGGCGGAGGGCGGCGTCCGGCGAGGGAGCCCCTCGCCGGCGTCCCCGCAGCGGGCGAGTCCCTCGCCGATCTTGCGAGGGAGCCCTCGCCCGACGCCGGCGAGGGCTCCCCTCGCAGATCGGGCGAGGGGCCGTCCGCCGGCGTCTGCGAGGAGAGCCCTCGCGGCGTCGGCGAGGGGCTCTCCCTCGCAGATCTGGGCGAGGGAGAGCCCCTCGCAGATCCGGCGAGGCCGTCCTCGCGGCGTCGGGCGAGGGGCTCTCCCTCGCCGGCGTCCGCGAGGAGAGCCCTCGCCGGCGTCGGGCGAGGGCGAGGGCGAGGGGCTCCTCGCCGGATCGGCGAGGGCCCCCGCCCTCGACGCCGGCGAGGCCCTCGCCGGCGTCCCTCGCAGCGGGCGAGGGCTCTCCCTCGCAGATCCGGGCGAGGAGAGCCCCGCGCAGCCGCCGGCGAGGAGGGCCCCTCGCCGCTTGCGAGGGACGCCGGCGAGGGGCTCCCCCGGGGCCGCCCTCCGCCGGCTCCGGCGGGAAACGAAAAAAAAAAAAAAAGGAAAAAAAGGGAAAAAAAAAAAAGGAAAAAAAAAGAAAAATAGTAATTAAGGGCTAGATCGTACATTTCATCATGGTTGACTACCTCGGAGCCCAATCGAAAATTCGACTAGATCGGACATTTTATTAATAAATGAGACCAAATCGAGTCATTCGAAAGTGAGGACTAGATCGGACATTTTATCAATAGTTCGGGACCAAATCGTTGAAAGCTTCGAGACGAATGACATCGAAACAAAATATAGGGACTATTTCTGACATTTTCCCTGATATTAATTAATGAATGTAATGTTATAAGGATTTGGGGATCGAGTCCCTTCACCCACCGGACCATGATCACCCCCGACGCAGGTAGGGTGGAGCTAAACCGGGAAAAAAGCTTCGTTCTCTGCGAATTTTGCCTCCTCTGATATCAAAGTCTTAATATTTCTTCGCGCCTTCCTCGGCTCTCTCTTCGCTGAACGGTGGGTTCGTCTCGTTTTCGTTGAATTTCGTGGCCTCCTCATTCAATCAGAGTCGGTTCAGTTTCACTTCTGTGTTTCTGATGCTTGTAGTGGTAGGATAATGCAATATAGCTGCTAAAGTTTTCATGCATGGTCCTACCTTCGCGTTGTTTTATCAATCATCTGTAATTGGGTCTGCCACTGAAAGTTTCGTTTCATTCGTTTTCGTTTATGCTGCAGTAAGAATTCGAAGGACTTGAGCTACCAAGACCATGGGGAAGAGGTCCAGGAGTCAGAAAAAGGAGAAGAGGGGCTCTAAGAGGAGGGCTGTTGATGAAGACGTGGCATCAGAAGACATCGATGATGAAATAGATGCCTGTCGACTGAGTATCGGCTAATTGGTGCTGCGTGCTTTCTGTTTGTGTAAATGCCGTTGTGAAGGTTGCTGCTTTATAAATGGGTTGATCTTATTGATGTTTTTGTTTGTAGTTCACAAACAAAGGGATGTTGTGCCGCTGAACATTCATAGTGACGCTGGGGAGTCAGATGATGACAATGAAGAGCCTGTCTTTGATTTTAAGGTACACATAGTTTCCTTCGGTGCAGATTTGGTATAGTGCATCTAGTGAACTTGGTTTGGGACAAAGTTGAATTTTGTTTAGTGCATGGTAGGGAAGGCTTTTAAGGAATTTAGTGATAATTAAATAAATGTTTACATGAGATTTGCATTTGGATATTTGTGTGGATCAAACTGGTGTTGTGACAGTTATCTTTTTGTGGTGATGTGACCTTTCATAGGCATTCTTTCGAGGGTTTTCTTTACATTTTTCATGTTAGCTGGTGAACTGTTGTGAAATTAACGTGCACGAGAGACTTCCTTTCTGATGTTCTCATGAACTGATCATTACTTCTAAAATTCTGGAATTTTACTGGCTATTTATATATAGGTTCTTCGAAATTGTCAGTTGTTTGTTGGAAAGAGAAATTCATGGAGTATGGTTTCTTGGAATTTCATCTAGGACGGAGATGATGAAGAGCACGATGAAGATGATGACATGGAAGAAGATGACTGGGCTTGCTGCAAAGGGTAAGATTGTCTTAAGTTATTTTGCTTTTCTTGAGTTACTACTACTGCCCACCGAATTTGTCCTTTCTACATGCCAATTCATCAGAGAGTTCCTAATTCTCTGGAATAAGTTGTCATACCTGCTCAACATTTAACATCTGAAGCGAAGTTGGCATAAGCTCTGCAGTCAATGATTCTGGTTCAGAAACTGGAAGTCTTGTTGGCCATGAAGTCCTTGAGAGTAAATGCGTTGCAGTCTAAGTGCATGTTCACTTTTGTTTAGTCTGGTTTTTATGGGAATTAGGTGCTAGTTATTGATGAGATTGGCCCTAAAAAATAGCTGTTTAATTTTTAACCAGTCTCCAAGAGTTGGTTTGGTCTGCGTTACTCTCTTTTGTGCCTGTTTGTGTCATTTTCAAGGGTAAAACCTTTACAGGTGAATTGCGATGTTATAACATCAAATAAAAGTGATGAAATTTGATCTTACTTGAATATGATTCATTGGAATGTTTTTAGGGAGCTCTGCTATCTTTTAATAATTTCCTCGTAAATTTGTGTGGAGAGGAAAAACATCCTTTGATTTTGCCAAGCCAGCCATAATAGAATGTACAGGTGAAGCAGCCAATAGCAGTATGCTCTTCTATTATCAATTTCACGTGCTGCCATGCTGGGGACACTACATCTATCGTCTTTTAGGATAATAAGATGGATGGGAATGGTTACAGTTTTCTGTAAGAGAAGTCATTTTGGTTCATAACTGGTGGCTCCACATGTATTATGTCTTCTATGAATGACCTCTTGTAATAGTAGGCTACCATTCAGCATATTGTGTGATAGGAGCAAGGTGATTTGCCTAGTGATGATCATCCTTACCAAACCCAAGAAGTCCTTCAATTCTTACTTCTTCACCCTCTTCATTGCCTGTGAAAAAGGAGAGTAAAATATCTTGTACGCCATTGTCTAGGTTCATTTTCCCCTAATGATGATTCACCACTTCTTAAAAGCATAATGACCTCATGTAGTGGGAAAATGCTTTGTTTTTGTTGGTGATGTTGACTTCCACTTTTATAGTTCAATTTCCATATTTTTGTTTGTGTTGTTTGTAGTTGCAAGATAGCAAAAGCTTTTGCAGGTGAATTTTGGTGGGGTGGAAGATGAAATGCATGATGAGGAGGAAGAAGATAAAGACAATAAGGCTGTTTGGGGCAAAAGTAATAGACAGTACCATCATGCCGATGAGGTACGTTGAGTTGGAAATCTGAATTCATCCTTCATTACGCTTCATTAAGTTGATACAGGGGTTCTTTATTAAACTACAAACTGATTGTGATTTCACTTGTAAAGTATTTTTTTAAAGAACCGGAACCCTTCACATTTGGCTTTTGAGCAGGCTTAAATTCTGTGATTCTTTATTTGAACTACAGGCGACCTATCTGGTGATGAGGAAATTCCAGCAGAGGAAGAGGCAGAGGTGTTACGATTGCAGAGGGAGAAAGCAAAATCATTATAAATGGAGGACCTTGGGCTTGCAGATATCAGTCCAGATGAGGCCACCATGGAACCAACTTTAGGGGTAGTGTTTTCTGATAACCTTGTTTACTCCGTGGCTTTAAAGTTGTTCTGAAATGTTTTCCCCCTAGAGGTAGGTGGAGTTTCAAAGTAATATTGCTATTTCAATTGCAAGTTATTCATGATTCTGCAGGAAATTTGAGTTGGAGGAATCTGGCGTAATCGAAGGCACTGAAGATAATATTCTAACAGCTTTTGAGGAGGTCAAAAAAGATTTGAATGCACTATCAAAGGAGGAGCAAATGGATGTTGAATACAGGTATTTCCTCTCTTAAAGTGACCTAAAAGCTGCCAGGGTTGATGTGTTGCTATTGGTTATGGAATTTCAACTGAAAGTAGCGAGGGCTTAATCTTTTGCTGGGAAGATAAGTATGGGAAAATTAGATAGACTGGCACAATGTATTGACCATGAACATAAAATTGATATTGACTATGACCTGTTTTGTATGTGGCTTTACTTTTTCTGGGCTCTTTTTGTGTATGGGTTTTCAAACCCCCCTGGGGCCCTATGGTTGAACTTTTTATCTATCAAAAAATAAAAAAGATCTCCAAAGACGAATATTCCAATGCATGTTTGCGATTGGTCAAGGTACATGAAAGCGCTGCACTATATTTTCTCATATTTAGGCCCAATGTTTGGAGGTGGCAAAAGGCCACCAGGTTCTCTTATTTCACTTTTCTTGCAACCCTAAAAGAAGAAAAGTGAATAACAAAAATAAATATATTTCATGCTTGCGTGTTGCAGTTGCAGCTGCAGGTAGAAGTGGGAGATTAACAGGGAAAAAGCTTCGGCTTCTTGCGAATTTGGCCTCCTCTGATATCAAAGTCTCAATCTTTCTTCGTGCCCTCCTCAGCTCTCTCTTCGCTGAACGGTGGGTCTGTCTCGTTTTCATGGCCCCTTCATTCAGTTAGAGTCGGTTCAGTTTCACTTCTGTGTTTCTGATGCTTGTAGTGGTAGGATAATGCATGATGGCTGCTAAAGAATTAACATTTGGTTCTAGTTCTGCGTTGTTTTGTCAATCACTTGTAATTGGGTCTGCCACTGAAAATTTCGTTTCATTCGTTTGTCCTGCAGTAAGGATTTGAAGGACTTGAGCTAGCAAGACCATGGGGAAGAGGCCCAGGAGTCAGAAGAAGGAGAAGAGGGGCTCTAAGAGGAGGGCTACGTATGAAGACGCGGCCTCGGAAGACATTGATGACGAAATAGATGCCTGTGAGTTCTCTTCCTTGACTGAGTATCTGCTAATTGGTGCTGCGTGCTTTCTGTTTGTGTAAATGCCAATGTGAAGTTCGCTGCTTTATAATGGGTTGATCTTATTGATGTTTTACTACAAACAAAGAAATGTTGTGCCGTAACATTCATAGTGATGCTGGCGAGTCAGATGATGACAATGAAGAGCCTGTCTTTGATTTTAAGGTACATAAGTTCCCTTTGATGCCAATTTGGTATAGTTCATCCAGTGAACTTGGTTTGGGACAGAGCTGAATTTTGTTGAGCTCATGGTAGGGAAGGTTTTTAAGGAATTTAGTGATAATTATATAAATGTTTGAATGAGATTTGCATTTGAACAATTGTGTGGATCAAACTGGTGTTGTGAGAGTTATCTTTTTGTGGTGATGTGACCTTTCACATGGCATTTCCATTGTGGTTTCTTTTTTCTTTTTTTTTTTTATATTTTTCATATTAGCTGGTGAACTGTTGTGAAATTAACGTGCATGAGAGACTTCCTTTCTGATGTTCTTGTGAACTGATCATTACTTTTAAAATTCTGGAATTCTACTGGCCATTTATATATAGGTGCTTTGAAATTGTTGGTTGTTCCCCAATATTTGTTTGTTGGAAAGAGAAATTCATGGAGTATGGTTTCTTGGAATTTCATCTAACACGAAGATGATGAAGAGGAGGATGAAGATGATGACACTCATTTGACCAGGCTTGCTGCGAAAATTAAGATTTGTCTCATGTTATTTTGCTTTTCTTGAGTTACTACTACTGCCCACTCAAGTTGTCCGTTTCTACAATGCCAATTCATCAGAGAGTTCCTAATCCTCTGGAGTAAGTTATCATAGCTGCTCAATATTTACTATCTGAAGCTCAGTTGGCATAAGCTCTGCAGTCAATAGTTCTGGTTAAGAAACTGGAAGTCTTGTTGGCCATGAATTCCTTGAGAGTAAATGCATTTACTACTAATAGATGAAGAACTCTGAAATTGCAGTCTAAGTGCATGTTCATTTTTGTTGAGTCTGGGTTTTTATGGGAATTAGGTGCCAGTGATTGATGAGGTTGGCCTAAAAAATAGTCATTTAATTCTTAACCAGTCTCCAAGAGTTGGTTTTCTCTGCTTTACATTCTTGTTTGCCTGTTCATATCATTGCAAGGGTAAAACCTTTAAGGGTGAATTTGAAATGTTATAAAATGAAATAAAAGTGATGGAATTTGGTCTTTCTTGAATATGATTCACTAAAATGATTTTGAGGAAGCTCTGCTAACTTTTCATATTTCCTTGTGAATTTGTATGGAGAGGAAAAACTTTCTTATCTGGCCAAGCCAGCCATAATAGAATGTATTGGTGAAGCAGCCAATAGCATTATGCTCTTCTATTATCAATTTCACGTGCTGCCGTGTATACTCTTTTGGGATATTAGATGGATGGGAATGGTTACATTTATCTGTAAGGGAAGTCATTTTGGTTCATAACTGGTAGCTTCACCTGTATTATGTCTTCTATGAATGACCTATACTAATAGTGGGCAACCATTCAGCATATTGCGTGATAGGAGCAAGGTCATTTGCCTATGATCATCCTTACCAAACCCAAGAAGTTTTGCCTACAATTCTTTGCTTCATCATCCTCTTCTTTGCTTGTGAATAAAAAGAATAAAATATCTCATATGCCATTGCCTTGGTTCAATTTTTTCCCCTAAAGATGATTCACCACTTCTTAAAAGAGTAATGACTTCATGTGGCGGAAAAATGCTTGGTTTTTGTTGGTGATGTTGACTTGCCACTTTTAAAGTTCAACTTACATATTGTTGTTTGTGTTGTTTGTAGTTGCAAGACAGAAAAAGTTTTTGTGGGCGAAAATTGGTGGGGTGGAAGACAAGATGCACAATGAGGAGGAAGAAGATGAAGACAAGAAGGCTGTTTGGGGCAGAAGTAAGAGACAGTACTTTGACGCTGATGAGGTAAGTTTGAGTTGGATATCTGAATTCATCCCTCATTACGCTTCATTAAGTTGATAGGGGGGATTCTCTGTTAAACTACAAACTGGTTGTTATTTTACTTGTATCAAGTTTTTCTCTTAATAACCTGAACACCTTTATATTTGGTTTTGAGCGGGCTTAAATTCTGCGATTCTTTTTTCAAACTATACGAAACCTCTAGCGATGAGGAAATTCCAGCAGAGGAAGAGGCAGAGGTGTTAAGATTGCAGAGGGAGAGAGCAAAATCATTATCAATGAAGGACTTTGGGCTTGAAGATATTAGTCCAGATGAGGTCACCATGGAACCAACTATAGGGGTGGTGTTTTCTGATAACCTTGTTTACTCTGTGGCTTTAACATTGTTCTGAAATGTTTTTCCCCTGGAGGTGGGTGGAGTTTCAAAGTACTAGTGCTATTTCAATTGCAACTTATTTGAAATTCTGCAGGAAATTATGGTTGGAGGAAAAGGTAAATTTGAATCTGCCATACGCGAAGGCACTGGAGATGATATCGTAACAGCTTTTGAGGAGGTCAAGAAAGATTTGAAAGCACTGTCAAATGAGGAGCAAATGGATGTTGTATATAGGTATTTCCTCTCTTAAAGTGAACTAAGAGCTGCTTCGGTTGATGTGTTGCTATTGGTTAAGGAATCACAACTGAAAGTAGAAAGAACTTAATCTTCTGGGAAAAAAATCAGTATGGGAAAATTAGATAGACTGGCTCAATGTATTGACCATGAATGTACAATTGATATTGACTATGACCTGTTTTTATATGGCTTTAGTTTTTTGGGTTCTTTTGGTGTATGGGTTTTCATCCCCCGGTGCCCTATGGTTGGACTTTTAATCTATCAAAAATAAAAAAAGATCTCCAAAGACGGATCTTCTGATGCTTGTTAATAATTGGTCATGGTACGTTAAAATGCTGCACTATGTTTACTCATCATTCTTCATGGTGCTTCCAGAAATTAGACTGTGGAAGCTTATGCATTTCACATAATCCTTTTTGCATAGAACTGGATAATTCGTTGTCTGTGATTCCACTGTGCATCTTAGCTATTCCTATCCATCAGGTGGTGATTGTCAGTCCTTTCAGATTCATGAGAACTAGCCACTGAAATTTCAGGCAGGAAAAGCCAATCAAGCCAAATGTTTAGAAGTAGAACTAGGCAACATTTTTCTTCCTTGTTTAGAAAACCTACTAGACAGCTTGAAGATTGTTTGGCTATGGCTTTGAAGAAACAAATAAACCTGATTCGACAAATTGATTCTCTGGATTTTACTTATGAAAGCAAACATTAAACGTGAATGAAAAAGGAAAGACAATTAGTAGATTTCCCCTAGTATTCTCATAACGTTTTCCTCCTGTAATGTGGTCTTTCAGAGGATATGTTCCATTTTTTGATTTCATAGGATTTTTATAAGCCACCTCCTTGTTGGGAAAAGAATTTGTCAAGCTAGATGAGGAAGACATGTTAGGGTTAAAGGCTAATGGAGACAACCACACATGATAAGAGGAAATGGGTGGGATTATTGAGACCCGGTAGATTTTGCAATAATTGCAACAATGTTGAATGAGAATGTTACAGTGTGAGGGTTATTATGGTCATTAACACCGATAGGGTTATTATGGTCATTAAGTATTATTTAATAATAAAAAGTGTGATGTGGAAAACCCTAATCAGTTTAAACGTTCTCCTCGTTCTTTTGTCAATTTCTACATCGCTCTCTTTTCTTCTCCTATATTAATTTCTACATGGTATCAGAGCCGGATCTTTTACATGTTAGATGATTTTGTTGCTCTCTTCTGATCAACACTAACAACACGATTTTCCTCAATTGTTGGAAATTGGTGATCCCTTCTAACTTCTTCTCTATCAAACAATTAGAGGATGTAGACACAACTTCAGCCACTACACATCTATTCTCCGCCATAATTTGATGTGTACCAATATAATGTAAGAACTTTTAGCACAATTATTAAATTCAAATCCCTCAAACTAATTTAATTCAATAAACTACCGTGATTTGTTTCAAATAGTCCAAATCTACATAATACTTTAATCAACTCATCCTATTTCATCAAGACAAATGCCCAAATCATAAATTATGCCCAACTAAAAACTACTTCATCCAACATCAATTTCGTGGTGAACAGGATCAGCATCTCTATCAAACAAGTTGCTGCAATATTTTTTTTTTTTTTTTTAACTGGAGAACAACGAACAAACGAGCGAACCTTAGAGGACCACACCAATCAAATCAGCTTACACGGAGGGGCGCCATCTCAACCAGCGTCAGATCTTGAATGGATGGACAAGACTGCGTGACATTGAACGACATCAAATCTAAGCCAATGAGGCCAAATCTGAGCCGACTATGCTCGTTGGCATCAAATCTAGACTCGAGAGGGCTGGCCAACATCGGCTTGGGTTGAGTGATGCTTGTTGATGTGGCTCTGCATAAGTATTTCACCACTGCGGATGTTTCCTTTTTTGAGTTGACTATTTATTCTAATGAATCAATGGAACCTCCTATAGTGGATGATGATTCCTTTACATATGTCATTATGAAACATTTGGATTCGCCTCCAATCCCTCCACTAGTTCACCATGTATACAGTAGAAGTCATAATCAGCATGTGGAGCCTCCTGTAGATGCACCTCCACCTATTTCGTCTTCTCCGTCTTCTAAGTCTGAGGTAAGCCTATCATATACTGATCTTGATATCCCTATTGCTCATTGCAAAGGGGTTTGCAATTGTACCCAACACCCTATTGCACAGTTTGTCACTTATTTTGATCTGTCTACTTCTTTTCGAGCTAGTCTAGACACTAGTCTAGACACTATTGATAAACATTCTACTCCTAAAATTGTTGCTAAAGCATTATCTAGTCAAAGCTGGAGGACAACTATGGAGGAGGAACTAATGGCGCTTGACCAAAACATAACTTAGGATCTTGTTCCTCTACCTAAAGGAAAAACTACTATTGGATGTAAATGGGTGTTCACTATTAAGGTTAATCCTAATGGTTCTCTTGCTCGCCTCAAGGCTAGATTGGTTGCTAAAGGATATGCACAGGTTTATGGGGTTGATTATGGTGATTCTTTCTCTCCAGTGGCTAAGATAACCTATGTTCGTCTTTTACTTTCATTGGTTGCTTTTGCTTGTTGGCCTCTTTTTCAGCTTGATGTTAAAAATGCATTTCTTCATGGTGATTTAAATGAAGAAGTGTATATGGAGCAACCACTTGGGTTTGTTGCTCAGGGGGAGTCTAGTCATGTTTTTCGTTTGAAGAAATCTTTATATGGTTTAAAGCAATCTCTTAGAGCTTGGTTTGGGAGGTTTACAGAAGCGGTGCTCCAGTTTGGATTGTTAAATGTAGTGGTGATCATTCTATGTTTTATCATGTTTCAGGAGCTAGTCGGATATTTCTTGTAGTTTATGTGGAGGATATCGTCATAACTGGAGATAATTCTACAGGGATTGATGAATTGAAATTGCATTTGCAACAATAGTTTCAAACAAAGGATTTAGGACGACTTAGATATTTTTTGGGTATCGAAGTGGTACAGGCAAAGAAAGGTACCCATATCTCACAACATAAATATGTTTTGGATTTGCTTAGAGAGACGGGTATGTTAGGAGCAAAACCTTTAGATACACCCATGGAAGCTGGCTCAAAATTAATGGCAAATGAAGGCGAACTATTGAATGATCCAAAACGGTATCGAAAGTTTGTTGGAAAATTGAATTATCTGACTGTCACTCGACTCGATATTTCCTTTTTGTGAGTGTTGTGAGTCAATTTATGTCTTCTCCTCATACCTCTCATTGGGATGCTGTAGTCAGAATTTTGAGATACTTGAAGACAACTCCAAGTCATGGTCGGTGATCATGGTCATAGAGGAGTGGAAGCTTTTTTGGATGTTGATTGGGTTGGGTCTCCTACAGATAGAAGGTCTACATCGGGTTACTGTACTTTTGTGGGAGGAAACCTAGTATCTTGGAAGAGTAAGAAACAAAATATTGTAGCTAGATCCAGTGTGGAATCAGAATACAGAGCTATAACTCAAGCTACTTGTGAATTAATTTGGATATGTAAGTTATTAGTTGAACTTGGATTCGAAGATCCTGCGCCAATGAAGCTGTGGTGTGATAATCAGGCAACAATCCATATTGCTTCAAGTCTAGTATTCTATGAGCGTACCAAGCATATTGAAGTTGATTGTCACTTTATCCGCGAGAAGCTTCATGCTGGAGTTATTTCTACTAGTCATGTTAGGACTAGCGAGCAACTAGCTGATATTTTCACCAAGTCTTTAGGGAGTAGTAGGGTTGAGTATATTTGTAACAATTTGGGCATGCTTGATATCTATGCTCCAGCTTGAGGGGGGTGTTACAGTGTGAGGGTTATTATGGTCATTAACACTGATAGGGTTATTATGGCCATTAACACTAATAGGGTTATTATGGTCATTAAGTATTATTTAATAATAAAAAGTGTGAGACATGGAAAGCCCTAATCAGTTTACATGTTCTCCTCGTTCCTCCTGTCAATTTCTACATCGCTCTCTTTTCTTCTCCTATATTAATTTCTACAAAGAAAATTTCTTGTCTACAAGAGAGAAGCAAATAAAGAAGTGGTTGGACTTATGGATTACATAGAAATTAATAATAAATACATAATATAGAATGTTTTTCTTGCAGTTCTGCTCCAGAACCAGTGGGACTGCTGTCCGAGCTGAATTATGCAGTTGGAGAGCTTGAAAGCAGAATCAATCTGCTTCTAAGCAAGGTATGTATATCTCTGTCAGAGAGGCGCATGCTAACAGATGACTTGTTTTTTGAATCTCTCTGGTATGGAATGACTTTGTTCAAGATTTCTTCAAGTTTTCTTGGCAGAAATTCATTTCTCTACGACGATCACTTTGAAGGTCCCTAGGAAGGATCTCACTGAAGGGGATGAATTGTAGCTATCCAATATTTTCTGTTGTGCTTTTGGTGGAATGCTTTGGTGTCTCGCTATAAAGTCTTCTTGGCTTGGGTCTTTAATTTTTTTTATTGTTTGAGCTGTATTCCTATAATGTTTTAAGTCCATTTGGCTCGTATGCAGCATTGTTTCTTTATTACTTGCTGTCTACGGTTTGTGTTGAATGTGGAATTTGCAGCTCATATTTTCTTGTTGTTCGGCATGTGCCTTCTATTCTATGAAGGTCAAAAAGAGGGAAAGTACAGTGACAGGAGCATTGCGCTATTTGGTATGAAGCAGATTCTGCTGCTGGCCTACTGCCAAGCAATTACCTTTTATCTCCTTCTCAAGTCTGATGGACAACCAGTTCGTGATCATCCTGTTATAGCTTGCCTTGTGGAGATCAAAAGCTTACTGGATAAGGTATTTAAAGAAGCTGTATGTTCTTAATTTCTATTAGTGATTTTATCTGTAAATCTGCACATGCATGCTGTGTGGCATGCCGATAAATGTCGTTGTTAACTTCCAGCCTACTTGTTAATTCCTGTAAAAAATCTCTTGGGCATGATGGGCAAAGTCACAATACACTGAATGGGTCATTGCTCTTGTCATCATAGTGACTATGGGTAATATGCTGCTTAAGGAGTGTGTGGAGGTACTTAGCCTGTGTCATTTATTTATTTATTTATTTTCTTATGTTTAGTGATTTGCTAAATATTGTTGTAGTTGTCTCTATTAGTATGTATGGCTCTTTGGTTCAGTCTATGCTGCTAGTTGAACATCTTTATTAAACTCTCCGTTGATTTTTACATTTCCATTTACTGAGGACTAAGAACCATTTGGTCGAGTTGTGTAAGCCATTTATTTGTGGGGTCTCCCTTTTCATTATGCTGGAATCAATTTTAACTGGCACTGGATCCTTATAAAATGACAATCTTTCTTCTGTAATCCCTGATCTTTTAGTGCATTGTAGTACTCTGAGGGTAGAAGGGGATGACTGGAAGGTTGACAGGAATGTGCGCATCTATATTCGTGCTTCAACATCTTTTGCAGTTAGCTTTTGGTTTCCTTGAGTGTTGACTAACTATACAAGTGCCCGAAGAATTTTTTTTTTTATTTTAAATTTTTATCCTCTAGTGAGTCATGCATATGACTGTACTACTAACTCAATGTTTGTGAGCATATTGCTGTACTGCATTGCATGGGGTTTTGTCTACTGTCACAAATCTTAGATGCACTACCTTTGGCAGATGAAACAACTTGATGAAAACCTTCTGTCTCACCTTGAAGAGATTCTAAAACAAAGTACTTCATAAGAAATGGCAGAAAAGTTGGCGAATGATAAAAATTTGTTGCAATCTAATATTCTGAAGAAGGTGACAATTCCATTCTACTGCCTATTGACGTTCAAGTTCAAGAGGCAAAAAATGCGTGTTTCATCTTAATCAAGATTGTATATTTTCCTTCTTGTGTCTTTGGTATGAACATGAATGTTGGTTTTGCAACCTCATGAACCCATTCAGGATAATCAGAATAATGGAGGGAAACATAAACCTCAGGTGAGTCTGGCTCAATTGAAAGCGCCGGAAATGTCAGTTCCTTTCTCTCCTAGCTGCATAAAATAGATTAAATATTCTTGTATTTGATTATTGCAAAATTTGTCAGAAGGAACAATTTGGGGTGCAAAGCTTGAAGACGTTAAAGGTGAGGGCTGCCCTTAGGGAAAAATTGAGGCGCAAGAATGTTTTTAGTTCAAATGCTTCAAAAGGGGACAAAAACCAAAAGACTGCTTTAATTGCCCACACCTCCTCTTTATTTTAATTTAGGGGAAAGACCACCAAAAACTCTAAATTTTGCCCAAAGTGACAAATTTACTCTTCTTTTTTTTTTTGTGACATGAAAAACTCCAAACTTTGCAAACTATGACACATTTATCCTATCAAGGGCATTTTCATCTTATTTTTCTTTTTATTTTCATTATTTATTTTTCTTCTCTTTTCCCTTCGCCGGCCATGGTGGAGCCGATGGAGGGAAGCCGGCGTCCAGCGACGGTCACCCTCGCCGGCGGAGGGAAGTCGGTATTCAGCAAGGGTTAAGTGAGGGCCTCCCTCACTAGATCTGGCGAGGGAGGCCCTCACCGGACGCCAACGAGGGCCGCCCTCACCTGCGTCGGGCGGGGATAGCCCTTGCCCAACATCGGCGAGGGCCGCCCTCGCCCAACCTAGTTGAGGGTCGCCCTCACCCAACACCGGTGAAGGCGGCCCTAGCCAACCCAAGCAAGGGCGACCGTCGCCCGACGCCGGTGAGGGCAGCCCTCACCGGATGCCTACTTCCCTTCGTCGGCTCCTTCATAGCAGGCAGAGGGAAGAGAGAAAAAAAAATTTTAAAAAGTAAAAAGACCAAAATGCCCTATAGTTTAGGATAAATGTGTCACATGAATAGAAGTTCAAGGTTTTTTGTGTCACGAAAAAAATGTTTAGGGTAAATATGTCACGGTTGGCAAACTTCAGGGTTTTTCATGTCACAAAAAAAAGTTTGGGATAAACTTGTCATTTTGCGCAAAGTTTGGGATTTTTTGTGGTTTTTTCCCTTTAATTTAAGGCATTTACTTAAGTTCCTTCTTCAACCGGCAGCTAGAGACCTATGCAGATTTCGATGATCATGCCACTAAAGATGTAGCATCTTGTCATGGGTTGAATAATGGGCATGCAGGATCATTGGAATTAACTAAGCTCTCCAATCTTCCGTGGGTTGAAAACAAGGGACAGAAGGTTTGGATCTAGGCATGATTATGTTCAATTTTTTTCCTTTAAGTTCAAGAGGTTATGTAATTGATCAAAATGGGTTTGCAACAACTAGACTGCTTCCTACCAAGGGGAATATATGGGTTAAAAATTCAAAATGAAAGTAAATTTCCATTCGGTGCAGTCCTTGAAGAATGTTCCTATAAGATGTTTCTGATGATTCAGGAATTAGTTGCTCTAGAACGGACAAGACTGTAAGGATAATCCAGTATAGATGGAACTAACGATGTCAGTAATATACCTAAAACATTGCAGAAGATAAAGGAAATCATCATGGGCTACAATAAGTGTATATGGCTGACACATTTTAACACTTTGTTTTTACTTATTTTCATGTCATAGGATAATCTTGTATGGATCATGTGAAGTAAAATACCTAAATATTGGGGGAAAAAAATTCTACTTTCCTGTCCCTTGAAGTTTTTGAGGAACTGTTTTTTATTCTCATGATTGTATTCAGATTTCCATGTTGTCTTGTACCTCTCTCTGTCCTAGCTCTTTTTTGATTGTTGAATATGATAGATGAAAGATGATAGATTGATGTACCTTCCATTTAGATGATTGTTAACCTACAGTTATAAGTCAACCTAAGCACGATCTTTTTATGGATTTGACTTGCGCTGAATTTCTACTACATTTTTAAACAAATCAAGTGAGAGTATCATATTAGTTCTGGAAGGATTCAAAGGAAGCTCTAAGTGATATTACCATATTAATCCTGAAATGAATATTATGAATAAGAAGCTTTTCATCTTGCTCCTGGAAGGTCATATCGGGCAATGATGACTTGCCAAGGAGGGATGATATCGGAGAAAGGCGGAGAAAACATGAGCTTCAAGTATTGGCTGGAGCTGGAGTTAAGTCAGAGGATGATCTCGGTGACGAAGATGGGAATCTTGAGGCTAATGGAGGTGCTGACTCTGAGGACAGTGAATCTAAAGAGTCAGCAGATGAGTTTTATAAACAGGTGAAGCAGCAACGAGCTGCAAAACTTGCCACTAAAGCAGAGAGATGTATTCAAGGTTTGTTTTCTGTTGCTCATCCTATATGTTCCATCTTAATCTTAACATGCTCCCAGAAGGGTGATTTTAGGCACCCATTTTCATCAATCAATTACAACTTATGCTTTGAAAAGTAAATTAATAGTTATGTGTTGGGTATAGAACAAGGAGATCCTAGAAATTTCTCCGGTCATGTATGAGCTCCATGAATGTACCTATTCAAGATTTGTTTTCTTCTCCATTTTTATTTCTTGAAAATTTTTCTGACATTTGATATCAAGGGTTGAGACCTTTACTTACAAGGAACAGTCTTAACATTGAACGATCTTTTGTAATGAAGACAAATTTTTATTTCCAAATATAAAGCGCCAAATAACGTGGTGCGAGTGTATAATGTGTCTTCATATAAACAAATCATTTCTTTCTTTTTAAAGGATACTGAACCTTATCGTGCAGCTGGATTAAACTAAAACTTATACTTACATTTCTAAGATTTTTATTAGCTATCATGAAATAAGAAAGATGTAATCAATCTTTTTGCTACTATATCCGATGGACTTAGCAGGAACAGGAAAGAGAATTTCAAGGAGGGTGCATAACATTCTGGATCTAATTAAAAAGTAGAAACCAAATGCAGATTAAAGAAAAGACGTGGGATAGCTACCAATGCGTCAAAATCATTGACCTATGGCTTGCAGAATGCATGAGTTTTCTTTTTGTTTTTGTGACACATAATGGAAATATTTGGTGCCATGTCATGGTAAAATTGCTCTCAGAATGTGATCAATTTGTGGTTAGCTTTGATTTGCCTACGGGGATTTGGCAATTCCATCCTTGCCTGAAACAGTCGATGGAAAGCGCCATGTCACTTACCAGGTGAGCCTGCGTGCAAAAGTTCTGGTCAGTTGCATTAATGTTCTTAGCCACTTGGTTGCCACAGTCAAAGATTTAACTTTTGCTGTGAAAACTGTTTTGGATGGAGAAAAATAGAGGGCTGACACGTAATCAGAAGAAACAAATGAAAAGTCCAAGGAAGAAGTATCGGGTGAGTGAAGAAAATCAGATGGTTGGATGTATAATCTCACGTTGTTTCGATATTGTCTGGAATTTATTTATGTTCATTTCACATGCAGAGTAAGCACGAGAAGGCAGCGGTCCGATGAAAAGGGTGAGTTCGGGAGATCAGGAAGCCTTCCATACCTTATGGTGGAGAAGCATCTGGTATTAATGCAGGAATCAATTGAAGCATTAGGTTCAAGAGCTAAATGCTACTTTGCGTGGAAATCTGTCATGCGGACCTTGGATCAACCCGTCAGTGACTTAGGTGACAGGAGTATATGTACATAGTCGAGTTTCTACGGTTGCACAAGCATCGGTTGGTGTCTTCCGGGGATGTAAGGGGACGACTTAGGAACCCTAGAAGATACGTATTGCCCATCAGTGGCAGGCCATTTTTGTTAGTATCGGAAGACAGGAGTTTTGCTAGGAGTTGAGATTGCTTTCCATGTTGAAGGCCTCGTATTATTAGCGAGAAATCTTGTCAGAATTTGGTTAATAAAGATTGTAAGATATTTTTTTTGTTTATTTCTAAGAAGCCAATACTGTATGTTCAGTAAGGGATTTTTCTCTTCAGCTAGGACTGAATATTGTCAAATGAATTCGAGATGAGGATGGACTGTGTTCCAACGCGTGATCATGAATCGCGGTATACTTTTAGAACGTGAGGTGTCGTCTTTCTCGAACGCTCTGATCATAGGCCGGAAGGACACATTCCGGTGAAAGTGCTCAATGCCTGGTGATCCTTTAAAAGAGAGAATTATGGCAAGACTTGAAGCCGTTTTAAGGAGTAAAACCACAGGGATCTGAGAAAAAAGAAGAAGAGGGAACCACGGGTATATATGTAGTCCCATTCAAGAACAGAATGTATCGACGATTTTGGATTCTAAGAGATGAGACTCGTTAAATTTGTCTGAACCGCGCGAAACCATCCGGTGCATCTGGGCGCACAAACTTCATTCGGATCTCGCGTTTCAGGATGAGGGGCCTCCTGTCTTTCTAGTTTCCTACCAAGATAACAGCAGAGTAATTCGTACTCTGATGATTGTGATTCGATGTAGATGACGACCGAGTTTCTGGAGAAACCTCAGATAGTAGAAACAAAAGCGCAGCAGCATTCATCCTTTCTGATTTTTTTCCCCTAAAAGGCGGCCGGCCTCTGCATTTTCGATCAATCCACGCCCACTTGCCATAATTCCCATAACTTGTCTCAACTCATATTACATACAGAAACACAGAAAATCCATAGCTGGTCGTATAGACAAGAGAGAAGAAGTGAAGAGAAAGAATCATTCAGCGCAAGAAAGGATCAATTCATTTAGTAAGATAAAAGTTCAAAGGAAAACATAAATTTTTTTTTTTTTTTCACCTAAAATCAAGCTCTCGTAGAAAAGCCGTGCCGACTTCTTAAGACCTCGACGGAACTTGTTCTTCAAGATTGACGGAGAGCCGAGACGGACAGGAGCGAGATTAGAACTGCAGCCATGGCAACGATGGAAGTCCATCGGCAAATTCTCTCTGCTAAACCCGCCTTCCCGCAGTGGATCAACAGCAGCGAGACAAAAGCGGATGCAAAGGCGAGCATGATGGACAGCGCTAGCGATCTGAAGGTGGACGAGTCTCGCCTGAGGATCGACGTTGGAAGAAGGGCTAGGGCGTTACCGATTACAAAGGTGACCGTCACGATGAATCTACTCGTGATGGAAGCTTCATGATGATGGGGATCGATTCGGGATGAACTGGTTGGGACGCTCTGGGAGCCGGGATGAAGCGGCGTCTTCAGATCCATGGGGAAGCAAAACGAGGGGAAAGAGGAAAACCTGTTTTCTCTTGGAGGGTTAAAGACCTTCCTGGTACGATCTGAGAGAGGGAAAAGAGAGTAGAGAGAGAAAAGAAATGAGCCTTACACCACATTAATATTCCAAAGACGCGTCCCCACCCACCCACCCACCAGGAACTTTCCACGAAAAAGCGCGTTTGTCAGAGACGACCACCCCACCTTTAGTCTAACACCCCGACGCCTCCACAATCCCCCTCCCCCACCCCAAAAGCCCAGGTCTGTTTCTCTCCCTCCATTTTTTTTTCTGTGGCGCAACTCACAGAGAGCGAGAGAGGGATGCAGATATTCGTCGGAGACATACCCATTGAGCTGCCCACTGAGGAGTCAGATGGGTTTCTCGTCGGTACTGACGAGAAGAAGTACGAGAATTGTCCTAACCTAGAAAGGCGGGAGGAGCGTCGTGTGGAGGAGATAGAGGAGTGTCCTCGCCTAGAAGGGCAGGAGGAGCGTCGTGAGGAGGAGCTAGAAGCCTCCACCGACTCTGATATCAAACGTAAGCGGATCTCTAAGTTGCACGTTCATCGGTTTCCTTCATCGCATCTCCCCTTGATTTCCCCTTGATCATGGCACGTAGCCTCATTAAACAGATAGATACAGGTACAAGAACAGCACATGATTTCCCCTCTCTTTCCAACACGACTCACGAACTGTTTGGGGGGCATCTTTTCATGCTATTCTTCTCTCGATTTCGAGAGATTTTTATTTGTTTTGGGTGGGTTTAGCTTTCTCCAAATTAAGAAATAGGCCAAATCAATAAACAGATGACATATTGTGAGATTCGATCAAATAAGCGAAACTCTTGTCAATTTAGTCTTTCATCAGTTTAGATCTGAGTTTCCACGGGAAATCCACTTATAGGTAGTTTTGGGGATGGGGGATCAACTGATCTGAGTTTCCACGGGAAATCCACTTATAGGTAGTTTTGGGGATGGGGGATCCAAGGCCAGAAGGACTTAGTAGTCTTTTTCAAAAGAAACGTTTCTCTAGAGTTGGGGACGAGGCCATGGTCCTCTTCGCCTGCGGCCAGGCCCTAGGGAGCTGGCCTTGCCCGCGGCCACCTCCGCCTCGCCCACATCTAAGAGAGGCCAGACAATGGCCACGACTCTCACCGGCCATAGAGGGAAAAAGGCAAAAAATGGAACATCAGAAAATTAAAGAATTGATAAGGGTGGTTTGGGGAGAAAATAAATGATTTAATTCTAGTTTCAGCATCTCAAAAGCCAGATTGGGGACCTCTAGGGCTTTCAACTTTTTAAGATAGGTGTTTAGCCTAAAGACATTGAGCTTTAGGTCTTCAAAGCTTCTTGGGAAAGTTGAATCAAAGGTATAATTTTTTTCAAAGAGAAGTTTCTTGATAAAAGTCATGAATCCATTGCATTCTGGATACAAGATTAAGAATATTAAATGAATTTTTTAATTAATTAACTTTCAACTGCATGAACTTCTTGTCCAACCTGTGCAATTATATATGTTCGTAATCCTTTAGTCTTTCATCATTTACAAAATTGATTCTACTAAAAGTATGATTGTGACATCACATCAATTATGTGATATCGACATATAAAATACTTTTTCGATCATATGCTCAAGTGTTGATGATATACATACAATTTTTGCAAATTCACTAATTCTCTGTCATATCTAAATATTCCAACGCCCAAGATACGGTTTGAAGAAGGGTAATTTGGTAATATGCCCTTCCAAACTCTAGAAAGTCATAAAGGTGAAGATTGTATCGTCATTCCCAGAAATTATACCCTCCTAATACGATATTAGTTCAATTGGACGACCTGATCTTCAACATCTTCTATCTTCCATGTCCAATCCATTTCAGAGCTACCCATCCGTTTGCCGGATTCACTTCTTCTTCAAATTTTTGGCCGCTTGTCCCCGGAGTCCTTCTGCCGCTTGTCCCCGGTCTTGTGGAAAGACGCCTGTGTACGCGCTGAGGATATTAATAGCTACTTCCCTGGATGCATTTATGAGTGCAAAAACTGTGGCCGACAATCCCGTACGCTTCAAGCACTCAGAGGATGCAATGGATCCATTCTAATTAAGCTGCAACGGATGATGGATGGTCATGGATCCAGGATGAACAGCTTGCCGGCGAGAGCAAGACCAGACTGTCTCCCCTGGCCCCATTCCTGTGATCCGACTCAGAAGGTTTCTCCAGTCGAAGGCAGAAGCAGAATGCGTGGTGAGTTCGATTATCTTGCTCCTGTAGACAGAGCTATCGATACTGTTGAAGGGGGAGAAATATGTCACCTGCAAGCAAGAGATTACAGGTCCCTCAGGCTCCATGGGAATGATTTTGGCGAAGGAACAAGCAGAATGTACAGTCCCATCTCTCACGGCGCATATCCAAGTGGCAAGTCGCATGGTCTTAATCATGAACATGCCAGATCCATCCCGCTGCAAGGCGGGAGGCTGTCCTTGGATGGAACGGCCAAGTTGACTGAAAGCCATTCCAAGTGCGAAACCTGGGACCCGCATTTCCCTCAAGCCCGCAGAGGCCACGGACCCAATCAACTTGAGCTGACACTGATCATAGGTGATGACGAATCCGGATTGAATAGAGGGAAAGCAAGACTACCCAGGTCGCCCAAGTACGATGGGCCAACTACGTCGAATGTTTCTAGCGAAGGCATGAGCACGATGCTCAATCCCGGCTCTAGCGGCGAGGTCATTGTTCTTGCTCGTGAAGAAGGTGATATCGAGATAGGAGGCACGCCTTCCTCGGATCAGGTTCAGGGTGGGCAGGCACCGATGTTCTGGGGAGATTCGTCGTCCCATGGTTCTGCTCATGAAAACAGGGATATGGAGATGGGAAGCACGCACACCTCAGATCATCTTCCTGGTGAGTCAGGATCGGTGGATATCTGTCCCTATCATGTTGCTCGTGAAGACAACTGGGAGAGATTGACCACCATGGTAGATCCGTTGCTCGCCGTGATCTTTCAGGGTGTTTGTTCCCTTCTGGCTTACAAAAGTAGCGATGGTTTGCTAGCTAGGAACGTGCTGTTTTATGTCCTTGTGTTTGATTGCATGCTTGGCTTCTTATTTGTTCTTGGAGGCAAATGGTTCCGCTCCGCCAAAATGAAAGCGATCGGATTGCTGGCTGCGGCACTGGGCTTTCTGATGACCATGGCCTTGGTCATCATCTACAAAATTGGATGAGTTTGGAAGACCGCGGTCTCTCTCTTTTCGGAAAATGAGGCATAGAGTCCTCAGTCCCATCTGGGAGACGTATTTCATGATTTACTTTTTATCTATTTTTCTTCATAAAATGGAGCATGAGTCTCCGGACCCCACGTATTTGTTTTTTCAGAAATTGGAGCATGAGTCTCCAGACCCCACGTATTTGGTGTATTTCATGATTTACTTTTTTTCTTAGCAATTCCCTTGGCTTCTCTATTAGATGTTCGCTGAGTCTCCAGTATATGGTTTCACTTTCACTCTAGTTTTTCTGCAATGATTTACAATACGCAAAAGGAATTTATGAAAATTTTCTCTGGCTGTCTATTATGTTAAGCCATCCAAAAGTTTGTATTAATATATACAGTTGATCGGTGATGCTTGTGCCATAAAATAAATCGTGTGAGCATTGGAGTTTCAAAGAGAAGTATTGTTAATCTAAGGTTTTGACGGGGTAATTATAAAAAATTCCTAAATTTATGGTGTGATGGTTAATATAATCAATTTTTTTTTATTTCATCAATTTAGTCATAAACCTTTTAATAATTTATACATATAAGCTTTTTGATAAATTTTATTTGGAATTCACTTATCTATGTGCTAACTGTTTTTATGGCGCAGTCGGCGTTAACGTAAATTTTTTAAATTTTTTAAAAATTTTCTGAATTTTTAATAATTTTTTATTTTTTATTATTCTTTTTTTCTCTCTTTTTTTTTTTTTCCAATTGTGGTAGCTCTCACCGACCACAATTGGAAAAAGAAAAAGAGAGAAAATAAGACAAAAATAAATACAAAAACAAATATACAATAAATCAAATATATACAATTTATGCGTTTCCCGAAAAGAAAAGACCCAATTTTTTTAAACGGCTTCGGCTCCTCCATCATCCAAACGCTTAGGGGTGTTAACGGTTCGGTTCGGTTTGGTTTTTGAAAACCAAACCGAACCGAATCGTTAAAAAAACTCCCAACCGAACCGAATGAGATCTGAATCCGAACCGAACGAAACCGAAATTCGGTTCGGTTCGATTTTTGGTTTTTAGTTTAGCTTTTGGTTTTTCTGTTTTTCTTTTCGGTTCTTTTCTTTCATTTTTTGGCTAGATTTTTGGCTGGATGAAGTGGATAAAAAGTTGGGACGCTTGGAAACGGCGAGGACGACGGCCATGGATGGCGTGCAGATGCAGGACATGGTGATTACCCGTGCGGGCATTACGAGTCAAACCACTTAAACATGTAAAAGCCCAACAAAAAGCTCAGCATCTCAGCATCTCTCTCTCTCATTATTCAAGTTTTATCATCGCTTTTCAAGGACTCCTCCGCGACTTTGGGTGCTGTCTTTGCCTTCGCCAGAGACCCATTTCTTGGTTTTTTCTTATCTTTCTTCTGCCACCCAAAGTCCAAGGCCCATCTGCTCGCCTTTTCGATCTCGCTGAGACTCCACTGCTTCTCGTCGAAAGACCACTTCTCTCCTCTCCTCCACGACCGCCCTCCATTGCTCATCAGCTTTTGGTTTTATCTGTTTTTCTTTTCAGTTTGTTTTCAGCCTAAACCGAATGAGGCCAAGACAGATCTGGTTCGGGCATTATGTCGAACATCTAGTGGTTGTTGACCGTGTGGGGGTGTCCGAAGACATCCGAGACAAAAACTCAAGCCAAAATCAACATACAGCAAACAAAAAATGATCAAGGTTGTTGACGCCTAAAATTTCCTTTTAATTAATTAGGTTTTACTTTATTTTATTTTATCGTTTTCGGATAACAAATAAACAAATAACAAAAAATGAACGAAAAAACTGAAAAAAAAAAAACTAGAAAAAGCAGCCTCCGCGTGGGCCTTCAGCCCATCTTCGCCTCAGCCCAGCCCGGCCGAGTCTTCTTCCTCCTTGCACCACTGCAACTCAAGCGCGGGCAGGCGCGACGCCGGAGAAGGATGAACAAACGGCAACGCATGTGGAGCAGAGGAGCAGTTGGCGTCGACGGGACGTGACCGGAGGAGGAGATGATGGCGGATGGGACGACGGTCCAATCGGCGGGTCGAGCCTCGCCGACCGGCCACCCCCTCGCCTATAAATAGAGGGGGGCCACCGTCGACAAAGGGGCGGGCCACAAAGGAGGGAGGAAGCCAAGAAACAGAGAGAGAGAGATAGAGAGAGGCGGCGAAGGTTGAGGGCTGCAGATCCTCGAAACCTCCCAACTGAGAGACTTCAGAAAGGGGGGCCGAGGACGAGCAGGCCGAGATCTGAGGTCGGCCGGAGTCGTTCAAGAGAGATCCGAGTGTAAGGGGAAGCTCGATGGGCGAACCCGAGGGAGAGAAAGAGTGTTCCGGCCAGATTTGATCGGGCCCAGGTCTCGCCGTCGCCGTCGTTGTTCGCCGTTTCTTCGTCGTCGCAGATCGAGCCCTCCAGCTTCGTCGTTGCTCGCCATGGCTCGCCGCCGTCATAAATTGACCCTTGCGGTCGCCGTCATCGCCCGCGTTCAAATAAAGGTAACGAAAGCCCGTCGCCGTCGTCCCTGCTGTTCATCGCAACCCTGTTCCGTCGCCGTTGCCGTCGTCCTTGCTGCCGCCGCCGTAGCTGTCGTCGCCTCCGTAATGCCTAGGCTTCCATCCTGCGCCGCGGAGGGTTTGCGATTTTCCGGGTCGCGAGCGGGATTCGGACCGGAAAATCGGGTAGGGTTCGCGGTCTGCGGCGGCGGGAGTCGGGCCGGTTCTTTGGAGCCGGGTCGGGTAGGGTTTCGCTAGAGGGAGCGGGTTGTTGGGCCGGGTCATCGGGTCGGGCCGGGCACCCCCAAACGCCTGGCCATGGCGTCGTTTTGCTTAATAAAAAAAAAAAAAAGGAAAAAATCCAAGTCTCGGCCTAGGGGTGTGCAAAATACCCAGGAACTGCCCGGACCGCCCGGAACTAGACCGGAACCGCCCGGAACTAGACCGGAACTGCCCGGAACCGGCGGTTCTTGAGGAAACCGGTCCGGTTCTCGATTCCAATTTTTCAGAACCGGTGGGTACCAGTCCGGTTCCCGGTTCTATGGGCGGATCCGCCCACCTCTTCCACTCGAACCGGACCGGAATCTTTTTAATACTTTAAAAAAAAAAAATTACTAAAAGAAACCCTAAATTAGATCTCATTTTCTCACTCCCTTCGTCTTCCGTTCTCTCTCTCTTTGTCTCTTCCTCGGTTCCTTCTAATCCTATCACCATTTCGATTCCTCCCTGAGCATCGATGCCGCCGCCGCTACTCCTCCGCCGCTGTTGTTCGCCCCCTTGCATCGGCCGCCACCCGCCACAGCCACGGAAAATTGTTCTACGACCATTCTATGTTGAAAACCCAACCATAGACCTTCTCCCCTCCTTCTCAACTCATAGACCCAACCATTTTATGTTGAAAATTAAAATTATTTCGTGTCAAGATTGGTTCCGTGGATCCATTTGGGAACCGGACCGGACCTGGCGGTTCGGTTCTTGGGTGGATCCACGCAACAAATGGGTGGATCCTTCCCATTTTGAACCGGTCCTTAGCGGCGGTTCCGGTTCTAGGTTAGGAACAGGCCGCCGGACCATGCACACCCCTAGTCGGGCCCGCGTGCGGGTCGCCGACTGGTCGGACCCAACCGCGGATCCGACCCGGGTAAGTTTTTATAATATTTTAAATAAATAATAAATAATAAATAATAAATAATTTATTTCAAAAAAATCACAAATAATTTATTTTCGAAAAAATATTAAAAAAATGTTTTAATTTCCAGAAAATCGAAAAATATTTAAAAAATGTTGAAAAATGTTTTATTTTCTAAAAAAATCGAGAAAAATAAAAATTAATTCATTTTCCAAAAATATTTTGAAAAATATTTAAAAATATTTTATTTTCCGAAAAATCAAAAAAATAAAAGATATTCCATATTGTCCAAAAATGCCAAAAATCCAAAAAAAGCCAAAAATTCATGAAAAAGCCAAAAATTCAGAAAACAGCCAAAAGACTTGTATTTTTCCAAAAATACCAAAAAATCCAAAAATCCCTTTTATGTCAAAAAATTAGAAAAAGACTCAAAAAATGTTTTCCTCTAAAAATGCATGGAAAATCCCTCGAACATCCAAAAAACCTTAAGGTTTAAACAAGATTAGGTACCGAGAGGGCATTAGTGATTAACTAGTGTAATCAAATCCACCGATCCTAATTTCTCCAGTTGCGCAGAGTGAGTATTTCTCCCAATATTTCGCTTGGGTTTCTAATCAACCCACCCCAAATCGATTAGTGGCGACTCCATTTTAAAAATTGATTTACAGATTAAAAAACTTGAACCATTAAGTCGTCAATTGGTGGACTTGGGAGAGTCCGGGCTTAATAATTTTAGCCGAGCCATTAGCCTCCTTAGGCGCTCGTACCCAATCGGGCGACAAAAAAAAAGAGGTCGAGACAAAGGTCAACTCGAAACGATTCATTCACATTAAACACGAGCATAAACAAGGAACAAGGAGTCCCCCCTCGGTTGAAGCAAGACAGGGCAAAACAGAGCATCAGACGGGAAAGTGATCCAGAGGAGACGGGAGTCGGGAGAGAAAATCAAACCATTAAAATTCGGTTTTATTATCGGTTTGTGGTTCGGTTCGGTTCGGTTAACCGATAAAAACCGAACCAATAAAAAAATATCGGTTCTTAATGAGAACCGAACCGAACTGAAAAAACCGAATTTTTCTGTTTGGTTCGGTTCGGTTCGATTTTCGGTTCGGTTGCTGACACCCCTACAAACGCTCCCTTCATGCGACGGCAGAGGAAGATTCATCGCGCATAATTTGGTTTGGTTTTTCTTTTATAGCTATTGAGGATTCTTCATGCATCTTCTCATTTCCCTTTTCTTTCCTTATTCAATCCAATTTTTTGAGGCCATTTCGCATTTCTACCACATCAGTTTTGTCTTGTCTAGTGGGAGCTTCTGTGAGGGCAGCAAAGATATAAGTATTCTAAGATGGAGGAGGAAGCGAATGCTCAGTCTGCAATGTAGTCGGAAATGAATTGAAATGATTGAATCTTCATTTTTTAAGGAATTAGATCTGCCTTTTGAGTTTTTCTATTTCCACCTTAGGGTTCTCGAGATGATGATATCTCAAATATTGTCTAGATTCCAAGGCATGAAGCATTTTCTGGAAATTCGAAAGCATTTTTTTGGTAGTTTCATCATATCTTCGAAGATCTTGTTGTACATCCACAATTTTGGAGTCAGTTGTTTTGAACGCATTGTTGTGTGCTAAAAGAGTCTCCGATTACCAATTCAGAACGGATTCAGCAACAAGAGTCCTTTTTTGTCTTCCATGTTCTTCCATATTAGTGGAGCTAGGTACTTTGGGAGTATGTCGATATCTCCCCTAAGGATCGATGAATTCTTCTAGGGCAGGGAACAAAAGTTTCGAACTTTCTCAAGCAAGAGGAGGAAATTTTGCCTCTTGGAACATAGCGATGGAAGAATTAGGTGGTACCTCTTATGGAGCTTTAGATGAGTATGAGTGCCTTTTTGCCCACTTCAAGATTGACTTATAGAACAAGGAAATAGCTGATTTCTTGTGAGGAGGGGGTGGTGTTGGTGGCAAGGCTAGGAATGTGGAAGGTGGCTCTATGAACTCTGGTGGTGAAGTTGGAGCATAAGAAACCACAAATTGGAATTTAGCACTTTTACCAAGAGTATCAACTAAGGAATCTCCATTCAAGTACCTTTGGTACATAGTGTTCTTTGGCTTCTTGGGTTTCCGATGGGGTCTTGCATTTAGATCCATTCATGGGATCAGAGCTATGGTTTCGTTTGTAATAAGATATGTTCCATGTGCTCAGTAGGTGAATCCAGTGCTGAGAAGATCTCTTCACATTATGACTATACCCGAGATACTAGAAGCTCCAGTTACTCTTACTTCATCCCCATCCTCCTCAACTCTTTCAGATTTTCACGTGTCAAATGTTTCTAAGATCGACTATTTTTATGAAGTCTCTCTTAGTGATGAAACCAAAATCTTTGAAACTCAACTCCCTCTTATGAACCCTTATTCTACTTTTGCTAAACTTACCTCATCAATTTCTCCCATCCGCTTTATTCGACAACTCATCCGCCAAACCCCAAAGGAAGTAAAAGAGTACGTCCAATCCTCCAAGTTCGATCAACATTCCATTCCAACCACTGAAAATGAGTTTTGTTACTCTTCAAATTCTATTAGAAATTCTCAGCAGTAGATCCAACAAGGATACTCTCATGTTCATTATAGAGCTATTCATCTTGCTCTCACCTTTCACGATCGTAAAGGCTTGTCAGTCATGGTCAGAATAACCTTATTGGATACTCGGTTCCTAGAATACCAACATGCATGTATTGATATTGTCCAAACCACTTTAAATGTTGGAATAGTCTTTGTAACCTTATATCCAAACTTCGATATTGCTCTTTCAAACCCCCAGCTACTCTCTTTTCTAAAAGTTCAGATCCAGCTCACTAGAGCTCCCCAGACCACTAACTCTATTGCAGCAACATTGCACTACCAAATGGTTTATCAAGTGCAAAACCATGCTCTTGATTTAAATTTTCAAAATAGGAATAAATATGCTCTATTTATCTCTATGCAAAATGACCAAGACCATCGCCACGATCCAACGCCTCGACAAGAGCTTGAAGGCCGAGAAGCGCATGAACAAGCCACAACAAAAGCTGGCATCCATGGAGAAGCCAAAGGAAGAGTTGGATCCTCCTACTCCAACTCGCAACATGCCGATCCAAGTGCTCTTCCCCGAGGCCGAGTGCTTGCCGCGTGCCATGCCCAAGCCGAAGTTGGAGCCGTATGGTCCACAATTCGAAAGACTCTGAACCAAGCAAAATCGAAACAAGAGGGCTCGTGCTCGTGCCAAGAAGACCGCTCTTCGAGTCATGAGCGACGAGGGTATCGCTCGAATGAGTGGGGGAGAATGTCACAGTCAAGAGGTTTCTATGGCAAAAGGACCGTGCATCTTCGAGGAGGACCTCCCAAGATCATCATGGTTTCCCACAAGAGAGCTTCTGGAACGTTCCAAAGGCGGGCAAGACGGTAATTAAGCTGAAGTCTAGAACTCTCTTGCCATTAGTGTCAGTAGTTGGTAGGTTGGGCGGTACCATCTCATTCGTCGGATGAAATCTCGAGCAATGGTTATAATCAAAGGGCTTCTAGTATAAGAAGGGGTGCCCTCCTCCTCATTTGGATCCATCCAACCATTCCAATAATCAAAGGCTCCTTTCTCTCTTCCAAAACTTCTTTCTCTAGAAACTTTCTCTCTCTACGATGTAGGTGAGCAAGTGAGCAATCAATCTGAGTAAGGCTTGACTTAGGCATCTCGACAATTTGAATCGATCCAAAAGAGCCTAAGTCACCGCACGATTACGATCCTAACTGATCGGCCTATGACACATGTCTCCTAGTCTACCTTGTAAAGAGTGCATGTTTTTATTTATTTTTTTCTACAATAACCGATGGCACAGGCTTAGTGCCTTTGACCTAACACGTGCCCCACACATGCGTGTCTCCTAACATGTATTGGATGTTGCTAGCCTGACTGTCCTACTATTGTTTTGAGAGGACGGTCAAAGGAGGATAAGTATACTATTAGTGCCATAAGTTGTGTACGGTGCTCACTTTGGTGCCAAAAGTTTTTGTCAGATCACTTAAGTACCAAAAAGTTTGAAAAACGCTCACTTTGGTGCCAACTCCAATCCGATTGGCCGGAAATCCGACGTGGCATTTTTTTATTAATTTTTGAAGCTGATGTGGCTCGCCGGAGAGTACAGTCAGTATCCTAACACCAAAACGACATCGTTTAGTATCTCCCCCAATTCAAAACCCTAAATCTCCGGCCAATCGCCGTCCCTCGACAGCCCTCGCTCCGCGGGCCGTGGCGCTTACCCTGACCTCAACCCCGACGATGGCCACTCGACGGTCGTGGCTCCGACCTCGACCCCGCCTCGACGATGGCCACTCGGTGGCCTCGACTCCAACCCGACCCCGACCCTAACCCCGACGATGGCCACTCGGCAGCCGCGGCTCCGACCCCGACCCCAACCCCAACCCCAACCCCAACCCCAACCCCAACCCCGACGATAGCCACTCGATGGCCAAGTCGAAGACCGTGATCTAGCCGGTGCTCGGGAGGCCGCCGGCGAGTGCGTCGCCATTGATGTCTCCTCTCTATCTCTGATCTCCCCGACGAGTGCCTGGCCTGCATCTTCCAATACCTAAGCTTCAGCGATCGGGGCTAGGGCTCCCTCGTGTGCCATCAAGGCCATCCGAATAGCGCCAAGCAATGGCGGCTAAGCGAGCGATGGTGGAGGCCGAGCGACGACGAAAAAACCCTAATTTCAATCCTCAAATAAAAAAAAAAAATCCTCAAATGAGTTAAACGGCGTCGTTTTTGTGAGGCCATTCATGTAGGATGGCAAAATGACATCATTTTCTTAAGGAGGACCAAAAACGACGTCGTTTAAAGGCATTGTCGATTTTTTTTTTTAAAGCCACGTAATCATTTTGACCGGAATATTTCGCTGGTGGCACCAAAGTGATCGTTTTTCTTCCGATTTGGCATTTAAGTGAGCACCGTACACAACTTATGGCATTGATAGTGTACTTCTCCTGGTCAAAGGCCAACCACAAAATATTTTGAAGGGAACTAATAAACCGGTTTCAATTTTGACTCATATGTGTGTGTGTGTGTGTTTCCTTATTACAAGCTCAAAATTGAGAGACAAAAATATCAATAGAGAACCCACATAACTAATTTTCTTAAATACGAAGAAAAAAATTAAATTTGATAAAAGTAGAAAATATTATCACTTACTAAAAAAAGATCATTGATATCATTATAGAAATATATTAAATTTAAAAGATGAAACAACACTTAAAATGTTGACTTTGTAACGAATAACAAAATCATTGTGCAATGAAATGACTTCTTATTCATTTCGCTCCAATTAAATTACTCTAGAAAGGACTCTCCAATGGTCTAAAATTAAAATCACTTAAAATCAGTAATATCGATTATGCATAAAACAAATGAAGTAAAGAAAAAATCAAGATAAAAATAATGAATTAATAGAGAAGATGTACATGGATCTAAGATATTACAAAATCAATTTTAAGATCACATAAATCAAAGCTAAAATTAAAAAAAGAAAAAGAAAAGACTCTTGATCGATTTTCTTTGGCTAAAGAATAACGTACACTATTTTAAAATTTTCAATTGAGTTTTTCATATATTTCTTATTATTTGGATAGTATCACTTTGATTTGTTTCTTTAAATAAGACAAGAAAATAATTTTTTATATGGAAAATGCATTATCATATCATAAAAACAAAAAACCTGTTAACCAAGGGGTGCATGACAAACTAGAATTTACATTCAGAAACAATTTTTCTACTCGAGGCTTGTTTTACGGTATAGAAATCCGTTTTATAAAATTATTTATTTTTCTATTTTTGAAATAGATTTTTATTCTAGAAATAGGTTTGGAATATAAATCAGAAGTAAAAATTTATACTTTTCTATTTCTGGAATAGAAATGAGAAATAAAAATTCTTCTCATCGTTTGTTCTTACTACAAATTGGTCGTTCATCGTCGCCGCCTACCACCGTCCGCCGATGGCCGGCTGCCATTCGCCACCATCGCCACCGGTCGCCACCGCCGCGGGATGCCACCACTGCCGATTGCCGCGACGCCGGTCGCCTCTACCGCCGCCGTCCACCAGTCACCGTTATTCGAAATGGAGAAATTTTGTGTCATTATCAAATGAATTTCTATTTTTAGAGTAGAAATTTTGTGTCATTATCAAACGAATTTCTATTTTTATAGTATAAATTTTGTGTCGTTATCAAACAGGTATTTTTGCTTACAAATTGTGTCACCCCAAACCTCGAGCACGTGCACATCCCACTATGGTCAATAGAAATGCGACTTTCCAGGACCCATCACCGACCCATTCATTTTATTGCACATGCGGAAGCGAATAAATAATCCCCAGACAAAACTCAATTGGGATAGAAAAGCAGGATCATACTTTCAAAACCAAACCACACTTCTTTATACACAACTTACTAGCTCATTTACAATACTAGTCTACTTACACAGGTCCATAAAAGAAGAAGAGCTACAGTCCACTAAACGATCGGACCCTCAACTGAAGACCCCAAAGTCTCTTGGAGACTTATACTTGGGTTCACTACTGCACCATCAGAAGAGTCAACTGTACCCTCACTATAAGCAACCTCTGACACCGACGCAGGGACCTCAACATCCAGAAGAAGACCCTCCCTGGGTCCATTGTACCTGCTACGATACCACGTCTTGAATCGATGGGGTACCCTCTGAGGTAGACCCGCATCGACCTAGACGGTAGTCCTCACAAGTCCATAGATCTAGGCTCCTTGGCCCTCGAGAGTAGGGATATCGATGACCTGCTCTTTAATACTCTTTGGTCGATCAAACTGTTCCGAAGGAACTGCCATCTAAGAACCTGAAAAATTTTGAGCTCACAACGAGGTGAGATAATGTCTCAGCGAGTTCTACCCTCTAAGACTCAATTAGAAAGAAAATACACTCAGGAGTGGCCTAGTCACGCAATTCAGAGGACTTCGTCAATACAATTTATAATTCAACCAGTCAATCCCTCAATCCAATCAATCAATCGATCCACTCAAATATTAAATCCAATCGATACCATCGACCATTCCATTGCTATCTATCAATACAAACTATCTATCATCCATTACCATCTAACAATTCGTTCATCAACGACAACTGCTCACCCAAGCTACAATATAAATAGATGGTAGCTCACAAAAGCTGTATAGTTAGATAGTAGCTCGCCAAAGCTGTACTATATAGATAGATAGTAGATCACCAAAGCTATACTATATATGTATATTATATTTGCTCGCTGAAGCTAATACATATATATAATTGCTCGCCAAAGCTGTAGATTCCATAATAAACCAGAGAATTGGACAATCAATCCATTAAGATCCAACAATTCAAACTGGTCCTACAAACCAATTATGGTGCCAAAAGTCGACACCAGGTATTTTCAAGTTAAATACCACAACTTCATCAATATCATTCAATTTCACACTTTTGGAATAAATATTCATAATCATCATTCACTCAATTTCTCAATTTAACAAACAATTAGAACAAACTGACTGCACTGTTGTGATCGGTAGAATTGCCATCTCGGCAAAATTTTAAGAAATATTAAATAATTAATTTTTAATTCCGAAAATTAAATAATTAAATATTATATTACAATAATATAATTTAATAAAATAATATTTATAAAATCGAAATTATTAATTAATTAAAAATAATTAATTAGGGCTTAAACAAGATTACATTAATTGAAATATACAATTAGCCCTAATTAATCATCCACTAAAATAATCATTCATCTAATCTAATTAACATTTAAATAATCTAATCTAACAATCTAAACCTACTTAGACTAATCTAAACACCCTTTAAGCATAATTAACTTACTAAGTAAGAATTAGAGGATAAACTCATCGGTTTTGCGTTCCGGTGAGTCCACGGCGATGGCGACGCCAAGGCGGGTGATAAACCTTGAAGCGGCGACACCAACAGAGGCCGGGAAGACACTAAAAACGGGCCTTGAAGCTCCCATAGCTTGCTGGTCTTCAACTATTGATCTTGAATCGAGAAGGCCGGCAACGCGGTTGGGGGCCGAACGGCGAAGGAGGGACAGCAGTGAGCAGGCAAAGGTCAAGCGAGTGCAGGCAATGGCTCTGACGGCTGGATGGTGGCTAATCGACGAACAGGGGAGCTGCTACGGTGGCTGGAAAGCGAGCTCGAGCAGGGACATCGAGCGGGGAGGCGGAACGGCGGAACAGTGGTAAGAGGCTCGGTTGGCACGCGGGTGGCTGTCCGGTGGGCTTGCGGTGGTCGGACGACGTGTGGCGATGGAGGGAACGACAAGCTCGGTTTCTGCTGGTTCTTGGGAGCTCAAAATAGACCAAACATGAAGAAAGCAAAGCTGATGGAGAAGATGAAGTGGCTGAAGAGAGGGGTCCCCTTGGAGGCTTCTAAGAGCTCCACACTTGTCTTTCTTTCCTCCCTCTTGCCCCCACCACAGCCAGCCCTCACCCTCAGCCTTTTCCCCTCCTTAACTTCCTCAAGAAGCTTGCCAAAGTGTCCAAAATGTCATGCACCCCATGGCATACGAATTTGTTACATTTCCCACTTCAATCTCATTCAATTTCATTCAATTCTCAACCAAACCAATCCAATTGAAGCTCAAATAAATCTGCCAAGGTGTCCTCATCCTTCTTATGATTTTTCCCCGTCAATAGATCCAACTTGCATAAAAAAACGGCCTTACTTTGCTTTTCCGCTAAAAATCCCGGTTTGTAGAAAAATCTTCTGAGAATGAGTCGACGTTCCTAAAAGGAATTATGACATGACAGAACTTTCAATTTCTGAAATCGAGTTCAATTTCTCAATTAATTTCTATCTGGCGCGACTTTAGCTTGTCCTAATCTACCGGTAGCTTTTAGAAACTTTTCGTACAATTGACCTGTGGTCGATTGTTTTCGAGTCACAAAGTGCATCTTCAACACATTGGTAACTCTCGGTTGTCGTAAAAATCTTAAAGTTTCAAATACGGACACAGGGTATCAAAACGACAAAGAAATCGGTTTAGTGTTGATCGACAAGATTTGTGCAATCAGGTGGAATCATCCACACTTAATCACATGTCTTTGTCGAGTCGACCTATCTCCGGTCTCTAATTGATCTGTGCTGCAATGACCCTTGCAAATTAGCACGGTCGAACAGTCGATTCCTAGTTGAATTCTTGAGTCTATTGCATTTAAATTCCTTAACGGCTTCACCTAATAGACTAGTTATCTCGCGAATGGCCAACTCAGAAAAGAGAGTTATAGACGCGAAGATGAAATGCCCAACGTTTTCCTTCCGTATTGGAAACATCAGCGTGGAACCAAAAAAAGTAAGAAGGGCTGTTGTAACACGCGGTCATTCCCGGCCCCTACACGCTCTCTCTCCCACCGAGCTCTCGTTTGACTGATGAACCATTGCACCACCCCTCCAACTCCGGCGTCGCTTGCGCTCGCAGTTAAGTCACCTCCATCTTCCTCACTGGCAAGAGCCTCTCCGGCTACGTCCCCTCCAAGCTTGGCCTCCTTGGCTCGCTCAGACAGCTCAACTTCACCGGCAACGACTCCTACAAGCCCATCCCCTCCTGCCTCTTCAGTGCGACCTCACTTGTCTCTCTCGACCTCTCCCAAAACTCGCTCTCTAGTCCGATCGCGACCCAGATCAAGAACCTCCGTAACCTCGCCCACTTGGACCTATCCTCCAACTCGCTCAATGGGTCACTCCCCGAAGCGCTCGTGGAACTTGGGAGCCTCACCGGGACGCTGAACATGCCGTACAGCGGGTTCTCTGGAGAGGTCTCGGCTATGCCCTCTCTCTCTCTCCCTCCGAGTCGAACTGAGCCCTCATCCAATGAACCATTGTGGGGCCTCTGCCTCCACCTCGAAAGGTTGCCTCCACCATCACAAAGTTCGTCGGTCGGTCAGCCAAGGGTTGGTGGGAGAGAGAGGGAGTTGGGCGAGAGGAGAGGGGAGAGAGAGCCTGCAGAGGAGAGAGAAAGAGAGATGAAAGAATTCAAAATCGTCTAACAACTTGGGCCCTATTTGGACACGTGTTGATTAGCACATCCCATCTTGTTTGTCACGTTTGCACAGAAGATACACCCAAGTCGTAACGAAGGGGCATGTACAGCAGGATGGGCTTTGGCGGTGCAAATATTTTTATTTTTTGTGCTTCATTTTTATCTCTCCTCTCTCTCCTTGTAAAAGAGCAAGAAAAGCATCTAATTCGTGGATTCAAAGGTCCAGAGATCCTTTAGAAAGTAACATTCTCAAAATATAAGTCTTGACCTCATCAATACTGTTCATTTACTGTTCATATTCTCCATGCTTCGCTCAGAGAAGCCAAACGGAGCTTGATGACCACCAAGCAAGAGCATGGCAGCAATCATTGCCTAGGCTTGCGTGACCTTAGGCATCGCCTAAATCGCTTGAACCAGGCAATCGTTGGCCCAAGTCACGCGACCTTAAACAAGACTATTCAATTGCTATTTTGACTGACGACAGCTAACCTCCATAAAGAAATATTTGAAACCTTTTTAAAAAATTAGCAAAAGTCATTTACAAATTGTAACTTTTACTAAACGGCAATTAAGATTTCCAATGCATTTTAAAATTACAATTTACTAGATATTATTTATATTTTAAGAAAATTCTTTAACTCAAAAATATTTGCATTTTTCTAAAGACAGTTCTCTAAAGTCAAATCAAACGGAGCTAATAGTAAAAATATCAAATGCAAAGT
This sequence comes from Eucalyptus decipiens, assembly GCA_014182575.1. Classification (NCBI taxonomy): domain Eukaryota; kingdom Viridiplantae; phylum Streptophyta; class Magnoliopsida; order Myrtales; family Myrtaceae; genus Eucalyptus; species Eucalyptus decipiens. Next base: position 813,190 of record CM024616.1, on the reverse strand, counting down.
AATGCTTTACATTGGCTGAAGTCAAATTAAACACCAAATTTTCCCTACTCCAGAGAATGCCGCTCGGAAGAAATTTGTCAACTTTGGAGCTTTTTAAGAAAATTGGGCCGGACAAATGAAAATATTATTAACAATTTAATTTGGAGCAATTATGGTCTAACCTATATATTCCATGTACTCCTGATTGTATCTTGATTGAGTACGCTAATTTCAAAATAATGGTTTGTCTCCCATCGATATTAAATTATTTGTTAAACTGAGAATCATTTCTTTAATATAATAAGTTACAATTAAATAGTGAAATAATGAAGGGTTAATATAGAGGAGGTGCCTTGGCGAGAGAGGAACCCACCCAACATTTCCAACCAAGCAAATTGGCAAGAAATAGCACCCAAGCTCTGACAATGCTCTCTCTGCAATAGCTTTCGTTATATATAGATTTATAGACCAAGACACATGGGAACAAGACTCATTAGCCAAATCAGTAGATTCTAAGTGACTGGAAATTTTTTTGCTATTTCACAGATATGGCACTGCTGAAATTCGAACATTATTTGAAAAAAGAAGTTCCTAGTTTCATACAATGTTACCCCTCATCCCAATGAATTTAAAGAACAGTAAATAGAGAGCAAAGAAGTGTTCGGATCGTCCCCTCAAAAGTATGTCTTCCAATCTTCACTCAAAAGCCTAATATTCCAGCATCATTGGAGTAGCTCCACTCCAAGGGAAATGCCAGACGGCACTCCGCTGCTGCTTTTCCCTATGGCCGCTTTGTTATGTGAGGGAAATTAAACCAGTGACCAAGATTCTAGACATGGAACTCACACTAAGTATAATATCAGGAATCACTCAAGGCAGAACCAGCCTCCGCAGCTTTTTTCTCTCTTTGTTTCTCCCTTTTCTTCTTGTTTCTCAGAGCATTCTTGCTCAGTGTTCTGTTATCAAATATCAACCAGCATTGTGAGTTAGGGGCCAGAATTGGCTAAAGGACGATGTAGCAATGAATGAAACATGTAACAGAAAACTTACTCCGAAGAGCTCTCTCCAAACAGCTGCACGACACAAGCAAAGGAAATCAGACTTTCATAGACAAAAGTTAAAATCAAACAGTAGAATAACCCCCCTAACACTTCCCCCTCCCCTGCGAGAAAAAAAAAAATTATAGGAAGAAACAGAACTACTGAGTTCCACACTTGACTTCAATAGGGGAAGAGTAGAACAAGAACAAGAACATTGCACTTTAGTTTTAATTCCTTCATAATGTCTCAGCTGACTGCAACCACATGATAAACATTTCGTGCTATATCAAATTAACAGCCAATCTGACATGGAGAGGACTATGATGGCTTCAACTGTAGCTAAAATGGAGGTAGTAAGACTAGGCATTTTTTACATGAGCCAAAAATCTCTAGCAGCACATTCAAACTGAGCATAAGAAAGGATATAAAATCATACAGATGATAGTACTAGCAAAACATATGCAATAGCCTTGCCCGTCTTATGCCTTTCAATCTTACTTGAGTTTAAATGTAACAAATCCTGCAAGAGTTCCATAAAGTTTCGTTCTGCTTTTTCCTAATAGAAATGGAGATAATCTCTTATAGTGTTGCAACATCTCATTGCAGATAATTCAAATGAGGGAGAACCATTAGAGTCGAACAACCATCTTGTGGAACTACAGCCAGACCATGAGCCAGAATAACAAAAGTGAAAGCCTTAAATAACAATTTCTAAGTTTTAAAGCAAATTCCACCTGAATGTTCCATATAAACAGCCAACTAGTTCAGACGATGCTATTACTGGACTTAAAGAAAAACCAATTATCAGGCAAGCATCCCGCATTGCTATGGTATAGATTGAACATGTTATAAGCATTTGATCATCACCTCTGCCTGGACAACGGCTGCATTCTTAGCATGTGGTGGACGATAGGCAGCAAGTTTCTGCGCAGGCATGTTGGTAGAAGTTACCTTTGCAGAATTTTGAGATGATTTTGCTGTTTCTCCTGTTTAAGTGGCAAAAGTTCTTCAGCAGATCCTAAAATATACATAGCTCTAGAAAGGAGTGTCTTCTTTAGCACTCTGATTACCAAAACAAATCAACACCTTGTGGTTTTTGTTCTTCCACCTTTAGAGAGTCAACAGACTTTATCAGTTCAGCAACTTCACAAAATCTCTCAGGTGATTCTGGTTTCCATTCAGCCTGTGCAAGTTGTTAGCCATTTCTATTCCACCAAGGATTGGGCTGATTTAGTACAATTCATACGAGATCATGCAGAGAAGGCTAACCTGGTATAACTTGTCAAACATCTTCTTAAAGAATAGTGATCCGTTGTGGTGGAAAATTTTAATACTACCACAAGAAAGACAAATCAATCAAAAGACAAAAAATACATTCCCATGACACTATCTCACCAAAACTAGCAGCACATTACTAAGTGGCGCTTAACGGATTATCATATCGTTGGGCACTAGATAAGGTCTCACATCTCTCCTAGGACAATCCAAAATGTAGAATGAGCAAGAATATTTTTAACTATCAAGTAGTTTGACCAACACTAACACCAGAGGTAGAAGCTATAAGAATCAAAACCTACATTGAATTGAACCGTTTGCTCAAAGAAAAAGATTTGCCAAACAGACCTTGTTTGAACTATGAATGGTTCTTTGGACTAAAATTATACAACTTATAATTTGCTATCAATGATAATCCCACCATTTATTCAACTACTAAAGCTATCCAAAGTTCTTACCAAGTACAACAGAACTCATTCCCATAAGACCAAGAGGATGAATTACTATCATGTTGTACCCACATAGTAAGTAGACTGATCTGTTGATGACACAACATCTAGATATAAAGAAGAACCAACATACCAATTGTTTTCCCCAAAAAAAAAAACATACCAATTGTCAATTTGTAGTCTTGGAGCTGTTGTGGCAGTCATGAAATAGCAGCCATTTGGAGACCACTCACTGGTCACAGAGCATTCAGCTTTTGTTGTTCCCAGCTGTTTCTTCTCCCTGTAATCCCAAAATGCCTAGAAATTCGAAAAAGTAACTAATTATGATGAGGAAGCATGCTTAATTGGACACACAGACCAAAGTTGTAGGAGCTACGTTAAAGTGAAAGTAAATGGAAAAAATAAAATCCAGAAAGCTACAGTCACTGCTTTTTTATATGGGATACAAAGTCATTAACAATGAAGAAACTTCAATAAATAGTAGGTGTGCTGACATTGGTTATTTCCAGTACCATTCAAAACAGAACCATCAAATTAAAATAGTAAAAGGCCTCATCTATCTCTCTTCAGATGGCATCAACTGATGACGAGAGTGATTAAATGAAAGCTTCTCTTGCTCTAACAGAAGAGATGCTTCCTGCAGCCCAAATTTCTTGCTACACTATCTGCGTTGAAGCCCTCTAAGCTTTAACAATAATAACGCAGATTCTATAACATTATTGGCTCAGTTATGTCAAAAATATTAAACTTTGCCCCTCCTTCAAGTTTTCGGCCATCATATTTCTTCCAAATGCTCTCAATCTACTAAGTTGACTTCATTAGGGGCCTGAGCACAGGGCAAGACTAGCTTCTACTCATCAGTAAATCAGCAGAACTTTAAAGCTTTACTTTCCTTTATCATGAGACATATATTATGGTGTTCCAACTTCAGGGTCTACAAATACTAACCAACCAAGAGTCCAATCCCAATAACCTCACACACTATTAGAAGTACTAATGTGGGAAAACTGTTTTCCAAATGCAAACGATGCTCTTACAGAAAAGCAACAGATTTCCTAACCTTCCCTAAACAAGCATATCAACATATTTTTTCTTTTTAAAAAGAAAACAAAAGACCATACTTGGATCCTTCCGACAATATAAAGCCGCAGCGCCTACATGAATTTGCAAGAATAGTTGTAAACAATTGAAGACACACATGAGTAATGGCAAAAGGGCAGAACAATAAATAAGGAAAACCTGTCTATTGGTTTCCTCAATAAAAGAACAACCAATAGGGATAGAACCTAAAATTAAGGTGTTGAGGAAGAAACCTTCAGCCCCAGTACTAATAAAAGAGAATATACGAAATTGTCACTTCAGCTGAAAAATAATTCTGAAACAAAAAAATTCGAAAAGGAAAGTAATAGTGAAAAAGGAACTAGCCTATCATGTCACCAGGTAAGTTACCAAAACCTGCCAAACATATAACTGTAAACCAGTGAATTAAGGTCACAACATTAAGGTAGCAAGGCAGCTGATTCTCATCCAAACAAACCATCCCCCTCCGCGCCAGCCACCCACACCCCCTCCCCCCCAAAAAAAAAAAAAAAAAAAAAAACCAAAAAAAACCGAAAAAACAAAAAATTAATGCGTTAAATGAAGGACGATGCGGAACCTCCACGACCAGCTCACAAGCTGAGGTTATTGCCTGATCAATAACCGAGGCCGACAATTCACGCGATAGAGAGAGAGAGAGAGAGAGAGAGAGAGAGGACCTGAAGTGTCGGGCTTCGGACGTGGACTGAAGCTCGGAGTGTCGAGGAAGAGCCGCCGACCGACGACGGCGGAGGAACGCTGCGCGGCGCTGGAAGCTCGATCGGTCGAAGCGCTGCCAAGTCCGACGGGGAAGAAGGAGGACATTTCTTTTTTTCTTTGTCTCCCTTTTCGGAGCTGTCTGGAATTGGATCAAGCCCAAGAGGGAAAGCCCATGATGTGTCGTGTCGGAGTTGGACTTGACACATGGGCCTCCAAATGAATTTCCCCTTTGTTCTCTATTTCTTTTCTTTGTTTTCTCTTTCTGGTTGTGAGTTGCCCTTCTTTAACTAGAAAAAATTGAAAAAAAAAAAATCTACATTTCGGAAAGGGTTAAGTCCATTAAAAATGGCCCAACTGGCACCGTGCGATACATTTGCTGCTAAACTAATTTTTGTCCAACCGAAAATGTTAAACTTGTACTCTTGATCTAAATCTACATTTTAGTAAAATGCATATGTGTCAACACACATGAAATTTTCCATGTCGGTTATGACATTCTCACCGTAAGATCCGCCTTGCAATCGTCTATCGCATGTGTCGAAACATATGAATGTTAATAGGATAATGAATGGAATGCTAATGAAGGTAAGATTTAGATCAGGGATACTAGTGTGAGTATTTTGTGAAACAAAAATTAATTATGAGCAATATATCATGTGATTTCTATTTTGTACATTCTTTTTAGACGAAAATTTATTTGACGTAAATATGTCATAAGTGTCCTTTTCTCTTGAAAGAAAAGACGAAGATTATATTTGCACAAAAATCTTTTAGGTTCCTTTTATTTTGTAGAAAATGAATGATACAAAAAACATTTTTAAAAAATGATTGTATTTATCACTTACAAAAATGAATAAACAAAAAAAAATTTCATCATTTACGAAAATATTTAAACATAAATTGTTCCCAGTGATAAAAGTATTTTTTATTAACTAATTAGTTTTAAGCAATATAAGGGAAAAATTGTCCAAAAAGTCCTAAATTTATTGTACTTTTTTTAATCCTAGATTTTTCAATTTTACTAATTAAGTCCTAAATCTTTTCACATTTTATTAATTGAGTTCACCCGGCCAATTTTAACTAAAAATTATTGATGTGGATGGCCAGCCCTAACGTAGCACTTTTTTAATGATATCTTAATGATATTTTAATTTTTTTCTTGGATTTTTATGATTTTTTTTACTTTTTTTTTTTTTTTTTTTTTTTGGTTTGGATGGATAGCAAAAGCGAGGGCACGGGACACCCTTGCCTAGCCAGATCTGGCGAGGGTGTTGAGGCCCTCATCAATTCCGGGCAAGGGTTCATGTGCCCTTGCTTTTGCCAGCTAAGGCATTACAACTCTTGCCTAAAGCTAGTGAGGGCTATAACACTTTCGCCCAAGGGTCCGTGAGGGTCGGCCGACAACCCTCATCAGCCTTAACTAAAAAATAAAGTAAAAAATAAAAATATATTTAAAAATAAAAAAAAAATCTAATAAAAAATTACTACATCAACACTATCCGTCCACGTCAGCAATTTTTCAATTAAAATAGGCTGGATAGACTTAATTGGTAAAAGGTGAAAAGGTCTCAAATGACAAAATTGAAAGCTTATGATTGAATTGGCAAAAGTGTAATAAGTTTAGGATTTTTTGAACAATTTTCTTGCAATACAAGTGATTAATTTTTAGGAAAAATATTTTTAAAATTATTCATTTTTAATGAGTTGCATTAGAACAATCCATTTCTTTCTTGACACTATAATTCAGTTCACCATCTATAAGTTGGAATAGATTCATGTCTCAATGACCCAACAACTGAAAACATTCGTCTTCCTCTACTTTAACAACCAAACATGAAGAAACCAAATCTTAGGATCTTATAAGGGACACTGGGACCCCACTAGGGCAAATCAAGTTCTTGACTTGCTTTTACGCCACTCTAAATGAACATTCGAAGCAAAATCGGTGAGAGGGCTTGGGCTCTTTGTCTCGCCTTTATTATCCAAATAGTTGCTCAGTCAATTGGTTTGGTGACCGCATTATCACTTTCCTTAAAGCATCTGTGTCCTGAAACCTGGCTTTCATTGGCCTTTGCCAGATTATCTTCTTGACCCTTTGCTTTTCTTCATAACTCGTCCTAAGTTTCGGGGACGATTGACCTCATGCTGATCTGCTGTATGTTTGTCTCTCCAAATGATGCAGATAGAGAAATCTTCATCTTCTACCATCATTTCCATCAGCAGTTTCTTAAAACGGAAGTGATAAATAAGCCTAGCATGTGGGCTTTAGCTTAGTCCTCGAGCAATCTTCCAGCTTCTATTGTTATGGGAACTTTATTCTGAAACAGAGCTTGTTATGCTCTAAGACTCCATTCCCATCTTCCAACATGGTGCTTTTTGTATAATTCTATCCTTACATGACACATTTTGCATTTCCCGGCAATTACTCTTCCAAAAATTCTTGAATAATCTACACAATGCCATTGATTTACATATCTGGTTCTTATGTGACATCTTTTAGGAACAGTAATTTTAGCCAACAATGACACCCATGAAATAAAGTGAATACTAAAGTCCTAAATTGGCCACTTTTTCCTTTGAATCATCGCTTCAAAGGCCTTTCGCTAGATGTTTGTAAACTATAATTTATCAATGTCTCAATTCATGTCAGATGCGTAGTATCCCGATACATGTCATCTAGATTGTTTAATTTGTGAAAGCTAAAGTTGCACGCAGCCGGTTCTATACACTGCGACATGGATTAGGATGCTTCGTGAAGTAGAGGGCCATCTCCATTTTTCACGTACATAAAACTCACGCTTCCTTCCACGTGTGTTCCCAGCGTACGTCCCTTCATGAGGCAAGCAGCACATGGTTGATGGTCACAGCACAGACTCTTGGCATTAATGGTTGCGTCCAATTGGGATGTCTCGGGATAAGATGGTCCAATTTCGAGTAGTCTCCCTCTCATCAATGCCACTCCACACATGCATCAGAAGGACACAATGCTTGCATATATCTGACGGTGTAGAAAACACTCCATCAGTTACTAGGTGCTGGACAGTTGGGAAATATAACCGGGGCAAAAGATTCATACATACATACATACATACATACATACATATTGATGTAATGCAAAAGCATTTGAACATTTGACTCGACTAATCTCCACGAATGAGCAAAAACCTGCCATCCATAGGGTTAAGGCTTTACTTACAAGATGACGTGCATGACCTCTAAAATTACTCTAAGTGAAGTTTACCATGTTTTGAAGATGAAATGTTTCTCATACTAAAAGAACCATCAAGAACTCAGCTGACCTATGGAGGTCGATAGATATTGGAGCTATAGTGTGTAGTATATTGCCGGACGATCCAATTCGAAAAGCTGTGACAAAGTGATCAAACATGAATATCTGAAATATTGCAACATTTTAATGGCTCAAAAGACATGTTTGAAGTGATGGTGTTTAGTCATGAGAAAATACATTTGAAGTGCTAGTTCCATTCATCTAAAAGATAAGTCTACAGGGTTACATATTCAATGAAGTCCACTAATCCAAAAGGCATTTACGAGGCATTGTATCCCCTCGGATAATATTCATTCATTCATTCAAAAGGCACACATCATGTGAATGAATGAATGAATCACTTGAACAACATTTATTTCACCGATTACAGAAGAAAGATCCTTAATTTTTTTCCAGCAGTGTCTATGATTTCTAGGTCAAACAGCAAACTCTATATGCCCTAAACAAGTTAATTAATGGAACATATCTGAGGTTGGCTGGCTTTTATCATAGGATAAGCTTCTTATACCTTTCCTTTGATGTCACCAGAAGAAGACCCACTACCCGACAAAACCGACTAGTTGTCGCTGCTCCTGTAAATACACTATTTGCATTTATGAGTAAGTTACTCTTCTGATGCAATCCTTTTGCGACCTGAGGACTCCAAAGATTTGTTCCAATAGAATGTCGGTCGCATGAGGAAAGCAATGTATTGGTTTGTTAGATGCTCCAACAAAGTTAAATGATATTTTTGAACATGTGATGTCCATAAAAGAAAGCAGACTTACTATATTACTTCATTAAAATATGTTTGCGTGCCTAGGAGATGAGTTCTTATTAGATATTCACAATACCTATAAATTATTGGTAATTTATACATGACATTAAGGCGATTCGATCCCCCGAAAAATGTGTCATGTCTAAGCAGCAAGGCTTACATGATATTAATTATTTACAGAATTCACCAATTATGGGTGGCACATGATTTGATGATACACAAGATTATAAGCTCGCGGTTGGCACATTTGTATAAAATAGGAGATCCTGATTTATCAATGAGCATATACGCAAGACAGGAGCGTAGGGAATCTTCAAATTGCATTATAAATGGAACACATTGTTCGGTTCTTTATTAGTTTTCAAAAGATTGGGATACCATGATTATAGGATAATCAAGAAAAATAAAAGGCAGAGGACCAACCTAACAACAACCGTTTGTAAGTGGGAAGTGTTGCTTGTCTATAGTCTTCCCATTGAAGTAAAGTTAGTTGAAACTGGCCATCTTGAGTGAGAAAGTGGCCAACCCTGTGCGTCTCTCTCTCATCATGATGGTGAAGCCAAAAGAAACATAAAATTTATAAATCCCAGAAAAAAGGTGAAAGGTAGGAGGGAGGGAAAAAGGTTTAATTCATACCAGCAAGCACCAAGATTCCAAGTTCTACACAGACACAGAGAGAGAGAGAGAGAGAGAGAGAGAGGAGTCATGGTTAAAAGAATGAAGTAGTACCAAATATCTGTAAAGGGGAAGTATCATGTGTTCTAGCGAGCAAAAGGGAGGTCCAGGCTAGAGACAGGAAGAGAGAATAATCTCTCTTCTCGATCTTCCCTTCCTTTTGGTTTGTGACAGCTTTTCTCAAGGGTTTCTTGAAGAGAGCCAGTTTTCCCTGAGGTACGGACTGATCTCAGTATTCTGACAATTGAGTTCATTTAGAGCACAAACATGTGTGCTTGTTGATTACATGAATTTTTCGCTTGTGTGCTGACCTGAATTTGGCTTGGTTTGTGTGAAATCCCTCCTGTCTGTCAAAGATCGGGCTCTTTTCTTCTGGTACTCATCCTACATAGTGATTGATTCATTTTCAATGTGAAGATCAATACCAACTATTAGAATATATGCAGTTCCACCAGAGCAAATGTCCATCTCTCTCTCTCTCTCTCTCTCTCATGTGTTTATTTGTATAGACTTGACTACTGAAATCCTACGCTGTTGTTGATTCCGACATCTTCTGTCGAGACGTCATGGTTTGACAGCAAGTGTTTGTGTATTTCTGATCCTCGTTAGTGCTTCAAGTTTTGACATCTATGTCTTGCACAAAGATGAAACTGCAATCCGTCTGATCTGTTTGCCTTCCTTCCTGTCTTTTTCCTCTCTCTCTCTCTCTCTCTCTCTCTGTGGGCGTTTTGGCCATTTTTTGACTGTTAGTTGCTCTTTGTCATATGGGACGAAATGTTCAAAAGTTTAAAAATCCTTAGAAACTTGCCGATGGCCTCGTGACATTATAAAGGTCACAAGCTCATGATGTTGCTGGGGTCCATTATCCAACTAGCTGCTACCTCAGTTGCAATAGATATAAATGCTAATCTTCTTTGCTGCTTTTTTGGTTAAATTTGACATTATTTCGTCAATTATGCGTATGCATCATAGTTTCCTCATTCATAATAACTGGAAAAGGCCATAACCACCCGAGAAGGCTTGCCAGAACCTAGGAAAAGGTTAATCTGCTCTTTTTTTGAAAGAGCAAAAGAGCGGAGAAAGAGTACAAAAGAGCTGGAAGTCTTATTTTCAAATTATTGGCTTTTTCTTGGTTGTTTTCTCCTTCAAAAAAGCTTCCGCCCTGTCAATTTTTTGAACTTCTGCTCTTTTAATTTCTTGGAAAAGGAAAAAGCCGGTCGATGAAAAAATTCAGTTGATCAATACTTGGGAAGCATCGGAATAACGAAACCGAACTTCTGCATGGAGAGCTAGTAATGTTGGGAAGATGGGAAAGAAAGGTAGCTGGTTTTCTGCAATCAAAAGGGTCTTCACACCCCACTCAAAGGAGAAACTAGTCAATGTAAGTTATTTTCCTGATGTGCCCTGTTAGCAAACAATTGCTTGTGCTACCTGCTTAACATATCAAGGCCAATCTTGTAGTTGAAATGCGGTTCATTCTTTTTCCGGTGTGAGGAATAGGATGAGGTGAGCTAACTAAAAGCTTGGAATCATTTTGAGATCAGGCGAAGACATGAGATAGATGAAATCAGTACGATCTGATCAATTGCAAAGCTGTCTAGCATATGCCTTAAAGGGGTCAAGATTCGGTTGAGTTTGTGAGTTTTGAGTGGCTTCTGTAAGGAGGGAAAAAAATAACCATACTGTTCATGAAGAATTTGTTTAGCTAGACACATCATCGTGTTGCAGTCTTGCATCTCAACTCGAGAAATGCTATCAGTCCATTAATGTGAAGGATAACTCCATTAAGAGTATTCGGTGTTTAATAACGACCTTAAGACGCTGAGGATGAAAAAAGAGCTCCAAACTTGAAATTTCTTTCAGACATTCATGAGATGGAAAAACTGTAGAAAAAGTTAAAACTTGAGTCCAGATTCTTGAGGATAGCTAGACCTATGTGAAACCTTGGACTGTACATGGTCGCTTCCACATGCAGGAATCAGAGAAGAAATCTTCAAAGAAGGACAAGAAAAAGGGGCAAGCGAAGCAGAGACATGGAGAGACAAATTCATTCATTCCGTTCTTCAGAGAGCCGAGCAGCATCGAGAAGATCCTGGGAGATGCCGAGAGAGAGCACAAAATCGTTTATAGACCTGCCACGCCCCCTCTTCCCGAGCAACCACGGACATCTTCAGCTTATGTGGCTCCTCGAGTGGCTTCTCCTCGGGCTCCTTCTCCAAAGGTTGCTTCACCTAAAGCTGCATCTCCGAGGGCTGCTTCTCCTAGAGTTGCTACTCCAAAACCAGCTTCTCCCAGGATTCATCAGAGAGAAATTATTAGGCAACGGCCAGAACCGACTTTGCAGAATCACCAAGCTTCAGCTACCAAGATTCAATCAGCATTTAGAGGCTACATGGTAGGTGCAAAATTCTTGTATCACTAACTGAAATTACTTGATGCTTATCAACATTTTTGAGTTTTTAATATATATATATATATATATATATAATTACGCTTTCTTCTACTGCTCAGCTCTCCTCTATGTTTTAGCTCGTACAAGTCTATATGTCATTGAACTCGCTCAAAGTGCAATTGCTAATCAAAGAAGGATGATGAATGGAAAAAAAAAAGTGCAGCATCATCTGCTTTTAAAAAAATGTGACATGATGATAGCAATTTGAGACAGTTCTGTTATGTCAGGCAAGGAGGAGCTTCAGAGCACTTAGAGGTTTAGTGAGGCTTCAAGGAGTTGTAAGAGGGCAAAATGTGAAGCGCCAGACGGCGAATGCCTTGAAGTACATGCAGCTTCTTGTGCGAGTTCAGTCACAGATTCAATCACGGAGAATTCAGATGCTAGAGAACCAACTACGTCATCAGGCTCAGTACAAGAATGACAAGGATGTGGATAGCCAATTCGGCAAATGGAGCCAAGCCGTAAGTTTTTTTAACATTACTAGTGATGGTTACACGGTCCAGTTTTACAAACTTAACCTGAGTATAGTCTTTCTCTCCATTTGATGTTTGGATATGTGGTCTGGAAACCAATTTTGATGTGAAGCATGGTATAGTCTGAAGCAGGTAATCACGATGACTGGGACGATAGCTTGCTTACGAAAGAGGAAATTGAGGCGAGGTTGCACAGAAAGGTGGAGGCGCTTATCAAAAGAGAGAGAGCAATGGCTTATGCATATTCTCATCAGGTACTTTTCATTTGTTTGTTCTCGCATCTCCAATTCATCTGGTCAGAGCTATTCGCAATGTACCTTGGATTGCTCAGCCTAGGACATTTGGAGAGTTACTCAGATGTTTTGCTATGTCCGAGTAACTTTGGGTGAAAAGGGGGAGGGGGGTGGGGTGGGGTGGTAGACTGCATCAGTCTGATATAACTGGCTCTTCTGTCCATTCATTGTGACGCTTTTTTTTTCTTGTTATGTATACGGTTTCTGCCTATGCCAAACAGCTATGGAAGAGCACTCCTAAATCAGCCCATATGGCCTCCATGTCCATCCCAACAGGGCGATTTCCTTGGTGGTGGAGTTGGTTGGACCGTCAGTTGCCATCTTCAAATCCTGTAGAAAGCCAACCTCTGAACTTTCAACTCACACCCCCCAGGCCAAACACCGACCTGAAGCCGAGCCCATGGACCCCACCAAGCAGCAACAAAACACAGCTTTTCGGTCTTGACAGCATCGAAACGCCGAAATCATCGAGGTCCGTGGTTGTAATGCCATCAAAACAAGCCCGGACCCCACCTTCAAGTCGACTACCTGCTGGTGGCAGTTCCACTGCATCAAAGTTTTCGAGATCAAGGGTCAATGGAGCCGAATCTCCATTCGATCTGCCATCAAAGGATGATGACAGTCTCACCAGCTGCCCCCCATTTTCCGTTCCCAGTTATATGGCACCCACGGTTTCGGCCAAGGCCAAAGTCAGAGGCGGGAGTAATCCTAGAGAGAGGTTCCCTGTGACTCCAAGCAGCGATTCAAGCAGGCGTATCTCGTTCCCCCTTTCACAAGGCATTGGGTCTTTCAAGTGGAACAAAGGGTCTTTGTTCTCTGGAAAGGACTCTGGCTCTCAAAGGGTATTGGACAAGCACCAGCCATTGCATTCGATCGGGAATGTGAGCGTGGACTCAACCGTCTCGTTGCCTGCAGGAGTTGGTACTGGAAGGAAGCCATTTAACAGATTTGTGTGACCTTTCTTTCTTTGTTTTTTTTTTTCCTATAAGTTTGGCGTTTATTCTGATTGTGCACGGTTTTATGAATTACAGAACGGGATACTGAAGTAGAATAATAAGCAGAAGTGAAAAAATGAAAAAGGTTTGAGATTCTTAGTGTGGTTGTAAGGGTAATTCGATTGGCAATGTGATGGCTACATTCAATTGCTTTTTCTTCTATTTTATGCTTTTTCTTCTATTTTAACTAATAAAAAAAATGCTTCTTTATAGAAATTTGAGTTCATACGTCCTGCATTCCGTATTTATTTAATTTCTTTGAACATTGTGGGGAACATCTATAGGAGCTGCTCAATTTAAAACAGACATAAACGGTTAGATTTAAATATTACAGGAGATTTTTCTCCAACTTAAATAAGAGAAGAGGTTGTCCAAATTAAATAGATATGGATTGGCCTTTCCACAGGAAAGCTGAAGGTTCCCTCTCCACAGCTTCTGTAATCTTGTTGGGAAAATGAAGACTTGGCACCAATAGTTCATCAGGCTAAAAATCACAGATTTCGTAAGATGCAGCCTTGTAGCATTGCAAAGGTTCTTAGAGGTTCCTACCTAACTGTAATTTTCCCAATGAAAGGCTTGCTTTCCCTGTTGGATAGCCTACCAGAGATCGAAAGAAGGCCAAGGTATCTTACGGGCAAGCATCCCTTGATGAAACCACTCAGCAGGCCAAGGAATAGCTTAGTCCTCTCTGGCTTAGACTTCAACACAGACGTGGTTTGAAACTGTCGAAAGACAGCAAGGTTTGATGGCCGCGAGCTCCTATCACCTAGAAACAATATCTTTAAGTCATCAGGAAAAGTAAGGTGAGTAAAACCGACATTTGTACAAAGAGGTACGGTGAAAGGGGATCGCCTTGTCAGAGGTCTTTATCAAGGTTCATTGAGAAACGGGAACGAGTAACACCGACCTCGATCCACTTGATGCATTCATCAGGAAGCTTGATGCCTCTCAGAACTGAGAGGAGAAAAAAACTCTGTTTCATTCTATCAGAACCCTTCGTCAACTCTGCTTTGATTAAATAAGAGATATAATTGTGGGCTGAATCTCTCTTAAAAACACGAGGCGGCTTATGCAGTGGGTAGTGTGCACGAATCCTACCATGATTTGCTTCAGAATTTCTCTGCAAAATCTTCCCACACTAGACTAACGTGGAAGCGTGCATATATGTTCATGTTGGCGACGTTAGTTAGTCATACCAAATATTTATGAAGACTGATATAAAATTATATCGTGGTCCTATCATTGTTACATGTGATAGCCTAGTGGTAAAAAAATCACACTTATCTTGTGCAGTGACAAGTTAGAGCTCAATATCATGAGCAAATCTCTTACCAATTTATTCTTTAGACATTTACTACCTTATGTGAAGAGACTTCTTGACTTCTAATGCATTGGTGAAGCTATTGGATTGAATAGTTAAGACACGAATCTAACATTTGTTAACTAGTGTGGGATCTTTATAGATAACGCTCATATTGGCAGCTGTAAAGGTTGCCACTTTGACCTTTCTACCAATAAATAAAAAGTTATACATGGTCATCTATTAGTGTATACCAATCTTTGTTAGTATTTTGTACAGATACCATTTCTGTTTGTGGTGGATCATTCCACATTTTGTAAGGTGAAAGCCATTGTGAAAATTGGAAGAACCACTAAATGAAATAGAAAATGATGAACATCTATACTGTGTGATTATCTTTAAGGATATTTCGCCCTACTGAGAATGAAGAAGATAGAATGCGGCTATAGCGAGAGGGGGGGGGGGGGGTGAGGAGTGGAGGAGGAGGAGAGAGTGTTTTATATGCTTATGGAGGGTGGAATGACGAAAAGACAAGTCGATATATATAAAAGGTCACTGTTGAATTCAAATCTTCACTAATTTTGAACGTTTCCTTCCAATTGATGTAATAAATTCCAGTCACTTCATATGGTGCCTTTCAAAAACGAAAAGGATGGGTAGATTTTCCAAGCTTAAAAAGGATTGTCACGTGCTATAAAAGTGGGTTAGTAACTTTAGAAAGAACATTCCGAAAACTATCCCCAAATTTGAACACGACTGGTGGTAATTGTAATGCATAGCAAATGCTCAATGGCCATTATTCACAATCAAATCACTTTCAAAATTGGTCATGCCTACGTCACCCCCCCAACCAAAAAAGAAAAATCATAAAATTTGCAAAGGCTATGTATGAAATCCAGAATTAAAGTTAATTAGGCCCATAAAGAATAAATTCCCTAAATTCGAATATTCAATAAGCTGGAAACCCGTCATCAGGTCCGTCTTCTGTCCCGGCTTAAACGCCCACCGTATTAGGAAAAGTCCTAACATCAAGACGCGAGAAATAGTGACGGGCTGATTCGCTTGCAATGACGCCAAATATGCTGGTGACAAGAATATAAGAATATGTGTGAATGCATTCGATACAACGAGATTCGTTCTATGTTTTCGGCTTATTTATGAGTTGATAGAGTTGGATCCAGATTTACGACTTTCTAGTGTCTTGTGAGATGGGTTGATAGGGACTCCATTGTCCACCCCTTGTCCCATTAACCGCTTGGGCATCTTTAAATCCTGTCAAATGAGTGACCTGGGTTATAAATGGTCCAACTTAAATAGACCTAATTAACTCGTCATTTGAGGGATGAGCACCTTAATTGGTATCAGAGCCAAGTTTGGTGAGTTCAGATGTATGTTAAGCTTCTGCAAAAGGGAATTCCACATTGCTTGAGGGAAGCCAGCCCGCCCTCGTCTCACAAGAGCTCTTTTAGCTAGTAATTCATACATGATCTGACTCATATTACCAAAATATTTTTGTATATAATCTAATTTAGGAGAATTCATATACAAACTAAGTTGAGAGTCGCTGTCCATTCCTAGTCGATAGCTTCCTTGTACCCACCTCATCAATGATCCACTCACCTTCAATCACCAGCTCAATTACATCCAGCAAAAGTGTCTCCGACTCTTCGTCAATCTCCGACTCGTCATCAATCACGATTTGTCGAAAGGGGGAATGAACCGACCAAATGAATAATGCAAAACGTGACCAGCCGTCACATAAATGAGATTATGACTGAAACTCGGGTGTCTCGCCGACGTTCTTCATATTAGTTCAAACCCTAATTTAGTCCTCTAGCCATAAATTTCTTTCTAAATTTTATCGCCGAATCTAACATACATTTGTCAAAAGACACCTAACTTGTCCACAATTTACGCTCACCGACACACACGCCACGTTCACAAAACTCTCTCTCTCTCTCTCTCTCTCTCTCTCTGTAGTGAATTAAAGATGTCAATTTACCATTTAAAATAGCGTATCTCAATCTTAAGTTCTAGTCATTTTCTCTAAGCGATGCATGTTCCTTTATTCTCGCTTGGAAAACAAATAAAAACTCTGACCATATTTTTTTCATTAATGGGCGATAAGTATGTACATCACGCATGCGAAAACTTAAACGAAATCAAAATTGAGTGATTTTCCATGGTTTGTGAGCACCGAAAGGAGACGTGATTGGAAGAAATTTCTGATGAAAAATGGAGGAAAAAGACCGACCCTTTTCTAAACCTAGGAAGACACGTTTTCTTGGCAGGAATTCTGTCCCAAACACGTTGCGCCATGGGGGATGGGATGACAAGCGTTAGGAAAGAGAAAAGAGAGTCGGAAGGGGAAGAAGAAGAAGAAGCAAAGAAAGCAAAGGCAAAGTGCGGAAGGCAAAATTCGAACCGGTGGAATCCATGTAAACGACGTAGCTTGCCAAGTGGGAATGGTCCCTTCATTTTCCCCTTTCCCTTTTTTCCCTTCTTTTCGTTGTTTGTTTGTTTTTTATCCCTCTATTTTCCCATTTGCACACTTACAATTTCCCCCATTTCACTTCTTTAGTTTCCCTCATTATGTCAAATTAGTTTTCAAGCACACGCCGCGCATTTTTCATTCCTTACGTAACCACACTATGATGTGATAATACATTTAAGGGCAAATACTACTAGAAAATTCAAATTATTTTCACTGTAACACAAATACCTCAAACTTTTTTTGTGTCGCCATAAATCTTAAACTTATCCATTGTGATATAAATATCTCAAACTTTTTCCGTGTTATGGAAAAAACCTAAATTTATATATGTGTTAAATTTATATAATCTATTTCAATTTCATTCAAGATATATTAGTCATTTCAATTTCATTCAAGATATATTAGTCACATTAGTATAAATTCGGAGTCTTTTATGGCACAAAAAATTTGGGGTATTTATGTCACAATAAGAAAATTTAGGATTTTTAACTGCACAAAAAAAAAGTTAGAGATATTTATGCCATAAATTGGAGTTTTTTGTGATATTAATCATAAACTTAATGTCTTTAATTGGATGGAGAAACAAAGTACGCGGCATTACTTTCTCTGTTTACCGCTATACGGATTCTTATTTGGAAATCAAACTTTGATTGGACATATTGTAATGGTTCAAAAAAAGAAAAATGAATGGATAGATTACCATCATTTCAATAACTAAAAACAGTTATTTATACAAAAATTTGGAACAAGAAAAAGAGAGAAACGATGAAGTTGATAGTTGTACTATTAGGACCATTAAGAAATTTTATCGAGAGTAATTTTCAGGTGAAAGTGGCTTGTTAGCTTTTACCTTTTACCCTTTTATTATTTTTCTTTGGCCATTTTTATCTTTTCTCTTTTAAGCAAAGTGAATAATATAATTCAAGTAATATGCAAACGACGGCCAAATAAAACAATTAAAAGTGAGATAAGACTTGAGATATTTATGTACATATTGCAGGTAAAAATATATTCAACAAATGGCCTAATCAATATGTACCATTAGTGTCATTAAATTCCTTAGAGTGGTTAGCCAAGATCGAAGGAAGTCTTCACTGCTTTTGGGAATGTTTTAATTCGGGGTCACTTGCATAAGATTGTAACAAGGAAAAATACCCAAAACCATCCACAAATTTCATTCCATTACCACTTACCCTCCTTTATTCTTAGAAACACCAATTAATATTTTGCCATTGGATACCACTTTGCATCATCGCTATTGCATTATTTACCAAAAAAAAAAAAAATTCTTTCCAAAAATAGCCCCATCCAAATTCTAAATTTCCTATTCACACAAAACCGAAATGTAACCATCGTGAACTCGGTTCCCGCCATCAACCATCGCTGAAGTCTCCTTGCCCCGTGCTGACTATCTAGATGGTGACGGCGGCAGCCAAAAGTGAGGGTTCGCGGGCGAGGGATATGCGGTTTTGTCGGAAATTTTGAGAATTAGGAATTTGGTCTTTTTAGCAATGAGATATTATTGGAGGATGGTAAGTGGCATTTTAAAAGTGGACGAGGGTAAGTGGTAACAGGGCACGAGGTATGGATGATTTTTTCAAATTGAAACCATGTGCTATGTACGCAGAAATACTGCATATGATGCTGGTTGACTCATAGCAAAGGGATAGATTTGCCTGTCTCAAAGGGCGAGAGCATCTTCGAAGCATTTGTCCTAACCTTTATAGTGATTTATTTGTACTTTTCTCTTGGGGTAATACCAAATGCGTACAAAGTGCCGTTCGCGAGCGGTCTCATTTATGCGGGAGGAAGGCAATTATGGATCGAGGGATCTGTTGAAGTACAAAGGCATGCACCATGCATGCGTAGCTTGCGTTGGGGAATTAAAATACTAACATCATCGGACTTCTTCATTTTCTTGTCGTGTTTGTGTTCTCGCTATCATCGACAAGGCATATTCGATAATGAAGCCGTCCTTTAGTGAGTTTCATGAGGTACCTTGTGATTATATCCAAGTGATCAAATGCTTGATTCTAGTATGACCGATCCCTAGTTGAAATCATAGAGCCTTCGACTCAACTAATCTTAGGAACTTGTCACCCATGTGTGTTGCCGGGGGGTGGTGTTACTAATTGCAAGTGGACGGGACGGTGATGAGCAAGAAGACCCTATTGAAGTTAAAATAAATGAATACCTCACGTTATGTCACAAAATGTAAGTGCACGCTAGGAATGGCTTTTATTTTTTACTCTTTTCTTAATTTAAATCTTGCAAACCACACATTCTAACTTTTTTTTAAAAAAAAAAATTGAAATTTCCAAAACTTTCATGACATTTAAATAACGATACATAGATTCACATATAAGTTTTTTTTTTTTTTATAAAACTTTTTATATATTAATAATATTTTAAATGTTGATGGAAAAACAGTTACTTTATTTGTCTTGTATAAACAACAGGCTCCAGCTTTATCTGCTAAATCAAACACAAATATCATGAGTGAAGGAGAGAACTATTGGCAACATCTTCAGTCTTCAGTCCGGCTTTGATGTCGGAAGAGATAGCAGCGTCGATTGATGGGTGGGAGGAACGATTGGCGGTGGTTGCGATAGGTAGCAAATGGAGGCATGGGAGTTTTCCGCGCACCACTTAACGGGAAAGAGAGAAAATAACCATATGTGCCAAAGTAGATCACCAGTTAAATATGGAAGAAATGGCATAATCTGTAGCAAAGGGTCTATCTAAAATTGAGTGGGTTTGAGTTATTCGACACAATCAAGGAAGCTACAAAAAAATGGAAAGATTGGTAGCTAAGGTTTGCTGTGAATTAAAGAAGGAAATGACATGGCCCCCAAGCAACACCCATTCTCTCTTGTTTCTCATCGGATGCCTGTCATTTCCTTCGTCTTTTGCATTGTCTGAAAATAGAAATATTTTATAAAATATCTTTTCCTTAACTTTTCTTCACCATCATTCATCGGAACCCATCTGGTCGGTAGAGGTCAGAGGTCTCCATCTTACACGGAGAAGGTAAAAAGGTTGGTCAAATAACACATAAATAGAGACCTACCTCTCTCTCTCTCTCTCTCTCTAGAATAACTATAGCTCCTATGTGCGAATATCATTTCAATTTCAGTTTTTGGGGATTTGATCCATGCGAATATATGTTAGATTTTTGCAAAATGCATAATATGACGATTCTCGGTGTCGAAAAATCCATGTCACTCAAATTCTAATATATAATTCACACTCAATTGATTTTCCAAGGAAAATTGGGAGCTATAAGTGAATCTCTAATGCTCAACCACCTCCAAAAATTATAACTTCAAAAACCCTCTTGCCATGCACATGCGTTGGCTCATGGCTAGTTGGCAAATCACAACAAAAAAGAAAATGATACTTGAAAAAAGGTTCGGAATAACAATGTACTATTTTAAATTTTCTTCCAATATTGAATGGAAAATTGTGAACAAATTATATGGATTTAAAAAGTTAAAGTGTGCATGTTGCATGATTTAATAAATTTGAAAAATCTCTTTCTATTTTGAGGTTAACCTTAGACTTTCATAGTTATTTGAATAAGGATAATGATATTGAATGGTCTATGGATTTTGATCAAAGGTATGTGGCTCTTGAAATTTAAATTTGTTATATGTGGAATGTGCAATGTTATTTCTAAATATTGAACATTTCAATATAGCTTATGGATTAAATTGAACATGTATAAAAAGTTTAAGAATTATATTAAACAAATTTAAAATTTAGCGTTAAAATTGTCCATTGAACTAAAGTTCAAATACAACATTGCATATTAAGTCAAATTTTAGGGACACTCTTATCATTTACCCTTATTAATATATAAATTAATAAAGATGATCGATTCTTGGATAGGCGATTCCCACCTTAGAGTTAAAAACTGATTCCAAAAACCATATGTTAGTTTCATGGACCCACTTGGTTCTTGGATTGATCCATAGAATTGGTTGAAATATCCCCATCTTAGAAAAGGCATTAAGACTTGACAGAGAGTAATGAGGTTAGAGGCCAAAGGCAATCGAGAGCGAGAGCGACAGAGGGACCGACGAGGTCGAAGATGATCAAAGGCCACCGAGATGGATTGAGGAGGTCAAAGGCCCCGAGATGTAACCATCGAGAGCGAGAGAGAGAAGGAGGGTAGATGAGTGAAGTGAGAGATGGAAGGAGACAGAGGAAATTAAGATTTTGATATGACAATTTAAGACTTAACAATTAAAATAGAGTACAAGCAGTTCCTAATTCTTTTGTACACTCTTATATAGAAGTAATTATTATGCATTTTTGTTTTTTTTTAAAATTTTATTGTATGGATTTTGGTTGGGTAAGTGATTTCGATTGACTCACCATAGTGAATTACAATTTTGTCCTCGAGCTCACATATCAGGCTAGAGGCACGTATAAACGGAAAATAGTCGGGCGGCTCGACACGACAGATGTAATAAATTGGAAGTTCCTCAGTAGGAAGAATTTCGCGCAACGGGCGAAAATTCCGAGGAGAAGGAAAGGGTGATAAAAATCGAATTCCCTATAAAATGAATAAACAAACTAATTGCGTGGGCAATATCGTAATATCGGGCAATTTCCCGAGACGCAAAACGCAAAGCTCTCCTTGTCTCTCTCTTTCTGTGTGTCTCCGTCGCAGCTATAAAACGCACTGCGAAAAGGCTTTCCTTCAAAGATCTTCTTGTGGAGGAAAATCATTCTCGCGCACAGTCGGACACAACGAGACACAGAGAGAGAGAGAGAGAGAGAGAAGAGAGAGAAGAGAGCGGAGCGAGCGAGGATCAATCTCTTTGGAGAATCAGTCTCTTGGAGAATGGCGCTGAAGCTGAATCCCTTCCTCGCCTCCGAGCCCATGATGATGAAGTCGCCCTCCTTCGCGCTGCCCCCAATGGCCAACCGCAGCCTCAGATCTCCCTCCTTCCTCATGGCCTCCACCCTCCGCTCCGGCAGCGCCTCCACCAAGTACGCCCCCTCCGTTCCCTCCCTCCCCCTCCCTCCCATTGCCCTCCAATCGATGGATCTTCGCTTCATTCGCCGGGGTCGGTCCCTCGGTGTGGTCGCAATCGCGCGTGCCCTCCAGTGATTGAGCGTGTCATCTTTTTGGGCTCTTGCATTTTCGCACGTGTTTTGTCTTGCTTCTCTGCTCTTTCTTTCCTTCCTCGATTCGAAGTGGTCGATGTTTCTGTCGTGTGCTGCGTTTTTTTTATTTTTTATTTTTGGCCTTCGCCTGGTGAATGAATGGATGGACGCGACGGAATTTGTGGTTCCAGAGTATGGAGGGTGGAATCGTTGCATGATTGAATGAATCGAGTTTCTCCGTCTCGAGTTTTGATTGTTTGCCGATAGGTTTTCTTGTCTGCAAAATTGTGCAATGATTCTCAGCTAATTTTTCCCTTTAATTTACTTACGAAGCTGGTTCCTTTGCGAGTTGAAATGGAGAAGAAACAATTAGCAGCAAGCATAGAAGAGCTTCCGGGCTGTCTGTCTTAATTTCATACTGACACGTAAGCTTTTCGTAGTCATTTTTATTGCAAGTAGTTCGATTAGGTATGCTGTGTCGATTCGATGGGGGTGATTTGCATGAACAAATGGAGGGCTACAATGAATTTATTGCGCAAAGTCTATCGATTTGGTGGTGGATTTTCAAATAAAGATCTCTCTTTTTCAAGTGCGGAGTTGCAATTTTGTCATTGTCTCTTCATTGTAGACTGCATTTTTGTTACTCTGTATTTCTGCCTCACGCTCAACCACGCAAGAATTATTCGTTTTTCCATTTTAAAAGGAAAGTACCACCTGAATTATCATCGAAGATTGCATTTTTGTTACTTTGTATTTCTCCCCCTCGCTCAACCACGCAAGAATTTTCCGTTTTTTCCTTTTAAGAAGGAAAGTACCACCTGAATTATTATAATTTAATATGTTATATTTAATTCCACGGTCGGAGTCGATTTGTCATGCACACCCGATGACCAGGTTTCAAAGTACTGTTCTTTGTAGCTCATGCGTGGTTTCTGTCGAAGCCTGCCTGGTGGACAGGTGGATGGTTGGTTATTCATTGCAGGGTGGCACAATTTCTTTTTTCCTCTTTTCTTTATTAGTTTTTGCTGCTCGGCTGTAATAATGCGCTCCGCATTGCAATAATTGCGTCGCCAAAGCAGAGTCAAGTCCTGTATTTTCCTGAAAGTCTGTTCCATGATGGTGGAGTTATTAAATTCTTTGCTGGTCCCATTCAGTTCTCGTGCGACTTTTGCGTTTCTTTGCCTACCTCCCGTCCTTTCTGCGCGGTGTCGAGGGAACTAAGTTATACTGTCAAACATCGAATATTGATTATTGTACGGTCACGTATTTTTCCACAGGTGGAGTAGATCTTGGGGTTTGATAGGATTTTCTTGAACTTTTGGGGTGCCCTTCTTTTCTTTTTTTCTTTTTTTTTTTTTTGGGCTTGACCCAATGTGGATTTTCAGAGTATCTTTTTCTCATCTAGATGGTTCCTTATGTTCCCGATGTTTTTCTTTTCCTCCTGTTGACCGATTCTCGATTCTCCCGTAAACATCGACGAAGGGTGCGTTAATTGACCGGAAGGCCAGATGGCCGGAAAGGGCAGGTGGCCGCCGGACGTCCACTGAAGACCGCCGGCGAGGTTCGCCGGATGTCGGGCGACCATTGAAGACCACCGGCGAGGGTCGCCGGACGTCGGGCGACCACTGAAGACCATCACAGAGGATCGCCGGACGTCGGGCGACCACTGAAAACCATCGGCGAGGGTCTCCGAGGGTCTCCGGACGTCGGGCGACCCCGCCGCGACCTCGCCGCTCCCGGATCTGGGTCGCGGCGAGGTCGCGGGACCTCCGGCGACAGCTGCGACCAAGATATAGGGTGGCGAGGTCGCGGGAGGACCTCGCCGCCCTCGGATCTGGGTCGCGGCGAGGTCGCGGGACCTCCGGCGACCGCTGCGACCAAGATCTAGGGTGGCGAGGTCGTGGGAGGACCTCGCCGCCCTTGGATCTGGGTCGCGGCGAGGTCGGTGACCCAAACCTTGCCGCGACCCACGGCGATCGCCGCGACCCAGACAGGGCGGCGATTGCACCACTCCCCGGCGATGGTCGCACCACTCCCCGGCGACGGTCACCTGGGCCACCGCAATCATGCCGAGCCGTCGGCGGCCGGCCGCTCACTCACAGCTTCGAGGAACATGTTCGTCGGCCTTCAACGGAGAAGAAGATGAACAGTACAACAACGAGGGCGAAACCGGAAAAATTGAGAGTAAGTGAGGATAGTTTTGGAAGAAAATAAAAAAAATGAACAGTACGAGTTGTATGCCGAGAAGCTGAAAGCCCAAGGCACCCCTTCACCTGCCTTGGGCTTTCAGCCTTGGGAAGGCCAGCTTTGGCCTAATGGAAATTCTAAAGTTGTTCCCAAACACCCCAGCTTTAGCCCAAGTACCTTTAGAAGCCCAAAGTCCCTTGCAAAGCTGATTCCAAACGCACCCGAAGTAGTTGATGGAGTTTGGTATTTAATGCAAGGAGTCTTGGGTTTCTTTCAGCTTCTTCCATATTTTGGGCCTTAGGTGGTGGTTCTTTGACTTGGGAGTGACTTGTAGCCGTGGGTCATGCTTGTGTGCTCCTATGCTTTGGGACCATAAGTTTAATATCTTTCGCAGTCATGTGCCCGTTTGTCCTTTTTCTTGGTTTGGTAGTTATCAGTAAGCTACTCTGGTGTAGTCCTGTCCCACATTCCTTGTTAAAGTGAGCTAGCTTCCTGTCTTTTGTGACCATAAGTTTAATATTGCAGGTGCAACTTAGCTTGATCTATGATAACTTGTCTGAAATTTAATTCTTCATGGCATTGCAACCAAAGGTGTCAGGTTCGGGATCCTAGGTAGTATTGTAGGGAGGTCTTTAAGGGTCATATTGTTGGATCGGATCGAGGATTGGAAGATCTTACAAAATTTTCAAATTAATGTGTTAACTTTGGAAGTTTCAACATTGTTTTGCTCGATTATTTTCACATAAACAATTTAGGAGGAGGCTAGAGGCTATAGACTTGCAATCCCAATATTAAACTTTAACGTAAAATGTCTTAGCAACTTCCCCTCCTTTTGCTTCATATTTACGTTGATGAAATGAATCAGCTCGATCTTTGACACCCAAGTAGACCGACATATAGTAGAAGACAGTTGAGAGGGCTATGAAGGTGGACGGGAGACTTTTTTAAGTTTTTGGAAGGAGTCAAAATGAAGAATCTCTCGATGAAAACCTGCCTCCTTTTTTAGTAAATCACACCCTTTGCATTCTATAAGTCATAACACTCCTAGAAAATTGTTTGGTCCAGCATGGCTTTTGTTGTTTTCACAAAATGGTCGGTGCATTGAAATTGGCATTATGGAAAAGCATATCATGGGATCAGTGAGTATACATTTGCAAATAATTTCAATAGGGAATTAATGTGAACCAAAGTAGTTAATTTAAAGTACTTTGATCAGTGTCCTTGTCGAGGTTACATTCCTGCATATAGTATTCATATCAGAACATGTTTTACATTAACCGTCCTATGTTCCTGCGTTTCACCTGAGATGTCCATGTGAGCCCACAATCTTTTTTCTATCATTTGACTGAGTGAAAAGCATCTTATATTCAACATTTTTAACTAGATTTGACATCCATGTTT
Source organism: Eucalyptus decipiens (assembly GCA_014182575.1). NCBI lineage: Eukaryota > Viridiplantae > Streptophyta > Magnoliopsida > Myrtales > Myrtaceae > Eucalyptus > Eucalyptus decipiens. Next base: position 787,216 of record CM024616.1, on the reverse strand, counting down.
TCCTGCTTTTAACGAAATATCGATGATCAGCTCCTCTTTTTATGCTTGATGCAGGGAGGTTGAGAGTGTCAAGAAGGTTTTTATGCCCCCTCGGGAGGTGCATGTCCAAGTGACCCACTCCATGCCTCCCCAAAAGATTGAAATATTCAAATCTATGGAGGATTGGGCTGAGAAGAACATATTAATTCACTTGAAGCCTGTCGAGAAGTGTTGGCAACCGCAGGATTTTCTGCCAGATCCTGCCTCTGAGGGATTTGAAGACCAAGTTAGGGAACTGAGGGAGAGGGCTAAGGAAATTCCTGATGATTACTTTGTTGTTTTGGTTGGAGACATGATAACAGAAGAAGCTCTCCCTACTTATCAGACAATGCTTAACACCTTGGATGGAGTTCGAGATGAGACGGGTGCAAGCCCAACATCTTGGGCCATTTGGACAAGGGCATGGACTGCAGAGGAGAACAGACATGGTGACCTCCTGAATAAGTACTTGTACTTATCTGGAAGAGTGGACATGAGGCAAATTGAGAAAACAATTCAGTATCTGATCGGGTCAGGGATGGTGAGTTCATAGAGCTATATCCCAATTGATATACATGCCCACAGCACAAAATCATACTCACATGCATGCCAAACCTTAGCAGTTAAAAAAGACAGTAAGTCCACTGCAGTTATCGATGATCATAGGATACAGCCAAAGATAGGTCCACCTAAGTTGAGAAGCATTCAATTGAATATTCTGATTCCTCTGAACTATTTGCTTCTCCTCCCTCTGGTGCAATATTTAATCCGTGACCTTCAGTTTTAAGTTCTGTCTGTCTCTGCTTTCAAACTTTGATTTCATCTTCTTATTCCTACATTAGAACTAGTTGTTGAAGATGCTATATAATACTTATCATGTTTGCTTTCGACATCTTATTCTACTGACTGGGCCTATATTCCGTTTGTATCCTCTACTAGGATCCTCGGACTGAAAACAGCCCCTACCTTGGCTTTATTTACACTTCATTCCAAGAAAGAGCGACATTCATTTCTCACGGAAACACTGCCAGGCATGCCAAGGAGCATGGGGACTTGAAATTGGCTCAAATTTGTGGCACAATTGCATCAGATGAGAAGCGCCATGAAATGGCCTACACCAAGATTGTGGAGAAGCTCTTTGAGATCGACCCAGATGGCACTGTCTTAGCATTTGCTGACATGATGAGGAAGAAAATCTCTATGCCGGCTCATTTAATGTACGATGGTCAGGATGACAACCTTTTTGACAATTTCTCGGCGGTTGCTCAACGACTTGGTGTGTACACAGCCAAGGACTATGCTGACATCTTGGAGTTTCTGGTGGGAAGGTGGAAGGTGGAGAATCTCACTGGACTTTCAGGTGAAGGAAGGAAAGCTCAGGAATATGTTTGCGGGCTACCGCCAAGAATTAGAAGGCTGGAGGAGAGAGCTCAGGGAAGGGTGAAGGAACGACCCACTATCCCATTCAGCTGGATTTTCAATAGACAAGTGCAGCTTTAAGATGCAAAGATCAGTACCAGTCTATCTCTCAAGCTTCTATAATTGAACAAAAAAGTGTCAAATCACAATATGAGTCATTTCAAATTGCTTCAAAGTGATGTGAGGGGAGGAGTTTGTGGTTTGCTTGTAGATACAGTTGTGTCTCTTTGGTGGTGTTGCTATATATAATTCACCTACTTTAGCCTGGGGGGCAACTGTAGTTTTGATGTCATGTTAGTCCTAAGATGACGATGTCTGTTCTTTTTCTGCGAATTTGGTTGGCTCTTTCAATTGTCCGTAAGAGTCTAAGCAAAAAAAGTAGTGTCGTGCAATTTTGAAGATGATGACGATCTCTTTCACTCCTGCTCCATGCCATGTTTCTTCTTTATCAACATGTTACAGGGCATTTGGTCCAAGTCTGTCCATTGTTCAAACGCCCTCTGGCCTCCTGCAGCCTGCAATAAGGTCATGGCCCAGTTGAATTCCAATCGTGTATGGGTCTAGTCCTTGCTCATAAATTCTCATGCTTAAGCTGATTGTTCAGGGAATTGTTTCTGCTTATCAAGTTCGAAACTTTCGAGCTCTTCACCCTGGAACGATGTCCCTTTTTCTGGTGATGCTTAAATGGGATGCTTCTTGCGGCCATACATAGTTTGCTTGACTAGACGTAATCTGCGCAAAGCTTATAGCAACATTAGTTGAACAAAAAAGATCTATTTTCTCACTTAATCTAATATTAATGTTGCTAGAACAATCTATAAACAATATGCATAAATTATCGACTTGCATGTAGCTTGATATAATAGCCAATAAATCTAACTCAGAGAATTTTATTTGGAATTTCCTTATCTAATATAATGAATCATAGGAAAATTGAGTATAAATTATTGGAGTAATGTGCATACGAAATCCCAGTAATAACGTGTTGTATGGAAAGATATTAGCCGCATGGTATATAGAAACGCTTAAAAACAGTTTCTGGCAATTGCCCTTTGGTGACCAATTCTTTTTACTTGAAATTCTGTAACTGAAATTAACATGTGATGATTTGAGAATTTTCAGTAGCCCATTAAAAATTGCAAATTCACGCTTTGTTTAATCAGTCCAGAGAAAAAAAAAATAATCCACCATAATTATATCTGACATATTTTCTTATAACAATGTGAGATTGCTCTTAGAGCTTTCATCCTCTATTGACTAAATATAAAATTTGGGTCGTGGCAATTTGATTAGTCATCCAGATTTTTTGTTGGAAATTTCAATTTCCCATCGATAGATAGGGTAACTTTTTTTTCATAGATAGGTTAAGACTAAATAATTATGAAGCTAACATCATATGTCCTAATCATATTTTATTCCAATAGTATCTTCTACCCGTCCGTGGTAATTATGCAATTAGATGTATCATCATTGTAAAACACAACTTACTCATCACCGTTAGAATCTTAACATATGGAAAAATTCGGCTACCAAGCTAATTTTAAAATACATTATACTTGGATAATGGGCTTAACAGTAATCCAAAAAGCTATTGCTCTAGTATAAAATGAGAGAAGATATTATACCCTGCCAGACTCAATTTTCGTTTTAATTTGTACTACAAAAATTAGGTTGAAATGATTTCTTTATTGGATGAGATTATTGTACATAGTATATGAACTAGTTGGAGGTGGCTTAATAAGCCTCTTTATTTACGCTGCTAAGGACTCAATCAGCTACTGGCCTACCAATGGTCCTTACCCTCCCACCCTCGGCCTGATAAAATCAAGCTTTTTGCCTGCTGTGCAACTGGTTTATTCTCGTGGATATTGGGCTTGCTAGACAAAACTTTTTTTTTAAATAAATTTTCAAGTTGTTAGGAAATGGATTAATAATATATTTGCTAGCATATAAATTAAAACTCATCCTTGCGTTGGAGCCGGTCTTATATGGGCACGACGGGTTGTTAATAGAATTACTTAAACAGGATAATCATCGAAATAGAAAACATGTATAAGGACACGTAAGAGAAAATTGAGAGACTGAGCGTTAAGATCTGAACTTTTACTTATGTTATGAGGCCGTGTTAATAGAAGTATTTTTTCCAAATGTTTAAATTAAGAAAGGGCTAACAATGCATACTTGTAACATATGACTTAATATGTCTCATGCACAACAAAGTGGCTGAAATGTTTTGGCAGTCGGTGTTAATAAACTAGACATGGGTTTACTACTTCACTTTGGCTTGCAATATTAGACAGATTTTTAGTCACTAAAATCAGATTACACGGTGTTTCACTGTATGCCCACTGTATGCCATATGGTGACAGGCTTTACCAACTTTAATTCTTTAGGTGTGGGCGGTGCAAGTGGTTACAACTCATCTCGTAATAAGTCCGACGGCGGAAATCCATATGTTAATGTCCGCTTGGAGTCACTACCTCTGATTTTCCCTCCTCGTCCTTCATCCTATCAAGAAATTTCATGCATTATTGCATCTCATGCGTTAACATCATGGCTGCCTATTGAAGTCCTTCAACTACTTTTGGAAAAAGCACGATGGATGCAATTTTCAGAGTCTTTCCTTTGTTCACTTGAAGCTCTGAAGGCTCGGTTGGCATGGACCGACATTTATTTAATACTTTGTGGACGATGATAAATGTCAATCAGGGTGCAAACAATTCAAGAGTTGGCATGACACAGTTACGCGCCCTTGTAAATCTCAACACAATTCGTATAAACGGTAAAAAAACAAGGAAACGTGACTAACCTAAGAGAAAAGAAAGAGAATCAAATTGAGCCATCTTTCAATTAGAGAGAAAAAAATTTACAAGAGAGATGACCGAAACCACTTTAATGACTACAACGACAAACAGTAACTTTGCTAGGGCCGCAGGTAGTTTGTTAATCGAAACATAATATACAAAATATATAGTTTTTGAATCAAAACAACTAATTATAATCAAAGAAAAAAAGAAAAAAAATTAATGATGATGACAACAACGATTGTCATTGTTAATGCTATGAATCTTTGTAAGTGCTTATTAAGAGCGTGTTTGGTAATATTTTTATTATCGGGAACAATTTTTTATCAGAAATAATTTTTTTTCTTTAATTTTGTTCCCGAGAATAATTTCTAAGTATTTTAAGCCGTTTGGTAACTATTCAAAATTTCAATTCTTGGAATAAAATTGCGTTTGGTTCCGTTTTGAAATTTTCTAATCCAAATCATTTTTTAATAATTTATTACTTTTTTTCTTCTTTTCTTTTCTCTCTCTTCTTCTCCTTCAAGGTCTGTTGGTCGTCGGCTTTGGGATGACCGGCAACCGGCCAAACGAGGGCCGATGGAGGTCACGCCTCGTCAGTCGAGCCTTGCTAGCAGTTGGGTGAGGCTCAGCTGAGCCTTGGTTGGGCAAGTGGCCTCACCTAGATCTGGCAAGGTCGAGCTCACCCAGCCGCCGGCAGGGCTCAACCTCGCCAGATTTGGGCAAGGTCAAGCCTCACCTATGGCTAGGTAAGCCTCGCCTAGCCAGGAGAGGCTCGCCTAGCCAGGAGAGGCTCGCTAGTGGCTAGGGGAGGCTTGGGCGACGCCGGCCTCACTAGTTGCTGGGCGAGCCTCTAGTGAGCTCGCCGAACCTCGCCCTAGCCTGGCGAGCCTTTGATGAGCTTGCTAGACCTCGCCCAATCGGTTGCCGGCGATTGGCAACGGTAGGTGGTAGACGACAACAACGATGGACGGCAACAGTGGTGCCAATGGCGGCGACGGGTGAAGAAGAAGAAAGAGGGAAGAAGAAGAAGAAAGAAAAAAAAGAAAAGAAAAAGAGAAAATAGGTTGGTTGATTCTAAAATTGTTTTCGGGAACAAAAAATCAATTTTTTTTTTTAATTTCTTGGTTTTGTTTCAAATCTACTTTCGGGAACAAAAAAATTGAAATTTGTTCCTAGGAACAAAAATTTTACCAAACGAATTTATGTTCAAATCAATTCCCGAAAACAAAAGAATAAAAATTATTACTGTTTGACAAGTTGCCAAACAGAGCCTACGAGGTAGTGTGTTTATATGGCTTCAAGAAATTAGTCATGCGCACCCAATAAATAAACTTAGAATATTCATCTTATGTGTATTTTTTTTTTTTTAGTATTACTATTAGAGAACGACTCACGGACCATGTACGTGATAATGATGATGATGATGATTGTAATTTTTGTTTTCTAGTATTATTGTTAGAGAAAGACTCATGGACCACGTACATTCACAATCATTGGATCATAGAACTCAACCGACCAATGCTCGTTAGAGATCCAATTAATGGTCAATCAAGTTTGGGTAACATTTCTTTAATTGTTGTGACTTTGGTGGGACTGTTGCTAGTATGCAGTGTCTTGAAAATCAGGCAAATGACCAAAACGTGCATGTGTATTGTGTAACACTTGCTTTTCTTCTTTCCTTTTGCATTCGCCATGGCTAGAGCTGGAGCTCAAGGCTTATGGTTGCTTTAGCCATGGAGCTCAACCTCAAACCAAAGCTTTGGGTAGCCATAGCCGCTCAAGTTTCGAGCTAGGCTTCAAGCTCATGGCAATGGCGGCCTTAGCGTTGAACTCTTGTCCATGGTCCATTGGATTGAGAAACTCGAGAACATGGATGCCCGATATGGAGTCTCTAGCTTCTAGGGCCACGGAGTTCAAGCTTGAGCCTAAAGTTGCCAGCTTGAACTCGAGCTAGTAGCAGCCGTGGTAGCTTGAGCATGAGGTCGTGGCATGAAATCCTGAAGGCTGGTGCAACGGAGGCTAATGGTTTGCTAAGTATTAGGCTTGACTTGGACTCTCTCAAGTCCATCAATTTATGACTTATAATTTAAGTTTTCAACTTATAAGTCAATTTTAAATAGAAGACACCACTAATCAATTTGGGATGGGTTAATGATAAATTCAAATAAAATATTGAAAGAAATATTTTACTCATACGAAATCAAAGAAATTAGGATAAGAGATTTGATTATATTAGTTAATCAACTAATGCTCTTTTATTACATAATCTTGTTTAAACCTAAGGTTTTTTTTTAGATTTTTAAGGATTTTCTCATGCATTTGTGGAGATGAAAAAAATCTTTCGAGACCCAACCATGTGTAGCCGCGCTGGTTTCAAAGTCCCTCCCTCATTGCCGAGGTTGAAAGTTCGAATCTTGCTGTTTGCTATCGTTGTAAATGATGAGCCATGGTATTGAGGTCCTGTGTTAGTCTTTTGCGAGATATAGAGGCCCAGTCCTTAGAATCCGTTTGAGCACGGGGGATCTGTTGTAGAGTCATCGGTATATATAAAATATATATATATATATATATATATATATATATATATATATTTCAGGCATTTTCAAAAAAATGTCATTTATTTTTGGGATTTTTCTATTTTTTTATGGTTTTAAAGAATTTTTTTATATTATATGATAATATATTTTAAAAAAAGAACGGCTATGTTGGATTCTCAGATTGGGGCCGCTTCGGTCGCTAGCCCCTGGCCCGGTTGGGTCTGAAATGCGGGCCTGGCCCAGAACCCTTTTAAAAACTTTACGCCCAATTTTAAACAAGACAAATCCCAGCCCACATCTTAAGCCAACCCAAATCCGGCCCATCAAAATAAAAAGGGAAAAAGTCACAAAAAGAAACCTCCTAACTTTACAGATTTACTTCAAACTGTTTCGTCACATACCCGCATGACACGTTACCCAAACTTTTCCTAACACCAAAAAAACCCAAATATTAATTGTGTAATACCAAAAATCCTGAACTTTTTTTTTTTGTAATACCAAGAATCCCAATCTCATATTTATATTTTAGTGTCATAAAAAATTGAGAATTTTTTGGTGTCACAAAAGTAAAGTTTGAGATTAGTTATAAGTTTAGAATAAATGTGTCATTATTAGTAAAGTTTAGGGTTTTTTTAGGCAAAACTTTAAGGATTTTTTGACAAAATTTAGAGTTTTTTTTATGGCTTTTATCCAAACAAAAACCCTAGCTCCAGTATCCAAAAAAATAGGTGACCCGCGATCTGACCCGATTGATCCGGTTCCGCCAGTCTCGACTCGCGCCTACCTCCTGCAGCACATCGCAGCAGGCGGCGTGCTCGCCTTGGCCGAGCTACACGCCCTCCGGCGCTGCCTCAGCAAGCCCAAGTTGAGGGTCCAACCTCCACCTGAGTCGCCGTCCTCCGGCCGGCGTATATGCCGCTGGCATCCTCAGCCGCACACAAACAAAAATGGCGGCAGCGAACGAGAGCGGAAAAACCGAACGGTTAACACTTGGATCACCGACCATCTCGTGAGGACTTTGGCTCTACAGGACGACGCTCGGGCAACTTGATTCCGGCCTAAAATGACGAAAATAAAACCAGATCTCGTTGGGGCATTTCGTAAAACAAGTGGAGCGCGCACTGGAACAAGAGGTTCTCGGCTCGAACTGGATTGGAACCGACGTCAGGACCCTCGACAGACGAACCAGGGCACGCACAGTGACCTCACAAGGAACGGTTGGTGGCCGGAGCTCGCGTGAGCCGGATGGCCACGGTCTCCAGTCCAACGCGCCCTGAAAACAGGGCAGAAGGCAGAGGAACTGGGGGGAGGGAGTACCGGTTTGGCTTGGGGACCACGCGGCGGCGGTTCATCTACCCGGTGTTCATCGGAGGCTCGCTCTTACTCTCCCAATCTCTCCCTCGGGCCCGATCGCCTTCTCTCTCTCCTCCTTCGGGCAACTCGGTGTTATATAGAGCTGGATGGCCCGTCGTCGGTCACGTGGGGCAGGCGGGTTTTCTGGTGACCGTACGTACGGCCGGCTGCCCGCCATCACATCGCCGACCGGGGGGCGCTGGCCCTGCTGCTCTGCTCCGCCTGCTCTCCCCGCTGTCGCGTTTTTCCGTCCTCGGTAGCGTGGGGTGGAAGAACGAGGAAGGGACGATCGGGTCAGGCCGGTGGAGGCGCGGAGGGAAAGAAAGAAAAGAAAAGGGAAAGAAAAGGGGAAAATGAAATACAAAGTAAAAATTAGTAGATGCAAACAATTTTTATTTATTTTATTTTTTTTTGTAACCTGCAACCTCCAGGTCACCGCTTTGCGGCGAAAACCCCGGGGGTAGGCCTCCCACCACTAGTCCATCCCAGCTTAAGACGCGTGTTTGTGCGCGACACACTGCGTCCACGAAAGTCTCGAACTCTCTCCTCGTTCGGTAAAGGGTACTAAGCCTCAACCAACTCTTAGCCGCGGGCGGTGGTTATGCAAACAATATTAATACTTAATCATCGGCCGAAGTGGCTCCATTGATCTCCGCCTCCTCTGCCTAGAGGTGAATGGTTCAAACCCAGGGGAGACGATAGGTGTCTTAAGTGTGATTCGTGTTACCTAGGAGTTTACGGCACGACTGTCGGCTGCAAGCTGGTTCCTCCATAACAAAAAAAAAAACAATATTAATATCTAGACGATCTTTACCAAAAGAAAAAATAAAAATAAAAATTTACCAAAAAAAAAAAACCTAGACAATGTGAAAATGATTTTTTATTAAGGCCAAATTGGTCCTTAACTTTTATGCAATTTATTTTTAAATATTTTTGTCAAAATTTTAGATGTCCATATTAAAATTGTCAAATCACGGGATTATGAGGTTACTGCCATAGGCGCTCAATGAATGTGTAAATAGTATGCGTATTGACTTAGTAAAGCACCTTGACACGTATATGCTTAGCTCAAGGTGACGTTCCAGCTTGACTACTCTTCCTGTCCATCACATTCCCCTACATTAAGACTCACCCAGAATTTACTCAAAATCATCTTCGTGGAGTCTCATCCTCAAAGAGAAAAAGAAGCAATCAAGAAGCTACTCATCTCGTTTGGCATATCAATAAAAGAGCAAATGGCTATCCAACTCAGTACATGTCTCACGTTTCAACCCATGAAGTCACCTTCCTTTAATTTGTCTTCGATCGCCAATCCCAGCCAAAGATCTCCCAAGTCCATGTCCTCCAATCTTGGCTCTGGCTCCACCTCCAAGTGAGTTTTCTAACGTTCCACTCTTCCATTCACTCCTGCCTTTTGGATCTATTGAGAGTGTGATTTAGTCTTTGATGTTGAATGCGTGTGTGTACTGTATATCTTTTGCAAGAACCATACATACCTTATGTTATCATCGAGAGAAACTATGCTTTGTGATAGTTCCCTTTTAAGTGGTTGAATCGGGCATCTTCAATTCATCCGTGTTCCTCTTGCTAACATATGAAATCCCTTGTGCTCACATTCGAGCTCTCTCTTCTTCTCTTACACCACATTCACTTGAGCATCGGAGTACCTAATTATGAATGTGACGATGACAATTGTCAAACATCTTTGTGTAGGTATGCAACATAAAACCATTGTCATTGATGAATGTGATCTCAATTGATTTGACCTCAATTCTGAATTTAATGGGAGAATTATTTAAAAAGTCATAAACCTATTGTAATTTTGTTAATTCAATTATAATTTTTTTTTGTCAATTGAATTTTAAACATTTTGTAATTGTGCCAATTCAATTAATCTTGCCAAAATTTGGTCAATCGGCACTTATCGTCTAGCCAACACTCATGTAGACAATTTTTTTAATAATGATTTTTTTTTGAATTTTTTTGAATTTTTTTGAATTTTTTTATTTTCTTTCCCCTTTTTTTTTTTCCCTCCATCCTCCTCCTTCCTTTGGCTGGTCATCAAACCGAGGCAACTGTTCAGAGGCCACGGAGGATCATCGGACTGAGGCAAGCTCGCCGAGGTAGGGCGAGCTCCTCTCGCAAGCTCGCCCAACCACTGGCCAAGGGTGAGCTCAACCTCGCCCTTGCTTAGTGACAGTAAGCTTGAGCTCGCCCTTGTCCAATAACGATGAGGTAAACTCACCTTGCCTTGGCGAGGTAGCCTCAGTCTGTGAAAACTACCCTTGCCTCTGGCCAATCACCTCAATCTAGAGACTAGCCGAAAGGCGGAGGATGGTGGAGAAAAAAAAGAGAAAAAAAAAAAAAAAAGAAAAAGAAAAAGATAAGATAAAATAAAAAAAATGAAAAATTCTAAAAAAAATAAAAATATTATAAAAAATATCCATGTTATTGTTGGTTGAACGGTCGATGTCGTTGACGTTCACGTTATTGCCGGCAGCCAAATTTTCTAAGATATGGGCAGAAGAGATGGTTTTATAGGAATATTGGTCAGAGACGAATTTTCTAAGCTATAGCGAGAAATGTTTTTATTTGAATGTTAGTTGGAGCTTCGAGCTTAGCTATTGTCAACTTTTGAGCCGTAGACTTCGATTCTTCCCTGTCCAACTCTCTCCTATTCAGCTTGATCGACCAACAACAATCGACACCGCCATCCCAACACCCCCTCCCAAGTACCTTAGTTAAAAAAAAAAAACCTCATTTATTGAAGTTATCTATGGTAAAATAAATAAATAAATAAATAAAACAAAATAATAAAATGACAATAACGATTGTCAAACGTCTTCGTGTAAGCATGCAACACAAAACCATCGTCATTTCTGAATGTGATCTCAATTAATTTGATCTCGATCGTAACATACGAAGTAGCTTCTTTTACAAATTTTCTAAGCTATGGTCAGAAGAGATGCTTTCATTTGAATATTGGCTGGAGACGAATTTTCTAAGCTATAGCCAGAAGAGATGCTTTCATTTGACTATTGATTGGAGCTTTGAGCTTAGCTTTTGTCAACTTTTGAGCTGTAAACTTCAATTCTCTCCTGCTTTCTCTTGACATGGCTTGTTGTCTCTTTCGATTATGGATTTGATTTCTTGTAGTTTTTACTGGCGAAAATTGGAATCTTTGTTTCTTCCACTCCGTTATGTTCTTATATCTTGCATCTACAAGATATGTGATAATTGCTAATATAAGAACTGCCAAATGGCAACATTAGAGAGGGGGTGGAACTGACCATTGGATTTAATTTATATGAGAACTTGTCCAATCAATCCTAAACCTATTGTATGGATATTGATTAAGTCCTAAACTTTTTAATTTTGCCAATTAAGTCCTAATCCTTCCTACGTAATTCCAATATAATTATTCCGATTAATTTTCATAAGAAATTAAGGCGGGACTGAATTGCCATGTCAATCTTGTTTAAAGCTATACTTATAAATGAATATTATTCCGTTAACTTCTATGTATCTTTAACAAAATGAAAGTGGGCAAAAGCTTTTGTGATTGGTGGGGAAGTTGTTATGAAACTGTAGGCGGGTCCCATAGAGTAATGAAAGGACAGGGCTTCATTAGTATAAACAATACTAACATGTGCATTAGATCCGGGGCCAGCACCAACTACCACACTAGCACGGAACTCATAAAACTGTGCAAAGAATTAGGCAGGCTTACAACGTTACGAAGAAATTCATGACTTTATAGCTATCCTAGGAAATCACTCAAGGCAAGGGACAAGCTAAGACACGAGTTAGAAGGCTATCAATGCCAAGTCATAATCATTTGGTTCTTGCAAATATTCAAGGACTTCTTTACATGCAAAGCATCTCCTTATATGCCTTTTTTTGTCTACTGATTGAACTAGATACAATCCAATGAAAAGTGTCAAGTGGAATCGCGTGGACTCTCATACAATGAATAGATTCTCAATTCCAAAATGAAAGATAAAACTAAACAGAAACTGGAGAACTGAATTAGTATAAACAAACTTTCTTATTTTCAGTAGACTGGGGAGTGCCCTGGTCAATTCTTATGTTAAGTTTAGATTCCCGAGTATCAACATGCCAACCGGCCAAAGTTTTTACAATCCATTTGAATCCTCAATCTACTTCATGATATTTAAGCGCATGGGGTGCACCGTTTCACGATTTGACATTTAAGTAGATCCAGCATCCAATTTGTTTCCTGCTTGGAACGAACCATAAGAAATTACTAATTATTCAAATGTTTAATCCAGGGAGAACGTCAAGAACCCTTCTGTTCCTCGCAGGGAGGCATATGTTCAGGTAACCCACTCCATGCCACCCGAAAAGATCGAAATATTCAAATCCATGGAGGATTGGGCCGAGAAGAATGTATTGGTTCACTTGAAACCTGTTGAGAATTGTTGGCAACCACAAGACTTTCTGCCGGATGCAGCATCAGATGGATTTGAAGAACAAGTTAGGGAACTTAGGGAGAGGGCTAGGGAAATCCCTGATGACTACTTTGTTGCTTTGGTTGGAAGCATGATAACAGAAGAAGCCCTTCCTACTTATCAAACAATGCTTAATACTTTGGATGGAGTTAGAGACGAGACAGGTTCAAGCCTAACGCCTTGGGCCATTTGGACAAGGGCATGGACCGCGGAGGAGAACATACATGGTGACCTCCTGAACAAGTACTTGTACCTGTCTAGACGAGTGGACATGAAACGAATTGAGAAAACGATTCAGTATCTGATCAGGGCAGGGATGGTGAGATCCTACCTCTACTATGACCAACTAATATGCAAGTCCATCACCACAAAATCACACTCATATGCATGCAAATCTTGATCATCTAAAAGGGACACTGAATGAACTGGAATCATTTTGGTTAATATGTATGACCATCGCAACTCATAATGTGGATTGTCATGTTCAAATATAAGTTATGCCTCTGCAATTGAACAGTGATTTATGCAGATGACTTTAAACTTCAAGAGTCATTCCCCTGGAATCAGTTAAGACAGACGCCACAAAAATTTAAGGCAACTCTGTTCTTTTTGGGGCTAATTACCTCTCTATATTTTTGTCCCAGGATCCTTGTACGGAAAACAGTCCCTACCTTTGCTTCATATACACTTCATTTCAAGAAAGAGCGACGTCTATTTCTCACGGAAACACTGGCAAGCTTGCTAAGGCACATGGGGAAATGAAATTGGCTCAAATTTGCGGTGCGATTGCATCAGATGAGAAGCGTCATGAAGCAGCCTATACAAAAATCATGGAAAAGCTCTTCGAGATCGATCCAGATGGCACTGTCTTGGCACTTGCCGACATGATGAGAAAGAGAATCACCATGCCAGCTCATTTGATGTATGATGGTTGTGATGACAACATTTTCTCCCATTACTCGGCTGTTGTACAGAGGCTCGGTGTTTATACGACAAAAGACTATGTAGATGTCCTGGAGTTTCTGGTGGGAAGGTGGAAGGTGGAGGGTCTGACTGGACTTTCAGCAGAGGGAAGAAGAGCCCAGGATTACATCTGCGGTTTAGTACCAAAAATTAGAAGGCTGGAGGGGAGAGCTTCGGAAAGAGCCAAGGAAGCACTCACTATTCCCTTCAGCTGGGTTTCAGATAGACAAGTGAAGCTTTAGGGTATAAATTTACCATATGGCGGTTGAAATCAGTCTTTTACAGCTTGTAGTCACAAGATATTTAGATGGCAATAAGAAAATCCTAAGTCGTGTACGGATATTGCAGTGACATGATCTGTTTAACCTATAGACTCTGTATCTCTACGTGCTAGAAAAATATTACTACTAGACTGATTTGTGTTAGTCATAATGGTGCATGTATAATCGCAGTTGCTTATGTTGAAGATTTCCCATTTGTTGAGCCCAAATGTTTTCCGTTGGTTGTGCTTGGAGAAATGCCTGAGAAATATGTACATGATGAACTTATGAGGTTAATGCATACAGTGTTTCGAGAAGAGAATTATGGACCAAGATTACTAGTGAGAAAATGAGTAATCGTCATTTTAGCTGTTGCTCTTGTTGAGGTGGCGTATTTGGTACAGAAGCCATAATAAACTTGGAAAAAGCAGTTTTAATAGCTATATTTTTGGCATGTGAGCTACATCACCTCCACCAAAAATCTGAAATCTAGTTAGTATCACTGTAATCTTTGATACAACGGAAAATTTACTATATAAAATGTCATTCTCTCTTTTGCATTGTGTTGCATTCTTTGTCTCAACTATTGTTTGACTGTCAAACATGTCACTTTTTCTTTTTTTCTTTTTTTAATAAAAGTTAATCTATATACATTACCATGTTCAACATAATCAATAAATGTGGCTACATGACATAATCTATTTGTAGGCTCAGTTTGCATGGACCGACCTTTATATAACATTTTTTGGATGATGATAAATGTCAATCAAGGTGCAAACAAATCGTGGAGAAGCTCTTTGAGATCGACCCAGATGGCACTATCTTAGCATTTGCTGACATGATGAGAAAGAAAATCTCTATGCCGGCTCATTTGATGTAAGATGGTCAGGATGACAACCTTTTTGACAATTTCTCGGCCGTTGCTCAACGGCTTGGTGTGTACACAGCCAAGGACTATGCTGACATCTTGGAGTTTCTGGTGGGAAGGTGGAAGGTGGAGAATCTCACTGGACTTTCAGGTGAAGGAAGGAAAGCTCAGGATTATGTTTGCGGACTACCGCCAAGAATTAGAAGGCTGGAGGAGAGAGCTCAGGGAAGGGTGAAGGAACGACCCACTATCCCATTCAGCTGGATTTTCAATAGACAAGTGAAGCTTTAAGATGCAAAGATCAGTACCAGTCTATCTCTCAAGCTTCTATAATTGAACAAAAAAGTATCAAATCACAATATGAGTCATTTCAAATTGCTTCAAAGCCTGGGGGGCAACTGTAGTTTTGATGTCATGTTAGTCCTAAGATGACGATGTCTGTTCTTTTTCTGCGAATTTGGATGGCTCTTTCAATTGTCCGTAAGAGTCTAAGCAAAAAAAGTAGTGTCGTGCAATTTTGAAGATGATGACGATCTCTTTCACTCCTGCTCCATGCCATGTTTCTTCTTTATCAACATGTTACAGGGCATTTGGTCCAAGTCTGTCCATTGTTCAAGCGCCCTCTGGCCTCCTGCAGCCTGCAATATGGTCATGGCCCAGTTGAATTCCAATCGTGTATGGGTCTAGTCCTTGCTCATAAATTCTCATGCTTAAGCTGATTGTTCAGGGAATTGTTTCTGCTGATCAAGTTCGAAACTTTCGAGCTCTTCACCCTGGAACGATGTCCCTTTTTTCTGGTGATGCTTGAATGGGATGCTTCTTGCGGCCACACATAGTTTGCGTGACTAGACGTAATCTGCGCAAAGCTTATAGCAACATTAGTCGAACAAAAAAGATCTATTATCTCACTTGATCTAATATTAATGTTGCTAGAACAATCTATAAACAATATGCATAAGTTATCGACTTGCGTGTAGCTTGATATAATAGCCAATAAATCTAACTCAGAGAATTTTATTTGGAATTTCCTTATCTAATATAATGAATCATAGGAAAATTGATTATAAATTATTGGAGTAATGTGCATACGAAATCCCAGTAATAACGTGTTGTATGGAAAGATATTAGCCGCATGGTATATAGAAACGCTTAAAAACAGTTTCTGGCAATTGCCCTTTGGTGACCAATTCTTTTTACTTGAAATTCTGTAACTGAAATTAACATGTGATGATTTGAGAATTTTCAGTAGCCCATTAAAAATTGCAAATTCACGCTTTGTTTAATCAATCTAGAGAAAAAAAAAATAATCCACCATAATTTTATCTGACATATTTTCTTATAACAATGTGAGATTGCTCTTAGAGCTATCATCCTCCATTGACTAATATAAAATTTGGGTCGTGGCAATTTGATTAGTCATCCAGATATTTTGTTGGAAATTTCAATTTCCCATCGATAGATAGTGTAACTTTTTTTTCATAGATAGGTATAATTATGAAGCTAACATCATATGTCCTAATCATATTTTATTCCAATAGTATCTTCTACCCGTCCATGGTAATTATGAAATTAGATGTATCATCATTGTAAAACACAACTTACCCATCACCATTAGAATCTTAACATATGGAAAAATTCGGCTACCAAGCTAATTTTAAAATACATTATACTTGGATAATGGGCTTAACTGTAATCCAAAAAGCTATTGCTCTAGAATAATATGAGAGAAGAAATTATACCCTGCCAGACTCAATTTTTGTGTTAATTTGTAGTACAAAAATTAGGTTGAAATGATTTCTTTATCGGATGAGATTATTTTACATAGTATATGAACTAGGGTTGTCATTGGAGGTGGCTTAATAAGCCTCTTGTGGACGCTGCTAAGGACTCAATCAGCTACTGGCCTACCAATGGTCCTTACCCTCCCAACCCTCGGCCTGATAAAATCAAGCTTTTTGCCTGCTGTGCAACTGGTTTATTCTCGTGGATATTGGGCTTGCTAGACAAAACTTTTTTTTTTTTTTTTTTTTTAATATAGATTTTCAAGTTGTTAGGAAATGGATTAATAATATATTTGCTAGCATATAAATTAAAACTCATCCTTGCGTTGGAGCCGGTCTTATATGGGCACGACGGGTTGTTAATAGAATTACTTAAACAGGATAATCATCGAAATAGAAAACATGTATAAGAACACGTAAGAGATAATTGAGAGACTGAGCGTTAAGATTTGAACTTTTACCTATGTTATGAGGCCGTGTTAATAGAAGTATTTTTTCCAAATGTTTAAACTAATAAGAAAGGGCTAACAATGCATACTTGTAACATATGACTTACTATGTCTCGTGCACAACAAAGCGGCCGAAATGTTTTGGCAGTCGGTGTTAATAAACTAGACATGGGTTTATTACTTCACTTTGGCTTGCAATATTAGACAGATTTTTAGTCACTAAAATTAGAGTACATGGTGTTTCACTATATGCCATATGGTGACAGGCTTTACCAACCTTAATTCTTTAGGTTCGGGCCGTGCGAGTGGTTACGACTCATCTCGTAATAAGTCCGACGGGCGAAATCCATATGTTAACGTCCACTTGGAGTCGCTACCTCTGATTTTCCCTCCTCGTCCTTCATCCTATTAAGAAATTTTATGCATTATTGCATCTCATGCATTAACATCATGGCTGCCTATTGAAGTCCTTCAACTACTTTTGGAAAAGGCACGATGGATGCAATTTTCAGAGTCTTTCCTTTGTTCACGCGAAGCTCTGAAGGCTGGTTGGCATGGACCGACATTTATTTAATACTCTGTGGATGATGATAAATGTCAATCAGGGTGCAAACAATTCAAGAGTTGGCATGACACAGTTACGCGCCCCTGTAAATCTCAGTACAATTCATATAAACGGAAAAAATAAAAACAAGGAAACGTGACTGACTAAAGAGACGTGCTTGAAATACTTAAGAGAAAGAAAGAGAATCAAATTGAGCCATCTTTCAATTTGAAAGAAAAAAAAATTTACAAGAGAGATGACCAAAACTGTTGAGTAGGTCACTCCCAATTAGAGAGGTCAATGCAATTATGTATATCTGCAGTAGAATATGTATAGTAGTGAGTGTGTAAAAGAAAAAGAAAAAAAAAAGGGAGAAAAGGAAAAAAAAATATCAAAAGAGATGGGGAGATAAATCAACATGATTTTCCACATCTAGAAAATCAAGGGAGATTGGAAAAGAAATCAAAGTGATATTCTCATATATACAAAATCACGAGAGATTAGGAGATAAATCTACGTGATTTTGTATTGTATAATTCCTATTTGGGATTGTATTTGCTCTTATGAATAGGAGTCGTCCTCAGCGGAGAAGAGGTTACACAAAAAACAAGAATATCATAGCAGCGTAGCGGAAGAAACTGTTTTCTTCTTCCAAGAAAAAGAGTCATCTTTGAGTGAGTTATTCAGTTTGTGAGAGGTTCAGATCCACAAATTGAAGACAAAGAGAGATCCACCTTTGGGTGAAGTTGTATCCCATTATTTATCATAGTGGAAGTTTGAAGTGGACTACGGTCCCGTGGTTTTTCCCATCGCCTTGGAGGGTTTTCCACGTTAAAATTCTGGTGTTATTTATTATTCATCTTTACTGCTTTCAGTTAGTATTTTATCCTATTTAATTTTCATAGAAATAGTAGCGGGAAAAATTTTCTGGGCGTTCTCCACAAATATTTTTCCCAACAAGTGGTATCAGAGCCAGGTTGCTCTATTTATTATTTTTCTGTGCATAATTAAATGGAGGAAAATTTTGGCAACATGATAAAATTGATTGCATTCAATTATGCAATCTGGAAACCAAAGATGGAGGATTTGCTATACATTAAAGATCTTTGGAGACCAATTGTGATACCGACGGAGGTACCAGTACCAGCGTCCGAGGAGTCTAATCCTGTAGCGGAAGCCAAATTGGCATCATCTTCTAGTGGCAAACCAACGACAATGTCTGATAGCGAATGGATGGTGCTCAATCGGAAGTGTGCCGCTCAAATCCGACAATGGATTGATAAGAGTATTTTTCAAAATTTTGCTAATGAACATGATGCTGGTGTTCTTTGGCAAAAATTAGAGAAGATGTACACAAGAACAACGGTGCAAAATAAAGCAAATCACATGCGGCGGCTCATGAATCTGAAATACAAAGATGGGAGCAGTGTCTCGGAACACATGAGCGAGTTCCAAGGTATAGTAGACCAACTCAATTCTATGAAGATGACGTTAGATGATGAATTGCAGGCATTATTGCTGCTTAGCTCTTTGCCAAATAGCTGGGACACACTTGTTGTGTCAGTCAGCAACTCGGCTCCTGACGGCAAACTTACCATGGACGTGGTAAAAGATAGAATGTTGGATGAAGAATCCCGGCGAAAAGAGAGTGGAGTCAACCCTGCGTCCGAGGCTCTTGTCATTAATCGACAAGAAAATCAAGAACATAGAGGGAGAAGCAAAAGCCGAAACTTCCGGAATCAGCAACGAGGAAGGTCCCAATCCAACTTCAAACGAGACAAGAAGTGCCATCATTGTGGTAAACTAGGAAACTTCATCCGAGAATGCAGAAAGCTAAAGGCAGAAAAATAAAAAAGTCATAACGTCAACAAAGCTAACGAGAACCAGACGAATGACACTGCAAATATTGCGGATGAGGTGATCATTATTCAAAGTGATGATTCCATTAATCTTGCATCCCAAGATTCGACATGGGTAGTTGATTCTGGCGCATCCTACCATGTCACGGCTCATCAAGATCTTTTTACTTCTTACACCACTGGTGATTTTGGACTCGTAAAGATGGGAAACGAAGGTACGTCCAAAATTATTGGTATGGGTAATATTTATTTGGAGACTAATGTTGGATGTAGGCTACTACTCAAAGATGTGAGACATGTTCCGGACATACGCCGCAATCTTATATCTGCCGGCAAGCTTGATGACGAAGGCTACATCAATTTCTTTAGTGATGGAAAATGGAAGCTCACCAAAGGTAATTTGGTGATAGCCAAAGGAGAAAAGACTAACTCTCTCTATATCAAACAATTCAAGCCGTGTAGAGGAGAGGTGAATGTAACCGGAAAAGGAGTCACCACCGAGTTATGGCATAAACGACTCGGACACATGAGTGAGAAAGGACTTAAGATTCTCACTAGAAAGCAACTTCTACCCGGAATAAAAGGTACACCGTTGAATACTTGTGTCGACTGCATTATGGGAAAACAACATAGAGTAGCATTTCACAATTCCCCACCATCTAGAAAAGCTGAAATTTTAGATCTGATACAAACTAGGACACTTGGAGGTGCGCTTTATTTTGTAACATTTATTGATGACCACTCTAGAAAGGTATGGGCATTTGCCTTGAAAACTAAAGATCAAGTGCAGGAAATCTTCAAGCAATTTCATATGAAGGTTGAAAGAGAAACAGGCAAGCGATTGAAGTGTGTACGCTCTGACAACGGTGGTGAATACCGAGGACCTTTTGAAGATTATTGCAAAAACCTCGGGATCAAACTAGAAAGATCCGTACCAAAAACACCTCAACACAACGGTGTCGCAGAGCGGATAAATAGAACCATATGTGAAAGAATCAGATGTATGCTCTCCAACGCAAAGCTGCCAAACCACTTTTGGGGTGAGGCAATGAGAACGGCGGTTGATTTAATCAACCTATCACCTTTAGCTCCACTTAACGGTGATGTACCACAAAGTGTCTGGAATGGTAAAGATGCTTCTTATGCCCACTTGAAGGTGTTCGGCTGTAGAGCATTTGTTCACATTCCAAGGGATGAGAGATCAAAGCTTGATGGGAAATCAAAGCAATGTATTTTTTTGGGGTACGTACATGAAGAATTCGGCTATAGACTCTGGGATCCCATTAACCAGAAAATAGTCAGAAGCAGGGACGTGGTATTTCTTGAAGATCAGACAATTGAGGACTTCGAGAAGCACGAGAAATCTCCATCAACAGATGAATACTCAGTTGATCTTGGCCTAGTCGCTTCTCCTATCGATTCTATCAACAAGCAAGCTGAATCTAGGATTGAAGGTATGACTACTTCAACTGAACTTGAACCAATTGTTGAACAGGTCCCATCAGAACCTCAATTGAGGAGATCAACTCATGAACGACAATCTAGTCATAGATATTCTCCCAATGAGTACGTGATGCTCACTGACGGGGGAGAACCAGAGAACTACCAAGAAGCTATATACCACGAGCATAAAGAGGAGTGGTTAAAAGCTATGCATGAGGAGATGAAATGCTTAGACGAAAATCATACTTATGATTTAGTCAAGTTGCCACAGGGAAGTAAAGCTCTAAAAAACAAGTGGGTGTTCAGACTAAAGACTGAAGAAGGTAACTCATAGCCACGATACAAAGCAAGGTTGGTTGTGAAGGGATTCGCTCAAAAGAAAGATATCGACTTCGATGAGATATTTTCTCCTGTAGTTAAAATATCCTCTATCCGAGTTATCCTTGGCTTGGCAACAAACTTGAACTTGGAGATTGAGCAACTTGACATGAAGACCGCGTTTTTACATGGAGATCTAAATTGGGAGATCTACATGGATCAGCCAGAAGGTTTCAAAATCAAAGGCAAAGAAATTCTCGTGTGTAGATTGAGGAAGAGTCTTTATGGGCTCAAGCAGGCACCAAGACAATGGTACAGAAAATTCGATTCCTTCATGGAAGAAAATGGGTTCAACAAAACCACTGCTGATCACTGCGTTTTCGTCAAGAAATTTACTGATGGTAATTTCCTCATTCTTTTGCTTTACGTTGATGACATGCTAATTGTTGGCCAGGATAAAAGCAAGATCAACAACTTAAAGAAGGAATTGAGCAAGTGCTTTGCGATGAAGGATTTGGGACCCGCAAAACAAATTCTTGGGATGGAAATCTTGCGAGACAGGCAGAACTGTAAACTTTGGTTATCTCAAGAACGATATGTTAATAAAGTTCTTGAAAGATTTAATATGAATAAATCCAAAGCAGTTTGTTCTCCACTTGCAAATCATTTTAAACTCAGTTTAGATCAGTGCCCAAAAAGTGAGAGAGAAAAGAAGGAAATGGAAAAAGTCCCTTATGCATCGGCGGTTGGTAGTCTAATGTACGCGATGGTATGTACGAGGCCTGATATCGCCTATGCAGTTGGTGTGGTAAGTAGATTTCTATCTAATCCTGGTAAGGAACATTGGGCAGCAGTCAAATGGATATTCAGGTATCTTTGTGGTACATCTAATAACTGCATATGTTTTGGTGATGGTAAAACTGTGGTAGAAGGTTTTTCGGATTCAGACATGGCAGGGGATGTGGACTCAAGAAAGTCTACATCGGGATATCTAATGACTTTTGCAGGGGGAGCAGTTTCATGGCAATCTCGACTACAAAAATGTGTTGCCTTATCTACTGCTGAAGTAGAGTATATTGCGATAACGGAAGCATGTAAAGAACTCTTGTGGATGAAGAAGTTTCTACAAGAAGTGGGCCACAACCAAGAGGAGTATATCTTGTATTTAGATAGTCAAAGCGCAATACACCTCAGCAAAAATGCAACTTTCCACTCCAGATCCAAACACATTGACGTCAGATATCATTGGATACGTGATGTGTTGGAAGAAAAAGCCCTACAGCTAAAGAAGATACACACTGACAACAACGGCTCAGATATGATGACAAAATCTCTGTCTATAGTGAAGATGCAAGCCTATTGAACTTTTGCAGGTTTGACACCTTCTCCAAATTGCTCGTGAGGGGGAGATTTGTTGAGTAGGTCACTCCCAATTGGAGTGGTCAATGCAATTATGTATATCTGCAGTAGAATATGTATAGGAGTGAGTGTGTAAAAGAAAAAGAAAAAAAAGGGAGAAAAAGAAAAAAAAATATCAAAAGAGATGGGGAGATAAATCAACATGATTTTCCACATCTAGAAAATCAAGGGAGATTGGAAAAGAAATCAAAGTGATATTCTCATATATACAAAATCACGAGAGATTAAGAGATAAATCTACGTGATTTTGTATCGTATAATTCCTATTTGGGATTGTATTTGCTCTTATGAATAGGAGTCCTCCTCAGCGGAGAAGAGGTTACACAAAAAGCAAGAATATCATAGCAGCGTAACAGAAGAAACAGTTTTCTTCTTCCAAGAAAAAGAGTCATCTTTGAGTGAGTTATCCAGTTTGTGAGAGGTTCAAATCCACAAATTGAAGACAGAGAGATATCCACCTTTGGGTGAAGTTGTATCCCATTATTTATCATAGTGGAAGTTTGAAGTGGACTACGGTCCCGTGGTTTTTCCCTTCGCCTTGGAGGGTTTTCCACATTAAAATTCTGGTGTTATTTATTATTCATCTTTACTGCTTTCAGTTAGTATTTTATCCTATTTAATTTTCACATAAATAGTAGTGGGAAAAATTTTATGGGCATTCTCCACAAATATTTTTCCCAACAAAAACCACTTTAATGACTACAACGACAAACAGTAACTTTGCTAGGGTTGTAGGTAGTTTGTTAATCGAAACATAATATACAAAAATATATAGTTTTTGAATCAAAACAACTAATTATAATCAAAGAAAAAAAGAAAAAAAATTAATGATGACGACGACGGCGATTGTCATTGTTAATGCTATGATTCTCTGTAAGTGGTTATTAAGAGTTAGAGTGTTTATATAACAGCTTCAAGAAATTAGTCACACGCACTTAATAAATAAATTTAGAATATTCATTTTATATGTATTTTTTTTTAATATTACTATTAGAGAATGACTCACGGACCATGTACATGATAATGATGATGATGATGATTGTCATTGTTAATGCTGTGATTCTTTATTGATGATGATGATGAAAATTGTCATTTTTGTTTTCTACTATTGCTGTTAGAGAAAGACTCACGGACCACGTACATTCACAATCGCTGGATCACGGAACTCAACCGATCAATGCTTGTTAGATATCCAATAAATGGTCAATCAAGTCTGGGCAACATTTCTTTAATTGTTGGGACTTTGGTAGGACCGTTGCACGTATGCAGTGTCTTGAAAATCAGGCAAATGACCAAAACATGCACGTGTATCGTGTAACACTTGCTTTTCTTCTTTCCTTTTGCATTCACCATGGCTAGAGCTCGAGTCCAAGGCTCATGGTTGCTTTATCCATGGAGCTTGACCTCAAACCCAAAGCTTTGGGTAGCCATAGCCGCTCAAGTTTCGAGCTAGGCATCAAGCTCGTGGCAATGGTGGCCCTACCTTTGAACTTTTGCCCATGGCCTGCTGAATTGAGAAACTTGAGAACATGGACACTCAATATGGAGTCCCTAGCTTCTAGGGCCACAGAGTTCAAGCTTGAGCTTAAAGTTGCCAACTTGAACTTGAGCTAGTAGCAACCATGCCAGCTTGAGCATGAGGTCATGGCATGAAACCCTAAAGGCTGGTGTAGTAGAGACTAATGGTTTACTAAGTATTAGGCTTAACCCGGATTCTCTCAAATCCATCAACTTACGACTTATAATTCACGTTTTCAACCTATAAGTCAATTTCAAATAAAAGACACAGCTAATTAATTTGGGGTGGGTTAATTAGAAATTTAAGTAAAATATTACAAGAAATATTATACTCTTATGTAATCAGAGAAATTAGGATCGTAGGTTTGATTATACTAGTTAATCAACTAATACCCTTTTTGATACATAATCTTGTTTAAACCTAAGGTTTTCAGATTTTTAAGGATTTTTCCATGTATTTGTGGAGATTAAAAATAATCTTTCAGGCATTTTCAAGCATTTTTGGAAAACACAACCTACGCATCACCGTTAGAATCTTAACATATGGAAAAATTCGGCTGCCAAGCTAATTTTAAAATACATTATACTTGGATAATGGGCTGAACGGTAATCCAAAAGGCTATCGCTCTAGTATAATATGAGAGAAGAAATTAAACCCTGCCAGACTCAATTTTTGTGTTAATTTGTACTACAAAAATTAGGTTGAAATGATTTCTTTATTGGATGAGATTATTTTACATTAGTATATGAAATAAAGTTGTCATTGGAGGTGGCTTAATAAGCCTCTTGTTGACGCTGCTAAGGACTCAATCAGCTACTGGCCTACCAATGGTCCTTACCCTCCCAACCCTCGGCCTGATAAAATTAATCTTTTGGCCTGCTGTGCAACTGGTTTTTTCTCGTGGATATTGGGCTTGCTAGACCAAGTTGTTAGGAAATGGATTAATAATATATTTGCTAGCACATAAATAAAAACTTATCCTTGCGTTGGAGCCGGTCTTATATGGGCACGACGGGTTGTTGATAGAATTACTTTAATTGATAGAATTACTTTAACAGGATAATCATCGAAATAGAAAACATGTAAGAGCAAATTGAGAGACGGAGCACCAAGATTTGAACTTTTACCTCTGTTATGAGGCCGTGTTAACAGAAGTATTTTTTTTTTTTTTTCCAAATGTCTAAACTAATAAGAAAGGGCTAACAATGCATACTTGTAAGTTGTCACATATGGCTTATATGTCTCGTGTACAACAAAGCGGCCGAAATGTTTTGGCAGTCGGTGTTAATAAACTAGACATGGGTTTACTACTTCACTTTGGCTTGCACTATTAGACAGATTTTTAGTCACTAAAATCAGATTACAGTGTTTCACTGTATGCCGTATGGTGACAGGCTTTACCAACCTTAATTCTTTAGGTGCGGGCGGTGCGAGTAGTTATGACTCATCTCGTAATGAGTTCGACGTGTGAAATCCATACGGTAACGTCCACTTGAAGTCGCTACCTCTGATTTTCCCTCCTCGTTCTCCATGCTATCAAGAAATTTATGCATTATTGCATCTCATGCATTAACATCATAGCTGCCTATTAAAGTCCTTCAACTACTTTGGAAAAAGCACGATGGATGCAATTTTCAGAGTCTTTCTTTTGTTCACTCGAAGCTCTGAAGGCTCGGTTGACATGGACCGACCTTTATTTACTACATTGTGGACAATGATAAATGTCAATCAGGGTGCAAACAATTCATGAGTTGGCATGACACAGTTACGCACCCTCGTAAATCTCAGCACAATTCATATGAACGGAAAAAAAAAGAAGAAAAGGAAACGTGACTAACTAAAGAGACGTGCTTCAAATACTTAAGAGAAAAGAAAGAGAATCAAATTGAGCCATCTTTCAATTTGAGAGAAATTTTTTTTACAAGAGATGACCGAAACCACTTTAATGACTACAACGGCAAACAGTAACTTTGCTAGGGTCGTAGGTAGTTTGTTAATCGAAACATAATATACAAAAATATATAGTTTTCGAATCAAAACAACTAATTATTATCAAAGAAAAAAAGAAAAAAAAATTAATGATGACGACGGCGACGATTGTCATTGTTAATGCTATGATTCTTTGTAAGTAGTTATTAAGAGTTAGAGAGTTTATATAACGGCTTCAAGAAATTAATCACACGCACCTAATAAATTAATTTAGAATATTCATTTTATATTTATTATTTTTTAATGTTACTATTAGAGAATGACTCACAGACCATGTACGTGATAATGATGATGATGATGATTGTCATTGTTAATGCCGTGATTCTTTATTGATGATGACGATGAAAATTGTCATTTTTGTTTTCTACTATTGCTGTTAGAGAAAGACTCATGGACCACATACATTCATAATCGCTGGATCACAGAACTCAACCGATCAATGCTCGTTAGAGATCCAATAAATGGTCAATCAAGTCTGGCCAACATTTCTTTAATTATTGTTGGGACTTTGGTAGGACTGTTGCACGTATGCAGTGTCTTGAAAATCAGGCAAATGACCAAAACATGATCAATGCTCGTTAGAGATCCAATAAATGGTCAATCAAGTCTGGGCAACATTTCTTTAATTATTGTTGGGACTTTGGTAGGACCGTTGCACGTATGCAATGTCTTGAAAATCAGGCAAATGACCAAAACATGCACGTGTATTGTGTAACACTTGCTTTTCTTCGAAAGATTTGAACTTTTACCTCTGTTACGAGGCCGTGTTAATTGAAGTATTTTTTTCCAAATTTTTAAACTAATAAGAAAGGGCTAACAATGCATACTTGTAACCTATGTAGCACTGACACGGACACAGACATGCGACACAACACGACACGACACGCCGACACGTCATTTATTAAAAAAAAAGAAGAAGAGAATTCCAACACATTTTGACACGTTATATATTAAATATATATTTTCATATATAAATGAAAAATTAAATAATAAAAAGAGTATAGAATTAATTTATACTAAAAATATTAATTTAATATTTGTTAATATCATTCATTATTTTAATTTCACAAAGACTAAATAAGAAATTCAAAAATTGCAAACACAAAAGAGTAAATTTGAAGGAATATGTCATGTTTTCTTACACTTACCGGAAATTACTGAAATTTCTTATAGTCCCAGACAGAGTTCGGAGTTCGTGATATAGACTAACTTGGAGCTCCTTTGAAAAACAAGGTTCAAGCAAAATGAAAATCTAGGACAAGAACTCTCGAAGCATGACCAAAAGAAAAGGAAATAACTAAATTTGCCATGCAAAATGTAAGAGATAACTCACAAGCTAATGACATAAAACAAAAGAGAAAACTCACAGGCGATGCCTGCGAGAGGCGGAAAGAAGCAAAAAAAAGAAAAACTACTTTAAGTTTGCAAGGGCGGCGGAGCAATGCCAGCGAGAATAGGGGTGTTTCATCGTCACTCACGGGAATGCCAAAACTTATAATTGAGAAACTTGAGAGCAAGAATTTTCTTCTTTCCTCTTTATTTTTGTTATTTTCATTATTTTTTCATATATTTATACTTTGACCCTTCAAGTATTGAAAATTTTTAAAATTGACCTTGTGCGTGTCGGAATCACGTGTCGGAATTTCGGACTTGCGAGTTAGAGCGTGTCGGGAATAGTTGACCATGCGTCGGATTTCCCGATACTCGTTGACCGTGTGTCAGAATGTGTTGGAGTGTCAGACATGACACAGAGGCTTCCAGAGAGTGTCCATGCTTCTTAGCTTGTAACATGACTTATATGTCTCATGCACAACAAAGCAGCCAAAATGTTTTGGCAGTCAGTGTTAATAAACTAGACATGGGTTTACTACTTCACTTTGGCTCACATTATTAGATAGATTTTTAGTCACTAAAATCACATTACAGTGTTTCTCTGTATGCTATATGGTGACAGGCTTTACCAACCTTAATTCTTTAGGTGCGGGTGGTGCAAGTGGTTATGATTCATCTCGTAATGGGTCCGATGTGCGAAATCCATACGGTAACGTCCACTCGAAGTCGCTACCTCTGATTTTCCCTCCTCCTCCTTCATCCTATCGAGAAATTTATGCATTATTGCATCTCATGCATTAACTATGTAGGACAGACACGCAACATGACACGACACGCCGACACGTTATTTATAAAAAAATAGAGAATTCCGACACATTTTGACACTTTATATATTAAATATATATTTTTAGATATAAATGGAAAAATAAATAATAAAACGAGTATAGAATTAATTTATACTAAAAATATTAATTTAACATTTGTTAATATCATTTATTATTTTAATTTGACAGAGATTGAATAATAAATTCAAAAATTGCAAACACAAAAGAGTAAATTTGAAGGAATATGTCATGTTTTCTTACACTTACCAGAAATTAGTGAGATTTTTTATAGTCCCAAACAAAGTTCGGAGTTCATGATATAGACTAGCTTGGAGCTCCTCTGCAAAACAAGGTTCGAGAAAAATGAAAATCTAGGACAAGAACTCTCGAAGCATGACCAAAAGAAAAGGAAATAACTAAATTCGCCATGCAAAATGTAAGAGCTAACTCACCAGCTAATGACATAGACCAAAAGAGAAAACTCACAGGCAACGCTTGCAAGAGGCGGAAAGAAGCATTAAAAAAAAAAAAAATCACTACTTTAAATCTGCAGGGGCGGCGGAGCAATGCCAGCGAGAAGAGGGGTGTTTCATCGTCACTCACGGGAAAGTCAAAACTTATAATTGAGAAACTTGAGAGTAAGAATTTTCTTCTTTCCCCTTTATTTTTGTTATTTTCATTATTTTTTCATATATTTATACTTTGACTCCTCAAGTATTGAAAATTTTTAAAATTGGCCTTGTGCGTGTTGGAATTTCGGATTCGCATGTCGGGAATAGTTGACCATGTGTAAGATTTCCCGATTTTTGTTGACCACGTGTCGGACACAACACGAAAGGCTTTCGGAGAGTGTCGATGCCTCTTAGCTTGTAACATATGACTTATATGTCTCGTGCACAACAAAGCGGTCGAAATGTTTTGGCAGTCAGTGTTAATAAACTAAACATGGGTTTACTACTTCACTTTGGCTTGCACTATTAGACATATTTTTAGTCACTAAAATCATATTACAGTGTTTCACTGTATGTCGTATGGTGATAGGCTTTACCAACCTTCATTCTTTAGGTGCGGGCGGTGTGAGTGGTTATGACTCATCTTGTAATGGGTCCGACGTGCGAAATCCAGACGGTAATGTCCACTCAAAGTCGCTACCTCTGATTTTCCCTCCTCGTCCTTCCTCTTATCAAGAAATTTATGCATTATTGCATCTCATGCATTAATTATGTAGGACAGACACGCGACGCGATACGACACGACACGACACGACACGACATGCTGACACGTCATTCATAAAAAAAAAAAATAGAGAATTCCGACACGTTCTGATACGTTATATATTAAATATGTATTTTTTTTATATATAATGGAAAATTAAATAATAAAAAGAGTATAGAATCAATTTTTAGAAAAAAAATATTAATTTAACATTTGTTAATATCATTCATTATTTTAATTCGACAGAGATTGAATAATAAATTCAAAAATTGCAAACACAAAAGAATAATTTGAATGAATATGTCATGTTTTCTTACACTTACCGGAAATTAGTGAGATTTTTATAATCCCAGACAGAGTTTGGAGTTCATGATATAGACTAGCTTGGAGCTCCTCTGCAAAACAAGGTTCAAGAAAATGAAAATCTAGGACAAGAACTCTCAAAGCATGACCAAAAGAAAAGGAAATAACTAAATTCGCCATGCAAAATGCAAGAGATAACTCACAAGCTAATGACATAGACCAAAAGAAAACTCACCGGCGATGCCTGCGAGAGGCGGAAAGAAGCCAAAAAAAAAAATAAAAAAATCACTACTTTATGTCCGCAAGGGCGGCGGAGCTATGCCGGCGAGAAGAGGGTTGTTTCATTGTCACTCAGGGAATGTCAAAACTTATAATTGAGAAACTTGAGAGTAAGAATTTTTTTCTTTCCCTTTATTTTTGTTATTTTCATTATTTTTTCACATATTTATACTTTGACCCCTCAAGTTTTGAACATTTTTAAAAATTGACAATGTACGTGTCGGAATCGCGTGTCGGGATTTCGGACTCGCTTGTTGGGAGCATATCAAGAATAGTTGACCACGTTTCGGACTTCCCGACACTCGTTGATTGCGTGTTAGAACGTGCCGAAACATGTCAAAGCACGTCGGACACGTGTCGGAGTGTCGGACACGACACAAAGGCTTCCGAAGAGTGTTGATGCTTCTTTGCTTGTAACATATGAATTATATGTCTTGTGCACAACAAAGCGGCCAAAATGTTTTGGCAGTCGGTGTTGATAAACTAGACATGGTTTACTACTTCACTTTGGCTTGCACTATTAGACATATTTTTAGTCACTAAAATCATATTACAGTGTTTCACTGTATGTCGTATGGTGATAGGCTTTACCAACCTTAATTCTTTAGGTGCGGGCGGTGCGAGTGGTTATGACTCATCTTGTAATGGGTCCGACGTGCGAAATCCAGACGGTAATGTCCACTCAAAGTCGTTACCTCTGATTTTCCCTCCTCGTCCTTCCTCTTATCAAGAAATGTATGCATTATTGCATCTCATGCATTAATTATGTAGGATAGACACGCGACGCGATACGACACGACACACTAACACGTCATTTATAAATAAATAAAAAATAGATAATTCCGACACGTTTTGACACGTTATATATTAAATATGTATTTTTTTATATAAATGGAAAATTAAATAATAAAAAGAGTATAGAATCAATTTTTAGAAAAAAATATTAATTTAACATTTGTTAATATCATTCATTATTTTAATTCGACAGAGATTGAATAATAAATTCAAAAATTGCAAACACAAAAGAATAATTTGAATGAATATGTCATGTTTTCTTACACTTACCGGAAATTAGTGAGATTTTTATAATCCCAGACAGAGTTTGGAGTTCATGATATAGACTAGCTTGGAGCTCCTCTGCAAAACAAGGTTCAAGAAAAATGAAAATCTTGGACAAGAACTCTCAAAGCATGACCAAAAGAAAAGGAAATAACTAAATTCGCCATGCAAAATGCAAGAGATAACTCACAAGCTAATGACATAGACCAAAAGAGAAAACTCACCGGCGATGCCTGCGAGAGGCGGAAAGAAGCCAAAAAAAAAAAATCACTACTTTATGTCCGCAAGGATGGCGGAGCTATGCCGGCGAGAAGAGGGTTGTTTCATTGTCACTCAGGGAATGTCAAAACTTATAATTGAGAAACTTGAGAGTAAGAATTTTTTTCTTTCCCTTTATTTTTGTTATTTTCATTATTTTTTCACATATTTATACTTTGACCCCTCAAGTTTTGAAAATTTTTAAAATTGACAATGTACATGTCAGAATCGCGTGTCGGAATTTCGGACTCGCTTGTCGGAGCATGTCAAGAATAGTTGACCACGTGTCGGACTTCCCGACACTCGTTGACTGTGTGTCGGAACGTGCTGAAGCATGTCAAAGCACGTCGGACACGTGTCGGAGTGTTGGACATGACACAAAGGCTTCCGAAGAGTGTCGATGCTTCTTTGCTTGTAACATATGACTTATATGTCTTGTGCACAACAAAGCGGCCGAAACGTTTTGGCAGTCGGTGTTAATAAACTAGACATGGGTTTACTACTTCACTTTGGCTTGCACTATTAGACATATTTTTAGTCACTAAAATCATATTACAGTGTTTCACTGTATGTCGTATGGTGATAGGCTTTACCAACCTTAATTCTTTAGGTGTGGGCGGTGCGAGTGGTTATGACTCATCTTGTAATGGGTCCGACGTGCGAAATCCAGACGGTAACATCCACTCAAAGTCGGCTACCTCTGATTTTCCCTCCTCGTCCTTCCTCTTATCAAGAAATTTATGCATTAATGCATCTCATGCATTAATTAAGTAGGATAGACACGCGACGCGATACGACACGACACAACACGACACACTAACACGTCATTTATAAATAAATAAAAAATAGATAATTCCGACACGTTTTGACACGTTATATATTAAATATGTATTTTTTTTTTTATATAAAATGGAAAATTAAATAATAAAAAGAGTATAGAATCAATTTTAGAAAAAAATATTAATTTAACATTTGTTAATATCATTCATTATTTTAATTCGACAGAGATTGAATAATAAATTCAAAAATTGCAAACACAAAAGAATAATTTGAATGAATATGTCATGTTTTCTTACACTTACCGGAAATTAGTGAGATTTTTATAATCCCAGACAGAGTTTGGAGTTCATGATATAGACTAGCTTGGAGCTCCTCTGCAAAACAAGGTTCAAGAAAAATGAAAATCTAGGACAAGAACTCTCAAAGCATGACCAAAAGAAAAGGAAATAACTAAATTCGCCATGCAAAATGCAAGAGATAACTCACAAGCTAATGACATACCACCAAAAGAGAAAACTCACCGGCGACGCTTGCGAGAGGCGGAAAGAAGCCAAAAAAATAAAAATAAAAAAATCACTACTTTATGTCCGCAAGGACGGCGGAGCTATGCCAGCGAGAAGAGGGTTGTTTCATTGTCACTCAGGGAATGTCAAAACTTATAATTGAGAAACTTGAGAGTAAGAATTTTTTTCTTTCCCTTTATTTTTGTTATTTTCATTATTTTTTCATATATTTATACTTTGACCCCTCAAGTTTTGAACATTTTTAAAATTGACAATGTACGTGTCGGAATCGCGTGTCGGAATTTCGGACTCGCTTGTCGGAGCATGTCAAGAATAGTTGACCACGTTTCGGACTTCCTGACACTCGTTGATTGCGTGTTAGAACGTGCCGAAACATGTCAAAGCACGTCGGACACGTGTCGGAGTGTCGGACACGACACAAAGGCTTCCTAAGAGTGTCGATGCTTCTTTGCTTGTAACATATGACTTAGATGTCTTGTGCACAACAAAGCGGCCGAAACGTTTTGGTAGTCGGTGTTGATAAACTAGACATGGTTTACTACTTCACTTTGGCTTGCACTATTAGACATATTTTTAGTCACTAAAATCATATTACAGTGTTTCACTGTATGTCGTATGGTGATAGGCTTTACCAACCTTAATTCTTTAGGTGCGGGCGGTGCGAGTGGTTATGACTCATCTTGTAATGGGTCCGACGTGCGAAATCCAGACGGTAATGTCCACTCAAAGTCGTTACCTCTGATTTTCCCTCCTCGTCCTTCCTCTTATCAAGAAATGTATGCATTATTGCATCTCATGCATTAATTATGTAGGATAGACACGCGACGCGATACGACACGACACAACATGACACACTAACACGTCATTTATAAATAAATAAAAAATAGATAATTCCGACACGTTTTGACACGTTATATATTAAATATGTATTTTTTTTTTATATAAAATGGAAAATTAAATAATAAAAAGAGTATAGAATCAATTTTTAGAAAAAAATATTAATTTAACATTTGTTAATATCATTCATTATTTTAATTCGACAGAGATTGAATAATAAATTCAAAAATTGCAAACACAAAAGAATAATTTGAATGAATATGTCATGTTTTCTTACACTTACCGGAAATTAGTGAGATTTTTATAATCCCAGACAGAGTTTGGAGTTCATGATATAGACTAGCTTGGAGCTCCTCTGCAAAACAAGGTTCAAGAAAAATGAAAATCTAGGACAAAAACTCTCAAAGCATGACCAAAAGAAAAGGAAATAACTAAATTCGCCATGCAAAATGCAAGAGATAACTCACAAGCTAATGACATAGACCAAAAGAGAAAACTCACCGGCAATGCCTACGAGAGGCGGAAAGAAGCCAAAAAAAAAAAAAATCACTACTTTATGTCCGCAAGGACGGCGGAGCTATGCCGGCGAGAAGAGGGTTGTTTCATTGTCACTCAGGGAATGTCCAAACTTATAATTGAGAAACTTGAGAGTAAGAATTTTTTTCTTTCCCTTTATTTTTGTTATTTTCATTATTTTTCATATATTTATACTTTGACCCCTCAAGTTTTGAACATTTTTAAAATTGACAATGTACGTGTCGGAATCGCGTGTCGGAATTTCGGACTCGCTTGTCGGAGCATGTCAAGAATAGTTGACCACGTTTCGGACTTCCCGACACTCGTTGATTGCGTGTTAGAACGTGCCGAAGCGTGTCAAAGCACGTCGGACACGTGTCGGAGTGTCGGACACGACACAAAGGCTTCCTAAGAGTGTCGATGCTTCTTTGCTTGTAACATATGACTTATATGTCTTGTGCACAACAAAGCGGCCGAAACGTTTTGGCAGTCGGTGTTAATAAACTAGACATGGGTTTACTACTTCACTTTGGCTTGCACTATTAGACAGATTTTTAGTCACTAAAATCATATTACAGTGTTTCCCTGTATGCCGTATGGTGACAAGCTTTACCAACCTTAATTCTTTAGGTGTGGGCGGTGCCAGTGGTTATGACTCATCTCGTAATGGGTCCGACGTGCGAAATCCATATGGTAACGTCCACTTGAAGTGGCTACCTCTGATTTTTCCTCCTCGTCCTTCATGCTATCAAGAAATTTATGCATTATTGCATCTCATGCATTTACATCATAGCTGCCTATTAAAGTCCTTCAACTACTTTGGAAAAAGCACGATGGATGCAATTTTCAGAGTCTTTCTTTTGTTCACTCGAAGCTCTGAAGGCTCGGTTGACATGGACCGACCTTTATTTACTACATTGTGAACGATGATAAATGTCAATCAGGGTGCAAACAATTCAAGAGTTGACATGACACAGTTACGCGCCCTCGTAAATCTCAGCACAATTCATATGAACGGAAAAAAAAAAGAGGAAACGTGACTGAATAAAGAGATGTGCTTGAAATACTTAAGAGAAAAGAAAGAGAATCAAATTGAGCCATCTTTCAATTTGAGAGAAATTTTTTTACAAGAGATGACCGAAACCACTTTAATGACTACAACGACAAACGGTAACTTTGCTAGGGTCGGAGGTAGTTTGTTAATCGAAACATAATATACAAAATATATAGTTTTCGAATCAAAACAACTAATTATAATCAAAGAAAAAAAGAAAAAAAAATTAATGATGACGACGACGACAATTGTCACTGTTAATGGTATGATTCTTTGTAAGTGGTTATTAAGAGTTAGAGTGTTTATATAACGACTTCAAGAAATTAGTCACATGCACCTAATAAATAAATTTAGAATATTCATTTTATATGTATTTTTTTAATATTAATATTAGAGAATGACTCACGGACCATGTACGTGATAATGATGATGATGATTGTCATTGTTAATGCCGTGATTCTTTATTGATGATGATGATGATGATTGTCATTTTTGTTTTCTGGTATTGCTGTTAGAGAAAGACTCCTGGACCACGTACATTCACAATTGCTGGATCACGGAACTCAACCGATCAATGCTCGTTAGAGATCCAATTAATGGTCAATCAAGGCTGGACAACATTTCTTTAATTGTTGGGACTTTGGTTGGACCGTTGTTTGTATGCAGTGTCTTGAAAATCAGGCAAATGACCAACACGTGCACGTATATCATGTAACACTTGCTTTTCTTCTTTCCTTTTGCATTCGCCATGGCTAGAGCTCGAGCTCAAGGCTCACGGTTGCTTTAGCCATGGAGCTCGACCTCAAACCCAAAGCTGTGGGTAGCCATAGCCGCTCAAGTTTTGAGCTAGGCATCAATCTAGTGGCAATGGTGGCCCTAGCTTTGAACTTTTGCTCATGGCCTGCTGGATTGAGTAACTTGAGAACATGGACACTCAATATGGAGTCTCTAGCTTCCAAGGCCACAGAGTTCAAGATTGAGCCTAAAGTTGCCAACTTGAACTTGAGCTAGTAGCAACCATGCCAGCTTGAGCATGAGGTCATGGCATGAAACCCTACAAGCTGGCATAGCAGAGACTAATGGTTTCCTAAGTATTAGGCTTAACCCGAATTCTCTCAAATTCATCAATTTATGACTTATAATTCAAGTTTTCAACCTATAAGTCAATTTCAAATAGAAGACACCACTAATTAATTTGGGGTGGGTTAATTAGAAATTTAAGTAAAATATTACAAGAAATATTTTACTCCTATGCAATAAGAGAAATTAGGATCATAGGTTTGATTATACTAGTTAATAAACTAATGCCCTTTTAATACATAATCTTGTTTAAACCTAAGATTTTTCAGATTTTTAAGGATTCTTTCATGTATTTGTGGAGATTAAAAGTAATCCTTCAGGCATTTTCAATCATTTTTGCAAAATTTCATTTATTTTTGGGATTTTTCTCATTTTTTTATTTTTTATGATTTTAAAGATTTTTATTATATTAAGATAATATATTTAAAAACCTCCCAACTTTACACATTTACTTCAAACACTTTTTTGTGACATACCCGGATGACACATTACCCAAACTTTTTCCTGGCACCATAAAACCCAAATATTAATTGTGTAATACCAAATATCCCAATTTATATTTTAGTGCCATAAAAGTTGAGAATTTTTGGTGTCACAAAAGTAAAGTTTGAGATAAGTTTGGGATAAATATATCACATTATATAAATTTGAAATAAATGTGTCATTATTAGTAAAGTTTATGATTTTTTAGGTAAAACTTTAAGGGTTTTTGGACATAATTTAGAGTTTTTGATGGCTTTTATCCAAATAAAAACCCTAGCTCCAGTATCCAAAAGAACTGGGTCAGAACTGACCCGCGATCTGACGCGACTGTTCCGACTCAACCAGTCTCGACTCGCGCCTCTCTCTTGCAGCCTGCATCGCAGTAGGAGCACACCTTGGCTGAGCTACACGCCTTCCAACGCTGCCTCAACAGGCCCAAGTGGAGGGTCCAACGCCGCTCGACCGGCAATGTGATGGCGGGTAGTCCGCCATACGTATGGTCACCAGAAACCCGCCTGCCCCACGTGACGCTCAATGAATGCGCAAGTAGCATGCGTTTACTGACTTCATAAAGCACGTCGATATGTATATGCTTAGCTCAAAGTGAGATTCCAGCTTGATTACTCTTCATGTCCATCGCATTCCCCTACATTAAGACCCATCCAGAATTGCTCAAAATCATCTTCGTGGAGTCTCATCCTCGAAGAGAAAAAGAAGCAATCAAGAAGCTACTCATCCCGTTGGCAAATCAATAAAAGAGCAAATGGCTGTCCAACTCAGGACATTTCTCACGTCAAAACCCATGAAGTCACCTTCCTTTAATTTGTCTTCGATCGCCAATCCCAGCCAAAGATCTCCCAAGTCCATGTCCTCCAATCTTGGCTCTGGCTCCACCTTCAAGTGAGTTTTCTAACGTTACACTCTTCCATTCACTCCTGCCTTTTGGATCTATTGAGAGTGTGATTTAGTCTTTGATGTTGAATGCGTGCGTGTACTGTGTATCTTTTGCAAGAACCATACATGTCTTATGTTATCATCGAGAGAAACTACGCTTTGTGATGGTTTCCTTCTAAGGGGTTGAATCAGGCATCTGCAATTCATCCGTGTCCGTCCCCTGTGCTCACATTCAAGCTCTAACACATTGACTTGAAACTATTTTCCCTTTTTTTCCCCTCCATCCTCCTCCTTCCTTTGGCTGGTCATCGGATTGAGGTGACTGTTCAGAGGCCAGGGAAGATCATTGGACTGAGGCTTGAGGTAGGGCGCGAGCTCAACCTCCCCCTTGCCTAGCGACAGTGAGGTTGAGCTCGCCCTTGTCCAATAACGATGAGGTAAGCTCACCTTGCCTTGGTGAGGTAGCCTCAATCAGTGACTCACCCTTGCCTCTGGCTGATCACCTTGATCTAGTGACTAGCTAAAAGGAGGAGAATGGAGGGAAAAAAAAAGAGAAAGAAAAAGATAAAATAAAAAGATGAAAAATTCCAAAAAAATATTCATGTCAATATTGACTGAACGGCCGATGTCGGTTGATGTTCACATTATTGCCTGGCAGCCAAATTTTCTAAGATATGGCCAGAAGAGATGCTTTTATATGAATATTGGTCAGAGACGAATTTTCTAAGCTATAGCGAGAAATGTTTTTATTTGAATGTCGGTTGGAGCTTTGAGCTTAGCTGTTGTCAACATCTGAGCTGTAGACTTCGATTCTTCCCTGTCCAACACTCTCCTATTCAGCTTGATCGACGAACAACAATCGACACCGCCGTCCCAACACCCCCACTCCCAAGTACCTTAGTTAAAAAAACCTCACTTATTGAAGTTATCTATGGTAAAATAAATAAATAAAAATTTAAAATGACAATAACGATTGTCAAATGTCTTCATGTAGGCATGCAACACAAAACCATTGTCATTTTTGAATGTGATCTCAATTAATTTGACCTCGATCGTAACATACGAAGTAGCTTCTTTTACAATTTTTCTAAGCTATGGTCAGAAGAGATGCTTTCATATGAATATTGGCTGGAGAAGAATTTTCTAAGCTATAGCCAGAAGAGATGCCTTCATTTGACTATTGATTGGAGCCTTGAGCTTAGCTTTTGTCAACTTTTGAGCTGTAAACTTCAATTCTCTCCTGCTTTCTCTTGACATGGCTTGTTGTCTCTTTCGATTATGGATTTGATTACTTGTAGTTTTTACTGGCGAAAATTGGAATCTTTGTTTCTTCCACTCCGTTATGTTCTTATATCTTGCATCTACAAGATATGTGATAATTGCTAATATAAGAACTGCCAAATGGCAACATTAGAGAGAGGGTGGAACTGACCATTGGATTTAATTTATATGAGAACTTATCCAATCAATCCTAAACCTATTGTATGGATATTGATTAAGTCCTAAACTTTTTAATTTTTCCAATTAAGTCCTAATCCTTCCTACTTAATTCCAATATAATTATTCCGATTAATTTTCATAAGAAATTAAGGCGGGACTGAATCGTCATGTCAATCTTGTTTAAAGCTATACTTATAAATGAATATTATTCCGTTATCTTATATGTAACTTTAACAAAATGAAAGTGGGCAAAAGCTTTTGTGATTGGTGGGGAAGTTGTTATGAAATTGTAGGCGGTCCCATAGAGATAATGAAAGGACAGGGCTTCATTTGTATAAACAATACTAACATGTGCATTAGATCCGGGGCCAGCACCAACCACCACACTAGAACGGAACTCATAAAACTATGCAACAAATTAGGCAAGGCTTTACAACGTTACGAAGAAATTCATGACTTTATAGCTATTCTAGGAAATCACTCAAGGCAAGTTGTTATGAAACGTAGGGGTCCCATAGAGATAATGAAAGGACAGGGCTTCATTTGTATAAACAATACTAACATGTGCATTAGATCCGGGGCCAGCACCAACCACCACACTAGAATGGAACTCATAAAACTATGCAACAAATTAGGCAGGCTTTACAACGTTACGAAGAAATTCATGACTTTATAGCTATCCTAGGAAATCACTCAAGGCAAGTTGTTATGAAACTGTAGGTGGTCCCATAGAGATAATGAAAGGACAGGGCTTCATTTGTATAAACAATACTAACATGTGCATTAGATCCAGGGCCAGCACCAACCACCACACTAGAACGGAACTCATAAAACTATGCAACAAATTAGGCAGGCTTTACAACGTTACGAAGAAATTCATGACTTTATAGCTATCCTAGGAAATCACTCAAGGCAAGGGACAAGCTAAGACACGAGTTAGAAGGCTATCAATGCCAAGTCATAATCATTTGGTTCTTGCAAATATTCAAGGACTTCTTTACATGCAAAGCATCTCCTTATATGCTTTTTTTGTCTACTGATTGAACTAGATACAATCCAATGAAAAGTGTCAAGTGGAATCGCGTGGACTCTCATACAATGAATAGATTCTCAATTCCAAAATGAAAGATAAAACTAAATAGAAACTGTAGAACTGAATTAGTATAAACAAACTTTCTTATTTTCAGTAGACTGGGGAGTGTCCTGGTCAATTCTTATGTTAAGTTTAGATTCCCGAGTATCAACATGCCAACCGGCCAAAGTTTTTACAATCCATTTGAATCCTCAATCTACTTCATGATATTGAAGCGCATGGGGTGCACCGTTTCACGATTTGACACTTAAGTAGATCCAGCATCCAATTTGTTTCCTGCTTGGAACAAGAAATTACTAATTATTCAAATGTTTAATCTAGGGAGAACGTCGAGAACCCTTATGTTCCTCGCAGGGAGGCACATGTTCAGGTAACCCACTCCATGCCACCCGAAAAGATCGAAATATTCAAATCCATGGAGGATTGGGCCGAGAAGAATGTCTTGGTTCACTTGACACTGTCGAGAATTGTTGGCAACCACAAGACTTTCTCGCCGAATGCAGCATCGGATGGATTTGAAGAACAACTTAGGGAACTTAGGGAGAGGGCTAGGGAAATCCCGATGACTACTTTGTTGCTTTGGTTGGAAGCATGATAACGAAGAAGCCCTTCCGACTTATCGACAATGCTTAATACTTTGGATGGAGTTAGAGACAAGACTGCTTCGAGCCTAACACCTTGGGCCATTTGGACAAGGGCATGGACTGCGGAGGAGAACAGACATGGTGATCTCCCGAACAAGTACTTGTACCTGTCTGGACGAGTGGACATGAAGCGAATTGAGAAAACGATTCAGATCCGATCGGGCAGGGATGGAGAGATCCTACCTCTACTATGACCAACTAATATGCAAGTCCATCAGCACAAAATCACACTCATATGCATGCAAATCTTGAGCATCTAAAAGAGACACTGAATGCACTGGAATCATTTTGGTCAATATGTATGACCATCGCAACTCATAATGTGGATTGTCATGTTCAAATATAAGTTATGCCTCTGCAACTGAACAGTGATTTATGCAGATGACTTTAAACTTCAAGAGTCATTCCCCAAGAATCAGTGGAGACGGACGCCACCAAAATTTAAGGCAACTCCGCACTTTTTAAGGCTAATTATATCTCTATATTTTTGTCCCAGGATCCTCGAACGGAAAACAGTCCCTACCTCTTCTTCATATACACTTCATTTCAAGAAAGAGCGACGTCTATTTCTCACGGAAACACTAGCAGGCTTGCTAAGGCACATGGGGAAATGAAATTGGCTCAAATTTGTGGTAAGATTGCATCAGATGAGAAGCGTCACGAAGCAGCCTATACAAAAATCATGGAGAAGCTCTTCGAGATGGATCCAGATGGCACTGTCTTGGCACTTGCCGACATGATGAGAAAGAGAATCACCATGCCAGCTCATTTGATGTATGATGGTTGTGATGACAACATTTTCTCCCATTACTCGGCTGTTGTACAGAGGCTCGGTGTTTATACAGCAAAAGACTATGCAGATGTCCTGGAGTTTCTGGTAAGAAGGTGGAAGGTGGAGAATCTGACTGGACTTTCAGCAGAGGGAAGAAGAGCCCAGGATTACGTCTGCGGTTTAGTACCAAAAATTAGAAGGCTGGAGGAGAGAGCTTCGGAAAGGGCCGAGGAAGCACTTACTGTTCCCTTCAGCTGGGTTTCAGATAGACAAGTGAAGCTTTAGGGTATAAATTTACCATATGGCGGTTGAAATCAGTCTTTTACAAGCTTGTAGTCTCAAGATATTTAGATTACAATAAGAAAATCCCAAGTCGTGTAGGGATATCGTAGTGACATGATCTGTTCAACCTATAGACTCTGTATCTCTGTGTGCTAGAAAAATATTACTACTGGACTGATTTGTGTTAGTTAAGATGGTGCATGCATCATTGCAGTTGCTTATGTTGAAGATTTCCCACTCGTTGAGCCCAAATGTTCTCTGTTGGTTGTGCTGGGAGAAATGCCTGAGAGATATGTACTTGATAAACTTATGAGGCTAATGCATAC
This sequence comes from Eucalyptus decipiens, assembly GCA_014182575.1. Taxonomy (NCBI): domain Eukaryota; kingdom Viridiplantae; phylum Streptophyta; class Magnoliopsida; order Myrtales; family Myrtaceae; genus Eucalyptus; species Eucalyptus decipiens. Next base: position 745,203 of record CM024616.1, on the reverse strand, counting down.
TGGGTTTTGAGAAGAGAATTACGAACCAAGATCACTAGTGAGAAAATGAGTAATCATCATTTTAGCTATTGCTCTTGTTGAGGTGGCGTATCTAGTACAAAAGCCATAATAAACTTGGAAAAAGTAGTTTTAATAGCTATATTTCTTGCATGTGAGCTACATCACCTCCGGCAAAAATGAGCACATATCCACTAGTTGATTTTGTCTCATTTAAATCTGAAATCTAGTTAGTATCATTGTATTCTTTTGATACAACGGGAAATTCACTATATAAAATGCCGTTCTCTCTTTTGCATTGTGCTGCATTCTTTGTCTCAACTATTGTTTGACTGTCGAACGTATCACTTTTTTCTTTTTCTTTTTTTAATAAAAGTTAATCTATATGCATTACCATGTTCAACATAATCAATAAATGTGGCTACACGATATAAAGTAACTCAACAGTGGACAAAGGTATTTGATTTCAATAGTGCACTTAGACTCAATCGAGCACACATATACCGTCATCACCTCTTAAAAAGATCGGGTCTAATCGAACTCAATTTTCGTTGCATGCAATTGAATATGGTAGTGAATCTTTTCAACAACCATCCAAAGTTAGTTTATGCAAACATAGCAATAAATATTAAAGCTCTAAATATTCTTGAATGCCAAATCATCTTAGGGGCAAAAATGAATCATATAATGGTGAATTGATGGAAAGTTTTGTTATATATTTGGATTAATACTATAAAAAACCTTAGTACATTTGTGACAAATTTACCAAAAACTAACTTTTTAACTACTTAAAATCTCAAACCGGTACACTCATAATAAATTTATCTTCCATTAATATTTGTTAAATTTGTATATCAAATTGCTAAATTGAATAATACGTGATGATTGACTGGTATACCAGTTTGGAGGTAAAGACTCCACCTGTCATAAATATATCAATTTGTGATTTTTTATCGTATTAATCCAATTTAATAGAAATTGATGGATGGTAAGTTTATCACAAATATACCGGTTTAATTTTTTTATGATCAAAAAATTAGTTTATGCTAAATTTGTTAAAAGTGTACTGATTATGAGTTTTTGGTAATCAAAAAACTATTTTTAGATAAATTTTTACAAATATACTATATTGAGATTTTTTGTGGTATTAACCCTATTTCTTTTGACATCTAACATGGACACATCACAAGAGAAACTGATTTTCATGAACTTTTTTGACAAATTACAAATGATGAAGAACTAAAAGATTAACTAATCTCGATTTCCTATTTCTTCACTGAAACGACCAGTGATTCAGAAAAAGAACATAGCACAGAGAGCAGAAAAGAAACACGTGTAAATGCTCAGAAGGTTGAAGAATGGGGGATGTCAGAGACTTTCGGATTAATTTTTCAGTAAGCTAATTCATGAGATGAAAATGCCAGATTATCCATCAAACTCAATGGCCACATAAACTTGAGAACTTACCTTTTTAATCCCAAAAAATAAAAATTAAATATGAACCCTTTTTCTTTCCATTTCTTTTTCCAAATTCCGTTTCTTTCTCTTTCTAAATGGGCACACGGATTCCCAATGTGGTTTAAAGATTTCACTAAATAGGTAATTGAAAAATTTGTAAGCATCTCCATAAAAGAGTATGGAAGTACAAATTCATAACATATGCTTGATTTGATCGCTTATATTCAAAGAGAACACACAATAAGATTTAATAAGAAACTCGATTGCAAGACTTCAAATTTTAAACTTTGAATGAAAGAATCACGAGCTAACAGACACTTTAAATGGCATAATAATAATTGGAAAAGCTTGACCCCATTCATTAACAGCAGACTTTACTAATTACTGCATGGTATATAGATAAGCTTAAAAACAGCATCTGGCAATTGCCCTTTGGTAACCAATTTTTATTGCTTGAAATTCAGTAATTGAGATTAACATGTGATGCTTTGAGAATTTTTAATAGCCCATTAAAATTGCAAATTCATGCTTCGTTAAATTTTGGAGAGTTATCAGTCTAGAGAAAAAGATAATCCACCATAATTTTATCTAACATATCTTCTTATAACAATGTGGGATTACTCTTACAGCTATCATCCTCTATTGACTAGATACAAAATTTGGGTCGTGGTAGTTTAATTAATCGTCCAGATTTTTTGTTGGGAATTTCTGTCTTTGGGAATTTCCATTATTCTATAGACAGTGAAACTTTTATTTTTATTTTTTATAGATAGGTGAAGACCAAATAATTAAGAAGCTAACATTATATGTCCTAATCATATTTTATTCCAATATCTTCTATTTGTTTGTAGTAATTACGAAATTAGATGTATTGCCATTGTAAAACATAAATTACACATTCACCATTAGAAAGTTGGAATACGGTAGATTCGGCTATAAAGCTAAGATATTATACGCAGTGTCGCGACCTATTTTTCGAGTGCACCACCTAAAACTAGGTTAATGGACCGCTAAGTTTTTACACTTAGCTCGAGCTCTCCCAAGCCCATACCAAATCGCAACTTAAGGTTTAAATTTTTTAACATGCAAGAGGTTATTATCTAGGAGTCGCCACTAATCGGTTTAGGGTAGGTCGATTAGGTTTTATTCCTACGAACCGGAGACTAAAGGTACGGGGACTTGGTTACACTAGAATTTTCTAATGCCCTTTCGGTACCATTTCTTTTTAATTTTTCAAAATGTTTTTGCAAGCAACTGATTTATTTTAACCTAAATTACTATCATACAAATGTGGTGACCACATAGGTGCTCATCCATTATTTAAAACATTCAAATAAATAAATTGCATCACACAAAGCAAGCAATCATTTTTTTGGATTTTCTTAAAAATTGGAGTTCTTTTATAAAAATGCATTTTAAAACTAAATGACTTAATCCTATTAATATGCAAATTCTAATTAAATGGGCCTATTATGCAAACTAATTAACATGCACCTCACGACTTAATTTTACTAGTGAACATATTCTAACTAAATAATCCTATTATGCGAACTAAATAATACTATTATGCAAACTATTATTTTTTTTATTTTTTTTTATTGAAATTCGAAATTGATAAAAACCTTAATTAAGCTATCTAAAAAAGAAATAACTTTCTAATTCATTTTTGGGATTAATTTGACTTAAACCCTATTCTGTCTTAGAAAACTAATTTTATTTTAAAAAAAGAGGATGAGAATATGAAAATGTGCCAATCATATCTAAGACTCTAAAAAGGCCATTTAAGTCAAATCCTAAAAAAAAAAAAAAATCTAATAATGCAGTCCTAAAAATATTATCTAAAAATGCAATACTAGAAATATAATCCTAAAAATTTGATTAATTAAACCTACGTGTCTATTATATTAAACCCTAATATCCTATATGCTCATGCAATTTTTTTGAATATTTTGATTTTTGATTTTTTAGTTTCTTTTTAGTTTTTATTAAGTTGAATAATTGTTAAATAAGGGTTAAATCTAAATAATTAATATAATCACTAAATAAATGATCAAAATAATTGAAAAAATAACCTATCGTCTCACAGGTTAAATTAATAGTTATTCTAACCCTAATCATCACAAAACTTAGAATAATTAAAAAATCTGGTCCGAAGTCTTACGGACCAAATTAAATAATTATTATGATTTAACAATTGAGCTTCTACCAAAAAGTCCAAAAATTAAAAATAATTAGAAAAGTGATCCGATGTCTCTCGGATCAAATTAATAATTATATTAATTTCGGACAAAATCCCTACATATAATGCATACTAAATTCACAAATATTAACATCAAATATTACAACTTAAATAGATAAACTAAAATGAGATAAAATAGAACAAAATAAATAAAAGAAAAAGCTAAACCACCTAAAGAAAGAGGGGCTTGCTGCAGCGTTGATGGGCGCCGGACGGACGGTGGCCGGCGTCGGGACTCCGGCGGGAGCTGGCGGACGGCGACAGTGAGGGGCTCGAGCTTGGAGCAGCGGCGGAGGCGGAGCTGGACCGCGGGTCGCTGGGTGGCGACGTCGGCAGCGGTGCGGGGCTCGGCTGGCGTCGGGGCGTCGCGGACTGCTGGGCGGCGACGGCGTCGAGCTCCGGCGCAGGGGTGTGTCGAATCGGGCGGCACTCTGGCGCGGTGACAAACGAGCAGGAGGCAACGGCGTTGGGTCGTCTGGCGGAGGACAGCAGCAGCGGGCTTCGGCGATGAGGCTGCACGTCGCGGGCGAGATCGGCGGAGCGGCGGTGGCGGGGGCGCGGTACGAGGTCAGGAGCGGCGGTGGTGCAGTGGCGGGTGGCGCTCGGCAAGGTCAGGAGCGGCGGGCTTCGTCGGAGCTCCGGCGTCAGGGTGGGCAGAAGCAGGTCGCGGGTGCAGAGGCGCGGCGGTGGGCGTCGGAGGCGCGTGGCAGCGGCGTCGAGGGGTTGCTGCGTCGGCGGCAAGGCGCGGCAACGGTGCTCGCGGTGGTGCAGCGGCGAATAGGCTTCGGGGGGTTTCAATGAGCGAGATTGGCGCGTCGAGCTTCGCAGGGAGGACGCAGTGATTGGGTGCGAGAGGAAGAAGATGCAGAATGATTCTATTTTTTCTTCTCTCCTCACCTGTCTCTTCACTTCTCTGTCTCTTCTCTCAGCACTTTTTACTGACTTTTCCTTCTCTTTTCTTGGTCAGAGAAAGAAAAGAGAAATGTTTTCTCCGACCAAGACGGACAAAAGCTTTTTATTTTTATTTTTTGCTGAATTTCCTTCTTAAATTTTTCTCTCCATTTTTCGAGAATCCTTCATTTCTCACGAACCGTAGCCCTTTTATAGTGAAAACCTCTATTGATCTTTAGAAAGTTGTGCTTCCTTAATTGCGGGAATTACAGAATTTCAGTCCCGATTTGCCAACGCAAATTTACATTTTGATTTTTCACTCACGTTACCAAAAACGCATCCAAGTTCGTTTTGAGTTTTTGCAAACAACTCACCTGATGAGTATAATTTTTGATACTTTCCTTTTGATTTACCAATCTAATTATTATCCTCATCAATTTTGGGTTTGGCTTTCATTTTATTAAAATCATTGCCCTTAATTTGCTTGATTTTTCAATTGTTTCTACATTTATCAAAATATGAATACTCATCAGAATTTCAAACTTCCATGCATAATCAATCAAATCAATTTTCCCTTTTTTATTTTTCTTTTCAAAATGTAATTTTATTTTTCCAAAATTAGGTGTCAACACGCAGGTAATGAACTTAATAGTAATCCAAAAAGCTATTGCTCTAGAATAAAATGGAGAATGAAATTATATCCTGCCACACTCAATTTTTGTGTTAATTTGTGCTACACAAAATAGATTGAATGATGTCTTTATTGGATGAGATCATTGTAGATAGTACATGAACTAGGGGTGTCATCGAGATGGCTTAATAAGCCACTTGTGAAAGCTCCTAAGAACTCAATCAGCTACAAACCGTTTTTGTCTGGACGTTTAAGTTGTTAGGAAATAAGTTAACAATGTATTTATTAGCATATAACTTAATACTCGTCCTCGCATCCGGCCCGGTCTAACATGGGCATAACAGGTTGTGAATAGAGCCACTTTAACGGAATACTAGTTGTATCAGAAAAGTTGCATAATAACAGTAAAAGAAGATTGAGAAATAGAGCGTCAAGATTTGAACTTTTACCTAGCTGTGACGCCGTACTTTTTCCAAATGTTTAAATTGATAAGAAAGGGCCAGTATCGTGCTTATATCATATGACTTAATATGTCTATTACATAATAAAGCAACCGAAATAGGTTGACGGTCGGAGTAAAGACATGGGTTTATTGACGAGCTTTGGCTTGCAATGTCAGACACATTTTTAGCCACTAAAACCGGATTACACAGTTAAATAAACTGTATACCGTATAATGATGGGCTTACCAACATTGAACTTTCAGGTGCGGGTGGTACGAAGTAGTTACGACTCATCTCGTAACAAGTCTGACATCCGAAATCCATGAGATCCACTTGGGTTGCTACCGCTGATTTTCTCTCCCTGTCCTTCACCCTATCAAGAAATTTTATGTATTATTGTATCTCATGCATTAACATGATAACTGCCTATTAAAGTCCATCGACTCCTTTGGAAATGCACAATGGGTGCAATTTTCATAGTCTCTCCTTTGTTCACTCGAAGCTTTGTAGGCTTGGTTTGCATGGACCGACCTTTATATAACATTTTTTGGATGATGATAAATGTCAATCAAGGTGCAAACAAATCGTGGAGAAGCTCTTTGAGATCGACCCAGATGGCACTGTCTTAGCATTTGCTGACATGATGAGGAAGAAAATCTCTATGCCGGCTCATTTGATGTAAGATGGTCAGGATGACAACCTTTTTGACAATTTCTCGGCCGTTGCTCAACGGCTTGGTGTGTACACAGCCAAGGACTATGCTGACATCTTGGAGTTTCTGGTGGGAAGGTGGAAGGTGGAGAATCTCACTGGACTTTCAGGTGAAGGAAGGAAAGCTCAGGATTATGTTTGCGGACTACCGCCAAGAATTAGAAGGCTGGAGGAGAGAGGAACGACCCACTATCCCATTCAGCTGGATTTTCAATAGAAAAGTGAAGCTTTAAGGTGCAAAGATCAGTACCAGTCTATCTCTCTAGCTTCTATAATTGAACAAAAAGTATCAAATCACAATATGAGTCGTTTCGAATTGCTTCAAAGTGATGTGAGGGGAGGAGTTTGTGGTTTGCTTGTAGATACAGTTGTGTCTCTTTGGTGGTGTTGCTATATATAATTCACCTACTTTAGCCTGGGGGACAACTGTAGTTTTGATGTCATGTTAGTCCTAAGATGACGATGTCTGTTCTTTTTCTGTGAACTTGGTTGGCTCCTTCAATTGTCTGTAAGAGTGTAAGCTAAAAAAGTAGTGTCGTGCAATTTTGAAGATGATGACGATCTCTTTCACTCCTGCTCCATGCCATGTTTCTTCTTTATCAACATGTTACTGGGCATTTGGTCCAAGTCTGTCCATTGTTCAAGCGCCCTCTGGCCTCCTGCAGCCTGCAATAAGGTCATGGCCCAGTTGAATTCCAATCGTGTATGGGTCTAGTCCTTGCTCATAAATTCTCATGCTTAAGCTGATTGTTCAAGGAATTGTTTCTGCTGATCAAGTTCGAAACTTTCGAGCTCTTCACCCTGGAACGATGTCCCTTTTTCTGGTGATGCTTAAATGGGAGGCTTCTTGCGGCCACGCATAGTTTGCGTGACTAGACGTAATCTGCGCAAAGCTTATAGCAACATTAGTCGAACAAAAAAGATCTATTATCTCACTTGATCTAATATTAATGTTGCTAGAACAATCTATAAACAATATGCATAAATTATCGACTTGCATGTAGCTTGATATAATAGCCAATAAATCTAACTCAGAGAATTTTATTTGGAATTTCCTTATCTAATATAATGAATCATAGGAAAATTGAGTATAAATTATTGGAGTAATGTGCATACGAAATCCCAGTAATAACGTGTTGTATGGAAAGATATTAGCCGCATGGTATATCGAAACGCTTAAAAACAGTTTCTGGCATTTGCCCTTTGGTGACCAATTCTTTTTACTTGAAATTCTGTAACTGAAATTAACATGTGATGATTTGAGAATTTTTAGTAGCCCATTAAAAATTGCAAATTCACGCTTTGTTTAATCAGTCCAGAGAAAAAAAAATAATCCACCATAATTTTATCTTACATATTTTCTTATAACAATGTGAGATTGCTCTTAGAGCTTTCATCCTCTATTGACTAAATATAAAATTTGGGTCGTGGCAATTTGATTAGTCATCCAGATTTTTTGTTGGAAATTTCAATTTCCCATCGATAGATAGTGTAATTTTTTTTTCATAGATAGGTTAAGACTAAATAATTATGAAGCTAACATCATATGTCCTAATCATATTTTATTCCAATAGTATCTTCTACCCGTCCGTGGTAATTATGAAATTAGATGTATCATCATTGTAAAACACAACTTACCCATCACCGTTAGAATCTTAACATATGGAAAAATTCGGCTACCAAGCTAATTTTAAAATACATTATACTTGGATAATGGGCTGAACGGTAATCGAAAAAGCTATTGCTCCAGTATAATATGAGAGAATAAATTATACCCTGCCAGACTTAATTTTTGTGTTAATTTGTACTACAAAAATTAGGTTGAAATGATTTCTTTATTGGATGAGATTATTGTACATAGTATATGAACTAGTTGGAGGTGGCTTAATAAGCCTCTTGTGGACGCTGCTAAGGACTCAATCAGCTACTGGCCTACCAATGGTCCTCACCCTCCCAACCCTCGCCTGATAAAATTAAGCTTATTGCCTGCTGTGCAACTGGTTTATTCTCGTGGATATTGGGCTTGCTAGACAAACCACACCCCCACCACCCCCACCCCCCGCCGCCCCACCCCCCACTCATCCTTGCGTTGGAGCCGGGCTTATATGGGCACGATGGGTCGTTGATAGAATTACTTTAACAGGATAATCATCGAAATTGAAAACATGTATAATAACACGTAAGAGAAAATTGAGAGACTGAGCACCAAGATTTGAACTTTTACCTATGTTATGAGGCCGTGTTAATAGAAGTATTTTTTTCCTAATGTTTAAACTAATAAGAAAGGGCTAACAATGCATACTTGTAACATATGACTTAATATGTCTCGTGCACAACAAAGTGGCCGAAATGTTTTGGCAGTCGATGTTAATAAACTAGACATGTGTTTACTACTTCACTTTGGCTTGCAATATTAGACAGATTTTTAGTCACTAAAATCAGATTACACAGTGTTTCATTGTATGCCATATGGTGACAGGCTTTACCAACCTTCATTCTTTATGTGCGGACAGTGCGAGCGGTTACGACTCATCTCATAATAAGTCTGACATGCGAAATCCACATGGTAACGTCCACTTGAAAGTAGCTACCTCTGATTTTCCCTCCTCATTCTTAATCCTATCAATAAATTTTATGCATTATTGCATCTCATGCATTAACATCATAACTGCCTATTAAAGTCCTTCAACTACTCTGGAAAAAGCACGATGGATGCAATTTTCGGAGTCTTTCCTTTGTTCACTCGAAGCTCTGAAGGCTCGGTTAGCATGGACTGACCTTTATTTAATACTTTGTGGATGATGATAAACGTCAATTAAGGTGCAAACAATTCAAGAGTTGGCATGACACGGTTACGCGCCCTTGTAAATCTCAGCACAATTCATATAAACGAAAAAAAAAAAACAAGGAAACGTGACTAACTAAAGAGACGTGCTTGAAATACCTAAGAGAAAAGAAAGAGAATTAAATTGAGCCATCTTTCAATTAGAGAGAAAAACATTTACAAGAGAGATGACCGAAACCACTTTAGTGGCTACAACGACAAACAGTAACTTTGCTAGGGCCGGAGGTAGTTTGTTAATCGAAACATAATACACAAAATATATAGTTTTCGAATCAAAACAACTAATTATAATCAAAGGAAAAAGGAAAAAAAATTAATGATGATGATGACGGCGATTGTCATTGTTAATGCTATGATTCTTTATAAGTAGTTATTAAGAGTTAGTGTGTTTATATAACGGCTTCAAGAAATTAGTCACACGCACCTAATAAATAAATTTAGAATGTTCATTATATATGCAATTTTTTTTTTTAGTATTACTATTAGAGAATGACTCACGGACCATGTACGTGATAATGATGATGATGATTGTCATTGTTAATGCCGTGATTCTTTAATGATGATAATGATGATGATGATGATTGTCATTTTTGTTTCTTAGTATTACCGTTAGAGAAAGACTCATGGAGCATGTACATTCACAATCACTGGATCACGGAACTCAATCGATCAATGCTCGTAAGAGATCCAATTAATGGTCAATCAAGTCCGGGCAACATTTCTTTAATTGTTGGAACTTTGATGGGACCGTTGCTCGCATGCAATGTCTTGAAAATCAGGCAAATGACCAAAACATGCATGAGTATTGTGTAACATTTACTTTTCTTCTTTCCTTTTGCATTTTCCATGGCTAGAGCTTGAGCTCATGGCTCATGGTTGCTTTAGCCATGGAGCTCGACCTCAAACCCAAAGCTTTGGGTAGCCATAGCCACTCAAGTTTCGAGCTAGGCCTCAAGCTCGTGGCAATGGTGGCCCCAGCTTTGAACTCTTTGCCCATGGCCCGCTGGATTGAGAAACTCAAGAACACGAACGTTCAATATGGAGTCTCTAGGGCCATGGAGTTCAAGCTTGAGCCTAAAGTTGTTAGCTTGAACTCAAGCTAGTAGCAGCCATGGCAACTTAAGCATGAGGTCATGGCATGAAACCCTACAGATGCAACGGAGGCTAATGGTTTGCTAAATATTAGGCTTAACCCGAACTCTCTCAAATCCATCAATTTATGACTTATAATTCAAGTTTTCAACTTATAAGTCAATTTCAAATAAGAGACACCACTAATCAATTTGAGGTGGGTTAATTAGAAATTCAAGCAAAATATTGGAAGAAATATTTTACTCCTATGCAATCAGAGAAATTAGGATCGGAGATTTGATTATACTAGTTAATCAACTAATGTTCTTTTGATATTTAATCTTGTTTAAACCTAAGGTTTTTCAAAATTTTAAGGATTTTTCATGCATTTGTGGAGATTAAAAATAATCTTTTAGGCATTTTCAAGCATTTTTGGAAAATGTCATTTATTTTTGGGATGTTTCTCATTTTTTTATTATTTTTTATGATTTTAAAGAATTTTTTTATATTAACATAATATATTTTAAAAAAAGAACGACCATGTTGGATTCCCAGGTTGGGACCGCTTCGGTGGCTAGCCCCTGGCCCGGTTGGGTCTGAAATGCGAGCCTGGCCCAGAACCCTTTAAAAACTCTACGCCCTTTTCTAAACAAGACAAATCCCAGCCCACATCTTAAGCCAACCCAAATCCGGCCCATCAAAATAAAAAGGGAAAAAGTCACCAAAAATAACCTCCAAACTTTACACATTTACTTTGAACATTTTTTTGTGACATACCTGCATGACACATTACCCAAACTTTTTCCAGACACCAAAAAACCTAAATATTAATTGTGGAATACCAAAAATCCTAAACTTTTATTTTGTAATACCAAAAATCCCAATCTCATATTTATATGTTAGTGACATAAAAAATTGAGAATTTTTGGTATCACAAAAGTAAAGTTTGAAGTAAGTTTGGGATAAATATATCACATTATATAAGTTTGAAATAAATGTGTCATTATTAATAAAGTTTAGGATTTTTTAGATAATACTCTTAAGGGTTTTTGGACATAATTTAGAGTTTTTTTTATGACTTTTATCCAAACAAAAACCCTAGCTCCAGACCATCCGCCGTGGTGGCACCGATGGTAGATCCCAGTACATTCCTCCGTGAAGGCCTGGGTTCGAAGCCCCTGTAACGCAAGTTGTAGGGAGCGGTTGAGTCATTTGTGCGCCTTACTCGGTGCGTGGGGGGTGGTTTCCCCGTTGCCTGTTTACTTCCAAAAACTAAAAAAAAAAAAAAAAAAATCCCTAGCTCCAGTATCCAAAAGAACCGGGTCAGAACCGACCCGCGATCTGACCCGACTGATCCGACTCGCGCCTCCCTCCTGCAGCCTGCATCGCAACAGGCGGCGTGCTCGCCTTGGCCGAGCTACACGCCGTCCAGCGCTGCCTCAGTAGGCCCAAGTCGAGGGTCCAACCTCCACCTGAGTCGCCGTCCTCCGGCCGGCGTAAATGCCGCTGGCATCCTCAGCCGCACACAAACAAAAGCGGCGGCGGCAAACGAGAGCGGAAAAACCGAACGGTTAACACTTGGAACGCCAACCATCTCGTGAGGACTTTGGCTCAACAAGACGACCCTCGGGCAACTTGATTCCGGCCCAAAATGACGAAAATAAAACCAGATCTCGTTGGGGCATTTCGTCAAACAAGTGGAGCGCGCACTAGAACGAGAGGTTCTCGGCTCGAACTGGATTGGAACCGACATCAGGATCCTCGGCAGACGAACCGGGACACGCACGGCGACCTCACAAGGAACGGCAGGTGGCCGGAGCTCGCGTGAGCCGGATGGCCACGGTCTCCAGTCCAACGCGCCCGGAAAACAGGGCAGAAGACAGAGGAACTGGGGGGAGGGGGTACCGTTTTGGCTTGGGGACCACCCGGCGGCGGTTCATCCACGCGGTGTTCATTGGACGCTCGCTCTTACTCTCCCTATCTCTCCCTCGGGCCCGATCGCATCCTCTCTCTCCTCCTTCGGGCACCTCGGTGTTTTTTAGAGCCGGATGGCCTGTCGTCGTTCACGTGGGGAAGGCGGGTTTTCTGGTGACCGTACGTACGGCCGGCTGCCCGCCATCACATCCCCGGCCGGGCGGCGCTGGCCCTAATGCTCTGCTCGCCCCGCCTGCTCTCCCCGCTGTCGCGTCCTTTCCATCCTCGGTAGCGTGAGGTGGAAGAACGAGTAAGGGACGATCGGGTCGGGCCGGTGGAGATGCAAACAATAATAATACCTAGAAGATGTGAAAATCATTTTTTATTAAGGCCAAATCGGTTCTTAATTTTTATGCAATTTTATCGTAAATATTTAGTTAAAATATTAGATGTCGATATTAAAATTGTCATATCACGAGATTACGAGGTTATAGGAATGGACGCTCGACAAATCTCCAAGTAGCATGCGTATTGACTTTGTAAAGCACCTGGATACGTATATGCTTAGCTCAAGGTGACATTCCAGCTTGATTACTCTTCATGTCCATCACATTCCCCTACACTAAGACCCACCCGGAATTTGCTCAAAATCATCTTCGTGGAGTCTCATCCTCAAAGAGAAAAAGAAGCAATCAAGAAGCTACTCATTCCGTTGGCAAATCAATAAAAGAGCAAATGGCTGTCCAACTCAGTACACTTCTCACATCTAAACCCATGAAGTCACCTTCCTTTAATTTGTCTTCGATCGCCAATCCCAGCCAAAGATCTCCCAAGTCCATGTCCTCCAATCTTGGCTCTGGCTCCACCTCCAGGTGAGTTTTCTAACGTTCCACTCTTCCATCCACTCCTGCCTTTTGGATCTATCGAGAGTGTGTGAATTAGTCGTTGATGTTGAATGCGTGCGTGTACTGTGTATCTTTTGCAAGAACCGTACATATCTTATGTTATCATTGAGAGAAACTATGCTTTGTGATAGTTCCCTTTTAAGAGGTTGAATCGGGCATCTTTAATTCCTCCGTGTTTGTCTAGCCAACACATGAAATCCCTTCTGCTCACATTCAAGCTCTCTCTTCTTCTCTCACACCACATTGACTTGAGCGTCGGAGTGCCTATTTATGAATGTAATGTCTTTGTGTAGGTATGCAGCATGAAACCATCGTCATTTATGAATGTGATCTCACTTGGTTTGACCTCAATTCTGAATTTGATGGGAGAATTACCAAAAAAGTTCTAAACCTATTGCAATTATATTAATTTAGTCATAAATTTATTTTTTGGTTAATTAAGTTTTAAACATTTTGTAATTGTGTCAATTCAATTCATCCGGCTAAGTTTGGCCAGTTGGCACTTAAGGCTTGTTTGTTTGTATTTTGTTTCTATTTCCCGAAACACAATTTTTGTTCTTTTGTTCGGGAACAAAAAAAACAAACACGTGTTTGTTTACACTTTTATTCTCGTGAACAAAAATCTATTTTTGTTGTTCCCGGAAACATAAACAAGAAACAAAAAAAACTTATTTTTTATTCCTAGGAACACTTCCGAGAAACAATTTTTCTTTCTCCTATTTTTTTTCTTCTCTTTCTTTTCTTCTTCTTTTTTCTTTGGCCGGTCCCCGGCCTCGGCCATGGCCGGCGACCGGCCGTCGAGTGCCAGCGACCTTGTCGGCCCCCTGCGAGGCTCGGCCTTGTGTTGGCTGGGCGAGCTCGGGTTCCCCCCATCCAGCGAGGCCGAGCTCGCCAAGCCACCGGCAAGGCTCGAGCTTGCCTAGCTAAGGTGAGGCCGAGCCTCGCCCAGCCACGATGAGGCTCGGCCTCGTCGGGGGCCGACGAGCCTCACCGTGGCCGGGAGAGGCCGCCGGCCAAAAGAAGAAAAAAAAAAAAGAAAAAAAAAAAAAAGAAAAAAGGAAAAAATAAAATAAAAATATTAAAACATTAAAAGAAACAAAAATATATATACAAGTTTACCAAATGTGTTTCAATTCTTTTTCTATTTCAGAACATAAATTTCGTATAGTTACCAAACGCGTTTTTTTGTTAAAAATTGTTCCCTGGAACAGAAATAGTTTTTTCTATTTATATTCCCTTTAACAATTTTTGAACAGAAACGTAACCAAACACGCCCTTATTGTCTAGCCGACGCTGATGTGGATAATTTTTTAATAATAATTTATTTTTCGAATTTTTTTATTTATTTTATTTTTCCCTTTTTTTCCCACCATCCTCCTCCTTCGTCTGGTTGGTCATCGGACCGAGGCAATTGTTCGGGGGCTAGGGAGGATCACCGAATTGAGATGAGCTGGTTGGGGTAGGGCGAGCTCCTCTCACTGTCAATGGGTGAGGGCAAGCTCGCTCAACCACTAGCAAGGGTTGAGCTCAACCTTGCCCTTGCCTAGTGATAGTGAGGTCGAGCTTGCCCTTGTCCAATAACAATGAGGTAAGCTCACCTTGCCCGGTCGAGGTAGCCTCAGTCCAATGACTTGCCCTTGCCTCTGGCCGATCAGCTTGATCTAGTGATTGGCCAAAAGGAGGAGGATGGAGGGGAAAAAAAGAAACAAATAAAAAAAGGAAAAAGAAAAGATAAAATAAAAAGATGAGAAATTCCAAAAAGATAAAATAATATTAAAAAATATCCATGTCAATGTCGGCTGAATGGTCGATGTCGGCTAACATTCACATTAATGTTGGCGGCCAAATTTCTAAGATATGGCCAAAAGAGATGGTTTATATGAATATTGGTCGGAGACGAATTTTCTAAGCTATAGCGAGAAGTGATGTTTTTATTTGAATGTTGGTTGGAGCTTTGAGCTTAGCTTTTGTCAACTTTTGAGCTGTAGACTTCGATTCTCCCCTGTCCAACACTCTCCTATTCAGCTTGATCGATCAACAACAATCGACACCACCGTCCCGACACCGCCGTCCCAACACTCCCGCGTACATAAGTTAAAAAACCTCACTTATCGAAGTTAGCTATGGTAAAATAAATAAATAAATAAAACAAAATAATAAAATGACGATAACGATTGTCAAATGTCTTCGTGTAGGCGTGCAACACAAAACCATCGTCATTTCTGAATGTGATCTCAACTGATTTGACCTTGATCGTAACATACGAAGTAGCTTCTTTTACAAATATTCTAAGCTATGGTCAGAAGAGATGCTTTCATTTGAATATTGGTTGGAGACGAATATTCTAAGCCATAGCCAGAAGAGATGCTTTTATTTGACTATTGGCTGGAGCTTTGAGCTTAGCTTTTGTCAACTTTTGAGCTGTAAACTTCAATTCTCTCCTGCTTACTCTTGACATGGCTTGTTGTCCCTTTCGATTATGGATTTGATTTCTTGTAGTTTTAACTGGTCAAATTTGGAGTCTTCGTTTCTTCCACTCCATTATGTTCTTATATCTTGCATCTGCAAGGTGTGTGATAAAAATTGCTAACATAAGAACTTGGCATTAGAGAGAGGGTGGAAGTGACAATTAGATTTAATTTATATGTGAACTTGTCCAATCAGTTTTAAACTTATTGTACAAATGTTGATTCAGTCCTAAACTTTTCAATATTATAAATTGAATCCTAAACCTTCCTAAGGAATTCCAATGTAGTCATTCCGATTAATTTTCATAGGAAATTAAGGCAGGGCATTACGTAGGATGGCAGGTAATGACTGAATCATCATGTAAATATTGTATAAAGCTATACTTATAAATGAACATTATTCCGTTAACTTCTATGGAACTTTAACAAAATGAAAGTGGGCAAAACCTTTTGTGATTGGTGGGATGTGGTTATGAAACTGTAAGCGGCCCCATAGAGATAATGAAAGGACAGGGCTTCATCAGTATAAACAATACTAACATGTGCATTAGATCCGAGGGCCAGCACCAACTACCAACTACCACACTAGCACGGAACTCATGAAACTATGCAAAGAATTAGGCAGGCTTTGCAACGTTACGAAGAAATTCATGACTTTATAGCTATCCTAGGAGATCACTCAAGGCAAGGGACAAGCTAAGACACGAGTTATAAGGCTATCAATGCCAACTCATAATCATTTGGTTCTTGCAAATATTCAAGGACTTCTTTACATGCAAAGCATCTCCTTGTACGCCTTTTTGTCTACCGATTGAACTCAATACAATCCGATGAAAAGTGTCAAGTGGAATCGCATAGACTCTCATACGATGAATAGATTCTCAATTCCAAAATGAAAGATAAAACAAAAAAGAAATTGGAGAATTGAATTAGTATATGAACAAACTTTCTTATTTTCAGTAGAGTGGGGAGTGCCCTGGTCATTTCTTATGTTAAGTTTAGATTCCCGAGTATCAACATGCCAACAGGCCAAAGTTTTCACAATCCATTTGAATCCTCGATCTACTTCATGATATTTAAGCGCATGGGGTGCACCATTTCGCGATTTGACATTTAACTAGATCCAGCATCCAATTTGTTTCCTGCTTGTAACGAACCATAATAAATCACTAATTATTCAAATGTTTAATCCAGGGAGAACGTCAAGAAGCCTTCTGTTCCTCGTAGGGAGGCACATGTTCAGGTAACCCACTCCATGCCAACCGAAAAGATCGAAATATTCAAATCCATGGAGGATTGGGCCGAGAAGAATGTACTGGTTCACTTGACACCTGTCGAGAATTGTTGGCAACCACAAGACTTTCTGCCGAATGCAGCATCAGATGGATTTGAAGAACAAGTTAGGGAACTTAGGGAGAGGGCTAGGGAAATCCATGATGACTACTTTGTTGCTTTGGTTGGAAGCATGATAACAGAAGAAGCCCTTCCGACTTATCAGACAATGCTTAATACTTTGGATGGAGTTAGAGACGAGACTGCTTCGAGCCTAACACCTTGGGCCATTTGGACAAGGGCATGGACTGCGGAGGAGAACAGACATGGTGATCTCCTGAACAAGTACTTGTACCTGTCTGGACGAGTAGACATGAAGCGAATTGAGAAAACGATTCAGTATCTGATCGGGGCAGGGATGGTGAGATCCTACCTCTACTATGACCAACTAATATGCAAGTCCATCAGCACAAAATCACACTCATATGCATGCAAATCTTGAGCATCTAAAAGAGACACTGAATGCACTGGAATCATTATGGTTAATATGTATGACCATCACAACTCATAATGTGGATTGTCATGTTCAAATATAAGTTATGCCTCTGCAATTGAACAATGATTTATGCAGATGACTTTAAACTTCAAGAGTCATTCCCCAAGAATCAGTGGAGACAGACGCCACCAAAATTTAAGGCAACTCCGCACTTTTTAAGGCTAATTATATCTCTATATTTTTGTCCCAGGATCCTCGAACGGAAAACAGTCCCTACCTCTTCTTCATATACACTTCATTTCAAGAAAGAGCGACGTCTATTTCTCACGGAAACACTGGCAGGCTTGCTAAGGCACATGGGGAAATGAAATTGGCTCAAATTTGTGGTAAGATTGCATCAGATGAGAAGCGTCACGAAGCAGCCTATACAAAAATCATGGAGAAGCTCTTCGAGATCGATCCAGATGGCACTGTCTTGGCACTTGCCGACATGATGAGAAAGAGAATCACCATGCCAGCTCATTTGATGTATGATGGTTGTGATGACAACATTTTCTCCCATTACTCGGCTGTTGTACAGAGGCTCGGTGTTTATACAGCAAAAGACTATGCAGATGTCCTGGAGTTTCTGGTAAGAAGGTGGAAGGTGGAGAATCTAACTGGACTTTCAGCAGAGGGAAGAAGAGCCCAGGATTACGTCTGCGGTTTAGTACCAAAAATTAGAAGGCTGGAGGAGAGAGCTTCGGAAAGGGCCGAGGAAGCACTCACTATTCCCTTCAGCTGGGTTTCAGATAGACAAGTGAAGCTTTAGGGTATAAATTTACCATATGGCGGTTGAAATCAGTCTTTCACAAGATATTTAGATGACAATAAGAAAATCCCAAGTCGTGTAGGGATATCGTAGTGACATGATCTGTTCAACCTATCGACTCTATATCTCTGTGTGCTAGAAAAATATTACTATTGGACTGATTTGTGTTAGTTAAAATGGTGCATGCATCATTGCAGTTGCTTATGTTGAAGATTTCCCACTCGTTGAGCCCAAATGTTCTCTGTTGGTTGTGCTGGGAGAAATGCCTGAGAGATATGTACTTGATAAACTTATGAGGCTAATGCATACTGGGTTTTGAGAAGAGAATTACGGACCAAGATCACTAGTGAGAAAATGAGTAATCATCATTTTAGCTATTGCTCTTGTTGAGGTGGCGTATCTAGTACATAAGCCATAATAAACTTGGAAAAAGTAGTTTTAATAGCTATATTTCTTGCATGTGAGCTACATTATCTCCGACAAAAATGAGCACATATGCACTAGTTGATTTTGTCTCATTTAAATCTGAAATCTAGTTAGTATCACTTTATTCTTTTGATATAATGGGAAATTCACTATATAAAATGTCGTTCTCACTTTTGCATTGCATTGCATTCTTTGTCACAACTATTGTTTGACTGTCAAACATATCACTTTTTTCTTTTTCTTTTTTTAATAAAAGTTAATCTATATGCATTACCATGTTCAACATAATCAATAAATGTGGCTACACGATATAAAGTAACTCAACAGTGGACAAAGGTATTTGATTTCAATAGTGCACACAGACTCAATCGAGCACACATATACCGTCATCACCTCTTAAAAAGATCGGGTCTAATCGAACTCAATTTTCATTGCATGCAATTGAATATGGTAGTGAATCTTTTCAACAACCATCCAAAGTTAGTTTATGCAAACATAGCAATAAATATTAAACTTTGAATATTCTTGGATGCCAAATCATCTTAGGGGCAAAAATGAATCATGTAATGGCGAATTGATGGAAATTTTTGTTATATATTTGGACTAATTATATAAAAAAACCTAGTATATTTGTGACAAATTTATCAAAAATTAACTTTTTAACTACTGAAAATCTCAAACTGGTACACTCGTAGTAAATTTATCTTCCGTTAATTTTTGTTAAATTTTAATATCAAATTGCTAAATTGGATAATACGTGATGATTGACTGGTATACCAGTTTGGAGGTAAAGACTCCGCTTGTCACAGATGTACCAATTTGTGATTTTTTGTCGTATTAATCCAATTTAATGGAAACTAATGGATGGTAAATTTGTCACAAATATACCTGTTTAGATTTTTTATGATCAAAAAATTAGTTTCAGCTAAATTTATTAAAATTGTACCAATTCAGAGTTTTTGGTAATCAAAAAACTATTTTAAGATAAATTTGTTACAGATATACCGAATTGAGATTTTTTGTGGTATTAACCCTATTTCTTTTGACATCTAATGTGGACACATCGCAAGAAAAACTGATTTTCATAAACTTTATTGACAAATTACAAATGATGAAGAACTAAAAGATTAACTAATCTCGATTTCCTATTTCTTCACTTAAACGACCAGTGATTCAGAAAAAGAACATAGCACAGAGAGCAGAAAAGGAACACGTGTAAATGCTCAGAAGGTTGAAGAATGGGGGATGTCAGAGACTTTCGGATTTATTTTTCAGTAAGCTAATTCATGAGATGAAAATGCCAGATTATCCATCAAACTCAATGGCCACATACACTTGAGAACTTACCTTTTTAATCCCAAAAAATAAAAATTAAATATGAATCCTTTTTCTTTCCATTTCTTTTTCCAATTTCCGTTTCTTTTTCTTTCTAAATGGGCACACGGAATCCCAATGTGGTTTAAAGGTTTCTCTAAATAGGTAATTGAAAAATTTGTAAGCATCTCCATAAAAGAGTATGGAAGTACAAATTCATAACATATGCTTGATTTGATCGCTTATATTCAAAGAGAACACACAATAAGATTTCACAAGAAACTCGATTGCAAGACTTCAAATTTTAAACTTTGAATGAAAGAATCATGAGCTAACAGACACTTTAAATGCCATAATAATAATCGGAAAAGCTTGACCCCATTCATTAACGGCAGACTTTACCAATTACTGCATGGTATATAGATAAGCTTAAAAACAGCATCTAGCAATTGCCCTTTGGTAACCAATTTTTATTGCTTGAAATTCAGTAATTGAGATTAACATGTGATGCTTTGAGAATTTTTAATAGCCCATTAAAATTGCCATTTCATGCTTTGTTAAATTTTGGAGAGTTATCGGTCCAGAGAAAAAGATAATCCACCATAATTTTATCTAACATATCTTCTTATAACAATGTGGGATTGCTCTTACAGCTATCATCCTCTTCTGACTAGATACAAAATTTGGGTCGTGGTAGTTTAATTACTCGTCCAGATTTTTTTTGTGGGGAATTTCAGTCTATGGGAATTTCCATTACTCATCTATAGACGGTGAAACATTTTTATTTTTATTTTTTATAGATAGGTGAAGACCAAATAATTAAGAAGCTAACATTATATGTCCTAATCATATTTTATTCCAATATCATCTTCTATTTGTCCGTAGTAATTATGAAATTAGATGTATTGCCATTATAAAACATAAATTACACATTCACCATTAGAATGTTGGAATACGGTAGAATTCAGCTATAAAGCTAATATATTATACGCAGGTAATGAACTTAATAGTAATCCGAAAAGCTATGGCTCTATAATAAAATGAGAGAAAGAAAATATGTCCTGCCGCACTCAATTTTTGTGTTAATTTGTGCTACACAAAATAGATTGAATGATGTCTTTATTGGATGAGATCATTGTAGATAGTATATGAACTAGGGTGTCATTGAGGTGGCTTAATAAGCCACTTGTGGAAGCTCCTAAGAACTCAATCAGCTACAAACCGTTTTTGTCTGGACGTTTAAGTTGTTAGGAAATAAGTAACAATGTATTTATTAGCATATAACTTAATACTCGTCCGCGCATCCGGGCCGGTCTAACATGGGCAAAACAGGTTGTGAATAGAGACACTTTAACTGAATAATCATCGTATCAGAAAACATGCAAAATAACTGTAAAAGAAGATTGAGAAATGGAGCGTCAAGATTTGAATTTTAACATAGTTATGACGCCGTACTTTTTTCAAATGTTAAAATTGATAAGAAAGGGCCGACATCGTGCAATGTCAGACACATTTTTAGCCACTAAAACCGGATTACACAATTAAATAAAGTTTAACCACATACCGTATAATGATGGGCTTACCAACTTTGAACTTTCAGGTGCAGGTGGTATGAAGTAGTTACGACTCATCTTGTAACAAGTCCGACATCCGAAATCCATGAGAACCACTTTGAGTTGCTACCGCTGATTTTCCCTTCCTGTCCTTCACCCTATCAAGAAATTTTATGTAATATTGTATCTCAAGCATTAACATGATAACTGCCTATTAAAGTACATTGACTCCTTTGGAAATGCACAATGAATGCAATTTTCGGACTCTCTCCTTTGTTTACTCAAAGCTTTGTAGGTTAACCGCTGGGGGTTCGCCCCAGTGGGCCACCCTTCCAACTTGGAAGGGGGAGGTTGGGGGTTTAAATCCCCACATTCTCAGGGGGATTAGGGTGGGGACGATTTCATTTTATGAGTGGGTTTCGACTCCCACGCCCTGCAAGAAGGCAATGGCAAAAGTCTGAGAGTGAGTGTTAGAATAGGATTAGAGTAGGACCGAACAAAAAAAAAAAAAAAAAAAGCTTTGTAGGCTCGGTCTGCATGGACCAACCTTTATATAATACTTTTTGGATGATGATAAATGTCGATCAAGGTGCAAACAATTCAAGAGTTGGCACGACACAATTACGCCCCCTTGTAATTTTCAGCATAATTCATATAAATGCAAAAACAAGGAAACGTGACTAACTAAAAAGACGTACTTGAAATACCAAAGTAAAAAGAAAGACAATCAAATTGAACCATCTTTCAATTAGAGAGAAATAAATCTACAGGAGAGATGAGCGAAACCACTTTAGTGACTAGAGCGACAAATGCTAACTTTACTAGGGCCGCGGTAGTTTGTCAATCGAAACATAATATACAAAATATAATTCTCGAATCAAAACAGCTAATTATAATCAAAGAAAATAATAATAATAATAATTGTCATTGTTAATGCTGTGATTCTTTATAAGTAGTTATTAAGAGTTAGTGTGTTTATATAAATGCTTCAAGATATTAGTCACACAGACTCGGTAAATAAATTTAGTATATATATACTAAGTATTACCGTTAGAGAATGACTCACGGACCACATACATTCACAATCATTGAATTGTGGAACTCTTCCGATCAATGCTCGTAAGAGATCCAATTAATGGTTGATCAAGTCCTAGCAACATTTCTTTAATTGTTGGGACTTTGGAGGGACCATTGCGCACATGCAATGTCTCAAAATCAGGCAAATGACTATGATCATGCATGTGTATTGTGTAACACTTGCTTTTCCTCTTTCCTTTGGCATCTGCCATAACTTGAGCTTGCCCGCGCCCAAGGCATATGGCTGCTTTGGCCATGGAGCTTGACCTTGAACCTGAAGCTTTGGGAGGCAATAGCCACTCGAGTTCCAAGCTCGGCCTCGAGCTTGTGGCAATTGCCACTTGAACTTCAAGCTCGTGGGCATGATGGCCCGAGCTTTGAACTCCCATCCATGGCCGCTAGAATTAGACACTCGAGAACACGGACACTCAATATGAAGTCTCTAACTTTCATGGACACGAAGTTTGAGCTTGAGCCTAAAGTTGCTAGCTTGAACTTGAGCTAGCAGCAACCATGGCAACTTGAGCTTGAGGTTGTGACCATGGTTGCCATATCACGAGCTTACAGCCATGGCCACCTGAACTTTGACATCTTGCCGCCATGGTGTAACTTTAGCAAAGCTTGCGGAAGCCATGGCCCTTGGAGTTTCGTGTGTGTGGCTATGGATGCTCCATGGAAAAAAGTAACGGAGAATACGAGGAAAAAGCAAGTGAGAGAGAGAGGGAAAAGCAATAGATAGAGAGGAGAGAGAAGTAAGGAGAGAGGAATATTTTTGGAAGGTGAGCTTGACGTGGCACGTGTCACCCAATAAGACTAATATTTAGCTGAGTCAATATTTTTTCAGTAGCGTGAATGAATGCGCAAGTAACACTTGTATTGATTTTATAAAGCATCTTGATCGGTATGCTTAGCTTAAGGTGAGATTACAGCTTGATCACGCTTCGTGTCCATCCCATTCTCCCATATAAAGAGCCCCTAGAATTTGCTCAAAATCATCCGTGGAGTCTCTTCCTCAAAGGAAAACAAGCCAATCAAAGAGCTACTTATCACATTGACACATCAATAAAAGAGCAAATGGCTGTTCAACTTAGTACATTTCTCACTTCTAAACCCATGAAGTCACTTTCCTTTAACTTGTTTTCGATCACCAATGTCAGCCACAGATCTCCCAAGTCCATGTCCTCCAATCTTGGCTCCGGCTCACCTCCAGGTGAGTTTTCCAACATTCCCCTTTTCCATTCACTCTTGCTTTTTGGAGCTAATGAGTGTGATCTAGTCTATGACGTTGAATGCATGCGTGTACTATGTACCTTTTGCAAGAACTGTACATACATCGTGTCATCGTTGAGAGAAAAGAGGCTGAATCGGGCATCTTCAATTCACCGCCTTGAAGGTTCGATATTATCACCCATGTTCATCCAGCCAACACATGAAGTCCCTCGCACTCACACATGAGTTCTCTCTTCTTCTCTCACGCTGCACTAATTTGATTTTGAGCGTCAGAGTGACTATTTTTTTTGGAGTGGGGGGGGGGGGGAATTACCAAGTCTCTTTAGTTAGTGATAAAAATTGCTAACATAAGAACTATCGAATGACAACATTAGACAGAGGATGGAAGTGGCCATTGGACTTAAAACATATTATACGAATATTAATTTAGTCCTAGACGCCGGCCTGCCAAAATTTATCGGATTGATTGAATTTATATAATTGCAAATGATTTAGAATTGAATTAGCCAAAAAAAATTTACGATTGAATTAGCATAATTACAAGAGGTTTAATTTTATTTTATTTTTATTTATAATTCTCCCTTATTTGAGGGCCCTCCCTAGCCCCTCCTCACCCATATCTCTCTTTGGGGTCATGAGTGAAGTTGACATAGACCTTCCAAAGAGACTTTTCAAGAGCGTAGGTCACCATTTAATTGGAATTAAGCAAGTCACCAAAAGGCTTCATCATGATCCTTATTCGGATTTGGAGAAGACGAGGATGTAAAACAACTAGAGAGCATTCTCTCCTTTCAGAGAAGATAAATGTACGGGAAGAATCGAGAGTACAAGGCATGCGGGTAATAGCAATTACAGTTTTCATTTTACACACCAATCATTTACTATTTCCATTGTTATCCTATTCCGTCCTTTCCTTGCTCGCTAGTGGATATTAGGCACGTCTAGTATGCCAACGTGAAGAGTAAGAAGGCACCTCAGAGCGCAACACGTGTCGCCTATGGAGCCTAATTCTCGTACCAAAATTTTTGAACTGCGTGGCCTCCTTTTCTCCTTCTTTCGAGGGAACGCGCTCTCTCTCTCTCTCTACTCCCTCTCTCCCATCGACGAGCCACCGCGCCCGACCGACGAACCCTCACGCCGCCCCTGCGGCTCCGGCTCCGGCTACCAACCGGCCGACGAACCCCCTACACACGCTCTCTCTCTCTCTCTCTCTCCCTTCGACGACCCACCAAGCCCTCATCCAATTGACAAGGCGCCGCGCTGCCCCTCCGGCTCGTCCGTTGCCTCTGCCACCTCCAAATCTCAATGAATTCAGGGGGTTTACAATGACGACGCCGTCCTGTTGCCTCAGCCTCCATCTCCACCTTAATCGAGCCCTAGCCGCGTGGCCTTCGCCTCCGCCTCCGCCTCGAAAGGTCCCTCTAAGTCACAACTGAGCCCTAACCATGCGACCTCTGCCTCTGCTGTCGTCGAATCGTGACGAATCCAGAGCCTTACATTGACGACACCCCCGATTGCCTCCGCCTCCGCCTCGGCAGAGTATGTGATTTTAGCAAGGCCTCCTTTTTGCTAAGAGTATGTGATTTTAGCATGTTTTGCACAACCCCAACCACCCCACCCCCCAAACAAATATGTTCAAATCTAGAAAAAGAACTTCCGTTTTACATGGCAGAGCTATTGGAGCGACTAGTTCTTCATAGAATTTCAACTTGCCATGTCTTAGGTAGAGTGCACTTTAATTACTTATGCTGCGGAAGTGAGGGTATACATGTGGACTTTAATTACTTCAAAACTGTATTTTGTAGTAGAATTATAATCGCAATATCTAACTACTTTGATTGGTAATGGAAATACTTTCACATTTTTTAGCAAATGTCATAAAGCTTGCTGATTATCTTGATGCAACAATATTGTTCTTTCATTACAGTTCATAGTCTTAATCTATGAGAAGCATAACTTCTCCATACCTTCCAATCGGTTGCCTAGCATTATATATGAAGGGTGCCAGTGGCACAAAACGATGGTTTTATTTTATAGAATAGATGGTAACAAAGAAAATAGGAAAATTTTGACTTGTGACCTCATGCAGGATGTTTGCTCGTCGTCCACCAGAGTTGTGTTGGGATTGTACCTTGCTGCAAGGGATGCTATTCTTCTTTACGAGGCTATTATTCTTGTCAAGGTAGGTGATATGATCAGCATATGCGTAAATATGGTATTAACATGTGATGTTGCTGTATATATACTAGAGTATGATTTGATGTCTGCACTAGAAAATTTTCTTGGCTAATGATATAGAATGCTCAAGATTGCTGCTTTTCCCCCATTCTTAGAGTGAGTTATGATTTGTATTGTAATTAGATATGAGGGTACAGATGAAAAGCTCAACAGTATCCTCCATGTTACTACATACGTCTCTATATGTGATGTGATGTTGATTGTCTCTTTTGGGTTATGAAGCAAAAATGGCAGCTTGATGGCATCAATCGAGTTGCTGTTCTCATGCACAATGACTTCCCTTATCTTGCTCAGGAAATACTCGGCATCGCATTCCAGGTAGTCATGCATGAATCTATTGGTGTCTAAGAGAAGTTTGAAAATTTGAGGCCTAGTGTGGTTTCCTTCTTTCTATGAATATCAGCAAACTGTTTTAGAATTTCTTGAAGAAGATCTTCTAATAAGATTGCACACATTAAATGTGATGTTCCAGTACCTGCCTGACTTCCCGAATTCCATCAAGGAGCATGCTGTTTTTGTTCATTTGGCACCAAAATTACCTTTGAAGGTAAAAGAAATGTTGCAAAGACAAATTCAACTTGTAATTTTCAATTTAAAAGAGGTAAGGCTTTCTATGTGGATGCATCTCAGTTGCTTGTGGCAGGGTGAGATCCTAGAAGTTGTCTACGTTCGTTTTCTGGAAGTAACTTTACTTTTCACTCTTTGCTAATATTGATTATTATCAAGCCTTAGACAGTGCAGATGGATTCTAGAATAGCCATCAAATATGACATTTTTGCCGTCAAGATTCCAACTACCATATTAGAAGTCAAGATTGACCATGCTTCCTTGCTTGAAGATCTGAAAAAGTTTGGGGAGATCATGTCAGCCAAAAAAGTAAGCGTCTTAGGATGTTTTGTGCATTTGGTTGCAAACGAATTGTCAGACAATGCAATCATTTTTCCACATTCCCGTTAGTTCACTCTCATAGCACTTCTTCCCCTTCCGGGTTATTTCCACACTTCCACTAATTCAGAGACCTTTGTTTTGCAGTTTGAGAGTTATGTGAAAATATTACCTAGTGTTCGTCATGGATGGACCGTGAGGTACAACGACAACAATGAATTTGCTGTCAAGAGTGCCAAAGAGGGCAATAGGACATGTTGAATTGGTTTTTGAGGCATGTCAAGTGAATAGAAGGCATTTTAGAAGAATATAGCGAGGGAAATCAGTAGTTGTCAATCATGAGTTGGTTTCGTTAGCATTGAAGTTGTGTGCATGTTTTAATGATTGTTGAATTCTTTTTTGACCAATTTGATTTTCGACGCATTTCCTATTCTTTGAACTTCAACTGCGAATTTTTGTAAATCATACTGCTACTATATATTAAAGAATAGCCAATTCTTGGCATTTATGCATTTATTCAACTGTGAATGATATAGATTTTACAAGAACAAACGACCTACTGAGTCTTGAGCAAATAGCAATGTTTTCTAAAGCATTCAAAATCATTGGTTCAGGCTTCTTTCTAACTCATTTTTCATCATGCCAAAAGGTGAAATTTAACTCTTGCAAGATGTCTTATCCAAAACAAAAAAAGAGATGCTATACTTTGTCTTCTCTATCTTACCATAAAAAAAAATCCAAAAGAGCTTTTAAGTACCTAGTGCACATAAAGAACATTGCAACAAATATGTGCTTTTCAAATTGCAAAAAACTTTCATTTCCTTCATCCCACAAATAGAATTCACATACATGTATAAAACATGTCAAACTCACGAACTGCTCAACCAACATATTCACAGTTGCCAAATCTCAAAACATGCCAAATTGCACTTGAACAACCAAAAGAAGTCAGCTGCACATGTCTCGAGGCATTGGACTTTTGTTCATAAACTATGGTTTTGGGATATTCCTCTTGGGTTAACTTTGCACTTGATTTAATCTTGACAACAAAAGAAGTCAGCTGATCCATGAATTAAGGTAGCTTGAGTCGACAATAGGTTCCTAATGGACAGAAGTTGTCCCTCTAAATCCAAATTCTCTTTGGATGTTCTGCAAGAGGAACAATAAACAAAAATCAAATTAGCAAATTCCCAACTTAATCAATTGCCTACTATCACTACCACTCTTTTTCTGTTTGGTGGAAAAGAAAGAAGGTTTAGGGGTGTTTGCCTAAAGAGGCAGACCAACGGCCCTGGATTAGGCGCGGTATCTCCCAAGCCCATACTACGCACGATGTTAGATTTTGTTTTTTAGTTCTAAACAATATGTATTTCTAGGAATCGCCAGTAGCCTATTGGGGTCGGCTAGAAATCAATCAAGACGCGGGAGTGTTGTTTCGATTCCTATGCAACTAGAGATTTCTAGAAACGGGGATTTGTTTATGTCAATATTTCTATTACCACCCTTGCGGTAGCACTAACTTGGAAGGTTGTTTATCTAAATGGCCACACAATCTTGATTACCAATTATAATATTTATGAAACTACTAAGTGTCTAAGCAAACGTTTTTATAGTTTTTTTTTTAATGTCTAGACTAATCCTAACATAATTTAGAAAATAAATTTACACTCAAATTATTGAAAAATGGTACGGTAAATGAACATCCAAGAAATTGAAAGGACTTGAAGATAATGCGGAAAAGAAAGACTCGATACAAGTTGGGCAAATAATATTACATGGCTTTGTTCGCCCCGGGTTAGGACCCCGTGAGCAAAATGAGAATTTAAATATGAATGAAATTACTCTAAATAATTAATCTACGCAAAATAGATTATTTACAAAAATGATTATAGAATATCAAAATAGCATCAAGTTAGGACAACGTCTTTTATAAAATTAGGAAAATCTCATAAATGTCATTTATGTCCTAATTTGATACTATCTAACATTTTATTTTATTTTGAAATTTTCAGATTTTTTTAATTTTATTATTATTTTTAAATATTAATAACCGATCTATGCTAACATGGAATAACACAGCACATGAATATCACGATAATCAAGCTCAAATTGACCGTTTCAAGATGGAAACTTGGTTTGGGCATTTCGTCGAACTAGTGGTGTACATCAACCCACCTTAAGCAAAGTCCCGACACATCAAAACGACCTCTCCAAGATGACCTCTCCAAGAAGCACACATGCAAAGTCCACATTAACCAGCTATGAATCAATGTGGATAGGCTTGGTTTTTTGCTTAAGTTTTAGATGATCTCATAGTTCACACGACGATTTAAAGACTAAACCAGATTGATCTATGCATTATTTGTACTTCCCTATAACATTAATCAAAGTCACAAAAACAAGTAATGCACAAAAATGGGGTATAGTAAATCAAACATGCAAGACTCTTGAAGAGATTTCAACACTTGGAAAAATTCTAGCCTCAAAATTAGTTTTTTTGGACTAGTTTTCCTCTTGATTTTTCACCATTAAAACATGTTCAAACTCGAACAAAAATACATTTAGGATGCTTACCTTGCTTCCTAGTTTCTTTTGCAAGTGCTTCTTGGCCGAGGAAACTAAGAACTTATCCTTGGGGGGCACGTGAAAGTTGGCTCCTTCAAACTAGAAATGATATCTGCAAAAAAAAAAAAGAACTGTCAACGAAGGTTTTAGTTGACCTCCAAAATAAGACTTTAGAACCTCTTTTGTTGGACAAATTAACACCGAACCAAACAATATGTATTCTAGTTTGGGTTACAAGTCATAAATTTCCTCATTTGTCTCTCAATTTTCTAAAAACACTCAGTTTCCCTCACTCGTGACCAACCGGGCTCAACACTTCTGAAAAATAGAAAAAACTTCGAATTTTCTTGGCCCGCTAGGAGAGTATTGTTTCGGGGGCTTTTAGGAGGCTTTCCCTATTTCCATTTGGGATGTGCAACCTATGGTTGGAAATATCTTTGAGTGAAATTTCACTCTCTAGTTGAAGATTTTGGCTAATTTTTGCTGCAAATTTGTGGAAATTTCACTTTTCTCTACCAAGGTCGGTTTGGAATTTCTGGGTTTTGCTTTTCTGAAGTTGCTTCTGAAGGTGTCTTCGGGGACGATTGTGAGTTCTCTTTTCTCTTCTTGTCTCCTAGCTTTCATGCCTTGAAAGAGCTTGATTCAGTGATCTTATCCCTTGAATTAAGGGATTTTTGGTTGATTTTTTGTCCACCTACCAAGCCTGTCAACAGGGCTACTTCAACAACTTTCTGATTTGCCAAATTTTCAACTTTTGCGGCTGTCGAGTGTGCGGATTTTGTTGCGATGTTCATGTGCTTCCAGCTGCTTATCCCTAGAAAATTTTTGTCCACTTGTACTACCAATAATGGTCTTCCATCATGTGCAGAGATCAAGCTGATTGGGCGGTTGTGTGGGATATGGTGGGGCCACCAAGTTGCTTACTCAGAAACTCCATATTGAGGCCAAATCATGGACTAGGTCTTGGGAGCTAGTTTGAGTGCTTTAATCCATCAATTTAGCTACGGTTTTTGATCAATTAGCAAGCTCATGTATATTAGTTTAAGATCTTAACCAATTTTTGCAATTGTCTCCACTCAATTTTGCAAGAGAGTCCCTCAAAATAGGTCATTTTCTTGCCCGAAAATGCCCAATTCAATATAATTTGGTCCTTTTTGCCCGATTCAATTAATAAGACTTGACCCAAGTTCAATTTCAACTCAATTGGGGGCCAAGATGATGATTTAAGGGCTCAGGCGAAATTTTGCAAAATTTGTGAATTGGTCCCTCAACTTTTGGAAATTGCATTTTGGACCCAACTTGCCATTCTAATTCCAATTTGACCTCCTGGGCTTGGCTAGTCACATTTAGATCATTGGCCTCAACTTGCTTGCTTTTTTCTTTCTTTCTTTTTTTTTTTATTTTTTTCTCTTTTTTTAGTTAAAACATCTTCCATTTAAAAAAAAAAAACTGTGGAAAAACAAGTTCCCATTTTTCAAAAATAATTTTTGGGCAAAAATTTAGGTGTCAACACCTATCATCAGATTTACTTTGTAGAAGGATCTTCTGATACCATGATAGGCTTAGAAAACAATGGGCTAACATGCACAGTTGGTCACCCCTAATCCAGTGAACGATGAGCTCGTGAAGTCACTTCGTGAATGCTGCATAATTAGCATAAACACTTCTCCGCATTTCCTCAGCAGAAGCTTTCTTGAGGTCCAAGAGTTAGAGGCACAATTGTCTTATTTCCAGCAAGAAAGTGACAAAAACTTATATGAAACATTACACGCATTGATTGTCTATATAGCATATAGTGAAACATTGCAACTCGAATGAAAATCATTCGTGTTCTTTGTGACGTTCTGTCCAAATTTTGATGAACGGACCAAGTCTTACGTGTACCAAATTACCCTGATTGCATGAGAAAATTTCAAAGCATATCATATCTCAAACCATTGATCGCGTGAGAAAATTTCCAAACACTTTCCATGCTCTCAGCTTCTTATTAAAGCTTTCTTGTTCAGGAACTGAATCTGTCTAAGCAAAAATAGAAAAATGGAAACCGAGACCAACCACTTCTCCTTGTTTGCCTTGAGCGAGGCTAAGACATCCTTAGATACCAAATGACCTCGCATCAATATAACCAGTCACGCATCAAATTGGTATGTATAGCATAAGTCACGGCACTCCCAACTCTTTCCTGGATGTCTATGTAAATCGAAGGGCAATGGAAAAAGGAAAAACAAGTAAAGCCAACTATTTAGAACTTCACCAACTAAGTTGCTTGCTTAGCTGCTTGAAAAATATGCGGAAAAACAACATTCATTTGTAAAGATATACTCGGTGAATATGCACATCGCCTGAATGTATAAAAATAAGAAACTACACCGACAATGCTGTCCGCTCAGCACGTTACCACTATCAGCTTCAAACCAGAAACTGCTCTAGTCTAGCCACAAAGATATGTAAGCCAATGAAAAAATGATCAAGATGACAGATGATATACATAGATCCTTTATTTTTTTTCTTATGAAAAGCACCCTTACTTTGTTGATGAACTTGACCCATTAGGAAGCCTCCACTTCCTATGCCGACAGATCAACACCCTCGACCATAAAGGAAACCTAAAACTGTACTCAAGGGGTCCATCCACAGGACCGTCAACAAGCAAAGGAAGCCACACGTACCTAGAGTCCCTCAAGTCAACTAGATTCTACTGAATAAAAACGTTCTCACAAAGCACATCAGAGGCTCTAAACAACATGGACTGGACCAAAAGCACATAATTTGACAATTATTCAGGTTATGAACAAGTGCTAAACTATACATATAGGAAATTTTTTTTTTTTTTTTTTTGGAATAACTAGGAAAATGTACTTTGAAGGGGCCAAAAAGTGTTCAACTTTCTATAAGCCCTGATATTTTATGACACGCAAATAAGCTAGATGGAGATTTGGTCCAACTAAAAAGCAAAGAAGAGCAATTTGTCTGCTAAGGTCAGTGGCTACTAAAACTTAAGAGTTCTTTAGGTCTCACTTTTGTCCCCGGGCCTCTACTTGGCTTTCGATACAAGTAAAACGAACCATTTTCAACCAAAAGTTGCTGCTTCTACAGAAAGTAACCTAGAATCGATTGACTTTAGAAATTCTCGCTAGATAGCATTCTCAAGGAATCTGCTCAAGTCAAACACCCAAGGAAAAAAAAAACACGGGAACACAGCAAAATTCACGAAATAAATTAGAGCAATTTATGTCCATGATAAAAAAAATTAGGCAATTACCCTAAATCATAGAAGCGGAGGCGGAGGCAATGGGGTGGCGTCGTCAATGCTGGTCCGGCGTTGAGAGGAGAGAGAGAGGGAGAGAGAACGCTCGCTCGCGCTTGCTGAAGTTCAAAATTTGCGTGGCCCGACAACTTGGGCCCACTTTGAACATGTGCGCTCTGAGGTGCCTTCTGTTCTCCACGTTGGCACGCTAGACATAGGCAATATTTTCTCCCACATACCTGCACGATCCCCCAATTGGATGGATACCCACAAGTACAATAATAACAAAAACCTTGCTTGTCGGAGTTAGCTATGGCAAGATAAAATAAAATAAAATAAAATAATAAAATGACTATGAGAATTGTCGAGTGCAGGTAATGCAACACGAAACCATCATTATCTGTGAATGCGATCTCAATTGTTGACCCTTTCAATTCTAAATTTGATCATAACATATGAAGTAGCTTCTTGTTAAACCAATTTTTTAAGATATAGTCCGAAGAGATGCTTTTCTTTGAATATAGGTTGGAGCTTTGAGCTTAGCTTTTGTCATCTTTAGAGCTGTAGAATCAATTTCTAGTTAGGGTTAGGTTTTTACTTCGATTCTCTCCCTATTTTTTTACATGGTTTGTTGTCTCTTCCAATTATGCATTTGATTTCTTGTAGTTTTTAGCAGTGAAAATTGGACTCTTTGTTTCTTCCTCTCTGCTATGTTCTTATATCTTGCATCTATAAGATACGTGATAAAAATTGTTAACATAAGAACTGCCAATGACATCATTAGAAAGAGACTTGGTTTTAATTTATAGGTGAACTTGGATCAGCCTTAAACTTATTGTACGAATATTAATTCAATCATAAACCTTTCTATTTTATCAATGGAGTCCTAAACTTTTGTACAAAATTCCAATATAGTCATTCTAGTTAATTTTCATAGGAAATCACTAGCGTGGTAGGATGCTACGTGGGACAGCCGGCGACAACTATATCGCCACGTCAATCTTATGAAAAGCTATATTATACATGAATATTTTTACTAAACTTCTATGGTATCTTAACAAAATGAAAGTGGGTAAAAGCTTTTGTGATTGGTGGGGAAATGGTTATGAACCTGTAGGTTGTCCTATAGGGATGATAAAAACCGTGCAAAGAATTAGGCAGGCTTTACAACATTATAAAGAAATTCATGACTTTATGGCTATCTTAGGAGATCACTCAAGGCAAGGGACAAGCTTAGACACGAGTTATAAAACCATCAACGCCAACTCATAATCATTTGGTTCTTGCGAATATTCAAGGACTTCTGTCTGTACAAAGTATCTCTTTATATGCCTTTTTTGTCTGCCAATTGAACTAGATAAAGTTTGATGAAAAGTATAAAGTGGAATCGGGTTCATTCTTATGCGACAAATAAATTATCAATTCCAGAATGAAAGATAAAACAAAAAAGAAAGTGGAGAACTGAATTAGCATGAACTAGCGTTCTTATTTTCAATAGAGTGGGGAGTGCTTTGGTCAATCCTAATGTTAAGTTCAAATTCCCAGTATCAGTATGCCAACTGGCCAAAGTTCTCACGATCCATTTGAATCCTCACAACTTCCTGTTATTCGAGTGCATAGCCTACACACTTTCACCATTTGACATTTAACTAGATCCAGCATCCAATTTGTTTCCTGCTTGTAACGAACAATGAGAAATCACTAATTCTTCAAATGTTTAATCCAAGAGAACGTCAAGAAGCCTTATGTTCCTCACAGGGATTGACCTCCTTGACAAGTACTCGTACGGCTTCGAATTTGTCCATTTGAGGTCGAGCTGAGCTCTAGATCACAAATCTATGGTTCACCTGAGCTTAGATCCAAAATCTGAGGGTCAAGTTTGCCGGCTAAGCTTGAGCTCGACAATGGATGATTGAAACCGCAGTTAGGTGGTGAAAGATGACAGTGGCGGAGACGGCGGGATTAACTTGACAGTGAGTTTGAGTTGATGTCATGCCGGCGGAGTGAATGGAAGAAGAAGAAGATGAAGAAAAGAAAAGAAAAAGTAAAAACATATAATTGAAGAGAGAGGCGGCGTAGAGTTTGTGACAGGTGGGCTTAAAATGACACATGTCGGCCATTCAATGGATTTGTGTAAAACTTACATGTCATCACTAGTGTATTTAATATTTTCCTGGAAGGAGAGAGGAAGATTTATGTAAGGTGGGCCCAACACGATACTTATTACCCGATAAATGGACTAGTATTTTATTAAGTTGGCCTACTTAATATTTTGTCATCAATACGCAAGTAGTACGTGTATTGACTTTGTTCACCTCGATTCGTATATGCTTAGCTCAAGGTGAGAATCAAACTTGATTACCCTTCGTGTCCGTCAAATTCCCCTATATTAAGACCCACCCAGACCTCGCTCTATATCTTCTTCGTGGAGTCTCATCCTCAGAGAAAAGCAAGCCAACCAAAAAGCTACTTATCACGTTCACAAATCAATAAAAGAGTAAATGGCTGTCCACCTCGTTACATTTCTCAGTTCTAAACCCATGAAGTCACTTTCCTTGAATTTGCCTTCTATTGCCAATCCCAGCCACAGATCTCCCAAGTGCATGTCCTCCAATCTTGGCTCTGGCTCCAACTCCAAGTGAGTTTTCCAACATTTCCCTCTTCCATTCGCTCCTGCTTTTTGGAGATAATGAGAGTGTAATTTAGCCTTTGATGTTGAATGCGTGCGTGTAATGTGTATCTTTTGCAAGAACCGTACATATCTTATGTTATCATCGCAAGAAGTTATGCTTTGCAATAGTTTCCTTTTAAGAGGTTGAATTGGGCATCTTCAATTCACCACCTTGAAGGTTTGATATTATCATTCAAGTTCGTCTAGCGAACACATGAAGTCTCTCACATTCAAGTTCTGTCTTCTTCTCCCACACTACACTGACTTGAGCGTGCCTATTTGGGGGCCCTCCCTATAACCCTTCTCAACCGTTTCCCTTTTTGGGGTCACAAGCATAGTGGACATAGGTCCCATTTGGTTCAGCATTCCCAATGGGCTTTCAGCTCAGAAAGCCCCTTGGGAAAAAATTTCGGTGTTTAGTTCAGCATTTGGAGGTGTCATTGACCAAATGCTGACATTTAAAATGCTAAAAGCCCAAAGCAAGTGGAGACCTGCTTTGGGCATTCAGCATTTGCTGAATGCTAGTCCTCTTATTAATGAATTTCTTTTTTACGGACATAAAACCATGTTTACTATAATGAAATGACTCTTTCTAGTTAAATTTGTATGAGAGGAACTTTGTTTTATTTTTCTTAATGAGGACCTCCCTTTTTATATGCGGCGCTTACTCAAAAAAATTAGCATCCACAATCAGTCACTTCACCATCCACCGAATAAGTTCACCTTTTTCTTTTTGTCATTTTTATCTTTTGACAATCAATAACCCAATTTTTTATCAATACACTAGAATGATTATTAATTAACAAAGATGATTAATACTACAATAATTTAAAAAAAAATTATTCAAAGTTGAAAACAAACCTAAAAGAACCCTAGGCCAAAAGTTGAGCTTTGTATCTAATCTATAATCAAATTATTTTAATATAATTTTTAAATAAATTTACTAATATATATCTTTTACATTACTCTCAACATGAAAATGTAAAATTTTATGGCTTGTAATGTCAGACATATTTTTAGCCACTGAAACTAGATTACACAACTAAAAATAGTTTTATTGTATACCGTATAATAACGGGTTTACCAACCTTGAATCTTCGGGTGCGGGTGGTACAAAGTAGTTATGACTCATTTCATAATAAGTCCGACATGCGAAATCCATATGGTAATATCCACTCAGAGTTGCTACCACTGATATTCCCTCCCTACCCTTTACCCTATCAAGAAATTTTATGCATTATTGCATCTCATGCATTAACATCATAGCTTCCTATTAAAGTCCTTCAACTCCTTTGGAAAAAGCACAATCGATGCAATTTTAGAGTCTTTCCTTTGTTCACTCAAAAGCTTTGAAGCCTCGGTTGGCATGGACCGTCCTTTATTTAATACTTTTTAGACAGTGATAAATGTCAATCAATGTGCAAACTACTCAACAGTTGGCATGACACAATTACACGCCCTCATAAATTTCAGCACAATTCAAATAAATAAATAAAAATACGGAAATGAGACTAACCAAAGAGATGTGTTTGAAAAATTTGAGAAAAAAAGAGAATCAAATTGAGCCATCTTTCAATTAGAGAGAAATAATTTTTGGTAGAGATGAGTGAAACCACTTTAGTGACTATAGTTGCAAACGCTAACTTAGTTTGTTAATTGAAATATAATATACAAAATTTATAGTTTTCAAATCAAAACAGCTAATTATAATCAAAGAAAAAAAAAGAGATAACAATCATAATTGTCATTGTCAATGCCGTGATTCTCTGTTAAGTAGTTACTAAGAGTTAGTGTATTTATATAAATGCATCAAGAAATTAGTCTTGCACACCTGGTAAACAAATTTGGTATATGCGTTATTTTATTTTATTTTTAGTATTATTGTTAGAAATTGACTCATGGACCATCAACATTCTCAATTGCTGGATTGTGGAACTCAACTGGTCAATGCTCGTAAGAGATCTAGTTAATAGTCAGTCAAGTCCGGGCAACTTCTTTTAATGCTAAGACATTGATAAGCATGCTCCATCATATATGTTCATTTTTTTCGAGACATTAGTTACACATGTGCGTTTAGGATGGAATTTCAACTTGAGTAATCTCCGGAAATAGAGGGAATAAAATTAGGCAAGTCCGGAAAATATATCCCCCACCTTCGAGCACTTAGGTGGACCTCGTGAATGTAAGGAATAAGCTAGGGATGGTATCTCTTCCCCTTCAATTCCTAGATCCCAATAACTCAGTATGAGGACTTCTCTACCCCCAACACACCAACCACCACCTAAGTAACACCAACACGCGACACGACACGATACGATACGTTAACACGTCATTTTTTAAAAATAGAGAATTCCGACACGTTAGGACACGTTGTATATTAAATAATTTTTTTATTTTTAATTAATTTAATTCAAATTCAGTATTTTCATTTTTCAAAATTAATTTTAATCTCATTTATATATTTTTTATTAAAAAATCCCTGCTGGGGTCCACCCCCACTCTCTTCTTTCCCTGTCCATTTCCCCCGCCCCCAAATTTATTTTTCTTTCCCTTCCCACCACCTAACAAGCAAGTTGTCCCTGTCACTTCCCCTCCTCCCAAAATACGTGATGGCCCATCAAAGTCCCCCCTTTTTAATTATTTTTTAGTTTCTTATCAAAAAACCCTAGTTCCTTTACCTCCTCCTCCTTGCCGCTCATCGCACGACCCTTCCTCTCCTCTTCCTCTCGATCCTTCTCCTCCTCCTCCTCCTCGCCGCACGAAGGGTTCGAACTTCAAGAAACATTAGAGATACAGAACTGAACCTCCTAATCAATGAATAGTCAGCCTTGGAGTTTAGACTATTGTAAAGTTATTATTTGTTGGGACTTTGGAGGGACCGTTGTTGCGCGCATGCAATGTCTCAAAAATCAAGCAAATGACCATGATCATGTACGTGTATTGTGCAAAACATGCTTTTCTTCTTTTCTTTTTGTGTCTGACATGGCTAGAGCTCAAGGCCAAGGCTCATGGCCATGGAGCTCGACCTCGAGCCCCGAGCTTGGGTAACATTAGCTGCTCAAGTTTTGAGCTCAGACTCAAGCTCGTGGCAATGGCCACTTGAGCTTCAAGCTTGTGGTCATGGTGGCT
Source organism: Eucalyptus decipiens (assembly GCA_014182575.1). NCBI lineage: Eukaryota > Viridiplantae > Streptophyta > Magnoliopsida > Myrtales > Myrtaceae > Eucalyptus > Eucalyptus decipiens. The sequence goes on along the minus strand of CM024616.1, from coordinate 706,716 downwards.
TGAGCTTTGAACTTCTGCCCATGACCGCTAGATTGAGACATTGAATGATATGGACGCTCAATATGAAGTCTCTAGCTTCCATGGCCACAGAGTTCAAGCTTGAGTCTAAAGTTGCTAGCTTGAACTCGATGTAGCAGCAACCATGGCAGCTTGAGCATGAGGTCATGACCATGGTTGCCACATCACGAGGTTACGACTACAATCACCTGAACTTTGACATTTTGTCACCATGGTGTCACTTGAGCTCAAGCTCAAGGAAGCCATGGCCGTAGCCCGACGCAACACGTGTCGCCCAATGAACAGTCTAGTATTTTGCTGAGTTGGCCTAACACATACCCAATATTTTCTTCTCAATCAATGCGTGAGAAACAAGTTTATTGACTTTGTAAAGCACCTCGATCAGGAAAAGGCAAGTGAGAGAGAGAGAGAGAGAGAGAGAGAAGTAACAGATAGAGGAGAGAGGAGAGAGGAAGATCCACGCAAAATGGGTCTGACACGATACATGTCGCCTATGTCGCCCAATTAATAGCCTAGCATTTTGCTGAGTCAGCCCAACTAGTATACCCAATATTTTATTCTCAATCAATGCGTGAGAACGTGTATTGACTTTGTAAAGCACCTCGATTGGTATGCTTTGCTCAAGGTGAGATTCCAGCTTGATTACGCTTCATGTCCATCCCATTCCCCTATATAAAGACCCACCTAGAATTTGCTCCCTTCATGTCCATCCCATTCCCCTATATAAAGACCCACCTAGAATTTGCTCAAAATCATCTTCGTGGAGCCTCATCCTTAGAGAAAAACAAGCCAATAAAAAAAGCTTCTCATCACATTGAAAAATCAATAAAAAAAAAGCGAATGGCTGTCCAACCCAGTACATTTCTCACTTCTAAACCCATGAAATCACTTTCCTTTAAGCTGCCTTCGATCGCCAATCCCAGCCACAGATCTCCCAAGTCCATGTCTTCCAATTTTGGCTCTGGCTCCACCTCGAAGTGAGTTTTCCTACATTCCCCTCTTCCATTCATTCCTGCCTTTTAAAGCTAATGAGAGTGTGATTTAATCTTTGATGCTGAACGCATGCGTGTACTATGTATCTTTTGCAAGCACTGCACATATCCTATGTTATCGTCCAGAGAAACATGATAGTTGCCTTTTTAGAGGTTAAATCAGGCATCTTTAATTCACTGCCTCAAGGTTCAATATTATCACTAAGTTCGTCTAGCCAACACATAAAATCCCTCGCACTCACACTCAAGTTCTCTCTTCTTTTCTCACACTACACTGATTTGAGCATTGGAGTGCTTATTCAGGAGGCCCTCCCTAGGCCCCTCCTCACCCATTTCTCTCTTCGGGTTCACAAGCAAAGTGGACGTAGACCTTCCAAAAAGGCTTTTCAAGAGCCTAGATCACCACCCTATTGGACCTAAGCAAGTCACTAAAAGGCTTCATCTTGATCCTTCTCTAGACTTCGGTAACACCGTAATGAAAAAACAACTGGAATGTATTCTCTTCTCTTAGGGAAGACAAATATACAAGAAGAATTTGGGGGTACGAGGCGTGTAGGCACCGGCACTTACAATTTTCTTTTACACGCCAACCATTTACTATTTCCATATGACAGATAAGACGGAATCATATTCCATTCCCTTCCTTACACGCTACATGTCCATATTATATTGATGTTGCTGAACCCCGTGATGTACCTTGCACAAGCTCCTGTCCAACACTCTCCTATTCAGCTTGACCGACCCCCAATCGACACCGACGTCCCAACACGGATACCCACAAGTACATTAGTAAAAAAACCTCACTTATTGAGGTTAGCAATGGAAAAATAAATAAAATAATCTATAAAAGTGATCTCAATTGATTTGACCCTTTCGATTCTGAATTTAATCGTTATATATGAAGTAGCTTCTTGTTGCACAAATTTTCTAAGCTATAGCTGGAAGAGATCCTTTTATTTGAATGTTGGTTGGAGCATTGAGCTTAACTTTTGTCAACTTTTGAGCTGTAGAATCAATTTCAGGTTGAGCTTAGGGTTTTTACTTCGATTCTCTCCTGTTTTCTCTTTGGCATGGCTTGTTGTCTCTTCCAATTGTGGATTTGATTTCTTGTAGTTTTTACTTGTGAAAATTGGAGTCTTTGCTTCTTCCACTCTGTTATGCTCCTATATCTTGCATCTAGCAAGTATGTGATAAAAATTGCTAACATAAGAACTGCCAAATGGCAACATTAGAAAGAGGGTGGAAGTGGCCATATAGGAGAACTTGTCCAATCAATCCTAAACTTGTTATACAGATGTTAATTCAGTCCTAAACCTTTCAATCTTATCAAATGAGTCATAAACCTTCATACAAAATTTCAATATAGTCATATTCCGGTCAATTTTTATAGAAAATGGCTAACGCAGCAAATTGCCAAGTAGCACGGCCGGGGATAACTAGATTGTCACGTCAACCTTATATAAAGCTATACTTTTGAATATTGTTCGGTTAACATTTATGGTACTTTAACAAAATGAAAGTGGGTAAAAGCTTTTGTGATTGGTGGGGAAGTAGTTATGAAACATTAGGCCGTCCCATATAGACAATGAAAGGACAGGGCTTCATCAATATAAACAATACTAGCATGTGCATTACCTCCGGTGACGGCACCAACCAGCAACCACCAAACTAGCACGGAACTCATGAAACTGTGCAAAGCATTAGGCAGGCTTTACAACGTTATGAAGAAATTCATGACTTCATAGCTATCCTAGGAGATCACTCAACGCAAGGGGCAAGCTAAGACACGAGTTAAGGCTATCAATAACGACTCGTAATCATTTGGTTCTTGCAAATATTCAAGCACTTCTGTATATACAGAGTATCTCTTTATACGCCTTTTTGTCTGCTAATGGAACTAGATACAATTCGATGAAAAGCATCAGGTGGAATCGGGTAGATTCTTATACGATAAACAAATTCTCAATTCCAAAATGAGATAAAACAAAAAAGAAACTAGAGAACTGAATTAGCAAAAACAAGCTTTCTTATTTTCAGTAGAGTGTGCAGTGTTCTGGTCAATCCTTACGTTAAGTACAAATTCCTGAGTATCAGTATGCCAACCGACCAAAGTTCTTACAATCCATTTGAATCCTCAATCTACTTCATGTTATTCAAGCGCATAGGGTGTATACACCCTTCCGTGATTTGACATTTAACTAGATCCAGCATCCAATTTGTTCCCTGCTTGTAACGAACCATAAGAAATCGCTAATTATTCAAATTTTTAATCCAGGGAGAACGTCAAGAAGCCTTTTCTTCCTCGCAGGGAGGCACATGTTCAGGTAACCCACTCCATGCCACCCAAAAAGATCGAAATATTCAAATCCATGGAGGAATGGGCCGAGAAGAATGTACTGGTTCACTTGAAACCTGTCGAGAATTGTTGGCAACCACAAGACTTTCTGCCGGATGCAGCATCAGATGGATTTGAAGAACAAGTTAGGGAAATTAGGGAGAGGGCTAGGGATATCCCTGATGACTACTTTGTTGCTTTGGTTGGAAGCATGATAACAGAAGAAGCCCTTCCGACTTATCAGACAATGCTTAATACTTTGGATGGAGTTAGAGACGAGACTGCTTCGAGCCTAACACCTTGGGCCGTTTGGACAAGGGCATGGACTGCGGAGGAGAACAGACACGGTGACCTCCTGAACAAGTACTTGTACCTGTCTGGACGAGTGGACATGAAGCGAATTGAGAAAACAATTCAGTATCTGATCGGGGCGGGGATGGTAAGATCCTACCTCTACTAAGACCAACTAATATGCAAGTCCATCAGCACAAAATCACACTCATATGCATGCAAATCTTGAGCATCTCAAAGGGACACTGAATGCACTGGAATCATTTTAGTGAATATATATGACCATCGCAACTCTTAATGTTAATTGTCATGTTCAAATATAAGTTATGCCTCTGCAATTGAACAATGATTTATGCACATGACTTTAAAATTGAACTGTCATTTCACGAGAATCAGTTGAGACAGATGCCACCAAAAATTTAAGGCAACTTTGTACTTGCTAGGGCTAATTACCTCTCTATATTTTTGTCCCAGGATCCTCGAACGGAAAATAGTCCCTACCTCTTCTTCATATACACTTCATTTCAAGAAAGAGCGACATCTATTTCTCATGGAAACACAGGCAGGCTTGCTAAGGCACATGGGGAAATGAAATTGGCTCAAATTTGCGGTATGATTGCATCAGATGAGAAGCGTCATGAAGCAGCCTATACAAAAATCATGGAGAAGCTCTTCGAGATCGATCCAGATGGCACTGTCTTGGCACTTGCCGACATGATGAGAAAAAGAATCACTATGCCAGCTCATTTGATGTATGATGGTTGTGATGACAACATTTTCTTCCATTACTCAGCTGTTGTACAGAGGCTCGGTGTTTACACAGCGAAGGACTATGCAGATGTCCTGGAGTTTCTAGTGGGAAGGTGGAAGGTGGAGAATCTGACTGGACTTTCAGCAGAGGGAAGAAAAGCCCAGGAATACATCTGCGGTTTAGTACCAAAAATTAGAAGGCTAGAGGAGAGAGCTTCGGAAAGGACCGAGGAAGCACTCACTATTCCCTTCAGCTGGATTTCTGATAGACAAGTGAAGCTTTAGGGTACAAATTTCCCACATAGCGGTTGGAATCAGTCTTGTACAAGCTTTTAATCACAAGATATTTAGATGGCAATAAGAAAATCCCAAGTCGTGTAGGGATATTGCAGTGACATGATCTGTTCAACCTATAGACTCTGTATCTCTGCGTGCTAGAAAATTATTACTACTAGACTAATTTGTGTGTTAACAAATTTTAGATGTGTGTGCGTGCGGAAGCATGATTTTGGTATTAGTTATAGTTTTTGGTTAGTGATGTATGCAAGTGTATGATATAATTTGTGGAGGATGGACAAGGGACAAGATATGATAAACTAGGGTAATTTGAAGGATAAATGACATGATATATGGGGGAAAATAGTTTCATTAATTGATGAAGGTACGATGGAGGATTCACCCCCACACACAAGGTGGAGGGTTATCCCCTCACACACTTCAAATGATCAAGTACAAGCATATTTATAGGTGTGAGTTCACTGCCTTATTCTACCGACTAAGAGTACATAAAATAATATAAAATTGCAGCTTCTTTGTCTTCTGCTTGTGCGGCTTCTTCTCTTCTAGTCAAAGTCCAAGTTGGACTTTGCTTTTCTTTTCTTCTTTCTTCTGAGCTTCTCGTTCCTTCTTCCTTCATGGTTAAGAGTCAACAATTATAGGCTTTCCTTTACGTTCAAGTTAGTAAGTTGAAGCTTGCTTTTCTGCTTCTTGAAGCTCATATAATATTTTATAATGTGTGCCCATCTTTTCTTGATCAGCTTGAGGCTTCTTCACGTGTTTCCCATGCACGTAGATTTTTCTAGCTTAATCTAGGATTTTCTTTGATGCTTGGCTTCTTCACAGAGTCTTCAAGTTCAACTTGGACTCTTCATCTTTTCTTGCATGCATGTGCAATGTTGCCGACTCATTCCTTCTCCATTAAGTTAGTAGCTTCTAGATTTTGTTGAAAATGGATCACCAATTTCCAACACTCCACCTTGATCCATTTTCGGGATAATCTGGACATTGTATCATAAATCCTCAACGTACCTTGAAATTCTCTTTGTAATTTGTCCCATGCCTTTTATGTCGTCTTTGTTCCACGATCCCTTGCATGATTTTTGTTGGAACACTTGCACATGCCTTTGAATGTGGATGTTTTTTCTTCAACGATGTCCCATACGTCTCGAGCCATCAAAATGCTCTTAGTTGTAGTTGTTAGCTCAAGCTCTGGCTTTTGTAGGCTCTAGCTCTGGCTCCGGCTTTGCTTTTGGCTCTGGCTCCAGCTCTGGCTCTCTTGGCTCTCGCTCGGACTCTGGCCTTTGATTCTGACTTTGGCTCCGGCTCTAACTCTGTTGGCTCTCGCTTGGGCTCTAGCCTTTTTAGTTGAGGATGGTGAGGACAAACACCCATAACCATCCAAATATGCCTAGCTCTGGCTTCACGATCCTTTACACCTGGCTCAGTTACGAACCTGGATAAATTTGGCTCTGATACCATGTTAAAAGTTTTTTGGATGTATGTGTGTGGAAGCATGGTTTTGGTATTAGTTATAGTTTTTGGTTAGTGATGTGTGCAAGTGTATAGTATATTTTCTAGAGAATGGACAAGGGACAAGATAAGATAAATAGGGTAATTTGAAGAATAAAGGACATGATATATGGGGAAAATAGTTTCATTAATTGATGAAGGTACGGTGGAGGATTCACCCCCACACACAAGGTGGAGGGTTATCCCCTCACACACTTCAAATGATCAAGTACAAGCATATTTATAGGCGTGAGTTCGCTGCCTTATTCTACTGACTAAGAGTACATAAAATAATATAAAATTGCAGCTTCTTTGTCTTATGCTTGTGCGGCTTCTTCTCTTCTAGTCAAAGTCCAAGTTGGACTTTGCTTTTCTTTTCTTCTTTCTTCCGAGCTTCTCGTTCCTTCTTCCTTCATGGTTAAGGGTCAACAATTGTAGGCTTTCCTTTACGTTCAAGTTAGTAAGTTGAAGCTTGCTTTTCTGCTTCTTGAAGCTCATATAATATTTTATAATGTGTGCCCATCTTTTCTTGATTAGCTTGTGTCACGACCCGAACCTCGAGCATATGCACATCCCTCAATGACCGCTTTTAAAATTTGCAACATCCTAGGAACCGTTGCTAACCCATTCATTAATTTGCACATGCGAAAACGTAAAATAATCTCCATACAACAAAACAGTGGGATAGAAAGTTAGGATAATATTTTTTCTCAAGTCACACCTACAACATCACAATACTTTATGTATACAGACTAGTTTAGCACCCCAAAGTCTGATACAAAAAGTGAAGCTGTTCAATTATCCACTAACTAAGCTTCTATCAACAAGACTGGGGTTTACTGCTACACTATCATATTTTTCGATCTCTCGGGGGTGAGCCGTCACCCTACATCCAATCTTGACGGAAAACCCGGCATCACTTGAAAGGAGATAGCGAGAGTCTTATTCCTCCTTTATGCGACTGACTATACACAACCTGGCCTTCCTCCATTTAGGGACCTAAAAAATTTTAGCCAACAACGGGGTGAGATCACATCTTAGCGAGTACATCCCCTAAATCCAGAGTAGGAAAAGGATACACCCTGCAGGCAATCTAATCATGTTTCTTACTACTCTTTTAATGCCAGCAAGTTCCTGCATAATATAAAACATTCCTAATAGTATCAAATTCACACATCACAGGAATACTTTAACGTGAGCATATGCAGGGGCGTGAATATCCTTGTAAGCATACAGACCACAGTCAATGCAACAGATAACAGTCTTCCGGCAAAACCGGGCATTGCCTCGTACCGTCGAGCGCGGCAACATCTGCATTTAGACGGCATTCCATATAGGAGCATCGGCCCAGCCTCCACTGCGACCGACATCCGTTGACTTGGGGCATTCCCAAAAAAGCATCGCCCGGCCTCCAAAGGCTCGTGGCGGAATCTCATGTCGTGAATGCATATAATCAATATTACATTTCAATAATCACTTACACATAGCATTCGCAGCATCAATTGGACAATTTCATAGCAAGAATTTTTCAAAACAAGCATGTACTCTTACTCATCCAAATTGACAGAAAACTGCCCAATAACGTTCTCCCAAATTCGAAGTCAAAAAATCACTCATATGATCTCGAAAAATTCTCAAATTTGGACACGTGCTAGCCAACACATAAAAAAACATTTTTCATGAAGACACCAAGATCCAGATCTCTCTGGATTTGGCCCAGAAATTCTCTCTATCCAGCACAAAAGTCGGGTCCAGTTCCAGAGAGCCTAACTCATCAAAATCAATTCGTTTTTAGGTCGAAATCTGGTCCTCTTAATTTGAAATTCAAATATGATAAATTATAAGTTGTAACGAACAACTTTCATGAAGAAATCAATTGAAAATTCAACCTCTAAAGGTTAGTAACAGCTCTCGGAATCATAACAAGTCACGGTTTACAAAACTATCTGAATTACTGTTTCAAGGATGACGTCATGAAAATCGTCATCTTTTTAATTCTAAAAATTCTAAGAAAAATATATATTATTATTTAGGACGTTTAAAACATTTCTTCAGAATAAAATTCCTTCAAATTCGCAACATACAGTTATCTACGAAATTAGCAAAATACACACGTCCTAGAAACTGTTTCAGAAATCAGCTACTGTTTTAGTCCGAATCTTCCTCACGACGTTTGTCTTCCTCTCGAAACCCTATCTAAGCTTTTCTATGGCCATCATAACATCCCTAACCAACATCCATCCATATTTAACGTCATCTACATATTTCTAACTTGTACGAATTCCTAATAGAAGTACTCAACCCCTAGTCAGATTTAGAAAACAACTCACCTATTTACAGCTAACGGCGGCTCCCGTTGGTGGTTGGACAGCAACATGGAGACCAGCCTTGAGCCTCTCGGTGATGGTGTTGAGCCGAAACCGCAGAGGAATGCGCTGTGGTGTGATAGCAACAGCAACACAAAAATCTACAAATTTTTCGGTAGAGAGAACTAAATATGGAGTTTGGTCGGTTGTGCGGTTCTTTTGTGGGTGAGGGGGTTTTTTTCCTCACTCGAACTATCCGACCTATATATAAAAACCATGGTGGTAGGTGGCCGACGTTTGTGTGGGTCCAAGAATTTTTGGTAACATCACGTTCACGCCTTGCTCTGTTTTGTTTCTTACTCGCTGGTTTGTCGTCCAAGAGGGAGCAGAAACGGGAGTTGCACGTTCAAGGGAAGAGAAAGCAATAGCTTGTACGTTGAAAGAGACAAGGGAGAAGAATAAAATAAGAGGAAGAAAGGAAAAGGTGGAAGCTGCCATCGTAAAATACAACAGACGTTTATGCGTGGGTAAAGGATGGGAAGGAGAGTGGAAATTACTTGGAAATTTCATTGAAATTTCCTTCAGCTTTTGGCGTATTTTTCCATGGAAATTTTGGTCACCTATCACTATCATAAGCCCCACAAATTTTCCAACGTTGCCTCTTCTAAATGGGATGAAAGAAAAGGTTGGAATCCATGTAAACTGCTGAATCCGAATTTTGAAGTTGATTCTCGTAGCTTTTTCCTATGGAGATTGAGTTCTTTTCCCTATCAAGTGGTCCCTCTACTTTATGCATCCTTATTCCACACAATTGGCATGGAAATTGAGGTGAAATTCATGGGGGGCATGTCTTCTTACGAATTTTCCTTTCTTGTTGAGACTTTTCCTCCTTTCCTATTTACCAAATTAACACTTAAGTTAATAGGGTCAAGTCTCTTAGTAGTCACTTATAAATCCTCACTTAAACTTCTATAACTCTTTCTCTAATTGTTTTATAATAAATGCCCAAGACCTATTTAAAAAGTGGCATTTCCCTTTTATTCTTTTAATTTGTCACTCTTGTCCCTTTTTCCGTTAACAATTCTCGTCGTCCATAAATTTTGAAAAGATGCAACAACATTCCCTGGAATTAATTGTGACACGTGACAATTCTTAATTTCTGTAATCGATATCATTTCCTCGGTTAATTTCAGTCAAATGTAATTTTAGCGCAACCTAAATTATCGATTAGTTTTTAGGAATTTTCAGTGCAACTGACCCATGGTCAATTATTCCCGAGCTACAATGTACATCTTCAACGCATTGACGACTCTCGATTGTTGTGAAAAATCTCGATATTTCAATTACGAGCACATGGTACCAAAATAACAAAAAAAATCGGTTTAGTGCCGATCTACGAGAATTCTGCAATTAGATGGAATCACTCAAGCCTAATTTTATCTCTATCGAATTGACCTATTTCCGATTTCTGATAGATTTTCGACTGTGCCGAAATGATCCTTGTAGACTAACACATTTGAACAGTCGATTCCTGGTCAAATTCTCAAGTCTGTTACATCAAAATCCTTTAATAACTTTCCCGATTAGTCAAGTTATCTCATGAGTGATCAACTCAGAGAATAGCGCTATAAGCACGTCGACAAAAAGCCCGATTTATTTAATTGAAAACAGAAGCGGAAAATCAGACTGTCACAGCTTGAGGCTTCTTCACGTGTTTCCCATGCACGTAGATTTCTCTAGCTTATTCTAGGATTTTCTTTGATGCTTGTCTTCTTCACAGAATCTTCAAGTTCAACTTGGACTCTTCATATTTTCTTGCATGCATGTGCAATGTTGCCGACTCATTCCTTCTCCATTAAGTTAGTAGCTTCTAGATTTTGTTGAAAATGGATCACCAATTTCCAACATTGTGTTAGTTAAAATGGTGCATGTATCATTGCAGTTGCTTATGTAAAAGATTTCCCACTCGTCGAGCCCAAATGTTTTCTATTAGTTGTACCGGGAGAAATGCCTAAGAAATATGAACTTGATGAACTTATGAGGTTAATGGATACTGGGTTTTTGAGAAGAGAATTATGGACCAAGATCACTAGTGAGAAAAGAAATAATCGTCATTTTAGCAGTTGCTCCTGTTGAGGTGGCATACTTGGTACATAAACCATAATAAACTCGAAACAAACAATTTTAATAGCTATATTTCTTGCATATGAGCTACGGCACCTCCAGCAAAAATAAACACATATCCACCGGTGGATTTTGTTTCATTTAAATCTGAGATACAATCAGCATCATTGTATTCTTTTGATACAAAAAAGAAAAAAAAAATTCACTATATAGAATGTCATTCTTCTCATTTGCATTGTGTTGCATTCTTCGTCTCAACTATTGTTTTACCATCAAACATATCACCTTTTTTAATAAAGTTAATCTATATGCATTACCATGTTCAACATAATCAATAAATGTGGCCACACAATATAAAGTAACACAACAGTGGACAAACATATTCGATTTCAATAATACACAAATAGACTCAATCGAGCACACATATACCAACATCACCTCTTAAAAAAAATCAGGTCTAATTGAACTCAATTTTCATCAAATGCAGTTGAATACGGTATTGAATCTTTTCAACATCCATCCAAAGTTAATGTATACAAACATAGAAATAAATATTAAAGATCTAAATATTCTCGGATGTCAAAGTAACTTATAGGCAAACATGAATCACATAATGGCAAATTGATGGACATTTTTGTTATTTCTTTAGGCTGATATCATTATAAAAAAAAAAAGCCTCTAGTGTAACATCCCGATTTTCCAATTCTGGTTTCAATTAAATAAGTCGGGCATTTCATCTTCGCGTCTATAGCTTTCTTCTCTGAGTTGGCCCTCACGAGATAACTAGTCTATCAAGTGAAGCCGTTAAGGAATCTAAACGCAATAGACTTGAGAATTCGACCAAGAAACGACTGCTAAACCATACTAATCTGCAAAGGTCATTACGGCACAAACCGATTAGAGACCGGAGATAAGTCGATTCAACAAACCATGTAATTCAGTGTGGGTGATTCCACCTAATTGCACAATTCTTGTTGATCGGCACTAAACCGATTTCTCTATCGTTTTGGTACCCTGTGTCCGTATTTGAAATCTCAAGATTTCTACGACAATTGAGAGTCGCCAATGTGTCAAAGATGCACTTTGTGGCTTGAAAATAATCAACCACAGGTCAATTGCACAGAAAATTCCTAAAAGCTACTCAGTAGACTAGGACACGCTAAAGTCGCGCCAAATTGAAATCAACCGAGAAATTGAACCCGATTACAGAAATTGGAAGTTCTGTCAAGTCACAATTCATTTTAGGAACGTTGACTCATCCTCAGAAGACTTTTCTACAAACCGGGATTTTGGCGGAAAAAGCAAAGTAAGGCCGTTTATGTTCGGGATTGTTAGAGGGCCATTTTTAATCGAATCTTCGAGATGCAAGTTGGATCATTTGACGGGGAAATGTCACGAGAAGGCCGAGGACACATGGGTTAATTTAATTGAGCTTCAATTGGATGGAATTGATTGAGAATTAATTGAATTAAGTGTACAAGATTTCATGCCACGGCGGAAAATGAAATTGCAACCATTGGAATGAGATTGTGGGAGATAGTGGAAGGTGACATCATCCATGAGGTCATAGTGGGCCATGAGAGAGAGAAAAGTGGTCCCCTCCTCCTTCTCTCTCCTCCCCCTCTCTCTTTGGTTGCCTCTCTCCTCCCTCTCCCAATCGCGCGACCTCTTTGGCCTCTCTCCATCTTCTTCACTTCGGAAGCCTAGCAAGTCGAAGAAGACCTCAGCAGCTCCCTCTTCCATCGTAGCCAGTAGCCGGAACAGCAGCTAGCAGCGCCGCTCATCTCCGCGCGCCACCGCGACGCCGTCGCCCTACCCGTGTGCATCTCCGTCTCTCTCCTCCACTCCCTTGTTGTTCGACGCCCTGCAAGTTGAAGACCGACGAAGCCAGCTCGCCGTTGAGGCCTCACCGCTGCACACCGCAGCCAAAGTCGCCACCGTTGCACGCCGTCACCTCACCGCTGCTCCGTCCGTCTCAGTCTCCATCTTGCCGGCTCCTCTGTTCCAACGGCCATTTCAAATCTGGTGAAGCTCTGCCGGAGTCGTCCAACCCACCTCCGGCCACCATGAAGCCCCACCTAGGTCCGGTTCAGCTCCTCCGCCCATTCCCGACCCCAACCAGCCGCGGATCCGCCCTTTCTCGGCCTCAACCAGCAGTGATCAGTGAGCAGAAAAATGAGTATGGCAGCGGCTATTTGGCCCGTTTTGGTTGTCTTCCTGACCCCGGAAGCTAGGCCCGCCTTGGAGACTATCAACCCTTGCGTCGTCCCCGTCGTTTTGAGCCGTTCGGCTAATTAATCGGGTGAGTTTATCCTCTAATTCTTGCTTAGTGAGTTAATGACACTTAAGGGGTGTTTAGATTAGTCTAATTAGGTTTATGTGATTAAATTAGATTATTTTAATGTGAATTAGATTAGTTGTATGATTAGTTTAATGGATGTTTAATTAGGACTAATTGTATGTTTAATTTAGCATAATCTTGTTTAAGCCCTAATTAATTGTTTTTTATTAATTTATTTATTTTGAATTTTTAAATATTATTTTATTAAATTATATTATTATAATATAATTTTTAATTTTTAATATAATATTTAATTATTTAATTTTCGGAATTAAATTTAATTATTTAATAATTTCGAAAATTTTGCCGGGATGGCCGATCGTTAGAATTTCACACTGATCGCAGCAGTGTCGTCGGTTTGTGTTAATTGTATGTTTAAATTGAGAAATTGAGTGATTGATGATTATAGTTAATTATTCCAAAAGTGTGGAATTGAGTGATATTGATGAAGTTGTGGTATTTAACTTGAAAATATCCGGTGTTAGCTTTTAGCACCGTAATTGGTTTGTATGACTAGTTTGAATCGTTGGTTGTTATTGGATTGAATATCCGGTTCTATGGTTTATTATTGAATGATCAGCTTTGGCGAGCAATTATGATATACATATATACTACCGCTTTGAGAGCTATTATATCAATTACAGCTTTGGTGAGCTATTATATCAGTTACAGCTTTGGTGAGCTATTATATCAATTACAGCTTTGGTGAGCTATCTATCTATATAGCTTGAGCAAGCTACCGTCTATATATTACAGCTTCGGAGAGCATGTGTCGTATTAACGACTGGTTTGATAGACGATATTAAATGATAGATAGTAATGACTGATAGATAGTACGGATTGAAATGGAAAGATAGATAGTATGATGGAATTGAATCATTGCGAATGATTGGATTGATTGAATTGATAGACCGATATAAGTATCGGTAGTTTCAGCTTGTACGAGCATTGCTTGAATATGAATTGTACTGACGTGCAGGAAAGGGACTAAGGCGAGGTAAGTCCTCTATCCTATTTGTGTGGCTAGAGTGCCCTGAGGCATATTTTCTTCCTAATTGAGTTTTAGAGGGTAGGACTCGCTAAGACGTAGTCTCATCCTAGTTGTGGGATAATATTTCAGGTCCCTAAATGACGGTCGTGGAGGATTGGAAGTCCTGGAGTTCGGAAGGTGGAGGCTGAAGAATCAATGAATGTGTCTGACAAGTTGGTCATAGGACAGTTCCCTTTTTGTTGAGCCGGTCTATTTTGTAGACAATCCAGTGTTGTATATAAACCTATTTGTTTATAAGAAAGCTTGTTTGGTTGTGATTGATTGCCTGCTTTTCTATTTCAAGTTAAATGTTGTTAGGGGATTTGTTTCGCTTCCGCATGTGCAATAAAAATGAATGGGTCGGCGACGTGTCCTGAGAAGTCGCATTTCTATCGACCGCAGAGGGATGTGTGCACGCTCAGAGGATCGGGGCCTGACATCTAGTACATATATGATAAATTTATCTCAAACTAACTTTTTAATCACAAAAAACTTCAAACTAGTACACCTATGACAAATTTACCTTTCGTTAGTTTCTGTTAAATTTTAACATCAAATTACTGAATTGAATAACACGTGGTAATTAATAAGTATACCAGTTTAGGTTTTACCCTCCACTTATCATGGGTGTACTGGTTTGTGATTTTTCATAATATTAATCCAATTTAATGAAAATTAATGGAGGTAAAGTTGCCACAAATATATCAGTTTGGGTTTTTTATTATCAAAAAATTAGTTTAAGATAAATTTATCAAAAATATACAAGTTTTTAGTTTTTAGTAGTCAAAAATTATTTTGAAATAAATTTGTTATAGATTTACCAATTTGGGATTTTTTATGATATTAACCATATTTCTTTTGACATCGGTCATGGACACATCAAAAGAAAAACCAATTTTCATCAACTTTATTGACTAATTACAAATAATGGAGAACTAAGAGATTAACTAATCACGATCTCCTATCTCTTCACTTGAACGACCAATGATTCAGAAAAGAACATAGCACAAAGATCAGAAAAGAAACATGTGTGAATGCTCACGAGGCTGAAGAATGAGGGGATGTTAGAGACTTATCGGATTTGTTTTTCAGTAAGCTAATTCATGAAATGAAAATGCCAGATTACCCATTAAATTCAATAGCCACATAAACTTGAGCACTTACCATTTTAATCCCAAAAAATAAAATAAAAGATTAGCCCGATTTCATTCCATTTCTTTTCCATTTTTCCGTTTCTTTCTCTTTCTAAATAGGCACACAGAATCTCGATGTGGTTTAAGAATTTCTCAAAATAGGTAATTGCAAAATTTGTAAGCATTCTCCATGAAGAGTATAGAACCACAAATTCATAAAATATGCTTGATTCAATGACTCAAATTTGAAGAGAACACACTAAATAGGAATTTTCCAGAACTCGATTACGAGACTTCAAAATTTCAAATTTGAATGAAAGGATCACAAGCTAACAGATATTTTAGAGAATGAAGTCTACATAGTGCTTTGCACGACCACTAATAGTTCCGTTCCTCAATAATAAAGCAATTTCTCATACTGAAAGAAAAGAGATTGTTCCAGGCTGAGAGAGTATGCCATAACAATAATCGGAAAAGCTTGACTCCATTCGCTAATGGCGGACTTTAGCCATTATCACCATCAGAGGGAGAGATTTCACTTAGCTGAATTAGTGATGTGTTTATCCGATGAATCATTTTTACTCCTCCTCATTGATAACCTCACCGTTGACGCTTCTATCGTAATTGCCCTCCATAGCTTTCTCGTGTGTTATGATGAGAACGACAACCAAAGTTCACGCATGGTTTTGCTTGAGAAGACACACAGAAGCAAAATATGTATAATTAGGGGTGTCAAAAATCGAACCGAACCAAGGTTCGATTTTTTCAATTTGGTTCTCATTCGGTTCGGTTTTCATTAAAAATCGAAACTTTTTAACTGATTCGGTTTTTATCGGTTTAGTTAACCAAATCAAATCAAAAAAATCTAAAATACGTTCATTTTATTTTTATTTTATTTATAAAAAAAAATTTTTTTTTTTTTTTTTTGATTTTCTTTCTTTTTCTTCTCCTTCTTCATTGGCTGGTCACCGGCTGCCACCGTCACTAGCGACCGGCCAATGAAGAAGGAGAAGAAAAAGAAACAAAAAGAGAAAGAATAAAAAATAATTAGAAAATCGATTTTTTGAAAAATAAAAAATTGATTGAAATGGTTTTACCAAAAAAAAAAAAATTATTGAAATGAGTGCATGTAGGAAAAAAAGAAAAATATAAAAACTGAAAAACTTAACCAAATCAAATCGGGATTTCGGCTTGGTTCAATTTCAGTTCAGATCGGATTTCAATTCAATTCAATAAATTTTCTTATCGGTTTAGTTCGGTTTGGTTTGGAAACTATTTACACCCCTATGTATAACAGATCTTTCTTTTTTTTTTGGAATGGTATGTTTTGATTGTGATTTGGAGATTCTCTTCATACACAAATGAAGAAAGGGTTAATAACGAAATAAATCAAATCATACCTTATAAAGCTATTACAAACATATGGCTTTTAGATTTTCAAAACTGTTAAAATATCTAACACTTAGATTACCCCAACCCACCGCGCCCCCCCCCCCTTTTTTCTCTCCCAAACAAATCTCTAGCTTCACGTCCATTAAATTCCCTCACATAAGACTCCCCAAAGTTTGCTCAAAATCCTCTCGTGCAGTCTCGTCCTCAAAGAGCAAACCAAGCTCAGCAGAAAAAAACAACACATATCATCAACAAGCATAAATGGCCCACCAACTCAGTCCATTTCTCACTTCTAAACCGATGAAGTCGCTTTCCTTTAAGGGCGCGTTTGGTTGTGTTTGTTTAAAAATTGTTCCGGGAACAGAAATAGAAAAAAGTATTTCTGTTCCGGGAACAATTTTTGAACAAAAATACGCGTTTAGTAAACTTGTTTTAAAATAAAAATAAACGAAACATGTTTGGTAAATTTGGATAATTTTTTTATTTCTTTTATTTTTTTTTTTTTTTCTTTTTTTTCTATTTTTTCTTTTTTCTTTTTCATTTTTTTTTCTTTTGGCCGGTCGCCGGCCAAGGCCTTGGCCGGCGACCGGCCGGCGAGGGCCGAGCTCGCCCGGCGGCGGGCGGCGCGGCCTCGCCGGGCCACCGCCGGGGCGACGCCGAGGCTCGCCGCCGCCGGGCGAGCTCGGCCTCGCCGGCTGGGCGAGCTCGAGGCCGGATCTGGCGAGATCGAGCTCGCCCGGGCCGGCGCGAGGTCGGCCTCGCCATGGGCGGCGAGCTCGAGCTCGCCCGGATCCGGCGAGGCCGACCTCGCCCGGCGGCGGCGAGCCTCGGCCTCGCCGAGCCACCGCCCAGTCGGCGTCACCATGGCGGTGGCTCGGCGAGGCCGAGGCTCGCCGGCCGGCCGGGCGAGGCGGCCTCGCCGGATCTGGGGCGAGCTCGAGCTCGCCCACCATGGCGAGGCCGACCCTCGCCCGGCTACGGCGAGCCTCGGCCTCGCCGGGGACGGCGAGCGTCGGCCTCGCCGGGGGCGGCGAGCCTCGCCGTGGGCTGGGCGAGCCGCCGGCCCTCGTCGGCCGGTCGCCGGCCGTGGCCGAGGCCGGCGACCGGCCTCGGCCGTGAAAGAAGAACAAGAAAATAAAAGAAAAAAGAAAAAAGAAAAAAAGTGTTTCTGATTTGTGTTCCAGAAACAAGAAACAAGTTTTTTTTGTTTCTTGTTTCTGCTTCTTTTTTGTTCCTGGGAACAAAAGAATAAAAAAGGAACAGAAACGCACACAAACGCGTTTCTGTTCCTTTTTTGTTCCCAGGAACAAAAAAACAGAAATTTTTGTTCCTGGGAACAGAAACAAGGTGCAACCATAAGTTGCCTCCAATCGCCGGTCGCAGCCTCGGATCTTCCAAGTCCATGTCCTCCAGTCTTCGCTCTGGCGCCACCTCCAAGTGAGTTTTCAACATTCCCCTTCTTCCATTCACTCGTTCTTCTGGAGCTAACGTAAGTGCTTGATTTACTTCTCATGCTGAATGCACAAAGTATGTATCTTTTGTAAGAACAAGGCATAAGTTATGCCATCGATGAGCTGAACAATGTTATGCAATAGCTCCTTTTAAGAGGTTGAATCGACATCTTCAATTCACCACCATGAAGTAGAGACCCAATGATTCAATCTTCTCATCTTTGGATGTGTTTGTTTGAGTGAAAAAATTTCTGCGAATTAGTTTTCTGAATTATTATGCATTTGGTTTGCTCAAAATGATTGATCAATGTAAAATCAATTAGGATCAAAGAAATTATGCATACTTAAAATAAGGAAAATGAATTCACTAACCTGATAATGGAAAACATTCTACTAGACATTGATTTCCTAAAAAGCAATTTTCCTTATCATGATTTTTTTCTTGAAATAAATATACCCAGAATAAAACCCGAGTATTCCAGTTACTGCAAACACAAACCTTGAGATACCAAAACAGTAACCCCAAGGATCTCGATCTGTCTCTATCCTGCACCCTCCAACCACCTCACCTCCGGCGCTGGCACCAACCACCCCACCAACACGAAATTTTTGGGAACCATGAAAAAAGTTAGGCAAGCTTTACAATATTTTGAAGGAAAGTCATGCTGTTATAGCTATCCTAGAGGATCGCTTCGCTGTAGCGGGAGCATGAGAAAATTGAGCATTTCTTATCACAACCTTTTTTGGGTAGCAGAAGTGTTTGCCGATTCTGTATCACTTGCTTCTTATGAATGATCAAGGAACTTCTGGATAAACAGAGTATCTATCCATAGTCATACGCCTTGTTTTTCTGCCGATTGAATCGATTACAGTTCAAAGAAAAATATCAAGTGTAATCAAGTAGATTCTCACTTTCAAAATGAAAGAAAGAAAGCGAAAAAGAAGCTGGAAAACTGAATTAGCATGAACAGACGTAATCATTTTCGATAGGGTGTCGGGTGCTCCAGTCAGTCCTTCCAAAATCCTCATCATCAGTATCCCAGCCAGCCAAAGTTCTTCCAATCCATGTGAATCCACACATCTACTAATCCTATCATTTAAGTGCAGAGGAACACCATTTCACGATTTGACATTGAACTAGATCCAACATCCAATTTGTTTCCGGCTTGTAATGAACCATAAAAGATCATATGTTCGATGCAGGGAGATTGAGAACGTCAAGAAGCCTTCTATTCCTCGTAGGGAGGCACATGTTCAGGTAACCCACTCCATGCCACCCGAAAAGATCGAAATATTCAAGTCCATGGAGGATTGGGCCGAGAAGAATGTATTGGTTCACTTGAAACCTGTCGAGAATTGTTGGCAACCACAAGACTTTCTGCCGGATGCAGCATCAGATGGATTTGAAGAACAAGTTAGGGAACTTAGGGAGAGGGCTAGGGAAATCCCTGATGACTACTTTGTTGCTTTGGTTGGAAGCATGATAACAGAAGAAGCCCTCCCTACTTATCAGACAATGCTCAATACTTTGGACGGACTTAGAGACGAAACAGGTTCGAGCCTAACACCTTGGGCCATTTGGACAAGGGCATGGACTGCGGAGGAGAACAGACATGGTGACCTCCTGAACAAGTATTTGTACCTGTCTGGACGGGTGGACATGAAGCGAATTGAGAAAACGATTCAATATCTGATTGGGGCAGGGATGGTGAGATCCTAGCACCACCACGACCAACTAATACTAAAGTGCATCAGCACAAAGTAATTACTCAAATGCATGCAAATCCTTGCAGCTGAAAGAGACTGAATGCACTGGAATCATTTTGGTTGACATATATGTCCATTGCATCTCGAAATTGTTGATTGTCGTCTTCAAATGTACTTTATGCCTCTGCAATTTAATACTGACTTATGCACGTGACTTTTATCTTTAGGAGTCATTCCGCAAGAATCAGTTGAGATAGATCCCACTAAAATTTGAGGCAACTCTGTGCTTCTTGGAGCTGATTATATTTCTATATTTTTTTTTCCTAGGATCCCCGGGCGGAAAACAGTCCCTACCTCTTGTTTATATATACTTCATTTCAAGAAAGGGCAACATCTATTTCTCACGGAAACACTGGCAGGCTTGCCAAGGCACATGGGGACATGAAATTGGCTCAAATTTGCGGTATAATTGCATCGGATGAGAAGCGTCATGAAGCAGCCTATACAAAAATCATGGAGAAGCTCTTTGAGATCGATCCAGATGGTGCTGTCTTGGCACTTGCCGACATGATGAGAAAGAGAATCACCATGCCAGCACATCTGATGTATGACGGTTGTGATGACAACATTTTCTCCCATTACTCGGCCGTGGTGCAGAGGCTTGGCATTTACACAGCAAAGGACTATTCAGATGTTCTAGAGTTTCTGGTGGGAAGGTGGAAGGTGGAGAAAATGACTGGACTTTCAGCGGAGGGAAGAAGAGCCCAAGACTACGTCTGCCGTTTAATACCAAAAATTAGAAGGCTGGAGGAGAGAGCTGGGGAAAGGGCCGAGGAAGCACTTACTATTCCCTTCAGCTGGATTTCTGATAGACTAGTGAAGCTTTAGGGTAGAAATTTCCCATGCAGCTGGATTTGAAACAGCCTTTCTCAAGCCTGTAGTCACAACATACTTAAAGGACAATGAGAAAATAGCAAGTCAAGTAGGAACATTACAGTGACAGGATCTCTTCAGCCTGTAGACTCTCTGTATCCCGCGCCTTGAAAATTACTACTGGACTGATTTGTGTTGTTAAAATGATGCATGTATTATTGTATTTGCTTAGGGATAAGAATGCCGTAAGTGTCATAATTTTCATAAGATGCTCACTTGAGCATTACATCTTTTAAAAATTATTCACATAAGGGCAATAGGCGATTTGTCTTATGAGAAAATCCAACGTGGCTCACTAGCCAAACAAAATCAACAAATGAGAAGTTACAACGACAATATTTAGAGATGTGTTTGATGAACCCTCACCCAAATTAAAGAAATTGGGAGGCAAAATTCTGTCAAAATTGCAAGTGTTGGTGAAGAACCTAACTCTGAAATTTGGGCAAAAATCTGCAAACCCAAAATTGGTGTTCTCAAAGCTTAGAGGGAGAGGTTCATTCGTTAGTGAGGAGTCCTAACTCAAATAGAGGGAGAATGACACTAAAAGTGTCAAAAATTGTATATGGCATTTATTTTAATGTCGAAAGTATTCACTGAATTACTTAAGTGCCAAATTGAAAAAAAAAAAAAATGATCACCTAAGTGCCAACGGTAATATATTACGGCTAAAATTAATACATGACTTTTTAATTGAAATTTTAATATGAGTTGGCTTTTTTTTAATACAAAAAAGGTCCACATGGCATTTCCATGTGTACATTCTCCTCCTCTCCCTCCACGTCATTTTTTTTCTGTTTTTCTATTTTATTTTTTCTTTTCTCCTTCTGCGCCCTCTCAACTTCATTGTTTTCTTCTTGCCACGACCAAGAATATACACCAACAACCATCACTAAGTTGCCGCCACCAATCACCAGACCGCCGCCACCAAAACATTACACCAGTCACCATCTTCGCCGGCTAATAGGGATCTAGCGATGACGGCCTTGACCCAGGGACATCACTGGAAAATGGGCAGGTACTCCAGCATAGGTGCTCATCCCCGGCCAGCGCTAGGGATCGAAGGAAACGCCATAAAAACTACAGGGAATCATAGATTTAGACATAGTTTTAGGGAAGAAATCGTGAATCAATCCTAATTCCGAACATCGATTTGATGAAAACAACTTTATCAGCTCTTTCAGGCAAATAGTCGAACACATGCTAACCGTTTTCAAACGTAAGCTTTGGACTTGATTTCAATGTATTTCTTAGCCTAAACACAGTATGTAGAGTTTTAAGTCATCTCTATTTTGTCATGAATCCATCTCATTCTGTCATGATTTGCGTACGAAACCCTAGAACGGACATCCCCATGCAAGAACTACTCAAGAAGCGCCAAACTCTTGCCGAAGAAACCGGTGGCCGAAGCATCTTCAAGCGCTCCAATATCGAGCAAAAGCAAATCTAGAAGCCTCCCGTGTAAGAGAAGCGCGAGCTTGAGGCCGAATCCCACTGCCAATCTTCCACCTCCAACGCCACCTCCAAGCCCAATCCCTCCCTCATCTTCATGTGATGTTGTAGAGCTCAAATGAAGAAATGGAGGAAAGAGAGAGAGGGAGGGAGGGATGAATGATGTCATTCAACAAGAAATTTCACCACGTTTTTCTTGTGAACGGCGTTGTTTTGGGTTGTCAGATAGATAAAACTGGTTAAGGCTTTTTATGCTAATTTAGACTTTCAGCAAACCACGTCAGCTTAAGATATTAATAAATAAATAAATAAAGGGTCATTTTAGATTTCCGGCCAAATTAATCGAAATTGACACTAAAAAGATTGTTTTTCAAAAAATTTGATACTTATGATCCAAAAAAACTTTTGCTATTAAAATGAGTATTGTACACAACTTTTGATACTTCTAGTGTTATTCTCCTCTCAAATAGAGATTCTCTCTCGCAATCCCTCAAGAGTTGCCATTATTATTTCTTTATTTCCTCCATCAACGGATCTTGGAACTCAAAGCTAGCGTATGGATAGAAAAGCCAGAAGGACAATGGACAACGGAAGAGGAGCGTTACCGTCAAAGTTGCCAAGCTATGCTGCCTAGCTGCGTTGAAGTTGCTGGGCCATGCTTCAAAGGGAGAGAGAGAGAGAGTATTCCCAAAAAAAGTTGTCATTTTGTTAAATCTTACCACATTGGACAAAAAATTTTCCACATTGGATTTCAATATCATTTAAAAAGTCACGTTGAATTCAATACATAATTTAAAAAGCCACGTTGAATAAATTGTTAGAAAGGCACTCAAGTGGATGATTTTACACTCAATGCGACACTCAAGTAAGTGAAAAAAAAAAAAAAAGTTTCGACACTCAAATGAGCATCATAAGAAAATGATCGCACTTCTAGTTACTTATGAAAATGATTTCCCACACATTGTGGCCATACATTTTCTGCAGATTGTACCAGAAGAAATGCCTTAGAAATATGTACTTGATGAACTTATGAGGTTTATGATACTTGATTTTTGAATAGAGAATAATGGACCAAGATCGCTACTGAGAAAAGGACTAATTGTCATTTAGCTGTTGCTCTTGTTGTGGTGGCGTCTGGTATAGAAGCCATAATAAACTTGGAAAAAAAAACCAGTTTTAATAGCTATATTTCTTGGATATAAGCTTCCCTACAAGTGTTGACATCCTTCGATCTGATGAAGTATGTTATGCGGCAACTCTACAGCCTGTTGGACAATCTCCGGTCTTGGGTTAGGATACGGATCCAGCTAATTAAATCTACTCCCACAATCCAACCCAACTAACAACAACCCATTTCATTTACATGAAAACATCTGACTACGCCAGATTTCTCAAATCTTATGAAAACATTTTATGCTCCCTAACACATAAAGCATAAACTGTTCAAAAAAAAAAAAAAAAAAAAAAAACACATAAAGCATAAAGGGTATATTTACTCTCCTAATGGAACTAAGACAGATGGTCTCTTAGACAACCAGTGCTGGAGGCTAAATTTTGCAACAATGAAAAAGTCGAATACCGATCAACTCAAGACAACTGACATATGCCAATCAACTTCCATGAAATACAAGCACGCATGTTTGAATCTGGGCTGCAACTTTCTGCAGTTTCGCAGCAACATTTGACATGAAATAAAGAGAAGAGGAAGGGAAAGGGAAAAATCAACTTCACAGCACAAAGTAAAATTTTGACGTCTTGAGAATGCCTTTATACTTGATTGTACCCTATTCATAATCAATGGTTTATAGATTTCATAAAATTCGAAATTAAAATTGCCTAATAATTGAACTTGCAATTAATGAAAATAAAATCTAACATCCTAAACTAATGTTTTTGGGTTTTTTTTTTTTTCAAAAATTCGAAATTAATAAAATGCCTAATCTAAAGATGCAAACTATCGCAATATTCTAGCAAGATTCTGATCCAATTTGAATATATTTATTATTTTCTAGGTTTTCTTTTATAGAAACAAAATCAATTCAAACAAAGGCATATAAAATAATACATGTTTGCTTTTTTTTTAAAAAAATTAACGAATCACATCTCATGAGATCAGATTGGTCAATTTTTAACAAAATCATATCTCGGGTGTGAGATGGGATTTGGCGATTTGGCGATTTTTCTGTGCAATTGCAAGTCATGTTTTTGACATGAAATCGAACTATCAATTGTATACATAATGTGAAATTATGAAGATTTCCCAATTCATTAGGGATAAAGAGATCTTTTGGAACCACCACTTTGGGCTCTCTCCCCCTCATGAAGGGGAGGAGATTTCGCTTGGGGTCTTAAGTGAGACGCTGGGGTGATGGGCAGGTTGTACAAGGTTCCTAGGTCACCACAAAAAAAAAAAAAAAAAAAAAAAAATCTTGTAGATATGACAATTTCGATCAAACAATCAAAGAGAGATTGCCATAGAACGAATTAGGCAATGAGATTTATGAAAATGAAATTAATCGACATTCTTACTTAATTCACGATGTCACGCACGTGACGTTTCCGAATTCGGATTGACGATGGGTGACGTTGCTCCGTAGTCGTCGGATGTGTTCCACAAGACTGAGTATTTTGGAATTATGTCTGAGAACTTCAGCTTCTTTTCACTTTGCTATCAAGCTTCACTTTTTAAAAAAGCTTGGGCAAAACAGGACAAATTTCACCGCTTCGTTTGTAATGGGAACGCCCTCTTGTGCCCATTGAAGAATCCCAGAGAGGAAGAAACTATAATGGGACGTAACCAAAAAAAAAAGAATTGATGAAGAATCGGCCTGGATGCTTTGCTGGTGTCAGCTGAGCTGCTCAGAAAATCGTCAAAGCGGCTGCGGCGGGGTTGGAGATGACGCCGGGGCTGGACTGGAATGCGCCGGATTGCTGAGTTCTTTGTTGGGCTGAGAAATCACTGCAAGTGGCGCTACAGCAATCTAAAGGCGTCGGGGATGCACAAGCATGAGCAGCCGCTGGGGACAAATGTGAAGCGTCGAAGTGCCGCTGGGACTGTTAAAAGTTGCTCGCTGCACGTCGACGTTACTGGGCATACGCTTGACAATTAAAAGACGAATCTCTCTCTCGCGGTCCTCTATATTCTAGCCGTGTATTCAATGTGTGGTCTCCCCTTGCTCGGCTCTATCACAACTCCTTTTATAGACGAGGAACGGCTTGGGTTTTCAAATCTTCTTTCCTCCATCGTCAATATTCAAATATCAAAACGAAGTCTTCAGAAGATCATAATAATCCACCAAGATATTAATTCTTTCAACTTTCTTGCCTATATCCTTTTCTTTCCTATTCTTTGCTGAAAGATAATAATATCCAGCCTTTATTTCCTCAAGGACGTCTCCACCACATCCTTCCTTTCCCTAATTACTAAAGATCTTGTGCCCACACAAAATTGAAAGAATTTTCATATGGGTCAATGAATCAAGACTTTCTGTGAAGAATTTTCGTCCACGCCTCGGTCCCCGGGTCAAGGAATCAAGACTTTCACTTTAAATGGCTTTGGACCTTTAATTGTGCGACGCGTTTTAAAACCGTGAGAACTCAGTGTCCAAAGCGGACAATATCACACAGTGGGCCCGGGTCGTTACAAATGGTATCAGAGCCGACTCCCGACAGCGTGTGGGGTCACAGCGAGGACGCTGTTCTGCTAAGGGGGCGAGAGTGTGACGGCCCGAGCGGCGGTGCGCGGAGAGGAGGGATGGCGGTGCGTCCGCGCCTCGGTCCCCGAACGTGCGCAAGGAAGGGGTCCTCTCCCTCTTGTCCCACATCGCTTAGGGGGGGAGTCCAGGGCCAATTTATAATGGCTTTGGCCCTTTAATTATGTGACACGTTTTAAAACCGTGAGGACTCAGTGTCCAAAGCGGACAATATCACACAGTGGGCCCGGGTCGTTACACTTTCACTTTAAAGAATTAGAACTCTGGCATGTAAAGGATGCGTTCATCATAGCCTTCTAATGAGCTTGGCCCTGTTTTGATGCCCAATGCACTTAGTCCAGATAAAGAAATAAGCTTAGAACCATCCACTTGAGTCCTCCTCCGTCGGTCCGACAAATGTGTACTTAAATGAAATATGCTCATAATATCTATATGCTACGTAATTTAATTTAATATTTTTGTTTAAGGGCTAAATTTTAGTCCCTAATTTTCTATGTAATGAAGGAATAATCAGGTCACCAAAATTTAGGTATTAATAGCTATTCATCTTTGAAGGTGAGTTTGCAGAGGTTGCATTTAAAGATAAATTGAGACCTAAATTTTGATTATACACATGCAATGAATGATATTTTTGTAGGAAAACGAATCCCATTTTGAAATACAATTTATATGATGCATGGAAATGCTAATGCAAACAATGAAGGAACCTACCTAGAATGACTTACCTTTAAGGTGGGTAGAGCAATTCAAGATGGTTGGTGTCATGCGTTAGGACTCGTACCTTTCTATGATCGCCCAGAATAGTAATAAGGTCTTGTAAAAGAGAGCTACTTTCCTAGACCCGTACCTTTCTATGATCATCCAATATGGCAGTATTTAGTTATCTAGAACCCGAACCTTTCTTCGATCATCTTGATAGAAAAAATTGCTTTCTAAAGACTCGTACCTTTTTATGGTTGCTTGTTAGAGCACTAGGTTGTCCAGGACTCATACCTTTCTACAATCACGTGAATGAAAAATTGTTTTTCCAAGACCGTACATTTCTACAATCGCTTGAATGGGAAATTGTTTTTCTAAGACCCGTACCTTACTATAATCGCCTAAAATGAGGTTTTGCTTGACTAAGACCTAAACTTTTCTTCAAACACCCAACATTGCAACATAGATCATCTTATTATGACCCAAACTTTTTTTCGATCACCTTAATCAGACTGAATTTGGAGAAAAATCTGTAGAAGACAGCTCGATCGAGTCAAGTGTCGATGTACTTGAGAGGAAATACCTACACAATGTCAAGTATTTAGAGTAGAGATATAATTATCTAGTGATATATCTGATTCTTGGGGATATGTCTCCTAGAACTTATGAGAGAAAAGAAGATTAATCCATGAAGGTCTTTCACCTCATGATAGAAAGAAATTGATATATTGAGGATGTACCTCAAACATTCGTGAAGGCATCTCATCTCCTGATAGAAAAAATATTGGAACATCAGGACGTACATTGAATTTTGTGAATGTCTCTCACCTCCTAGTAAAAAGAAATTTTGGAATATCTAGGACATACCGTAGATTTTAGGAAAGGTTTATCACCTCCTGGTAAAAGAGAAATTTTGGAACATCTAGGATGTACCTTAAATGTTCTTAAAGGTTTCTCACATCTTAGTAGAAAGAAATTTTGAAACATTTAGGACGTACCTTAGATATCCATGAAGGTTTCTCACCTCCTCGTAAAACGAAGTTTTGGAACATTGAGGATGCACCTTAAATGTTTATGAAGGTTTCTCACCTCCTAGTATTTTGGATGTATCATGAGGCTTCTAAAAGTAACCTAAATGTCAGGCGCTATTGGGTCTTCGAGAAAACATTACTTGTCAAATATGATTAGAGCAAAAATATATGCATTCACCAAAGAAATAGGCAATTAATGCTATTCATGAACTCCAAGCTTCAAAGTTCACTGAAATTTTTATAATTCAATCAAGATTTATGTATAATAATTTTACCATATTTACACCATCAAATTTCCACAGGAGAGAATTGTCGTTCAAGATAATTTTCACTTGTGACATGGATTTCCTATAAATAATAAACGAGAGACTTTTCATTGAAAGGACTTTCACTCACTCTCATTCAGAAAAGCTATTTCATGAAAATCACTCAATCTCACTATCATCATATCGACAAAGGTCCGAGTATTCTCATAAGCGATACGACCTTACCAATCTAAAAGGTATTTAACAAGGACCGTAATGTTGGCTTGGTCAACGGCTTAACAAGGGACTCTTTGAGTCAAGGTTATTGAAATAAACGATACTCCACGATCATCTCTAGGTTTACAAGTCAAGAACGAGAAAGAAATAATCTTGCCCGCACTTCTTCAAGCGATGCTTATAAACATATAAAGTCCTAAATTAATTCAAATGCCTTAATCTGAAGAGACTTTGTAAGGGACATAACTTAGGCTAGGTTCACGAATTGAGAAACAAAATGATCGTTAGGCTCAAAATGCGCGTAAAGGGTAAGAGTTGATGATCATCTTGACATCACCACCCATGTTCTTCTTTACCATTGGGGATTGTCTTCATAACGTGCTCCACTGATTATAAAAACTCAGCATTTGTGTTCTTTGAATGATGCTCCATTAGGGACATAACCTTTTACAATTGATAATCACCTATCTTGACTCTTTTTTTTTCTTCATTTTCTTCTATGAGCATTGGCCTTACTTCTGCCAGGCACACCGCTTTTCCATGCCCCTAGTTTTCATTCAATTTTTTCTTCACTTCTTTTTTCATGAGCATTGGTATTACTTTACTAGGCACATTGTTTTTTCGTGCCCCTAGTTCTATTTTTTGACTTTCAACAAATTGTCTACAACACATACATTGAACAACCACGCTTTGGTTTATTTTTAAGGAATGATTCAACATTTAAAATATTGGGGTTCTTCATCTTCTATTGGCGCACTAGACATGCTGCTTGAATGATTGTCCTTGCCTTGCCTCAATATGGAGGATAATCAACAATTGGGTTTAAAGAAATGAAATTTGCAGGCTTGAGTGGGCTAAGCAATGGATATAAGTGTGTAGGATAAAGAAATAATGCTCTTCATTATTCTAAGACACTTAAATTACCATGTAAGTTCAACTGCAATAATAACACTCAAAAATTAATGCAAGTGAAACAAGAAAATTTCTATCCATTTTCCTTAGCTCAAGATACCAAGTCACCTTCAATCTACCCCAATGTAGGGTGGTTCTTGATAGGAGTAATTTGAAAGAAATCTCCATTAGTGTATGGGAATCAAAGAGCTTAAACAATGGATCACCTATAGTGTTTGAATAGAAAAATGAATTGCCCCTCCATTGTACCTTTCCCAAGAGAACTCTTTACCTTACGGATATGGAACTTCCTACACTCATCTCACAAGTATATAAGCAAGGGACTATATATAGGATAGGGCTTGCATTTCATCATCCTAACACATCTCATTTAGCATATTCAATCCATTCCACATCATTCATTAAATTGGTATGTACTGACAATCTTTAATGGAATTGGTGAATTAAATAGGTAAAACTGTTATGCATAAGTTTTCTTTTGAAAGATTACAAGCATTTTATGAACTTGTCAAGAATGTCATTCAACATGAATAGTCCTTTCAAGATGTGTCGGAATATTAAGTGTGGAGAGACATTTGTAGAGATGGTTGTCCATGAATTGCCCCTTATTTGAACAGGAATGGACACATGAATTGATCAACTAATGTCAGAACTCTGATGTTTGATTCGAAGAACATTCCATTTCTGCTTTTGCCCCTACATAAAAGAACATGCATGAATAGGATTCTATGCAATGAGAAATGAAACTTGATTAATTTCAATTATACACCAAAGAACCAGTTTAGGCAGTCCGCTATCACCATCAGAATTTGACATGCCCCTAAGTTTGTCATTTGCAAGGAAAAAGAGAGAGAATGTCATTTTTAGAATTGATTAATTCACGAATGAGATACACATTTTTCTCCAAAATTGGGTGATCCTCTCTTGACGTACCTCCACTGTCTCATCAATGCGCTAGGAAAACAGCTGCATCAAGCATGGAGTTGAGAAGGGTTGAGCACTCCTTTTGCTCATTTGGGGTTAATGTCTCGCACAAGTAGTAATGAGAGTTGCCCCACATCTACTTTTTCATTGAAAGTGTGCTCTAAGCAAGTTGATCATCAATAAAACCGACAAGTTTGTCATCAATGAAACTTGATATGCTATTTTCAGATGTCCCTAGTCATAACAAGTTATAGAATTATGCTCTGAGATAATAAGTAAATGAGTCAGATAAACAAACAGGTTTAATCCGCTACAAGCTTTGGGAAAATGTTTTTAGCAGTGAAATGCTTTTGTTTTCGAAAAGATTTTTGGGAGGAAGCATGAGAAAGTCTAGCCCTCAGGGTTTCTCCGTGAATGATATTTTTTTCATCATTGGATATCATCATAGGGCTGGTTTGATATACCCTATCATTCCTTCAAAATTGGAAATAAACTTGTAATTTCATTAAATAGAATCAAATGAATTACATTATTATAATGGAAAAATCAAACAAGCAAACCCTAGAAACAATAGCAATAATTGAAATTTCAAAAAGCATGAAATCCTAAAAAACATTTGAAATCCTAAAAAGCATAAAAAAAAAAAAACTCCTTCATAGAGGAGCGTGAAGATAAGAACTTTTCACTCAATGATAGTATATACGCCTCCATCATGGTTGGGTCGAAGGTTCTTCTGGACATTTGGTTGATTATTATTAAAAGAGAATGCATTTGTATCCAAGAGGTCTTGGACCCTATGCTTCAAAACATAGAAATCATCAGTGGAGTGACCAACCTCTCCCATGTGATAGTCACACTTTCGAAGGGATCATATGCAGGATAACGCTCAGGATTTAGTTGCTTCAGCTCAACGAAGAGTAATCCCTTATGTTAGAGAACAAGCAAGACTTTGGACAAGGGTCTAGGGAGAGGTGTGAATTGTCTTCTAGCACTTCGTTGTCGACTAGAGAACCGACATCCTCCACCCTTCTTGCTTAGTGGAAATCTAAATTGCTAGAGTTTGATTGGACGCATTATGATTCGGTTGAGAATAGGCCACATTAATCTCTGCTTCAAGCTCCTTCGCTTTCTTTGGGATAAATCTTTTGCTTGTAGAAATTGGCCCATTAAACCATCCATCTCTCAACCCTATCTCAATTTGCTTATCCACTAGGATGAGTTTATTAAAGTTCAAAACATATGTGCTAGCCACCCGATTGCAAAACTCAAATGAAAGGGTCTTAACAAACAGCTTCATTAACTCTTTGTCTATAGGTTCAAGAGTGATCAAGGCAAGCAGATTTTGCCACCTAATGGCATACTCTTTAAACAACTCACTCTTCTTTTTCTCCATTCGCTCGAGATCTTCATGGGAAAGTGCAATGTCCATATTAAACTTGTACTGCTTGGAAACACATTGGCCACCTCATTCCAAGTGTCGAGAAGGTTTATGTTCTTCATAATGTATCAATTCAGTCCATGTCCGATCAAACTCGTATGTAATGATTGGATCATGAGGGGTTCATTTTTGACATGTTGGGCCATCCACACATGGTACATCTGCAAGTGAGATTTTGAGCAAGAAATATCATCATATTTCTCAACTCCGGTATTTTGAACTTGTTTGCCATGTTAACCTTCTCATTAAAAGACAAGTCGATCGGGAGTGAGCTTTGTGACTCTTGCAATTGTTTCACTTTCTCCTAAAGTCTTGCAGAGCGTTCATCTTGCTATGTCTTAAGAGCATTGTCAGACTTAGCCTTCTCGACAGTGACTAATAATGGATCATTCTTCAGCTCAAGCATGTCATCATCAATCATTTGGGTCATGTTTGCCTATTTCGGGATTACTAACTTAGGGAAAGCGAGTGCAAGAATCAAATTTTCTCGAAGAGAATCAACTTAGGCAGTCATATGTTGCACTGAGGTGAGTTGCTATTTGAGCCAATCTTCCATATTGGCAACACGATCACACATATCAATTTGATTGGCCATCTTTGTCCTAGGCTATGTATGGATGGGTGAGTGGCGTCGATCCGTAATCACCGATTTCCAAAGAAATGAACGCACATATAAGCACAAGGTAGAAGTAGGAAACTAGTCCATGACAACTATCTAATTTTTTTTTTTTTTCTTCTTTTTATTTTAATCACGAAAAGTCCGTATATGAAAGGAATTCCCTAAAATTGGACTAGGAAAATAAAGATATAGGACACCCTACCATGGACTAGATATCAAATTTTATAAGCATGAACTAGGAAAATAAAAAATAAAATAAAAAAATTAGATTCTAATGGGAACAACAAATGTATGAATTGAAAACAAATTCTCCAAAGTTTTTTTTTTTTTTTGCCATTTTTTGTAAAACAACAATATTTTTCTTGGGAAATAACGACCTAAGACATGGCTATGAAAATAAAGGCCTAAATTAAAAGCAAATTCTCTAAAAAAAAATTGTAAGGACTAAATGATTGTTACTTCTAAATCGAAATGACCATGATATTAACTTCCTAATTGACATATACCCAACATGGACCAACTGAATGTATGGGAAAGTAAGCAAAATGTGAGATGAAGGTTTAGAAGACTTACTTCATTGGTAGACCCGATGGCAATAACATAGACATGCACATGGTACATGGCTCAATTTTTACTCTATAAGGCTTAACAAAGTGGAGTCACAAGAATGATTGGACTAGCCATGGGCGTGCAGACTAAGTTGGGTCCTCATGACTCTAGCTTGATCAAAGAGCTGAAGTAGGTCTCGAACATCTGGATCAAGGTGGGCACTCTTAATATCAAGAAAGAAATTTCAAAATTGAGATGGGCACTCGTACTGTGGACATATGATCGGAGTGATATCCATCTCAATATCCTAGATGATCCTGTGCGGCCTAGGTCCGATGGCAGGTTGTGTGTGCAAAAGTGTAGTATAAATGCATAAGCATGCACGACAGTTTATATCAAACAACACTTCATACATACAAATAAACCATACATTCCTACATCTCCCTACAAAATAAAGGTTAGTAAACACTTTCCCTTATACCTCACATCCTACAAGAACATTTAACACCTTAAACCCGAGAGACATACCTAGGATCCGTGTTGCCAAACAAAAAACATTTTTTTTTCAAAAGAAAATAAAATTAGCTTAAGTCCACTAAGAGTTTTAACTCAACTCCCACTCAACTCCGCAATTGAGTTGCCAAGTTGTCACGACCTAACCTTCGCAACTTATATTTAAGTTTTTAGCTTGCAAATGAATTTTATTTAGGAGTCACCACTAATTAATTTATGGTAGGTTGATTAGACACTTAAGTAAAATAATGGGAGAATTATTTTACTCCTACAAACTAGAGAATTTGGGTACAAAGACTTGATTACACTAGATTTCTCTAATGTCCTTTTGGTACCATTCTTTTCGTGAAAAAATGTTTATTAAGCAGCTTGAATTCATTTTATTACTTCCTAACATGTGGGGTGACCATGCGTGTGCACAATCCATCAATTTAACACCCAATAAAATGATGAATAAATTGCATTACTTACTTCATAGCAACCAAAGCATATGCAATATTAGCTCAAATTTCACATCAATAGCCCTTAATATGATTTATAATTAACACGTAATTTTACTCAAAAGTTTTATTTTAGGTTTTCTCTTATTTAAATGAAACTTAGTCTACATGGAATGCCATGCAATGACACACCAAAATGCCTAACTAACATGACATGTAACATGCAACCTATCATGCAAACTATATGTCACACCACACATCATCAATTATTTAACATGATCTAATGACAAGAAAATATTAAATGCAACTATCCTAATATGTCGTGCACTCAAATGATCTTAAATATGCAATGACTAGATGACGTGCAAGAAATGACATAATTCTATGTGGCATATGCATGATAATTTTTATGTCTTATTTTCCTTTTTTTATAAAATTCGAAATTAAAGTTGCCTAATAATTGAACATGCAATTTAAATTAATGAAAAGAAAATCTAACATATTAAACTAATGTTTTTGGTTTTTTTATTTCAAAAATTCGAAATAAATAAAATGCCTAATCTAAATATGCAAACTATCGTAAAACAAGCAATATTCTAGTGAGAATCTAATCCAATTTGAATATATTTATTATTTCTTGGGTATTTTTTTACGGAAACAAAATCAATTCAAAAAAAGGCATATAAAATAACACGGCAGCAAATCAGGCATGATATCATTTGTGTCTACTTAATTTTTTAAATTGACGAATTGTATCTTGCTCATGAGATTGGATTGGTCAATTTTTACAAAAATCGAGAATCATATCTCGGGCGTGAAATTGGCTTGGTGATTTTTCCATACAATTGCAAGTCATATTTGCCAACATAAAATCGGACTGTCAATCGTATGCACGTTGTGAAATTAGAAAGACTTTCCAATTCATAAGAGATCCAGAGATTCATTGGATATGGCAATATGGATCAAACATTCAAAGAAAGGTTGCGATATTACAAATTAGACAACGAGACATATGAAAATCAAATTAATCGAGATTCTTACCTAATTCACAATGTCATGAGGGTGACATTTCCAACTTCGGATGGACGATGGATCACGGGAATCACGGTGAGAAAGACCGGCTATTAGTAGCATGCATGGATGCTTGGTAGTCGTCGGACGTGTTCCACAAGACCGAGTATTTTGGAATTCTGTCTGAGAACTTCAGCTTCTTTTCACTTTGCTATCGAGCTTCACTTTATAAAAATAAAAATAAAAAGCTTGGGTAAAACAGGACAAATTTCACCGCTCCTTTTGTATTGGGAACGCCCTCTTGTGCCCAGACACTCCTCTCCTAAACAAATCTTTAGCTTCACGTCCATTAAATTCCCTCATATAAGACTCCCCAAGGTTTGCTCAAAATCGTCTTGTGCAGTCTCGTCCTCAAATAGCAAACCAAGCCAAGCAAAAAAAAAAAAAAAGATAACACATATCATCAACAAACAAAAATGGCCTTCCAACTCGGTCCATTTCTCACTTCTAAACCGATGATGTCGCTTTCCTTTAAGCTGCCTCCAATCGCCGATCGCAGCCTCGGATCTTCCAAGTCCATGTCCTCCAGTCTTCGCTCTGGCGCCACCTCCAAGTGAGTTTTCAACATTCCCCTTCTTCCATTCACTCGTTCTTCTGGAGCTAACGTAAGTGCTTGATTTACTTCTCATTGTGAATGCACAAAGTATGTATCTTTTGTAAGAACTAGGCGTAAGTTATGCCATCGATAGGCGAAATAATGCTATACAATAGCTCCTTTTAAGAGGTTGAATCGACAGCTTCAATTCACCACCACGAAGTGGAGACCCAATAATTCAATCTTCTCATCTTTGGGTGCTCTTGTTTGAGTGAAAAAATTTCTGCGAATTAATTTTCTGAAATATTACGCATTTAGTTTGCTGAAAATGATTGGTCAATGTAAAACCATTTAGGATCAAAGAAATTATGCATACTTGAAGTGAGGAAAATGAATTCACTAACCTGAAAATGGGAAAACATTCTATTAGACAATGATTTCCTAAAAAGTAACTTCCCTTATCACGATTTTTTTCTTGAAAAAAATTTTCCCAGAATAAAACCCGCGTCTTCCAGTTACTGCAAACACAAACCTTGAGATACCAAAACAGTAACCCCAAGGATCTCGATCTGTCTCTATCCTGCACCCTCCAACCACCTCACCTCCGGCGCTGGCACCAGTGCCACCAACCACCCCACCAACACGAAATTTTCAGAACCATGCAAAAAGTTAGGCAAGCTTTACAATATTTTGAAGGAAGGTCATGCTGTTATAGCTATCCTAGAGGATCGCTGGATCGCTTCGCTGTTGCGGGAGCATGAGAATATTGAGCATTTCTTATCACAACCTTTTCTGGGTAGCAGAAGTGTTTGCCGATTCTGTATCACTTGCTTCTTATGAATGATCAAGGAACTTCTGGATAAACAGAGTATCTTTTAATAGTCATAAGCCTTGTTTTTCTGCCGATTGAATCAATTACAGTTCAAAGAAAAATATCAAGTGGTAAAAGTAGATTCTCACTTTCAAAATGAAACAAAGAAAGTGAAAAAGAAACTGGAAAGCTGAATTAGCATGAACGGACGTAATCATTTTCGATAGGGTGTCGGGTGCTCCAGTCAGTCCTTCCAAAATCCTCATCATCAGTATCCTGACCAGCCAAAGTTCTTGCAATCCATGTGAATCTACACATCTACTAATCCTATTATTCAAGTGGGGAGGAACACCATTTCTCGATTTGACATTGAAATAGATACAACATCCAATTTGTTTCCGGCTTGTAATGAACCATAAAGGATCATATGTTTGATGCAGGGAGATTGAGAACGTCAAGAAGCCTTCTATTCCTCGAAGGGAGGCACATGTTCAGGTAAACCACTCCATGCCACCTGAAAAGATCGAAATATTCAAGTCCATGGAGGATTGGGCCGAGAAGAATATATTGGTTCACTTGAAACCTGTCGAGAATTGTTGGCAACCACAAGACTTTCTGCCGGATGCAGCATCAGATGGATTTGAAGAACAAGTTAGGGAACTTAGGGAGAGGGCTAGGGAAATCCCTGATGACTACTTTGTTGCTTTGGTTGGAAGCATGATAACAGAAGAAGCCCTCCCTACTTATCAGACAATGCTCAATACTTTGGACGGACTTAGAGACGAAACAGGTTCGAGCCTAACACCTTGGGCCATTTGGACAAGGGCATGGACTGCGGAGGAGAACAGACATGGTGACCTCCTGAACAAGTATTTGTACCTGTCTGGACGGGTGGACATGAAGCGAATTGAGAAAACGATTCAATATCTGATTGGGGCAGGGATGGTGAGATCCTAGCACCACCACGACCAACTAATACTAAAGTGCATCAGCACAAAGTAATTACTCAAATGCATGCAAATCCTTGCAGCTGAAAGAGACTGAATGCACTGGAATCATTTTGGTTGACATATATGTCCATTGCATCTCGAAATTGTTGATTGTCGTCTTCAAATGTACTTTATGCCTCTGCAATTTAATACTGACTTATGCACGTGACTTTTATCTTTAGGAGTCATTCCGCAAGAATCAGTTGAGATAGATCCCACTAAAATTTGAGGCAACTCTGTGCTTCTTGGAGCTGATTATATTTCTATATTTTTTTTTCCTAGGATCCCCGGGCGGAAAACAGTCCCTACCTCTTGTTTATATACACTTCATTTCAAGAAAGGGCAACGTCTATTTCTCACGGAAACACTGGCAGGCTTGCCAAGGCACATGGGGACATGAAATTGGCTCAAATTTGCGGTATAATTGCATCGGATGAGAAGCGTCATGAAGCAGCCTATACAAAAATCATGGAGAAGCTCTTTGAGATCGATCCAGATGGTGCTGTCTTGGCACTTGCCGACATGATGAGAAAGAGAATCACCATGCCAGCACATCTGATGTATGACGGTTGTGATGACAACATTTTCTCCCATTACTCGGCCGTGGTGCAGAGGCTTGGCATTTACACAGCAAAGGACTATTCAGATGTTCTAGAGTTTCTGGTGGGAAGGTGGAAGGTGGAGAAAATGACTGGACTTTCAGCGGAGGGAAGAAGAGCCCAAGACTACGTCTGCCGTTTAATACCAAAAATTAGAAGGCTGGAGGAGAGAGCTGGGGAAAGGGCCGAGGAAGCACTTACTATTCCCTTCAGCTGGATTTCTGATAGGCTAGTGAAGCTTTAGGGTAGAAATTTCCCATGTATCGATTTGAATCAGCCTTTCTCAAGCTTGTAGTCACAACATACTTAAAGGACAATAAGAAAATAGCAAGTCAAGTAGGAACATTGCAGTGACAGGATCTATTCAACCTGTAGACTCTGTATCCCGCACCTTGAAAATTACTACTGGACTGATTTGTGTTGTTAAAATGGTGCATGTATTGTTGCATTTGCTTAGGGATAAGAATGCCGTAAGTGTTATCATTTTCATAAGATGCTCATTTGAGCGTCACATCTTTTAAAAATTATTCACATAAGTGCAATAGGCGATTTGTCTGGCGAGAAAATCCAACGTGGCTCACCGGCCAAACAAAATCAACAAGTGAGAAGTTATAACAACAATGTTTAGAGATGTGTTTGAAGAACCCTAACCCAAATTAAAGAAATTGGGGGGCAAAATTCTGTCAAAATTGCCAGTGTTTGTGAAGAACCTAACTCTGAATTTTGGGCAAAAATCTGCAAACATAGTGAGGGAAGGTTCATCGGTTAGTGAAGAGTCCTAACTCAAAAAGAGGGAGAATGACACTAAAAGTGTCAAAAATTGTGTACGGCATTTATTTTAATGCTGAAGGTTTTCGTCAAATCACTTAAGCGCCAAAATGGAGAAAAAATTATCATCTAAGTGACAATAGCGATGAACTATGGCCAAAATTAATACATGACCTTTCAATTAAACTTTTAATATGAGTTGGCTTTTTTAAAAATAATCAATCCACGTGGCATTTCCATGTGTACATTCTCCTCCTCTCCCTCCACGTCATTTTTTTCTTTTTTTCTATTTTTTTTTCTCTTCTTTTCTCCTTCTGCGCCCTCTCTACTTCTTTGTCTTCTTCTTGTCACGACCAACCCAATACGCCAACAACCTTCACTAATTTGCCGCCACCAATCACCAGACCACCACCACCAAAACATTACACCAGTCACCATCTTCGCCGGCTAATAGGTAGGGGTGAGCATTGGTCCAGGGTTAACCCTGAACTAGCCTAATCCTACCGGTCCTAGTCCGGTTTTCAGGGACACCGGGTCAATCTTTAGTCCTAAAATTTCTGGACTAGCACTGTGCGATTGATCCTCGATCCTAGGAGTTCATGATCGATCCAACCTGAACCAACCCTATATATATATATATCTAATATATTATTTATAATTTTTTTATATAGAGAAAATCTTAAAATAAACAGCGTCAATAACATTAAATAGCTCTTTAGTGAAGATTTAAGTAATTTTACATTATTCTTTAATAACTTAGATTTTTAATATATTTTACGGTGTCAATAATCATAATTTATGAATGAGAAAAATGTTTTTGTGAAAAGTTCTCACGGCGTTCAAAAGGATAAAAATAGCTCATTATGGCATCCTCCTCTAGTGCTACGCATTCTTTCTATCTTATTTGTCCTTTGAGTCTTCAATTTGCCAAAATCGAAATAAACAACTTCTCTGCTCGCCACTCAACACTCGCCTTGCTCGGTTTAGGTCACTTATGCTGCTCGCTGCTCGATGCTCACTTGGCTTGTTGCTCACTATGTTCGACGCTCACCTCACTCGATCCTTATCGCTTGCCTTTCTTAGCTGACCTCACTTGTCATCGAACCCATTTGGTCCGTCCGGTCCTCGGTTGTTCTTTCAAAGAGTACAAAAAATGAAATAAAAAATTATTGATTGATCCTAGATTGACCCTGGAACTAGACTGGACCGAATCTATTGGGTCCATCCGATCCTCAATCGTTTTTTCAATGAACACAAAAAATGAAATAAAAAATTATCAATTGATCTCGAAACCAGAACAAGACCAAACCCATTGGGTCGGTCCGATCCTTGGTTCCAAGCTTAATAAGATCGGTTCTTATCTCAAAAATTGAAAACTAACACTGTGCGGGTTTGTCCTAGGTTTGGGGGTGGATCGACCCAACCCGGACTATGCTCACCCTTACTAATGGGGATCTAGCAATGACAACCTTGACCCAAGGACATCATCCGTGGCCAGCACTGGGGATCGAAGGAAACGCCATAAAACTGACGGGAATCATAGATTTAGACATAGTTTTAGCTATCATGGAAGAAATCGTGAATCAATCCTAATTCCGAACATTGATTTGATGAAAACAACTTTATAAGCTCTTTCGGGCAAATAGTCAAACACATGCTAAACTTTTAAAACGTAAGCTTTTGGACTTGATTTTAATGTATTTCTCAGCCTAAACATAGTATGTAGAGCTTTAAGTAATCTCTATTTTGTCATGAATCCATCCCATTCTGTCATGATTTGCTCACGATACCCTAGAATGGACATCCCCATGCGAGAACTACTCAAGAAGCGCCAAACTCTCGCTGAAGAAACCGGTGGTCGAAGCATCTTCAAGTGCTCCAATATCGAGCAAAAGCAAATCTAGAAGCTTCACGAGTAAGAGAAGCACAAGTTTGAGGCCAAATCCCACCGCCAATCTTCCACCTCCGACGCCGCCTCCAAGCCCAATCCCTCCCCATCTTCATGTGATGTTGTAGAGCTCAAATGAAGAAATGGATGGGAGGGGGGAGGGAGAGAGAGAGAGAGATGAATGATGTCATTCAACAAGAAATTTTGCCACGTTTTTCTTGCGGATGGCGCCGTTTTGAGTCGACGGGTAGATTAAACCGGTCAAAGGACATCATTTTGGGCCTTTTATATTGATTAAGACTTCTGGCAAACCACATCAGCTTAAGATATTAATAAAATAAAAAAAGGTCACTTCAAATTCCCGGCCAAATTAATCAAAATTCGCACTAAAAAGATCACTTTTCAAAAAAATTGACATTTGAATGATTCAAAAAAACTTTTTACACTAAAGTGGGATTCTTACGCAACATTTGGCACTTCTAATATTATTTTCCTCCCAAAAGGAGAAACTCTCTCACAATCCCACACGAGTTGCCATTATTATTTCTATATTTCCCTCGTCGACGGATCTTGAAACTCAAAGCTATCATATGGATTAGAGAAGCCAGAAGGACAATGAACAACGGAAGAGAAGCGTTCCGTCAAAGTTGCTAGGCTATGCTTCCAAGATACGTCGCAGTTGCTGGGCTATGCTTCAAGGAGAGCGAGAGAGAGTGTTTCCAAAAAAAAAGTCTGTCATTTTGTTAAATCTTACCACATCGGACAAAAAAATTTCCACATTGAATTTCAATATCTTTTAAAAAGTCGGGTTGAATTCAACACATAATTTAAAAGCCACATAAAATAAATTATTAAAATAGGCACTCAAGTGGATGATTTTAACCCAATGCGACACTCAAATGAGCGAAAAAAGAGTTTCGACACTCAAGTGAGCATCGTAAGAAAATGATGGCAGTAAAAGATTTCCCACACATTGAGGCCAAATATTTTCTGCGGATTGTACCAGAAGAAATGCCTTAGAAATATGTAATTGATGAACTTATGAGGTTTACGATGCTTTTGATTTTTGAATAGAGAATAATGGACCGAGATCGCTATTGAGAAAAGGACAAATTGTCATTTAGCTGTTGCTCTTGTTGTGGTGGCGTGTCTGGTATTGAAGCCATAATAAACTTGGGAAAACCAGTTTTAATAGCTATATTTCTTGCATATGAGCTTCCCTACAAGTGTTGACATCCTTCGATCTGATGAAGTATGTTATGCGGCAACTCTACAGCCTGTTGGACAATCTCCGGTCTTGGGTTAGTAATACAGATCCAGCTAATTAAATCTACTCCCACAATACAACCCAACTAACAACCCATTTCATTTACATGAAAGCATCTGACTACGCCAGATTTCTCAAATCTTATGAGAACATTTTATGCTCCCTAACACATATAGCAGAAAGGGTGTATTTACTCTCCTAATGGAACTAAGACAGATGGTCTCTTAGACAACCAGTGCTGGAGGCTAAATTTTTGCAACAATGAAAAAGTCGAATACTGATCAACTCAAGACAACTGACATGCCAATCAACTTCCATGAAATACAAGCACGCATGTTTGAATCTGGCCTGCAACTTTCTGCAGTTCCACAGCAACATTTGACATGAAATAAAGAGAAGATAAGGGGAAAGGG
Source organism: Eucalyptus decipiens (assembly GCA_014182575.1). Taxonomy (NCBI): domain Eukaryota; kingdom Viridiplantae; phylum Streptophyta; class Magnoliopsida; order Myrtales; family Myrtaceae; genus Eucalyptus; species Eucalyptus decipiens. Next base: position 665,015 of record CM024616.1, on the reverse strand, counting down.
AAAAATCAACTTCACAGCACAAAGTAAAATTTTGACGTCCTGAGAATGCCTTTATACTTGATTGTACCCCATTCATAATCAATGGTTTACAGATTTCAAAGTCTGCATCTAAAAGTAATTAGTCTACTCTTTCCAGCTACAATCTGAACATCATGTGGAAAGCTCTCACCAATAAGTTTAATTATTCTTAATGGTATACAAGGTGAATGACCGTCTAAAATTGAATACTGTACTATATGACCCAACATCATCCAGCGATCACCTCTGAAACAAATCCAATAAAACTAGTCAATTCAGAAAGACTGGCCTTTGGGACATTTAGGAATTCACATCCACTTGCCTCGGTCCCCCTTCTTGGAGCAACAATCCCAGCCCACTCCTCCTATCATCACCTAAGGGAGACCTGTGCTTATTCTGGTAAAGAGGGTTGGATGTCAAGATCCTCAACTCCGAATTCCCAGTTATCTCCAAAACTTCCGGCAAACCATTACCACATCCTTTCGACAGGCCAACATCAATCCTAATCGCCCTGTCGTTACAAGCCCCATTGATCCCAGACTCCTGGATGGTATGCCCCATTATCATCCTCTTTGCACCAGGAATCGTGGCTAAAGCATGCTCAAGGGCAGAACAATCACAATTCTTTGCAACTTCATCCGAGAATTTCCTCAACCAAACTAAAGAATTCCGCCCTCTCATGTAACGTGGCGATTGTCTCCCCTTTAAGCCATTAATCCAATCCCTCACCTCGTCGTTGACCCTCTGCAATCCGTAATTCACATGCTCTGCCAAGATCCCTCCATGAACGAAAACAGATTCCCCAACAACCACCACGGTCAAATTTCGTGACAAGAAACGACTTGCAATCGGCCCATTCGGCTGCAGTGCAGCGATTCTAGCTCTAAAACCATCGAGAAATTCCTGCTTGATGCCAGGAAAGGCTACTGGAATCCCATCGAGAGGATCCTTCTCCTTCTCCAACGCCTTACACAACCCCTTCATAGCAATCCCAGTCCTAAACCAATCAGCCCAAGCCCTAAATTCCTCTAATCCCTGCTCGGTCACAAACCTAAAGTCGCAATCCACATTCATAATCTCATGATTGCCATTCATAGTGATAACCTTACCTCCAGACCTGGCCGCTTCCCGCTTCAATTTCTCGAGAAAGTACAGGATCTTGAGCTCGTCGCCGCCGCGGTCGAGGACGTCGCCGACCTGGACGACGGTGGAGGAGCCGCCGGTCCATCTACCCTCGCCGTCGATGAGGCCGGCGAGGGCGAGGGCCTGCTTGGACTTGGGGAGGTCGCCGTGGAGGTCGCCGATGGCGACGACGCGGTCGGGAGCGGAGTGGAGTGTCTGCAGCGGCGGCGGCTGGCTAGGGTCCGGCGGCGGCGGCGGCGGCGGCGGCAAGAAGAGGCCGCCGCTGACGGAGAAGTCAACGAAGGTGTCGACGAAGGAGGAGAGGAGTTGCGGGACCCGATCGCAGATGCGTGCGGACTGCGCACGCGAATGCGATGGCGATTCCTTCGGGTCACTCGCCATCGTCTCTTTCGTCTTCGGCTTTGTGGTAAAGTTGGTATCTTTGAAGGAGAAGGAGAAGGGGAAGGAGAAGGAATGGGGGCAAAGCCGACGCTGGTTGGTGCCTCTGTTCTAATTTCCCCCTCTCTCTCAGCAACTTCCCCATTCCAAGAGTCTTCGCAGAGGGCGAAGTTATTCTTTTCTTGTCGTCTATGAGAGACAATCACATTGAAAGAACTCAAATTACAATTAAGTTGTAAAATTTTCAATAAGTACAATTAAGTTCTAAATATTTTTTATATTTATTTAATCAAGTTCTTTTTTTAATTATATTTTTAAAACATTTTAAAACTCAATTACATTTTCATAATAAGATTTAAAATTTGACTGCATATTTTAAAAATATTAAGATTTAGTTATATTTTTTATTAAATTTTCATATTTATTTTACTTTTAAAAAGTACTTTTATCACAAATTTTAAAACTTTTCAATATATTTATTCATTTCTTTTCAAAAAACAATCAATAAGTATTACTATTCTTTTTTTTTTTTTTGGTCGGTCCTCTTTCTATAGTAAATTTGCTCTTTTCTTTTCTCACTTTACGCTCTTTGGGGATTTGAGCTTTAAAACCGGCGAATCGAATGGAAAAATGTGATAAGACCCCTAGTCTTATGTCGTATCATAAAGATATGATATGGGCAAACCCATCACCATAACCCACAAAGATCTATCAATCAAGAAATCTTTAAATGCAATGTGAATCGGACCGAGATTTCGTTGACAAAAGATGACCCTTGCTTATCAATAATAGAGGTAATATGCATTAAGAAATCTTTGCTCAACGAGAATCGAAATCGTAATCTCGTTAATAATAAATGACCCTTTTACCACCATGCCAACTTCTTGTCGGTGACCGAACTACTGAAATAACAAAGAATGAGAGCGATTTGATTTGTCCCTTTTTCCCTCATTAATTGTAATCTCATCACTTTTCTATAGAAATTATTAGACTTATTTTAATTTTAAAAAAGGATCACAATATTTTCACCCTTAATTAGCTTCTAACATCCCCTATCACATTAAATAGATTACTTTATCCTTTACAAGTCCCACTTTTGATTTAAATTATTTCTTACATTTTTTTCTTTTGTACTAATTTGCTAAAAGACAAAAATACCGACGTCTCTTTCAAAAACATCTTTTTTTTTGCTATAACCACCTTGTTGACACCCATTACATTTCGACTTTCCTTCATGTTAGTCTTCTTATGAACTTATTCTCCATTGTCATGACGTGTAATCTAAGCAAGCACTAATCATATAGCAGAGTAAAGAAATGATAGTTTTATCTACAAATTATTAACTTTATTTCCCTAAGTTATTCTCATGATCATGAATTTCTCAACTTCAAGTTTCAACAGAAATTTCTAAAAAATTGAATGGTGTGGTTGATGTAGCATTATACACGATTTACTCATCTTTCATTATTATTTTTTACAGTGCAATCACTGTGAAAGACAATACTGAAGAGGACTAGAATTGCTTAAATATATATATTGACAATGAAACTGCAAATAGGGAACATTAATCAATCATGTCAACGAGTTCATTTGAAAAATTACTAGGTAATTTTCTAACACAAGAGGATCTTTTGAGTAGTGTGCCGACACATCTTCTAGCTCAAGGTTATGTTTTTATTGTAAAAAGATTAAAGAGAGACAAATATGTTCTTCTTGCACGATAGGAGAGGTAATATCATGATCAACATCATATTTATATTGCACTTCATAGAAAAAAGATTGGATTTCGTTTGATTGTTTCTACTTTTAAAGTTTGTTGCTATAAAAAGAAGAACGCAGTTCAATTCATTTTCCCTAGAAGTGTGAACTTATCGTATGTTTGGCAGATTTAGAAAAATATTGTGGTGAAATGTAAGTTTCAGTTTGAAGAAAGAATGTAGCGGGACTCTTTCATGTTCGATTGTCCAAGGTTTTGAACTCCAAAAGTGAAGTGGAATATGATCAAAATAGCAATTTGAAGATCGCTGTTAGGAAAAGCCATTAGTCCTTAATTACGTTAAAGATACATGACTTCCTTTTAGAAAGCTTCCTGTGCTTGCTTGAACAGACTTACACATGCATTTTGGGAATGTGTTACTTCAAGAGCCGGAGGGGCACATTTGACTTTGAAAACAGATCTATAAGATTCAATAGGAATTTAGTCAAGGTGAAAAAATAAAATATGCCTTACAATTGAGGTTGCTAAAAGTAGAGCTAAGCTACCTGTCTGTACTAGATATTTTATGTAATCCATGGGCCTCCCATGTGCTCATACAATAAGATAGAGGTTTTCAAATGATTTACTGCTAGATATAATTTATTAACCATGGAGGCTTGATATAAGGTCCCTTTTGGATTGTGATATCACCCAAAATAATGAAGAAGATATTTCGGCAACTATTTCATGAGTTGGAAAGGAGATATCAAAAGTGGCCAATTTCCAAAAAGAAAGTTATTTGAAAGCAAATTGAGCAATTTATATGAGCAAGTGGTCCTTTATTATATGAGCCCCTAGCTAAATCTCATGAAGGCCAACTTTTCAGGTCAAAAATTAAAGCAAAAGCAACTTTTATACTCATGATCCTTTGAATTTGAGATTGTTGAAAAGAGAAGGAAATGTTGGCCATAATAGTTAGACATGTAAATCAAAAGGCAAAGATCCCGGATCAAACTCATATTTAGGCTTTGTTTGTTTTACGGAAGATCAATGATTTCAGAAAACATTTTCCTAAAAAAGATTACATGGACCACTTATATAAATGAATGAATTAAAAAAATTTTCATCAAATCTTAGAGCAAACTCATATTTAGGCTATGTTTGTTTTTCGATTGCTTATAAAATTGAATGAATTAATAATATTTTCATTGTCTACACAAATAATTAGACATAAATTGTTATCAACAAGGAAGACATATTTTTTGATTAATTGTTTCAAGCAATGTAAATGATCATATTTAAAAAGAAAAATTCTAAATCATTCATTTTTCTGCAAAACAGACAAGCCTCTAAGATCATTGAAATTCATAGGGGTGAAATGTAGTAAGCATAGGGGACTAAAGCATCCAACAATTCAACTTTAAAGATGTATACTAAGGCTGGAGCTTCTCGCACTATAACATTGAAAATTATTTCTATGTATGTATGTATCTGTGTATTTTAAGTAAATTATGACTTTCTTATGAATATAATTAAAATCTTTTCAAGTAATTTCTTTTAAAGAGAGTAACCTTTTTTAGGGGAGCTAAGCATCTGAACAAACAATATCTTTTGTTAAGTTACAAAGATGATTCTATAAAAAAAATTCTTATGCATTTAGAAATGACAAAATATCTTTTTGCAAATGGTTTGAATGGGTTGTCATATGATGCAATTACTATAGTTGTTATACCATTTCTATGTAATAATGTGCATTTTTATGATAACTATGGATGTTTAGAAATTTTTTATGCACCTAAATTTGTCGTATTTTTAAATTTTTTTGAAAGTTCTTTTTTTTAAAACATAATTCAATGATGGCATGAAAAATAAATTAAAATTTGACTATTAGATTCATCGAAAAAATGAAGGACAAATAGTTAAAATACATGGATTACAATGTAATGACACATATTAAAGTTATAAGCAAACAAAATGTGTACTAAAATTGGTAGATGATTCTTTTCAATCTTACTTGTGATTAGGTTACTTTTTAAATAGTTGTTTCCTAGTGCGCGCGCACTAGAGAGAGAGAGAGAGAGAGAGAATACAACTCATTAGCACAATAATTAGTTAGCAATCTACCAAATAAACTATTTTTTTTTTTTAAATAAAAGCTAGACATCAATTTTTATCCAAATAGAGAAGGAAAAGGAAAAATATCAAAAAGGAAGAGAAAAAGACAAGAAATAATCTTAAATCAAAAGTAAGCCCTGCGTTTAACCTTGTCTAATGGAGTATGGGTAGTTTGTCTCTAGTGTAAATGAAACAAAAGAAAAGGAAAAAAGAAAGGTAGGGAATAATCTTAAATTAAGAATGGGACCCACAATAGATGATATAATCAATGTACATAATAAGAAGTAGAGATGTGCATTGGTCTTGATCTACCCTAGGAATTATACCAAATTGGTCGGTTATGGGTGGTTCTTGGATTAAAAAATATGGAATCGAGAATAAACGGTCCCATTCTCGGTTTCATGTAAAGGATCAGATTGGACCAATGGATTGGCCAAAATTTTTTAATGTTTTTATTTTTTTTATTTTCAAACAAATCCTAATTAACAAATTTTTTCTTTTAATGTTGGGAAACTCAAAAATAAAAATCAATGGTTCCTAGACCGATCTCAGAGCCGGACCAATTCCAAAATCAAGATGAGTCGGGTTTTCGATTCCACAAATAGGAAATCGATCTTCCATTATGGGATTTCACCTACTTTGAAAGTTGAAATCCATCGCTCGTAATAATAAAAAGTGTCAGAAGCCAATAATGGACCGACACAAGGCGGGCCTGGATCAATGATCAAGGTTTTGACCCGGCGATCGCAATGATGACACGTTTGATGCGCTGAGCTCGCGGGGGGCAGTAAAAAAGCAGTCGAGAAGCGAGAGAGAGAGAGAGGCGCGCGGTAAAAAAGCCGAAGTCAAAAAGTCATCGTGCGCCAAACGCAACGGCCCCCTGCCTCCATCCACCCCATTCCCGAATTGGCAAAAAACAGGAAAATGACGGCTGCTGCTCCCCTCGAATTTTTTACCGCCGCCATTACTCCCCCACCTCTGCGATCTCGCCTCTACCTCCTCCCCATCTCCGCCCCGATCCCTCACCTCCGCCCTCCCAACCTCTCCTCCTCCTCCTCGCCGCCCTGCCGGAGCCGGGCCCCCGCCGCCGCCGCCATGCTGCACGAGAACCCGGTCGTCTCCGATGCCCTCGCCGCCGCCGTGTCCGGCGGCATCGCCCTCTCGAGCCTCCGGTTCTTCGAGGAAACGGCGAAGCGGGGCCTCTTTGACCAGGTTGGGGCGGGATTTCTCTCCTCTTATCTCGATTGGTCGTTCGTTTGCTTCTTTTACGTGCGCGTGCCGTCTAAGTCAACGGAAATTATGTGGAATGTGGCTTGGACAGAGCGGCGTTTTGCAATTGAAATTCTTTTCCAGATAAGTCAACGGGCCAGCATTTGACACTAGTATTCTTTCAAGCTTTGCCGAGATGACGAATTACATCTGGTCCGTGGAATCAAATCGGATGCGCAATTAAAGAGTACTGTCCAATGCCCAAAAAGAGGAAATTGGAGAGATTATAGCCCTTTGTCGGACCGTGTTCGGCGGCTCTCCTTTTTATATAGCAATAAGCGATTCCAGCTTCAATAGTTTGCCTCATCTGTTGTCGCCTGACTTCCATTGAATTGCTGTGAATGAAATCTGTGGCAGTACACCGCATCTCTCATCTGCCGGCTTTGTTTGCACCTTACATCCATGTAGCATCTTTCGACCCACCCCTTTGCTTGAGTTTTGGATTCAACGTTGTGACGCGATATTAAAGCCAAATCCCAATTCTTCTTCCCCCATTTAGAACTTCATTCTGTGCGTGTTTCTTGTTCAGGAGTCGAGCTATGTATTGCACAGTTGAAGCAACAAAAATTTGGATTGGAATTGTGAAAGATACCATTTTAATTTATTATCCGTTGCAGTTGCAAATAACTATAAGGGATATTACTGATGAGGATTTTCGCATTCCAATGAATGGTCTCATAAAGTAAAAGGTAAGTTCCACATTTCAAGGGAGAAAAAAAGTCGGGACTTTCATTAAGTATACTGTTTCTGTGGAAAGGATTACTTGAACTAGTAAGAAAGAAACAGATTAACCCCCTCATTCATAAGACGATGAATGAAACTTTGGTATGTCCTCACAAACTCCTATAATAAACTTTTTGCATTTTCAGATTTTAAGAAAATTTGACAACCTGATTAATCATAACAGATGTATTGCTTGTGTATATGTATGTACTTTTTGAGGAAGGCAATTGATTTGTGTATTGCCTCCTATGGGAATATCTTTCCTTTTGAACAAAAAGGAAGGGTGTTCAGTGATTTTCCTGCTGATGATGCTGTGTCAGGATGCTTGGATGTTTTGTTTCACTAATGAGACCAATTTTATTCATATCTGAAAGCAGTCCCTGTAAAAAAAAACAACTTCTAGAGTGATTGCTGTTTTCATGCTGTTAATTACATCTAAATATCTTTGCCTTTTTCCCTCATTTAGAAACTTAATAGGAAGCTTGTGCATGTAAGCATCGGAATAATTTTCATGCTTTGCTGGCCATTGTTCAGGTATTCTCTAGACTAAGTGACCTATTTCAGAATTATACTGGCTTATTTTGTTTGGTGAAGTGGCTATTGCTTATTCATTACAGTTCTGGGCATCAAGGTGCACTGTTTGCTGCTACAGTTCCAGGGCTTAACATCATACGCATGCTTCTTGTGGGATCTGGCATTTGGAAAGATGAGGCAACAGTGAAGTCTATGAGCAGATTTGGGGACCACAGGTTTATAACTCGAGTCATTTATTATCTGCCTAAAGAGAAGTGAACTTCATGTGATAGCATTATGTTGCCTATATCACCATAATTGCAACAGTGATTTTTGCAATTAGTTATTTGATAAGTGATCTTCTCTGTCAAGCAATTCAATCTAGTGGTGGCATCAGTTTCTTCAGACTTTCATTCTTGGTCCTGTATTGCTTTCCTCTTCTATTTTGTCTCCAAGAAACCTTGTTTAACTTCTGAAACTGAAATCATCTTGATCTCTCTTTCAGGGAACTTCTTAAAGGCCCACTATACTATGCTTCTACTATTACATTTGCTTGTGCTTATTATTGGAAGACTTCGCCAATTGCGATTGCAGCTATATGCAACCTCTGTGCAGGAGATGGTAAAGTAATCTGAACTCCCATATTTTCTTGCTTGTTATATCGGCATATTTGATAAAGTAACTGCAATTATTAAGGGAGGATGTACTGAGGACTTCTTCAAATGTCATGGGATGTGCCCCTGTGGCCCTGCCTAAATCTTGAGAAATACTTCTAGAGTGGTTAATGTAAAAAAATGATAGTTGTGTGAAGATCTCCATCATTCAATGGACAATATCATCCTTGTTCAAGGCTTAGAATAATAGAGAGATATCAAGTGTGCGGCACAGTGTTGATTGGCCTCCTTCTTCCTGACTGCATTTCCTGGACAGGAGATGTGGTAGTCATTTTGAAGATCTATATAATTTGCCCCAACATCCATAAATAAAAAGGGTAGGCTTAAGGTCAGACACTTGTTTTGCTTGTTTTCAGGTTTTGCAGACATTATTGGAAGGCGGTTTGGCCGTCATAAACTTCCTTACAACAGCAATAAATCATTCGCTGGTAGCATTGCGATGGCCTCTGCTGGGTTTCTAGCATCTCTTGGGTAATCTTCAGTTGAATATAATATGATTCTGTATTGACCGCAAACTAAAAACTGCTTGAGTGGTGGCCTGAGTGGTACGATTTACTTTGTCTACAGGTTTATGTCCTATTTTGCTTCATTTGGTTATATCCAAGGAAGTTGGGAGATGGTTTCTGGTTTCTTGATGGTCTCTCTTGCTTCTGCACTGGTGGAATCGCATCCTCTGAGCTCTGAGCTTGATGACAATCTCACAGTTCCCTTAACTTCTATCTTGGTCGGGAGCCTTGTTTTTTAGGTTGGCGAGTGGGAGCTTCTCGGCAAATGTGACATTCATTGTAGTAGGTAACCTTCATTGTATCCATTCCTGTTTGACTGGTCTAGATGCTCATGTTGCATTCTATGTATTATACTTCCAGCTAATAGCTTGACAGATGTATCAGTAATTCGACTATATTACAGTAAGTGCTGTAAATTTTGCAGCATTCAAGTACTATTTACCCAGAAAATTTCATCTTGTACCATGTCATAGTTTTTCACTACTTTTGTGTATTTAAAGCAAATTATTCTCTTATTATGCCCTCAAAAATATTGGTGAAGCATTGTGTTGTGGGAAGTTTCATGTCCCTGTAGATAAAGGTTTAACATCACATTCTTCTGTTCCAAGAGATGAGAATTTGCTGGACGTAAGGCTTATGTTATGGAAGAACCTTATTTCCTCGCTTTGCTTGTGGAAGTCGCTCACTTGATAAAATAAGATATGAGCTAAGTGGGTCCTATCTGATGTTTTCTTTTTTTCTGAGGTGCTTGGGGAGAAGGAAGGTTGGGGGAAATGGTCAGTACAATAAGGAGATGGAGGACAAAAGTGATTTTTTTCCCTATATATTGCAACTATCGTATACCATAAACCATGATTTAGGCTCCACAAGTCTAGAGAACTCTTTGTGTTCACCATTGTAGAACTCTTTGAACTCTTCCTTCCACTGCTGGTTATTGGCATTTTGGGGCTCACTGTGCTGTATATGGCCATGGTGAAATCAGCTCTGCATGCCTCATCAGGCAATCTAGACTCTGCTAGGAGGCGGTGCCTCGTTAGGCAATCTAGATTCTGCTAGGAGGCGGTTAACAGTTTGTATCTCAGTTTGGTGCTCTTTTTTCAACTTATTCATCTCCTGGAAAGCATTTTGAGTTTCTAGCTCTGTCTCTATAGGTCATTTCTGCAGCATGTTAAAATCCAACATCAGATTATTTTTATACTACAATCAATAGAAAAAGATACAATTGGTTTATTGCCCCCCCAGACAGAGGCTGCATATAAACCAAAAAAAATTTCTCTGAGAACCTTAACTGGCGACCTGCTAGCTTCAAGCTTCGTTCTGAACTCTTTAGCGAGATAGATCTATTTGTTTTCTGCTTCAGTCAAGGGTTTCTCTCTTAAATTTCTCTTCACCTCTTTCTTCAATGGACTCTGGGACTGTGCTTTATGATGGAGAGCCAAACTGGGTCCACCTGGATAATCTAATAGCATGTCAGACTGCTTTTCATACCCAGTGAAGTGGAAGCATCCATAAAAAATTGGAAGCTGGCTTCTTAAATCTCAAATCTCTTCCAGCAGTGCTTCCTTCTCCCCCATATCAAAGGAGTTTTGATTTTGTTCCAGTTCATTTTGGGGTCTTTAAACTCGATCTTTGACTGTAAAACTTCAGGATGATTTTCATATTTCTCCTTCAGAAGCTGAAACAAAGGAAAATTGTTAACACTATTATATCACATCGACACCATGATATGTGTAACTACTTCAGAGGAAAACAGTACCTTGTACTCAGGTTTCAGAGAGGCAAAATGTTCCCCCATAAACTCTTCACTTGGCATAAGACCATCCATGAGGCTCTCGAGATGAAGTATTCATCCTTCTCTTGTCTGTGCTATTATTGCGTTGCATTCTTGCACCTGTAAAAGATTTCCCAAAGTGCTCAAACTTTAAGATCTTACTAATTGAAGTCTCTGAAAGGCAGATTTAGCAAGTACCAAACAGTTAAACTGCATTATCGGTGTCGCTTGTTTCGCACAAAATTCTTCTAGTGCCATTTCCCCTCCTAAAAGATCCTGCCAAAACTTTTTCCACTGCCTGTATGACAATGAGAGATTGATGTCACCACGACTTCTATGGTAAAGATTAGTCAGGTATGGGGAGATAGTTCCAATATGCAGTCTTCAGGCTTACTTTAGGAACTTGCTTCTTTGATTTCTCATTGGAGTCTGACCCACCCACAAGCTACATCTGCAGGTTGTTATCATAGACATCTTCAATATTTCAGTATTCTGGTTGGTTCCGCAGTTACTGCAAAAGTAATCTACTGGAGCTTTGACAACCATTGGTTAGTCTTCCAATGAAACCTGCTTTCTTGTGTCAAACTTCAATAAAGGAGTAAGTGACTTAGATTCTGCAGGATTATATGACAATTGAATGACAACCTTCTCGGAACTGTAACGTGCCTTAAATTATTTCAAGACCACAGTGGAGGCTTGCTGCCTAGTGTTCAGTAGGTAGAAGGTAGCTACCACTTTTCTGTGTAGGCAGGTGATGTGATGAGGTCTTCTTTAATGATTGTGGAGAAGAAATGTATAAGACCTCCTTGCTATATGGAAGTGTCATCTTCCAATTTTTCCTGTGATGCAGTCAACAGCGGGGAGCACGCAGATCCCAAAAACTATAGTTTTCCCCTCCAAAAGTGACTTCTCCGGTTGGGGAATATGGACAAAGTCCTGAGACGTTTTGAGCCTATTCTACGGGAAACATCTGGAGTTGGAGAGTTAAGGGGGATGTCTGACTAACAGTGACATTAAGGTCAGACAGGGAGAGAATTAATTCAACTGCTCAGCGGTGCTTCTCCATCATCCATTTTTGACATCCGAGGAGTTCAACTGTTCTTCTTTGAGTAAAGAAGTTTGGAGGAGGGGCTATCTGAGGTTTCTACAATAGGATCTCCAAGGTTTTCCACATCAGGTAGTTCAGATACTCCTTTTTCCATCTCCACAACCAGATAACTGCAAGCCCACTTGACGACAGCCTCTCAACTGCCTCTCCATCTATTTTCATCTTCTTATCACCATCATCATCTGCATGAGGTAATGTCATTGTGTGCTAGAGACTCAATTTCAGAAGATTCAAATTCTCCTAACGTCCTTTCCCATTAAGTAATGTTTGAAGTCACTTGGGTTACTTCAATTTGCCTTGATTTGAAGTAGCTCGTTCTGCCGATTATCGAAGGGTAAGATTCTCTAATAACATTTCCTGCTCGGTTACACAAGCTGGAAGAGAAATTAAGGATCACATACCTGAAAAATGCCACAGAAATTTCACCTTCTCCTGCATTACTTCATTCAGGACTGCTTTATTGTTTACAGAATTTGCACGCTCTGCAAATCTCAAGGTACTAACTGTCTCGCTCCTACAGCTGTATATTTGTCCGAGTAAGGATCCATATTCAGAAACCAGGAGATAACTCTCTTGTTTTATTGAAGTGCTCTGGGGAATTGATTACCTTTTGTGCAGGAGATATAACGCGCAAATGATTGCTACCACCAAGAGATTCCTGCAGAAAGAATGTCGACTTGTATATCTGTATGGACTATGCCTTTGCTTCCCAGTTTGCAAAATTTTAGCGAGGATGTCTATCAAAGTCTGCATTCCCAAAAGCAATATGATTAGTATAGAATTAAAAAGTCTGTGGCCTTACTAAATAAGAGCCTTCACACCACACGGTAATCTTTTCTGCAAAAGAATGTGTAACGCAATATGCAGAGATCTGAAGAAGATGCATCTAAGTGAGAAAATGCAAATGCCATGAAGTACCTTTGATGGAGGCCTGCGTGAGATGACGGAAGCTTGCAAAAGACTCCATATGAATGCAAGAACTTTAACAAATGGTACTTCCGATACAACTCGTTTTAGAAGGAATTTAAGACAGTAAAATGTGGCCAACATCCTTGTCAAATGTTGTTCAACTCCATTCTCCTAAGCAAAATCAACTGAAAATTTTTATTGTGTGCCTTGTCAATAAAAACAGATTCCCTCTCTCTCTCTCTCTCTCTCTCTCTCTCTCTAGGGCTAAAAAGCCCACCCAATTCTATAAATTCATAACTTGGGTTCTGCGCATCAGAGGTCCAAAACTCCTGCGAACGAGACTAAACCTGTTGGACTGTAATTGAGCTTTGAGTCTTAACATTTAGGGGATCAACTTTAAATCAAGAAAGACGGTAGAGGAGCCGCCTCGGAAGCTGCCAAATTGCACAAGTCATCATCAGCTATGGATGGACTGTGGAGTTGCTATCCATGGTCTACCACAATCGGGCACGTCCGAACCCTGGCAGCCGCTTCAGCCGTGGCTTTTTCTTTCATTTTGCTTCTGCCGGGGCTTGAATCCTGGACTTGAGCAACCCGACCACACCTTCCCGTCCCAGTCACTAGGCCGGATGCATTATTGGTGCTTCAGCCGTAGTCGGTGACGGGGAATGTTATATATTTCATGGGTAAAGCTCAAAAGAGCTTATATATATAACCAATATCTCTTATCTGGGCCGAGAGTCCACGAATTTGACCGTCTGGCTAGAGATGGGCTCGAAAGAGCCCATATGGACTCTAGGGCTTATTATATATAAATATATATAATATATATGGTCCTTAGCCAGACATCTCACGTCTCAAGCAGAACGCTTTCTTGCTGCTAAAGCTGAAGTAATCCACCCCAAAAACCCCTCGAAAACCCCCACCCCGAAACATGGATCATATCGCAGCAGCGGAGGAGCAGCTCGTTTCCGACCGGCTCCGGCGCAAGCTCAGCGAAGTCAACGCCGCCGCTCAAGCCCATCTCTCCGGCATTCAGGACCACGTCAATTTCACTCTCCAGGTGGGTGCGTGCGTGCGTCCGTCCTCTGTTTTTTCACGCGTTTCTTCGCCTCCATTTTCTGGGATCGACCTTTCTTGAGCCGGGGGTCGCTGTATCCAGAGGATTTCGATGTATCTGGGGCTGTGATTCTTGTTATCGTTTGATGAATTTTCGGGTCACAATTGCGTGCAGCAAGCGTATTTCAAATGCGCTCACGAGTGCTTCGACAGGAGGAGGAGGCAGGAAGAGATTAGCGGCTGCGTGGAGAATTGTAGCGTTCCGGTTGTCAGTGCTCAGCAACGGGTCGAGAATGAGATGGGCAAGTTTCAAGTCAGTTGCTTTTTCCCATTTTCCTTCCGTTTTTTTTTTCGCTCTTATGATGTTATTTCATTTTGGCGTTTTTCCTTGTATGACTTAAGAGCAGCTTGGTGTTATGGCTGAGATGATTTATTTTAGAGCTGGAGGTATTATAACTGAAGCATTGCGATTGCTGTCTTCTGAAAGTAGTCATTTTGGTGCAACTGGAATTGATTTTGGCGTGCCTCTAATATGAGTACTAAAGGAAATAAAGAAAAAAGATCTTTAGAGTTTTCTGTGCGATTGAAGAAACATTAATTTTCGGATTAATTGCCTTAAAAGCTTCATGTCTTTTGATTGTTGGGCAAGGAGACTTGAAATTTTTTTTTTTTATTTTTTGTCTCAGCAGTTTCTAATCATTAGTCTTGGATGATGTCCAGATCAAGTGATAACATATGCAAAATGAATCACTTTCTGCATTCATCAAAGCTCATGAACTTGTGGTGTGTTGCTTCTTGTTGCATTTTCATGTATCCTAGCAAGACAGATTTACATGATGAAAGGACAGAGGAGCTGCTTTACACCGATAAAAACTGACCTGCGTGACATGTTGTTGTTTCTGTAGTGTCGATCTGGCCTACAGTGGAATATCTAGTTAGAGAGGAGCAATAGAACATTTGAAGTTCAAGAACTGTGGACAATATGCTCAAGATTTAATCTCAATTCCAAAAGTTTGAGAGGGAATAGACTGGACTTTTATGGTCTCCGTTTGGGTGGGAGCAGGGGAAATTACAGGGCTTGACTTGGATCTAGTGGCTGAGTTTGCTGACTTTCGGTTTTCGCCCTTATAATATGAATACTCATCTTGTGGATGACTTAAATCACCAAATATCTAGTGCTACTTTGCTCCTTGTCTCAAGAATTTTGAATTTACAACTTCATGGAGGCATTGGACCTTGCCTTTAGAAAAAAGAATTATCACCAAACAATCTTGTTTTGTTCCATAGACATTGCATTGTAATTGCACTAGTTTACCTTTTCCAAAGAGATTGCTTTGTAATTTGTACCTTGCATGTCCTGCGAAAAGAGAAGGTTATCTCACATACTGTGAGGTCCCTTCTACATGCATTTGGATTAGTGTTTTCCTTTTAGTATTTGAAAATATCGTGTCTTTATGTGTGATGCAGGAAAGGTTGAATAGGTCCTTAATGGTGTGCCAAGATAAGTTTGAGGAAGCCAAGCTCCAACAGAATAGGACTGGCGCCATGAAAGATTTGGAGGCTTGTGTTGAGCAATCGATTGATGATAGCATCAACACGCTGCCACATCTAGTGACAAGACTGAAGTCTTCGCTTGCCATCACCGACTGAATTGAAGTAACCTTTCAAAATGGTATATGTTTTGCCTCATTCCATAATTAGCTGACAACATGATGTTCTTAAAGGTCTGAAAAGATTTAAGAATCAGACCTGCCATTTTTCCCCCTTTTCTATGAACTTTGAGATGTTTGTGTTTTTTTTTTGTTTAAAAGAGGAGGAAACATGTCCTGAGAGCTGCGGCTTTTGTGCGGCAAGTAGTATAGTAGAGGCAATTGTCATTCTTCGCATGACCAGTTGGTTGCATGTTGATTTCTTTTTGAGTAAAGGTCGAGTCGTTCTCAAACTACGCGGCTCATTCATGTGTTGGCCAAAATATCTACACGGAGATTCTACTTAGAACGGGTATATTTTGTCAACCCGATCCCTAAACCTTCTCTCTCCATTCTTTCTTTGCTTCAACGGTCACCATCGTCTCTCGTTGCTGTGTCTAGCATGTAGCTAGTCTTGGCTCTGTCAAAGACAAGGGAGCCACATCTATTCGTTCGAAGAGCTTCCCCCAATAATAATAATAATAATTCGAGCTTCGCTCGATATCGATGACTTTTGGTCGATTAAAATTGACGATCTAATCTTGAGTCGAAATGAGAGCTCGTTCATTCTATAACTTGGAATTTATGACAGGGTTACATCCCATGAAAAACTTCCCAGTTGGCAGGTTTTCGGGCGGTAGTAACGCTATCATGGCACCAACCTCCGCAGCCTCATCGGCGGTTCGAGTTCCCTTACCACCGGTCATCGAAGTCTGCGTGAAGCCGGGACAAAAGCAGTTTGCGCTCAGACCACATCCGTCGTAGCGGGTTGCCAAGACTTTTGTGTATGCATTCAATGCGAGCTTGGAGACCGAGTAGTCCGTCCATACTTCGGGCCAACCTTGGCTCTTCCATGTCCCTTTCCTCACATCTTCTAGGAAGGACCCAACCATGGCCTCTATGTGCTCCTCCGTCAGGTCCTCTCCTTGTAACATCCTTCCCATCTTAGGGTTTCTCACTTTCTGCATGCACGGAAACGTTGACTGTATTACTAACTACTAGTCTTTCTCCAAGTCCAGAGCACAAAAGAATCCGTAAAGGAAGATATTCGACTACGTATTTCTGCGCTAATAATTGTAAAGTCAATCGAGACCTTCTCTAACTAATATAAACAATTTAATACAAATTAAGTTGATGTTAGAGTACTTTATGCTCCATCACTTACATTGACTGAACCGAGTCGAGAGCTAACATTTAGTATCCGACCGATAGATGGTGAATGGCGAAACATGGGCAAGAGAGCTTCGATTAGCAACTTTGAGCCATAAAAATTGGTCTTGACCACAATTTCGGCATTATCCACTGAATTTTCATGTATGTCGTTGAAGGATACGGCAGCATTATTAACCTGAATGAGGAGATACGTCAAGAAATCAATTGTTAGGACATTAAAATGAGGAATTCGAAAAAGGGTATCGACAAAGTATCTTTACAAGTCGAAATCTCGTGCGCTGCGCGGGTTTGAAAATGGATCTATTACAATATGGTTGGATCGTACTATTTCGAAAACTTATGTAAGTCAAACGAAATTTTGTATTTTATGGCGTCTATGTTACACCGACGAATATATACTTATAAATCGAAAACGTGGCGGCGTCGGCGGAAAAGACTCAGAAATCCCTCGCCAGACGCTGACAAGAGATAGAACAAAAATGAAGACATGTCTGCAACCGGGGAATGGGGAGAGAAGGGTAGCCACCAAGGAGAAAGACAAGGCCAATCCGGCCGGCACGATTCCTTCTATCTTCACTTATTTTCTATGGTGAAGCGGGACGAGCGGCGGCAACGGGCGATGGCGGGGGAGATAACTCAGAGAAGAGGATACCGACCGAGATAAAATAGAAGAAGACCCTCCAACCGAGGGCGGGAATGTGGACAGCTAGATGGTTGAACGGTAGCGGTGACCAAGACTCTAGCCCTAGCATGGAGAAAAGCAAGGCCAATCCCGTCGGTGGCGGCGGAGATTCTAGCCCTTGGGATGGTCTCGATGGGATGGTGGCCTTATTGAAAGTGGCGGACTACATTCAATACATAATTTCTCTTAGGGCCTAATTTTGGAGAGAAAAGTTACTGGCATATATACCCCTCTACTTTTGGCTCTGCCAAATTTTTCAAATTTTTTGGCATCTCAAAAGCTGAAAGAAGTATTTTGGAACTTTTTACCCAAGAAAAAAAAAGTCCCATATAAAAGCTACTGTTGTAATTATGGTGCTCCCAATTGCGAAATAGGAGGCATGGTAACCAAATAATTCCAAGTTGAGGAATAATTTACATTGGAATATACAGGAAGACTAAGCTTTCCCGTACCTACCATTGGTCAAATATTTAATTTTGGTAACACTAAATATTAATCAAAAGTATACCCACTATTGACTTATCCGTGGAAAATCTTAAGGAAAGAATTCTACTCTTTTTAGTTTCTTCAAAGATGAAGAGCCATTGGTATAGAAAAATTCATCAGCTGATTGTCATGCTCAAAAAGTCATTAAGAGCTTTTTGGTTGATCCATAATCCTTATATGTTATAACTGTGCTGTAAAGCGATAACGTGTTTTAAGATTTTAACACTTCAAAATTTAATAAGTTGTTGTAATTCTAGAGGACGTTATTTTAGTTGAGATGTTTGTCAAAACACTTTTACAAGCTCCAGTACCCCTTTTACTCCTCAAATTATTACGAAGAAGATGTACCAAACAGTCTCTAAGTTAGTTACGTATCCACCACATAAAAAGATAGATGCTTTCTCCATATGCCAGGGTTGGTTTGATTTAAAAGCCAACAAGATTTTGCTTCATCAGAATGCAAAGTAACCTCTTGCAAATTTCACTCTTAAGGATTTCCAGCATCATCATAAAGCAACACAAGTTTCGGGGAACTTTTGTTTCTCCAATAAAGAAAAACTTTGGTCAGTGCGAACGATCTAGGGAATGGAGCTCTTCCTGGTTAACTGTGAAATGTAAAAGATCCCTATGACGCAATTTGAAAAAATTAACAGAAGCATCAGCAGCGCGTGCTATTTTGCTTAATGAAACCTTCTTTTGACTCGAGTAAATATGTGCATCGCATGCATATTATTCTACTTTCAGCACAATAAGACGGTAAAAAATCATTGTTTTATTCACCATCTTTCTTTGGATCAGCCAACGCCCCAAGCAAAAAAAAGGACTATAGTTTATCATAATTTATCCGAGAGAGAGAGAGAGAGAGAGATGGGGAGGCCAGTCCAGCCTCTCTCCAGCGAACGCAGTGTTGGACACGTTATCTAACTCACGCGATTATTTATATTGCACGTATATGCATGTTATCTATAATATAAGTTGTTATATGACCGTAAATGCACTGCAAATAATTGAAAAAAGAGAAGGAAAAGACAAAAGCAGACTCACGAGAATGTCTAGGGCTGTGAAGTGGTTCCTGAACCATGAGACGAAGGCGTCGATGGAGACAGGGTCGGAGACATCGAGGACAGAGAAGTGGACGTCGACGAGGCCCTGAGCTCGGAGGGACTCGGCCGCTTGGCCTCCTCTCTCGGCGTCTCTGGCTGTGAGGACGACAGTGAGGCCGAGATGAGCCAGCTTCTTGACCAGCGCGAACCCAATCCCTTTGTTCGCTCCGGTCACTACTGCCACTGTCTCTTTGGACCACCACCTGCTCAATTGCACCATTCTTTTTTGAGCTATCGACCACACACAGAAAGGCAGAAAGGCGAGAGGGAGAAAGGGGGGGGGGAGGGGGAGAGAGAGGGAGAGAGAGAGAGGGGGGGAGAGAGAGGTCATTTCCTTTCACATGACATGAGTACCTCCATGATATATAACGCTTGCGTATGTGCGAAGTACAGGGAAGGAAAAAGACGAGCGAAAAAGACAAGGCAACACATGATTTAAACGGTCATACATATGTATATAACTAAGGCCGTTATGATGCAAAGGGTCTTGATTGGATTGGAAGTGCTGAGCTACCTAGGGTTCAGCTCTTCCCAGATGATCAAAATGGTATTTCTCGTGAAGCCCGAGCAAAGATGAATCAAGTTAGAGAAATAGAGAGGTGCTTTAGAAGGGCAGCAGATACCTAATGGAGAGAGCAGGAGAGAGAGAGGGTGGCTCTTGTTCCCTCGGTTCCATCTGGGTTTGAGAAGCAGTGAACATGTCCATGCACGCCACAGTGCATTCGCTCGTCGCCCACCACCGATTTATAGAGAGAGAAGATGTGAATAAGCCCCAGGAGTAAAAAAAAAACACATTGGCAAGTGTCATGAGGTAGCCTTGCTTTCGAGTAATAAATGACCCAGTGAAACGTGCCTTTAGGACTTTTGAGGACTTGGCCCCTTTCAATGGACGGTGCTAGGACAATGGTTCATTTAAGTATATGTAATCAGGACATGCCTAGACCCCACGTTGCCTGCATACCTCGACTAATTAATCCATTTCTTCCAATTACTGATTTGAAGTTGTTGCTAGCATGATGGATCCCGTTGTTCTTGGCCAAGAATTTCAATGGAGGAACATGGGTCACCAATTAGACTCGGGTACATTAGTGGAAGAATCTTGCTAGATTTACAAGAATAGCCTTACATTAAACAATTAATCTGAACCTTGAAAACTAAAGAAAAAGAAGAACATGCCTAACATAATAACTTATTAAAGAGTCTAACTATATGATCACATCGACGATGTTCGGTTCGTTTCACGATACCATCAATATTTATACTTAGTGAAGAATTAACGTGAACTATTGTCATCAAGAATTGATCTCCACTGATTTATGATAGGACTTGCATATATCGGACAACCAGAATAAGAAGTATACCATCAGAGATGAATGGCGGACGGTCCATCGCAGACCCCCTTTACATGGATGTTATCCGCGTGAAGAGGGGTTTAAAAGGATGGAAAGGGAGGGGAGCATGGTGCTGCAGAGAGGCATGAAGATGGATAGGGCATGATGAGTTTTTCTTTTTTTGCCGGGGCTGGGGGGGCGGGCGTGGGGTCCATGGCAATGGGTAAGGACCGTCCTTGCTCTGGCACAGAGGGAGGGAGAGGGTAGACACGGTTGGGGTTATAGCGGATGTCTTAGTCAATTTGGAATAACTGTACCATGTGCACTGGCTACCCCTGACATGCGAAGGACCATGCCCGGCAAAAAGTTTAGGAGGTTGTACCTGGCAATTGATTTCCATTATTAAGCGAAAAATACACCCATAAGCGTCAATTTCCTCGTGAAATTAAAACGCAAAGTCCTCTCTCTCTCAAACTCGGGATCTTAGATCAAAAGTTGTTGGCCTCAAATTTGAGGCCCACAACTGATAAAAGGTCCATATTTATTAGATAGTTTTTAATAATCTCATATTTATTCGTTATGATATCAAAGATAGAAAGAAATATCATTGAGAGAGAACATAGAGATGATAGCGGCGACTTTAGTGGCTAAATGGTGAGATGGTAGTGGCTCACCACTGTCGATGGTGGTGATGTTACGGACATAAACGCAATTGCCACGTGTTGGTTTTTCAATGAAGGGTCTATTTTGCTTTTTAATTTTCATCATAGTTTCTCAACTCCTAAGTAATATATAGGTCATTTCATGACGGAATCTTGAAATCATGTATAGTTCAATATAGAAACTGCTCCACATGTGCTTGAAGAGTTCTTTTTTCATTTGGTTAGGCCAAATGGTCATTAGGTTGGATTGTTCATGGAACAAATGAGTGATCTTTTACATCGGTTTTTCTATTGTGTCTGTCCATTACTGCTCCATTAGATAATAGTGGAACAGTGTGAACATAACCACTATTCTTAATTTATACTCACTAGCTCTAGGCATAGACCCTAGATATCTCAAAATAATTTCATGTTGTTTATTAAAATTCATAAAGCAAAAGGTAGGCGCACAATGACCAAAAAGGAGGGGTCAATGAAAGACTTCAAAGACGCCCCACTAAATTCTATTTTTGTTTCTCATTACATACATGTCAATTCCACTACCAACACACATATATATCCTAAAGTCCTTTTGCTTAGACCCAGGTTTTCAAAAATCCCGTAGATATAAGATCTAAATGATTATTGATTCAATCAATCGGCCTTGCATGATTTTAATGACTAACATGCGATCCAAAAACCCTAATTCATCAAATAAGATATTTTACATCATCCCCATCACGATATGTAAAATGTGATTGGGCTACAGTCATTTTTCTAGGACATATGATTGGTACATGGGAATTGGATTGAATCTTTCACAACGTTAAAAACGTTTTATGTAACTAGCTAGATTTGATGCGTATATGACATGGCTCAAACTTTATCTACTATCCAATAACATAGTCGAATCGACTTACATTGTTAGGCTTGTGGAATTCAAAAGATTCTCAGAAGCTACCACAAGTCAGAATATAGATGCATAAGCAGCCAATAATGACAAGCTACATTGTCCAGCGTTCGCAATGCATGTGGAAATTTTTTATTCAACCCATTGACAAACTATACCTAATGAGCACCCACAAGCAGATGACCTTTTTACCGACTTATATAATTAATAATATCATCTTCTCCTCCTTTTTCTTAGATGAATAATTCCTTGATGGAAATTTGGAGGTAGATGAAGTCAGTCAAAGACCAGAAACTGAAAGTAACGCTTTCGATATTGCTTTTTCATATTAAGAAAGATGAACTTTAAGACTAAACAGGGATTATGGTTTGCATGGTTGGAGTCCACACAGAATGAATAATGGAATTGTTTACATCATCTTCTTTGTACAGAAGCATGAACAAGCTGACAAGGGCTAACTAACTCCTCCATAAATAACTATTCTCGCCCGCTTTTTCTAGTCGTCTTCGTTATGCCATAGTGCTTGCATCAAGACAATGTTGCTATAGATTGGTCCGCTTATTACTATTATTATTCTATTTTATTGGTGGCTCGGTGGAAGTCACCAAGAAATTGTAGGATTGGGATACACTTAAACTAAGACAACTCTACCATTCCGTCCTCCAAAGAAGAGGACTTTTCTTTCGTGTTGGTGTTCTTCTAAAATTGTTGGTAAGTGCCAAAATATTATTAGTGAAATATGTTGGTAGCGACATCTTTTCTTAATATATTATCGGTAACTTATTGACGCTATTATGAAATTACTGACTTTTGTTGATAGTTCGTACATTAGTAACTCTTTTTCTTTTAATCTTTTACCATCTCATATGCCTTTCTTTTTATTAACATCTTAAATTTACAAACTTTTTATATAAACTCACCAATTGGTTATTTGAGCAACTTACCAATTTTCTCCTATTAAATTATTGACTAATTTTCAGTTACTATTTCTCAAGTGAGTTAATTATGTTTATTTGTTATAAATTTATTAAATTTTCTTACTAATTTACAAATTTTTCTGTCAATTTTACATGCCCCTTAAATTTACCAACTTTATTTGTGTGACTTACCGACTTTTCTTCCATTAGGTTACCTCTAGTTTTGGTTTGGACTCTTCTTTAAGCAACTTACCATGTTTCTTGTAAATTTATCAAATTTCAAATACCGATTTTCATTTGCCTCGCTCACCAATCATTAATTATGCCAGCTATTATTAGAAATTTCTAATGTTATTCAAAGTAATTACCAACTTTTCACCGATTAAGTTTTAGTTTTGCTTTACCAGCTCTTAGTTAAGTTAGTTACCAATTTTTGTTATCTTTGACAAAAACAAATTTTCTTATCTCTAACAAAAAAGGAACTCTTTTTTATCGTTTACTAACTTTTATATACATTTATTACCGACTTTTTAAATTAACCAAATATCATACGAGCTTACAAATCTTTATTTGAGTGAGTCACTAACTTTTTTTTTTTAATAAGTTACCAACTAGCTTTGTTACCTGATTGAGTTACTTCCTAACATTCATGTGAGTTTTTTCCTCATTTACCAATTTTTCTTATAGTTTACAATTCTTATTTTCCTTACTTTTCAACTTTACAAATTTACCTGCTCTTCATATATTTTTACTAACCTTAATTAGAGTGAAACTTAACTTTATCTAATGAAATTACTAATTATTTTTGCATAATCAAATCTTAGTTGAGTAAGTCACCAATGTTAATCATTTGTTTATTTTTCAAATTTCCAACTTCTCCTATCACTCATTAAAGAAATGCTTATCTTATCTTTTACCAACTTTTATTTGTTTCACATACTAATGCCTTAAAATTACCAAATATTTTAGAAAATTACTAAGTTTTATTTGAGTGGTTTACCTTTTCTTTAATCATGTTACCAACTAACTTTGGTTAGCTACTCGCATTTGAATTATTTACAAACATTTTCTAGTTGTTTTAATATACCAACTTTTGTTTGCCTTACATACCAATGTTTTTAATTTTTCATTTTTTAAAAATTTACGGCCTTCAATTAAGTGATTTATCAACTTTTTCTCTGCTTAAATTATCATTTTATTCTGCATTACCTACCTTTATTTGAGTTAGTTGCCAACATTATTTTATTAATTTCCCACATTTACAACTTCTCTTCATTTCTTACATATAACATTTTCATCTTTACCATATTTTACTGACCTTTCTTACCAACCCCTTAAACTTACCAACTATTATGTGGCATTACTGTCCTCTTTTGACTAACTTATCAACTTTTCTTCCATTGAGATATTAATTAGTTTTGGGTCGCCGACTCTCTTCAAAATTACTTGATGAAGTTTATTTAGTTTTTTATTTAATCTACCAACTTTAGTTTGGAGTTACCACTTTTACATATTTGTCTTACTAAGCCATTTCTAAGATTAAGTTACTAACTAGTTTTGCTTTATTAGTTCTTATTTGAGTTAGGTGCCTAAGTTTATCTAGTGCAGTAGATTACCAACTTCTCTTTTACCAACTATATTTATTTTGTCACAAACACCTTATATTTACCAACTATTAATGTAAAATTACCAATTTATTTAATTGACTTACCAACTCTTTTCTCGGTTAAGTAACCGAATTAAAAAGTTGGTAAACTAAGACAAAAAAAATAAAAATTAGTAACTAACTCAAGTGATAGTTGGTAATGTGTGACTAGTTTATAACTTACTGAGAAAAAGTTGATAATTCACTTATACTAAAGTTAGTAATTTCATATAAAAATTAGTAAATTTAAGGCATAGTTGAGAAAGGTAAATAAAAATCGATAATAAAATCGGAAAAATTGATGATTAAAAAAAATCAAAATCAGTAAATATCTCAAATGAGAGTTGATAATTAAAATAAGTTGGTAACTTTGAAAAAAAAAGAGTTGATAAGTCACTCTATTTATAGTTGGTTTTTTCTTGAAAGAGTTGGTAAACATAGGTGCTTCTAAGCCACTCGAATTAAGGTTGTTAATTTTTAAAAATAGTTGGTAAACATATGTGTTGCTAAGATAGACAAATAACAAGTCTGTAGATAATAAGATTTGTTGGCAAGTTAGGAAATGTAGGTGTTGCTCAAGTTTGCTTGTGTGAAGACTTGTTTTGTACTGTACAAAAGCCCATTAAATAAATCAAATAAATGTCAATAAGTAAATCAAATGAGAATCCATAATAGGTGGTAGTTTAATGGAAGAAAAGTTGTTGAGTCACGATAATTTGGGTGATAGTCTTTAAAAAAGAAATTAATAAATTTAAGGGGTTGTTAGTTTTAAGGCAAATAAAAGTTGGTAACTCTTAAGAAAATTTGGTAAAACAAAAGATATCATAAACACATGTAAACAATTTAAACGAGAGTTGGTACATAATTCAAAATCAGTTTTTTTTTTTTTTGGTGAACGGTAATTGTATTAAGCTTTAACCAACATATACAAGCAAACGGCACCAAAACTTACACTCAAAATAAACAAGACATAATGAGTGGAAGGGTTTCAAAAGAAGAACACAAAAGCCTACAAGGCAAAGAAGCTAGAAGGCACGATCAGCACAACGACAACCACATCCAAAGAAGGACCAAAAACAAAAGAAGGCGACCAGCCAACCAAACAGTGGCAACCCAAGCCAAAACCCAACCAAAAGCAACCACGCAACAGCAATGGCCCATCTAACAAGACACCGGTAGGAATACTAAGCAGCCACCGGATCGGAATAGAAAATGCAAGGGTCAATCCCCCAGCTACATTGAAGCCTCCTATTTCTTGGATTGTTCTCTACATTTGTGAATGTCAATGCCTTATCCTTAACCACTTTAATGAGGTGATTTTTGACGGCCAAAGCCGTGAAGGTATGGTTTCTAAACAGAATCTCATTCCTGTGTTTCCAAATAAGGTGGCAGAGAACTTCAAAGGAAAATCGAGCGATGGAGTGATAGAAGTCCTTATCGGAAAGGAACTTCAAAGCCCAGCAAAGGTTGTCGGCCCAAGTCCTGTTGCACCAAGGAAGGTTGCATTTGGCAGCCTAAAGGAAGGCGAAACTAGCAGTAATGCTACATCAAAAAAAAAACAGATGATCAATAGAATCCAACATCAACTTGCAAAAAGCACACACCGCACCCCAATCCTACCATAAGATAAAAGCAAGGCCCAAGTGGGGAGACGATTCTTGTTGATAAGTTAGAGATTGAACTAATATCTTAAAGATATAGCATTGTTCTAGATCAAGGATGCCCATTTGACCTGAGGCTTCTTCTTTCTGATAATTCAAAATCAGTTGGTAATATAACTAAACAAAAATATTTAAGTTATTCTAATTTAGATTGGTGATTTCATATAAGAGCTAGTAATTTGAAAAGTTAGTAAGTTACACAAATAAAAATCGGTCAGTTAGTATAAGAATTTGTAATTTGCAAACTTTACCTAAGGTTAATAATTTTATAGTGCTCCTAAGCTACCAACAAATTTTGAAAGGAAGAAAAAAGTTGTTGGTTGACATAGTAACTTTTATTAAAATTAACCGAGGCAGAAAAAGAGATGTGTATTTTTTGACATGGAACAATAGAATTATGAACTCTAACGTTTGAAGTTCTTCATTTGTTGTTCATGATATAAGGTAGAGGTAAAAGTAATAAAAGTAACCGGTTACCAAATTCGAATACGAAGATGAAAACTTTACCAGCAGATGTTTAACCAACTCAATCTTGGATGAAGAGATGATTGACACTGCCTCGCCAACTGAGGTGGGTGTAATCAAACGCTTGGATTGGAATCTCGAAATCTAAAGCCAACTATACAAACATTGACAACTCCATCTTTTGATGAGCTTATTGGAACATGTAGAGTTGCTCTCTTTCTTTCAAACAGGAAAGTTAGTCTCGGTATACTCGATCCCATGATGAAACGCCATGACAGAGATCTAAAGACAAGGAAGCATGGGGGAACCCTTAAATAAAACTCCAAGTCCCAAAATCCAAAATTTGGATTTTAAACGAGTCAAAGATGATCAGCTTGCTCTAAATATATATACGTTGTGAATGGAAAACTAGTGATTTTGGGCTCTTGTGGGCCTTTGCCGCTGAAGGGCTACATCATGGGCTTACGATGAGTTGTCGTTGGGCCTTTTTGGGCCTCTGGTGTCCTTCTCTATGTTATCTTGGATTGCGGTCCCATTAGTTGAAGCCTTTGCTATTTGAAGATCCGATGTGCTCCTCAATTCTTTGTTTATTCATGAAGTCGGTGTTGCAGCTATATTTAAATGAGGATCTTTCTTGATTCGAGTATTTAACTATTTTATCGACTCAGTGGTGCCCAGTTTCTGTCTGGCATAATCATAACTCCTCCACATCATAAACTTTGCTGCCACTTGAAAATAACCCAAGATCAAGAGAGTGGACTTTGACATATATTGACCAGTTTCAATGAATTTACGCACTTGCTTACGAAAAAACACAAAAACCCCATTTTCAACACAACCTTCTTTCCCCCAGTAACTCATTATGGGGTGGATTATATCTATTCACAATTCCAAACACAGTGACCAATTCTTTTCATAATCGAATATTAAATTCATTGTTCGAGATGAATTCAAAATATGCACATTCAATTCATTTGTTAATCTTGGCAGGCAGTGTATACAATGTTTTTCGATCCTTTGAGAAGGCCAAGGTCAACTAACAATGTCTCCATCAAGACCTGATTAATTTAATTTGCTGATTATGCTATTCACTTCTCTCCTGCTCCCTTTTAAATTCAAATTCCCCCCCTCCACATCTCTAACGAGCGCACTATCAAAACGCTCTCCCGTTTTAAATCTTCGATTCAATTTCAGTTGTGCTCCCGAAAAAGCCCCTCCGAAATCCTCGAAATCCCGAAAATGTCCCACGTCGACGCCGACTCCTCGCCGTCGTCGTCGTCCCCTTCCTTCAGCCGGGACTGGTTCTTCCCCTCACCTTCCCCGTACTGCGCCCACTCCGCCGCCGCGGCCGCCGCCAAGACCCCGAAGTACCCTCGCCGCTTCTCCACCAACCCGAGGCCCTCCTCCTCCTCCGCCGCCTCCCTCGACCCCAAGCCTCCCCGCCCGCCCTCCTTCCGCTCCGCCCCTCCGGTGAGCCCTCCTCTTCCGTACCGCGAGGCCAGGTATGCCGGACCCCGCCGGAGGCTCGGCCCCTCGCTCCGATGGGAGAGGCCGCGGGCGGGCGGCGAGAAGAAGGCCGTTTCGAGCGGTGGCGGCAACGCTCCGAGCGCCGGCGCCGATCGGAAGCCGGAGGCGCCTGCGGAGAAGGTCCCGTCGCGATGCGAAGGGGTCGGGGATTTGCGGAGGAGGCTCGGGCTTCGGTGGCGGATGGCGTTTCTAGTGGCGGTGCGTCTCCTCTGCGCGCGCGCTCAAGTAGTTTAGCTTTTTTCTTGTTCTCTCCGTTTTAATCGAAGGACGATGTGGTATTGCAGATTGTGTTGACGGCTTTCAGTTCGGTGGTGCACAAGAACTTCAGTTTACGTAGCCAGGTCGAGGATTTGCAGGTAAAATCTCTGAAACAACCGATCCTTTGCATTTCATGTATAGCCCATGGTTGGTTCTGAAGTTCGAAGACGGATCTCGCGGTTCCTAATCCTAGAGAATTAGTCAAATCGCGGTCCCTGTTCTTGCCGGCCAGTTCCGCTTGATGATGCGAAAGTTTTCATTTTTATATTTTTGCCTGCCGGCTTTTCTTCTGACCAAACAATTGACTAGGAAAGTATTCAGGTTTGAGGGATGGATACTGTTCATCCAAGAATCTGCATCTCCATGTAATCTGCCGTAATTCATGGAATGAGATGGTTGAGCAATTCTGGTTATATTAATGGAGTTGAAAAATGTTATTCTCAAGGGATTCGAGAACTCTACCGGTCTAGCTAGCAATCTGCGGTCTAGTTACCTCACTCTTGCAGTTTCAGGACAAAAAAAAAAAAGAATCATGCACAGTAGGCTTACTCTCTTGGGTAAATAAACTTTTTTAACTCTAGGACTCGAGCTGGTTCAACTGAAACCAGTGAAGAATGAATCTTCATAGTGGCGCAAATTTTGCTTTGCAGAATTGGATACCTGATTCCATGATGGGGGATAGAGCAGCAATAGGAATGCAATAGCTACTTTCTAGTTTGTTTGCAAGATTGAATCGTTATTCAAAGTTTTTATTCTGTAGACTATTTTGGTATGGGGTATAAGTTAAGAATGAAAACTTACCCCTAATACCCTTTGATGAGATATGAATATTTGTAAGGGAATTATCATACAATAGTGAATTATGTACATACTTTGTAAACTAAATGATTGTTAGATTTTTTTTTTAATTACATTGTTTCTTAATTATAATTCTAACTGTACTTAGAATATAGGGAAAAAGCCACGAAAAACCCTGAATTTTGCCTAAAATAACGCATTTACTCCAAACTTTTTTTTTAACGTGAAAAACCCTGAACTTTGCCAACCGTAACACATTTACCCTAAACTTTTTTTTGTGACACAAAAAATCCTGAACTTTTGTTATGCGACACATTTACCCCAAAATTATAGGGCATTTTGGTCTTTTCATTTTTTTAATTTTTTTTTTTTTTTCTTTTCTCTTCCCTCCGCTGGCTAGCGAGGACGACCCTCGCCTGACGCCAGTGAGGGCCACCCTCGCCCGACGCCAGCGAGGGCGACCCTTGCCGAAAGCTAGCTTCCCTCCACTGGCTCCGCCATGGCCGGCGGAGGGAAGAAGAAGAAAAAAAGAAGAAAAAGGAAAAAACAGAATAAAAAGACAAAAATGCTCTTGATGGGGTAAATGTGTCACATTTTGAAAAGTTTGGGGTTTTTCGTGACTTTTTCCCTAGAATATAAGATTATCTCAAATAAACAATTGGCTATAGACAACAATTTATAACTATAAGTTGGAATATATAGTTATTGCAATGAAATGTTGTATCTAGTTAAATATTTAATTGGCAATATAAGATAACTTATTATCATCTTCTCAATAAATAATAAACACGAACCATTACTCTAGTTTAATTTTAAATTGTCATTATCAAGTACCATTTACTGGTTTGATATGTAAATCAGACTAATAACTATGAATTAAACTTTAATTATGAGTAAAGCTAGGCTATAGATAAAATAGATGATAAATTAGTTTCTGTATTATTGATTGCATTCATATTCCCTACAATTTATCAATTCATTTAGATTAAATACTAAATCGTGGTCTATATTTTAAATATGATTAATACAAATTTATTACAAATATGATTATATATTGAAAAATGCAAGGTTGTGTTAGAAATATAAAAAAATTGAGCTATTTTTGTCTGCAAGAAAGTCATTCCTCCCCCTCCTCTCTCTCTCTCTCTCTCTCGGAGTAACTAATCCTGATTTTGAGGTAATGAATAGCTATTATCGATTTACTTTTAGGACCAAACAAAGGAATAACTGTCTTCGTGAGGATTAAATTGGAAATGAAATAGCTAGCACGCTGCAAACCAAACGTGCAGTTCTTTGTTACCAGAGGCTGCAGCATAATATGGCTAATTGTATATAAACATCCCCAGCTTGGCATCTTATGTAAGGAAGCAAATTTTAGTTAACTTCTCATCCAATTTTTTTTTTTTATCTTTATCAAGGATAATGATTTTATAAGTACTAGTTTTATTATCTGTAGTAATTATCATCAAATTGCCTCTTTAATGGAGTTTGGTTTAAATTTCAGGGGCAAATTTCTCAACTTAGGATTACACTGCAAGCCTGCAGTTTATTGGATTTAACAGAATTTGAAGGTTCTATAGACGAGCAGAATCAAGATGGACCAAATAAAATATTTAAGAACATTGCTCTGATAAGCTCGCTCTCCATATTATGTATTCCTATTCTCTTGTTCAAGTGCATTGACAAAGTCCCAAGGTTAAGATCATCAGACTGTATTTTGGAAGAAGTATCTTTGAAAAAGCAGCTAGCATATCGAGTGGATGTATTTTTCTCGGTTCATCCATATGCTAAGCCATTGGCATTGTTGGTTGCAACATTACTTCTCATCTTTCTGGGAGGACTAGCACTTTTTGGTGTCACAGATGATGATGTGGCAGATTGTCTTTGGTTATCATGGACATATGTTGCTAGTGCAGGCAATCATGCGGATTCAGAAGGTTTTGGTCCGAGGTTGGTTTCACTTTTGATTAGCTTTGGAGGAATGCTTATATTCGCAATGATGCTTGGACTTGTTTCTGATGCAATCTCCGAGAAGTTTGACTCCTTGAGGAAAGGCAGAAGTGAAGTAGTTGAGCAGAACCACACCTTAATTCTTGGGTGGAGTGATAAATTGGTAATATCCTGATTCTCCTGTTTTTAAATCTAACTCCTGTGGACACCTCCTCCTCTCCCTCTTACAAAAAAAGAAAGAAGCAGAGAAGGAAAAAGTGTTGATTGCGAGATAATCATGTTATGGTTTGCAGGATTTACTTCATAAACTTTTGATTTTGACAATTTACCTTCTTTTTTGTAATAAGAAGTGTATTGAGGAGCACAAAGGGGGTGCCTCCCATTCTCATCTTAGAAGATAGAAAATATTTAAGATATTTGAAAAAGACTCAACGTCTTTCACTTTAACAAAACAGACTCAGAAGTTACATCAGAAACTTCGGGTTATTCAGTTTCTCCTCTTTACTTTACCTTTTTGTGTTTCTTGCGCTTATATTACAGCCAGACATTAATTAGTTCGTGAAATGGTTGTCCTAATGTGAATAAGATCACCATACTGAAATCATTTATGAAACTGCAACAGTTTGGTTCAGTTCCCCTAAAGACTATGCAAAATTGCTGGTTGCTGGTAGCTGGTACCATCCAATTTACCCTATCAAGGGAATGTCTACTCTATTTTATATCAGTTGCTCTGAATTTTATTATTATTTTCTTTTTGGTCTTGAGCACCGGGTAACATTCACTGACATACTTTTTTGGTAAAAGTTTCATAAAAAAATACGTGCTTGTCATTTGCTATGTCTGTCCTAGTGATAACACATAATTCATGGCAAATGCAGGGATCGTTGTTGAATCAGCTGGCGCTAGCAAATGAGAGTTTGGGTGGAGGCACCATTGTGGTGATGGCTGAAAGAGATAAAGAGGAAATGGAACTTGACATTGCTAAGATGGAGTTTGATTTCAGGGAAACATCTGTTATATGCAGAAGTGGCAGCCCTCTAATCTTGGCTGACTTGAAAAAGGTCATTAATGGTCAATGGTGAAAGTAATGATTTTGAAATATTAATGATTGATTTAACTAGAAATGGCTGTCCAGATTTTGATACAAATATGTAGGGAGGGAGTTCATTATCTAGCCAACTTTAATTCTCTGATTGTTGTTTTGACATACATTGCAGATCTCAACTGTACTAGTGTTAGGAAATGTGGGAAGGTTTAGGGAAGATAACATGATCTATTCTGTAATGTTTTTTACTCTGTGTTGAGAATGAAGTCATTTGAAAGTTTTGAGGCAAAATCTTTAATTAAAATCTCTCTTCTTGATCCACTTATATGGTGATGTTCGCTTGGTATTTTGTTTCAGTGATCGGTTTGTCGTTTGTTGTTACCTCACTTGATGCAAATTGATAGACCAATCAGATATGTACAACCACATATTTCCCTGAGAACAACTCATTTTCTTCAATTCTGATCTTCTTCAATGAGACGCTAGACACACACGCTCTCTCTCTCTCTCTCTCTCTCTCTCTCTCTCTCTCGTGTGCACGCACGCACACAGCATCTTTTTCTTTTAGGTGGACCGGGTGATAAAAGCATTCTAAACGTAGACAATGCTAGTTCATGCATCACCCAGCTCCCTTCCCTTGTATATATATGTTCTGTCTCGCCCTTATGTGTTAACAGACCTATTCTTGACGACACTTCTTTCGTAAGTGAGGTCCATATTGTTGATCTTCATCTGATGCACATGTATTGGCAGATGCCTGCTTTATGGAAATCCCCCTCCTACTCGCAATGCCTCAATCTTTTAGATTTCTCTAAACTCCCATAAACTCCACCACAAGCCCAAAACCCCTCATCATGCTTAACTTTTCCATCTTATTGTTTTTCGTAAATAATTTTGTCATCTTGTCTTGTTTCTTTCAACTTTCTTACTCAAGAACCCCTACTGTGTACTTGATCTTTGGCAAAAAATTTCATTACCTTTTGTTGTTTGTATTGCATATGCAGGATCCATTGACCTTTTACTTTTCTTATGCAGATCTCTGTCTCCAAAGCCAGAGCAATAATCGTCCTTGCTGTAGATGGTAATGCTGACCAGGTTTGATTAATCATCACAAATAAGTAATATCCCTTTTTGGTAGTTGCTAGGAGCTGATTCAATTGTATTATTGGATGTAGAGTGATGCTCGTGCATTAAGGACAGTCCTAAGTTTAACCGGAGTTAAAGAAGGGTTAAGAGGGCACATTGTGGTTGAATTAAGCGATCTCGACAATGAAATTCTCGTTAAACTTGTTGGTGGAGACCTTGTCGAAACTGTTGTGGCACACGATGTGATTGGTCGCTTGATGATTCAATGTGCTCGGCAGCCTGGATTGGCACAGGTCAGTTTCATGAAATGTGTTCAACTTTTGTAACTAAACTGGCTATTGTTCTTCAAGATGATTATGTCCCAGTATTCTGTTAATTATTCATCCCCTGGCTCGCAGATGCACTATCCTACCTGTCAAACAAAATAGGAAGCAAATTGTTCCTTTAGTTGATTTTTCACCCTCTTCTAATCATCTGATGGCTTTGTGATGTCATGGCAGATTTGGGAAGACATCCTTGGGTTTGAAAACTGTGAGTTTTACATCAAAAGATGGCCCCAGTTGGATGGCATGCAATTCGAGGATGTGCTTATAAGTTTTCCTGATGCCATACCTTGTGGAATAAAGGTTGCATCTTGTGGTGGTAAGATTATCCTGAATCCTGACGACTCCTATGTTCTACAAGAGGGCGATGAAGTTCTTGTCATAGCAGAAGATGATGATACATACGCTCCATCAGCATTACCGATGGTGCTTTTTTCTCTTCTAGAAATGGTCTTAATGAGCTTTTGTTTGTGATTTCAGCATAATGATTGAAGATATGTCGGCATAGGATTAGAAAAAATTAAGGATACCTATATCAAGCACACTAATTGGGAGGAAAAATAAGAAAGGGTGTTATGGTAGGCAATCACCAGCAGGAGCAACTGTCATTGTTTCTGCTCTATACCAATGCTTTGAAAAGACCATGATGTCACCATAACACCTTGTTGATGAGGTTATTTATTTTGGAAAGATTGCACAAGTATGACAATATGACTGGTGTAATAACTGAATAGATAGACTCTATTGCTTCTTGCCATGAAACTTAGCTGGTTTCTTATTCATTCAGAATGATACTTAATCTAGTAATTGAGTGGCATACCAGATTTAAAATTTAACAAAAAATTAATTAGTTTAAGGGTTATTACCATGAAAAATCCTAAATTGGTATACTTGTGACAAATTTAGTCCAAATGACCACAAAAAACCCCAGACTGGTACACTTTTTACAAATTTACCATAAATTAATTTTTTGATCATCAAACACTCCAAACTGGTACATTTGTGACAAATATACCATTTCTTAAATTGGATTATTACTACACAATGGTACAACTGTGACAAGTGGAGAGTAAAATCCTAAATTGGTACATTAGTTAACTATCATGTGTCATCTAATTCAACAATTTGATAATAAAATTTAACGGAAATCAACAGAGGGTAAATTTGTCACAAATGTACCGATTTTGGGTAAATTTATCAAAGGTATACCAGTTTGGAGTTTTTGGTGGTCAAAAAATTACTTTAGGTAAATTTGTCACAGGTGTATCAGTTTGGATTTTTCATGGTATTAACCCTTAATTTAATCATTCAGGTCAAAGAAGCATCATTCACACACATTCCCCTTCCAGCAAGAAAACCACAGAAGATTCTACTTTGTGGATGGAGGAGAGACATTGATGATATGATTGTGGTAAGTTCTTTCCATGAAGCCCCTAATTTTATTTTTTCACCTAATGCTGCAGGTATGGAGGGGACATCTACCCAAAGAATTTAGTATTGACCAGTCTTCAGAAAAGATACTTTTTTGTGGTTGGCGGCGAGATATGGAAGATATGATTATGGTAATTATAAGCAAACCTAGAATTAGCAGGTGATGTGTCAGAATATTTTTGCATGTTTTCATACAGAGAAGGTAACGGTGAAACTCCCTTAGTTTAGTTAAAATACAGGAGAAAATCCACACCATCCCCCTGCCAGAGAGTTGGCTCTGCCATTTCTTCATCTTTGCATCTCTCTGGAAGTCTGCAAAAGGACTGTGGTTTACTTGGCTAATTTGGCAATAATTTAATATGGGCTTACAAATATGATCTCACATGCCAGGACTCTTACCTCTTTATTGGTTATAGTGCCATGAAAAAAGACTCAATTCATATCTGTTGATTATGGTTTGCCCATCTGTCATTTAGGTATTGGATGCGTCTCTAGCACCTGAGTCAGAGCTCTGGATGTTCAATGAGGTTCCAGAAAAGGAGAGGGAACAGAAGCTTATTGATGGTGGTCTTGAAATTAGTAGGCTTGCAAACATAAAACTAGAAAATCGAGAAGGAAATGCAGTTATACGGCGTCACCTGGAGAGTCTCCCTCTGGAATCTTTTGATTCAGTAAGTGAATGAAACTCTCTATTGAATCTTTTGCTTTCATTAGGCACTAGCTCTGCTACAGCAATTAGTCAAGAAGTTCACTTTCTGAAAATAAATGCACATTTTGCGGAACTCTTCTTTAATTTGTCTAATGTCCAGAAGATCTGCTAATTTCTGTCATCATTTTGATAATTGAGAAGACAGTTACAACTTTGACCTGTCAGTTTCTTATGTTAATACCATAACCCTGTGGAATGCTCTCATTGGATGCTGATTTTACAGATACTAATTCTTGCTGATGAATCAGTGGAAGATTCAGCCATTCAAGCTGATTCAAGATCTCTTGCCACGTTGCTGTTAATTCGTGATATACAGGTACTCCAAAGTCCGAGTTTCATTTAATTCATTGGGGGATGTGTTGCTTTCATTACTCTTTTTAAGTTGGATTTTTTAAAACCCTACTCGACAGGAGCATTTGATCATCACTTAATTGGAATAAATACTACTGCTCTTCCATTATGCCAGACTTTTTTCTTTGGGAAGGAGGGAGGGTGGGGGTTGAATTTTGTGTAATATTCACTGCAATGGTCATGCTTGTGAGGTTCTTATGGGGTGGTTGTTGGGTCCATGGGGAAAGGTTGCCAATAGCCTGGCTTGATTGAGGATTTTCAACTTTCGATAGCTCTTACATGATTATGCAGATAATTGAATTTAAGCATTAACTCAGCTTAAAAGGAATTTGTTGAGGAAGTTGTCGTAAAAGAGCCAAGGGCATAGTTGGTTCTACCTAGCAGTCTTGCACAGTGGGAGAGTCTTGGTTGCCCTTACCATTCTTGATGCTCGTCTTGGTCTAAACTATTTCCTTACACTTGTTGACATCCATTTTCCTCTCTTTTGTTTGTCAGGCAAAGCGCCTCCCTCTCAGCGTGGCCCCATCTCGCAGAGGAAATTTTTCACAAAGCTCTTGGATGGGGGAAATGCAGCAGGCTTCTGATAAATCAGTAATCATATCTGAAATACTGGATCCCAGGACTAAAAATCTATTATCAATGTCCAAAATCAGTGATTACGTTTTGTCAAATGAGCTTGTCAGCATGGCTTTGGCAATGGTTGCTGAGGATCGCCAGATAAATGATGTTTTGGAAGAGCTCTTCGCAGAGGAGGTACAATGTAAATCTAACAAAAATGAATTCTATAGGCAATATGCACTTCGGAAAGGTAGTACAAAATATGAATTTTTAAAGACAAATTTCACTAGAACTCATTTACTATCGTCATAATTCCCTTTGAAGTCTGCACTGTGTTGAGTCATATGGTTTCATTCTTGCTTGTTTCTTATGTTTCATGACTTTGCTAATCTTCAGCTGAGAAACTTAGTGTTCTTTTAGAAATATATTATTTTTGCGTGTATTGAGATTATCGTTAGCTAAATGGTGGGTTTTATGGCTACTACCAGGGAAATGAGTTGCACATTAGACCGGCAGATCTCTACCTTTGTGAAGGTGAAGAGTTGAGTTTCTATGAACTACTCTTACGCACCCGACTGAGGAGGGAAATCATGATAGGCTATCGTTTAGCCAACGCAGAGAAAGCTGTCATAAATCCCCCTGCAAAAGATGAGCGCCGGACATGGTCGTTGAGAGATGTTTTTGTTGTTATTACTGAGAAAGAATGATAGGTTCATATTGCAAGGCCGAAGATATTTTCATCAGAAGCAAAATTCTCAACTAGGCAAGTACTCGTATCATTCTCTATATACTTTGTGAAAGTGATGCTTATGCCATCAAAACTGATCATGTCTCTCTTATTGATGTGTGATAACAGATGTCAGCATGGGATACTCAAAGGTAGAGTCTATACTGTGTTGTCTAGAATGACTCTGCTTGAATCTCCTGGACAGCATGTCGGCACCCCATGAAATGATTGCAATGGGCACAGAGACACCTGCTAAAAAGAATGTTATGGGTTATGTTATAGTCGGTTGACAGAAATCATTGCATAACTGAGGAATATGGCCTCAGAGATGGACGTGATGGACAGGAAATGAATATTTACTGTTCTGATGGGCAGTTGGTTGGTAGAAAGACGGGTTGTGTAGATGTCCAGAGTAACCGATGGGAATCCAATTGTTGTGATTGAAGAATGGTGGATAGTATCAGAATACGGATAGTACACAAGGTAGAATTCTGTGATAGACTCTGCTGTTATAGATTTTCCAGAAAGCAGTGATGAGTTGTAAATTGTAATTAGAAGTTTCATCTTTCTTTGGAGCGACTTGCTCGTTGACAGGACATTCAAATACTTGAGCAAATGCGAGAATAATTTCCTCGTTGGTGTTTGTAAAAAGTTTATCTTCAGAAGGGCTAATGCATTGATCTTGCCCTCTAATCATGGTCGGTTTTGATGGAAAGCTCTCATAGCTTTTTGAGGTAGAGTCAATCACTAGGGCGAAAATGAACTTCATCAAGCTGTATGATGATCCCTTTATCTCCCGACACTGTTTCAAGCTGAAGAAATAGCTTGCCTTCCCCGCGCATCTCTGTCCGATCAGTGGTCACCTTAAACCAAACAGCCTTTGATTGCTATCACCAACTTGTGTTTAGGAACAGAAGAAATCCAGTCCATTTCAGAATGGCAATGCTTCGCTTGATTGATATCTGTGTCTAGGACTGCAGATGAGATGCTACTCTTAAGTGAATCTTCACTAGAAGATTATCTGAACTCGGGTCAGTTCCCTTTTCAAGTTTGAGTGGCTCAGTTTGGTTTGATCATTGAATTGAGTGGAGCTCGAATTTTGTCAATACTTGCTCGAGGAGCTCGTCCCTACCCATATGCATCAGAAGCGCATCGCACCATGGATTTCTCGGAAGTTGTTTTCCATTGAAAAACTCAAATTTCAAGTCAGAGAGTCTGGAGGGAAGACTACCATTTGATACTTGAGCTGCTCGACTCTTGCTCAAACTTAAATAAAAATCTTAATTAGTATCGATTTTGAGCTTGAAAAATCAAGGTCGGGTCAAGTATCAAGCCTCGCACGGTTGAGTTGAATCTAATCATCGGTAGGGTGAATTGGGCAATCAAATTTTCGAACCTGGATGATCCAGGACACACGACATCTGAACAACCATCACATCATCAACGTACCGGAGATGCTTGGGATGTGTGCTAAAGCATATTTGGGGGAATTTTCCATATCTCAATAGAACACCACACCAACATTATGACTTGAACAAATTTTCTTAACAATGGAAAAGTGGATTTCTAGGGACGTGAATAGTAATCATTCTATTTCAGAAATCAATTTATATTATCCAGACAAATTTCTAAGTAAAAATATGCATTTGAATTTCTATTTAATAACGGCACAAAATTTCTACCTCTCAAGTGATGGTGTCCAGTGATCGATGGTGAGAGGTGGGCGGGCGACGTTTGGTGACTAACAATCGGCAGTGGGCGGCGGGCATCAAGTGTCCCACGGGCGATAGGTGATAGGTGATAACGATAGTTTACGATTAAAAAAAAGTTTTCATTTATCACTTTTGTTCTAAAAATAGAAAAATGAAATTACTCTATTAAGCGGATTTCTGTTCCAAATTTATTTTGGAAAATAGAAAGATAGAAAAACAGAACGGTTATCGTTCGTGCCCCGAATGACCACATGCGACGTTACATGGGCTTCCAAATGGGCTCGACTTCTCCGGCCCAAAAAAAAAGGAAAATGGGCTAGACTTCAGTCGCTCATGTCGCGGGCCCATCGCGCGTGTGGACTTTACTCAGTAGTAGACCATCCCATTCCCACCGGTCCAGATTACAAATACATCCCCCACACCGCATTTTAATCGCGTCAGCTTCAGCTAGAAAACCCGCGCCGATTAGGGTTTTTCTCGCTCCTGCTTCTGCTGCTGCTGCTGCTGGAGAAGGAACCCTCCATTCTCTCTCTCTCTCTCAGAGCCTCCGCCGCCGCCCGCAATGGTTAGAACTCTTGCTGCTTTCGCCTCCCTCGGCAATGATCCTCCTGCTTAGCTTCTGACCCTTGTAGATGTGATAATTCGTTTGGATGGAGATGGGTTCGTTTCTTGTTTTCTCTGGGAGTTCGTGGGTGTCGATGTTTCGTGAGTTTGGGCCAGACGTTTGCTCTTGAGATTTACTTTCACCGTGCGCATGGTCTTGGGAAACGTGCCTTAGTTGTTGTTGATCTGTTAGTCTAGTGCGTCTAGGCAACATCGTAGATGCATCTAGCTATGGAGTGGTCTCGTGTATTTTGCATGACGATGTAAGATGAAGCCGAAGTTTCGACTTTTATGTACTTTTCTGTTCTACCCTGCAACTTCAGATATCTTGTATGGTTTCCAGCTTTTCCGGGCTTTATGAAAACCGACCCTTGGAGCTCGCCTGTTCTTGCATTTGCATGTTTCCGTTCCTGCTATTTCGTATTTTCATGCCGGGTTGGTTTGTCCGTTTGTTTGAGGTTTTTTAATGTGTCTGGTTTGAAACAGGTGTTTGTCAAGGCACAGAAGTCGAGGGCCTATTCTAAGCGGTTCCAGGTCAAGTATAAGAGAAGGAGAGGTATGCGATGCTTCACGCTGTTACGTTATATGCTGATGTTGCGTTGCGGTTTTTTAGTTTCTCATCGCTCTGTTCTCTGGAATTCATTAACAGAGGGGAAGACTGACTACCGGGCCAGGATTCGCCTGATTAATCAGGACAAGAACAAGTACAACACTCCAAAATATCGCTTCGTGGTCCGATTTGTATCCTGAATTTCATCTATCCCAAATGGTGTTCACATATGACATTTGCCAATTTGTCATCTTTTTCTTTGATATTTCTGATATTTTACATTTGGACCAGAAGAAATTATTTGTACTTTTATTCTAGTTGTTACTAGAGAGGTGAAAGAGAGATAAAAAGAGAATGGGGGTTTCCCATCAGTTTTTAAACTTTCTTCTACAAATAAGAAAAATTCATTGTGGAGCAGTAAGGGGTGAACTCTTGGTGCTTTCATGTTAGTTTGATATGTTACGTTTTATTTTTCGTCGAGGTACCTCTCCATGAATTTGGGCTACTAGGGCTTTGGTTTGGACTTGTGAATTGATGAGATGTTAAGTTTTATTCATCTTTTCAGTCTTTGTACCTTGACCCTTGTTTTTAGACCAATAAAGATATCACTGCCCAAATCATATCAGCTACTATCACTGGTGATATGGTGCTTGCTTCAGCATATTCTCATGAGCTGCCTCAGTATGGGCTGGAAGCTGGTCTGACTAATTATGCAGCTGGTTTGTTTCTTATTCTTTTCCTCCCTTCTGGAAATTTTGGTTGAACATGCATGGGCCTAGTTTACACTCCTCTGATAATACTTTTAACCTTCTGTCTGTTCTCAGCATACTGCACCGGCCTCTTGTTGGCTCGCAGAGTTTTGAAATTGCTTGAAATGGATAGTGAATACGAGGGAAATGTGGAGGTATGCTTTTCTGATGCCCAACTATCTTGTGGAACCCTCTTCTATGTCTGCTCTTGTGCATAAGATCCAATGAAAACATTGATTGTTCTAGGCTACTGGGGAGGATTTCTCCATTGAACCTGCTGAGACCAGGAGGCCCTTCCGTGCTCTCCTTGATGTCGGCCTTTTGAGAACAACTACTGGCAACCGTGTGTTTGGTGCTCTTAAGGTATTTTTTGTGCATTTATTAACTTTTCTTATTTATTTTCAGTTATTAACACTGGATTGGACTTCAAGATACGTGTCAGTAAAATATCGAGAAAAAACCATGTTAAGATCCTAATATATTTGAATGAAATTCCTCTATCCCAAAAAATGATGATCCATCAAATTTACCTGTAACTTGAGTGGATTGATTGAATAATTCTTGATGAGGTTTCTCATAAGTTGATGGAAAAATGCAATGCAGTTTTTTCTTACCAATATAATGGGAAATACTTTTCACCAACCTGTGCATTCTGTATTTCCGCAGAAAATTTTAATTGGCGTTTCATTGTGTCTTCTGTGATTATCATGGGTACTTTTGAATTGACTTGTGAGTTATTTAAATTTGACACAAGCTACATCCTTTTGAGAAGAACATCTGTTGATTAGATTTCTTATTGACCTCTAGAGTGGTATTTCCTCAGTCCATTTTTCCACAAAAGAAGTCTTGTCTTATTGGCGATTACGCATATAACTTGCTTGATAAAGTGTTTACATGAAATAAGGATACATATCATTTGTGTTAAATTATTCGGCAGGGAGCATTGGACGGAGGTCTTGATATTCCCCACAGCGAAAAGCGATTCGCTGGTTTCTCAAAGGACAGCAAGCAGCTTGATGCTGAAGTTCATCGCAAATATATCTATGGTGGCCATGTTTCTGCGTATATGTCGGTAAGGCTTGGTTTACTATTTCTTTTACTTTCCTGTTCTCACTTATAAACCAGAATCAGTAGTTTGCCTCTTCCTTTTTTCAGTCCCTGATGGAAGATGAGCCAGAAAAGTATCAGTCTCACTTCAGTGAATATATTAAGAAAGGAATAGAGCCAGATGATTTTGAAGCTTTATACAAGAAAGTTCATGCTGCCATTCGTGCTGACCCCACTTTGAAGAAGTCTGACAAGCCAGTGCCCAAGGAACACAAGAGGTTAGAAACTGCATGTTACTTATGACTGCCATACTTTTATTTTTATTCTTATTTCTGTATTATTTATTTGTCTGATATTGGTTATAATGAGATAACCTGGATGTTTTGTCTGCCATGTCCTAGAAATGCTTTCTACGACTGATTTTCCCTCGCATTATTTGCACGCCCATGGGAATTGGACATTTGAATGGGTCATTTGTTTGTTTCTGACTGGCCGTATGACACTTTCCTTTCATCTTTGAATAGGTTTAACTTGAAGAAGCTAACCTATGAGGAAAGGAAACAGAAGTTGATAGAGCGCCTGAATGCCCTCAACTCAGCTGCCGGAGAAGACGAGGAGGAGGAGGATGATGAGTGAAATTAAATATTTGTAGCTTTGATTTCAGAACTTCATACTTTTAGCACTTTGTAACCCTTATTGGTTTTGCCCAATATTTTGTTTGTTGTTGACGATCTCATATTTGAACTTTAGAATGAGTGGAAGTTTTGATTTTGGCTTCAGGTTTTCCAATAATTGCTGATCATATTGTTGCCCTCCTTGTTTTGCTTACACTCACTCATGGGTTCTGTGTCCGGAGTCTCAGATGGCATAAAAGTGAGACGTTTGTGGTAGTCCATACTCATGCTAGTGTAGAAAACTAGTGTATCTACCCAAGAAAGCACGAAGAAGCTCCAGTATAGCATGAGTTGAAAGCACTAGAAGTTGAAACGTGATCATATCTTGTATTTAGTGTAGTGATGGGGTCAAGAAATTGGTGGTCTGGATCAAATGCAAGAGAATCAAAAGAACATATTCCAAGTAAAAGCCCCAAAGGACAGTCACGAACATAGCCAGTCTTGGGGACCCACAAGTGAGGAAGCTATCTAGTTTCAACCAATGAATTTCTTGCTTTCGTTGATGTCCAAGCTCGAAACACTATCCATTTCGATCGCTCATCAGTTCCTCTCCACATTACCCTTTTTTAACTTCAAAAGACTCGCCCGCCCTCTTTTGTACCAAAAGATAACAAAAAAGGAGAAAAAAAAATTTGAGTAGCCTCCAAACCATGAGTCATTCATTGAACCCAGCATCTCCACCTCTCGCCGCCACTGCCGCCACCTCAAGCAAATCGAGTCAGAAGACATTGCCTCCATCAATTGCAGGAATCCTTAGAGCACGCCAGCAAGTCCCTCGTGACAAACTAATCGGAATCCACCGCAGGTTTGTTTTCATGTTCGCTTTTGCATGTTCGACTTAAATCTGAAGAGATATCTGCATATAACTACTGCTGCTATACGAATTACTATATACATCACTTAAAAGTGTTTTAGAGACTTTGGGACTTGGCAAAGAGCCTTTCAAATTTTATTTTCTTACACTATCACGAACGATAACTCTTTGCGCCCCCAGTGGTGAGGACTTAACAATGCCATTTTATTGCCAGAATTAGGAATGCCACTTGAAATCATCCCAATGCACATTTTCATTTCATTCTTGCTCTGTCTTCAACAAAAAATATTTTAAGCACAGGAGCGTTGCGCTTGGGTTAGTGATTGGTTCATTGAGCTTGGGCTTCGGCGAGCAAAGTGCCACCGCGGCCGCAAGAAGGCCGCCGCCACCTCCGGCGGAGGAGAAAAAGGACCCCAATGTGAGTGGGGTTCAGGCGAAAGTATTAGCCAGCAAAAAGAGGAAAGAAGCCATGAAAGAATCCATCGCCAAGC
Organism: Eucalyptus decipiens; assembly: GCA_014182575.1. Lineage (NCBI taxonomy): Eukaryota > Viridiplantae > Streptophyta > Magnoliopsida > Myrtales > Myrtaceae > Eucalyptus > Eucalyptus decipiens. The sequence goes on along the minus strand of CM024616.1, from coordinate 621,028 downwards.
TAAGGGAGAAAGGGAAGCCAGTAGATCAGTCAAGTGAATAGTCATCCTACAAAATTTTCAGTGTCAATTCTCGCAGAGAATTTTCGATTGCCGAGTACACACCTCCTCGCAATCTCTCCCGTTACGACGGCCTATAACTTGTACCGGCGAGACTTGTATGAGCCTAATAGATTCGATGGAACTCAAGTGGAGCTTAATTTATCCGAGGTTTTAATGTGTCGTGCGCTCATGCGTTCAAATTCTCGCTCAATGCCGTGACCTTTCTAGTGCTTGAGTTGAGGCAGTAAGCCACAACCTACTAGTACTTGCAATTGTTTAGCAAGGATAATAGATAGTACTTTGAGGGCCGGGCACAACTAGGGCTTGCTAAGGAAAAGAAAAACAATTTGAGACCGTGTTCATCAATCGAATATAACTACTCAATGACAATATAAGATATGATATAAATTATCTTTTACAATGTTTAGCACATTTCTTAAATAAGATGAGTCCATTGTCCGCATAAGCCCATGTATGAACCGGACAATAGTATCCATACTCTTAAGTCGGATGAGCCCATACGGAAACTTTTCTACCCCAAAAAGAACTCTCTATTTTATTCCACAATTCGATTGCAATGATTGAATTGACCCAAAAGATTACAAATAATTGAATAAAGGGTGATCGAGAGAGCAAAGAAAAGAGGCAGGATGGCCGCGCCATCTTAGGCACAATTGCGACAAAAAATGTATTAAATATATCGGTTAACGTAAAAGGTTAAACATGTTTAATATACTTTTTAAGAAGTGATGTGATACGCATGATTATTTCAAAATTTTATAAACTTTGATGTCACATCCATTACATTTGTTATGTCTCGTATCTTTCCTTTTCCTTTTCTTTACCCCCTTTTGATAAAATTTTCAAATACACATCAATCGATGCATGGTCCAGCATTGTCATTTGCTCGAAAGAAGGAGATTCACGTCAATTCCCTCCTTTTCTCTCCATTGAGTCCTACTGCGAAGCAGCATATGTTAGCCCGAATAAGATATTGCTCATTTGTTACCTAGCTACTTTTATCCCATATGAAGGGTTGGATAATTTTTGTCCTATAAATTAAATAAGAAGATCAAGAGAGCGAAATAATAGATTGTATGTAGATGCGTAATTTGGTCTTATATTTATGGAAATTAGATGCTCGTTAAAATTTATCAGATTTACTAACAAATGACCTTGCTTGTGGATTTGTTCTAGGCTTGCTTCACAGAGCAAAGCTCTATGTACTTAGTGGCGAAATCCTAAGTTATCTCCATTCAATTAAGATGGCTTGGAGATCGACCAAAAAAAAAGATGGCTTGGAGAGTTTTGATTTGATGGCCTCGAAGCATCATTTGTTAGGGATGACTCATCTTGTTCCTTAACATTTTCCTAACATATTTGACATCAACTTGTATCCTCCAGACATGCGGTAATCTGTTGTTAGTCCTAGCCCTCTTAACACGCGACAACACTCGTTGTCTGCTAACCATCTTAGACCTCTCACCATAAATATCTATGAATTCATTTATTGAAGGTACTTTTGGTCGTTGTCTCTTCTTTACCTGTAGACAGTGGACTCCTCAACTTTAGTATTTTTACTGACCAAAAAAAAAAACTTTAGTATTTTCGAATTTTGGGACTTCAACTTTCAAATCATTGAGAGTCTCCAGAAATGACATTTGTGTATTAATTTCAACCGACTTCGAATAACTCCGACACTCCACACCTATCAGCTGGCATTCGAGTGTCAACTATAATTGTTCATTCCTCCTCTCACGTCCTTTGTACTTCATTCTGCCTCCGATGTTACTGTTGTGCAACACCAACCCTTTCAAAAGTTAAGAGATTTCGAAAAATAAGAAGAATAGAGATGTTGACGAGCCAAATAGCAGCATTAGTGTCACCATGGGGGCCAAAATGGCGCTATTTTGGTGGCCACTTATGGTGACAAAAATTGAAGAAAAAAGGTTTTCCAAAACCTCTCCAAATGCTTTCAACACCAGGGCAGAGTTTGTGTAAATAGCCACCTCATGATCGATTATCCGGCATATCATCTAGTCATGTTTATGATTGTGGTTGGCTGTGGTGTTGGAGGATTTCCATCAAAACCACAGGGCAACCGTTTGAATCCCACCAATTATGCACTGATTGGTCTTGGTCTGAGAAACGTGCAAAAGCTAAATAGCATGTACTTAATCAGTTCCCGAAACATGTAACGTGGTCCATAGCCTTCATGTGGACCGGTCTCCTTCCCGTTTCTATTCCTGAATTGTCAAGACATAAAAAAGCACACGCACATGCCCATCCCACACAGACTCAGACCTGGTCACTTAGACTCAAATTTAGATTGAAAAAAAGCAACCATGAGGTAGTGGTCGCAGTTGTAGGCCATGAGCCACGGTATAGAAATGCAGATGATAAATGCCTATATTCTTTTTATATCCCATCATTTTTCAAAAGTAGCGTAGGACACAAGTAGCCTAGGATTTTGTGTGCAAATCAAAACAAAAAATCCATCTTCATATTCATTACAAGGCCACGATGTAACATTTTTAGTGAGTACAAAAGCATCGTAACATTTCATGAAACTTTTTAATCATTATGAAATACTGTCATAAGACTCATACTCACGTACTGAAGTATTGCAGGATAAATTGTTGCCCAATGTACTTCTAAATCTTTAGAAATTCCAGTTGTGTTTGGACTCACTTGAGAGAGAGAGAGAGAGAGAGAGAGGCATCAGGTAGAGTTGTGAATTGCAAGAAAGAGGGAAATCTTATAGAAAAGGGTTAGACAAGATGCAATACGCAACCATTAGCATTCAATCATACGAAGCATCTTATGATAGTGATGCTATGCGATCACTTTTTTCTTTATGGATGGAGATCCATGGCTTGTATATATCAAAGGCCTAATCAACAATCCAATCCAGGTAAATTATTGCCTTATAATTGAACATTAGGGTAAACCCCTTTACATTCTATCTAGTGCCCACTTCCTCTCCCCCATTCTCCCCTCCCCAACACTTCAGGTCCAAATTGCGCTTAACGCCGTCCAGAAGTTTGTCTTGGGAAAAAGTTGGCTTCCATGTACTTATGGCTTCCCACGTGTGTAGGCCAATGCAAATATTGGATCATCTAAAAATAAATATATTTGGGGTATCGCTGAATTCATTAGCAATGGTCGTCATTAATTGCGCAACAAGAGGATCATAGACCCATTCCAAGAATGAGATAATGGTCATGATCGATCTGAAGGCAACTAGATCATTTATTACTAGTGGACCTAAGATATTTCATGCAGGCCGTACCAGAGATTAGGCAAGAGAGTGCCCTTTGTTTGGGAAAAGTTTTGGTACTTTTTTGTGAAATAGAGGATACAAATTCAGAAGTATGTATATGAAATCAACGGTAGAAAATAGAGAAAATCGAATTGAGGGAAAGAAGTAGAGAAAACTCAGCGATGCCAGCATAGGCACCTAGGAATTTCCTGGAATTTTTCCTAATCCCAGATCGGTGGCAGTCCAAGAAAATTGATGTTTGATAAAGTTTCAAAATAAAGAAGCCACCACCAATCAATTAGTAACTTAGGCTGTTTTAAGGAAGTTGAACTATCAAGGGGACGTGTCAAGGTGACTAATTTATTTGTGAAAAAAAATAGAGATCAATGTTGGCAAAAGTAACCACTGGCCGCGGTGGCTCTGCTGGCAAGTCTTCCCCATCATAGGGGGACCCACTGACCCCTTCTCGGAGGGCGAGGGTTTGACTCACCGCGGAGACGCTTGGCGTCTTACGTGTTCCACGGGGATGATGGGTCTTCCCATGGGGCCCTAGGGTTTACTCCAGCCGCCCGCGACGTACGGGGCTCTCCTAGGTCATAAAAAAAAAAATGTTGGCAGAAGTACAGCACAAGTGTAAAAAATTAGCATGAGAGGACATTTAAGTATCAAAAGTTATGAAATGTAAACATAAGTTCTATTCTCTTTGAAAATAAGACATTAAAGTGTCAATTTCAGTGAAAGATGCCAAAAATCTTAAGTGGCATTTTTTAAGGGTTAATACTTTGAAAAACCCCAAACTGGTACACATATGACAAATTTACCCCAAACTATTTTTTTTACCATAAAAAACCCCAAATTGGTATATCTTTGACAAATTTACCCTAAACTGGTACACTTGTGATAAATTTACCCTCTGTTAGTTTTCGTTAAATTTTTCTATCAAATTATTAAGTTAAATGACACGTGACAATTGATTAGTATACCAATTTGGGATTTTACGCTCCGTTTGTCACAGTTTATAATTTTTGTAATTTTTTTGTGGTATTAATTTAATTTAGCGGAGGGGTATATTTGTCACAAATTTACTAGTTTGAGGGTTTTTTGCAGTCGAATAAATTAGTTTGGGGTAAATTTGTCATAAATGCACAAGTTTAGGGTTTTTTATAGTCAGTCAGGGTAAATTTGTCACTAGTGTACCAGTTTGGAGTTTTTCATGGTTAAAAAAATAATTTTGGGTAAATTTGTCACAGATATACCAGTTTGGGGTTTTGCAAGATATTAACTCTAATCACTGGGATTCGCCTCAGTGGCCACCCTTCCAACATGGGAGGGGGAGGTGAGGAGTTGAGGTAGGGATGGGGTGGGGACGCGTAAGTTTGAAGTGGATTTCGACTCACACGCCCTGCAAGAGGCGGGGAAAAGTTTGAGTGAATGTAGAATAGAAATAAAGTATGAATGACCAAAAAAAAAAGATATTAACTCTTTTAATAATATAACTTGCTTACATGGCTCACCATAGAGCTGAGTCAAAAAAGAAGAAGCAGAACGACGCGTTTTACCTCTTAATTGAATTTTAATATAAATATTAATTAAATTTAAAAATAAATTAAAAATGGATATGATTGCATAACAATGAGGACTTGCACAACCCTCACCTTATGCAATCTTCATCTTCTTCTTCATTTTTTAAAAAAATAAATAAATTTAGTCTTAAATTTACTTTAATTAGTATTTATATTAAAATTTAAATTCGAAACAAAACAACGTGGTTTTTTTTTTTATTTTCATTTCAGTGTGCAAAACAACATTGTTTTTTTGCTTATCTAACCACCTCGGTATGCAAAACAATGTCGTTTTGAACTTGCTAGCTAGAAAAATGCTAAGTTAGTCTTTTGACCTGATTTTCTCATCGTTAACACTTAATTAATCGATTTTGCTCCGATTTTGGCACTTAAGTGTATTTTTCCAAACTTTTAGCATTCAAATATCCCTTACTAAGTTTTGATACTAGATATCTCGATCTATTTTCTAGGGGTTTGGTTCCGCGTGAGGAAGGATAGCCCCCTCACGCCACCCTTTTCGTTTGACATTCTTCGATCAAGTCCTTCTTGATTCACTTATCATTTGATTTTCTGAAATATGTGAATGTGACCTTTTGTGTTTATGCGGATGTAATTTGGCAAAAGATTCGCATCCCTTTATGCCCGAGAATGACTCCACGTGCCTCTAATGTACATGTATCTTGAAAACATGTTGTGGCATGTCATGTGACGATGTGTATGCATGAGCCCTAATGTGATGTGTGCATGTGTGGACGATCAAATGCTTCGATTCTTTATTCGATGCCGCATGTGTGTATGTTTCGAAAGCGACAATATCATTTTATTGCTAGGCTCATTCCGGCACGTAAACCACGTAAACCATCTGGGAGGACACTTGCTATGCCTTCCAGTCAATTTATATTATATGAGATTTAGAAAGTTTAAACTAGTTTTTATGAAATTATTTATGATGTTCAAAAGTAATATCATCGAAAATAAGAACATGTGTTAGGCCTCCAGTCATGTTGGTTGGCAATCGACTAGGAGCGTTTTGGCTTAAGTTTGGTTAGTCCTCGACAATTGACCGGTTCGAAAGTAATATCATCCTAAGCTGAATTGACCGGTTTTACCTTGAGCAGGGTAGGGGTTTGTGCGGCTCACATGAGTCGGATAGTCCCTAGTTTGGTTTACCTTGAGTTAGATCATGCCTCACCTCATCACCTTGAAACAAGTGAGCGGATGTGATTAAGTGTAGTTGATGTTTTATTTTTTTTTTTCCGTTTTCAATTATTCATGTTTTATTCCAAAGTCCATAACTTTTTCATCAGTCACCGGATCCACCCAACAAAAACTTGTGTTTCACATATACCCTCAAATCACGTTTAAGATTGGGATTTTAAATAAGAACCCGGGCTGTACATTGACAATTCACGCAAGTGAATTCCAAAGAAAGTTGCAAGAGTTAATAGTTAATATCAGGTCCTAAGTTTGTTTTGAGCACATTCTCTTTTGGGGTTCCAATCGAGTTCTAGGGTTTGTTAAACAACAACGCGTCTTTTGGTCTCTCTACTCCTAATTCAATTTTTTTTAGGAGTGGTTGTTCTTAAGAAAAGTTTGTGACGAACTTTTGACTCGCCATTTCTCCCTCGTTTTAAACCCCGTTAAATGAAAAAGCTCATATTTAGACGAGAAACGTCGACAGGAGGACAATAACATCCAGAAGGGGGGGCTGCACATAAACTTCTTGCTGAAGATTATGGCCATTTTAAAAAAGGCAATTTGGACATCCTTATGCGACAAGTTACGATCACGAGCCGTAACAAGCAGCACAGTGAGATTGGAATTGATCTGCGAAAATGTCACTGCAGCTGAAACGGACCATTTGAAGAGCCAAACCTTTTTCCTTCTCTCTCTCAAACCTTTTGCAGTGGTGGGATGCAGTCTGCGTACTTTGTTTTTGCCATGATATGGTCATTGAATGATTCATTGATGAGATGTTAGGTATGATTATCATTTTTTCCCATTAGAACTATGACAATGTTGGTTCTTATTTAATGCGTGATATATATGGATATATACTTATAGCATTTCTCATAGTCAATATCCTAGTGGTTTCATCTGTGATAAGTAGGTAAGATATATCATGTACATACACCGAACAAGGTCCGCTTATGAACATATTGTTTAGTGATTAATTTCGGTCGAAAGTTTATTTTGGTACGGTTGCTCTAAGTCTTTTTTTAACTTGAGATAGAATTCTAACTAGATCATTGAATTTTGATTCCAATCACTCTTATATAGTAAATTTTCGTATTTTTTGTAAATGACACACTATAATACGAACTGGGTGAAGTTTTCAGCCAAAAATCGATGTGGTGGCCATGTGGGACTGATACGGCATCTAATTGAGCCACATTCGCCCTAACTATTTGAAAAAACTCCAATTGACTACCATTGGATGTAAGTTCGAGCGATTGAAGCAAAGGTTTCTTCACAGTTAATGTCCTACTCCTACGAAAAACCTTTTGCTAGTAAACGAGCCTTATTCCTCTCTATAGCGCCATCGGAGTAAGTTTTAATTATATAAACTCAATTGCAACCTACGGTAACTTTTTTTGGACAAGAAAGATTAAAGAAGTCCCATGGGTGAGTGTTTCTAAAAGTCTCTAATCCGTCGAATATATCTTAGTGTTCAAATGACCTTTACGATAAAACTGACATTCATGATAGTAATAATAACGATCACAGAGATGAGCTGGAGGTAGTTTTACTCTATCAGAGAGTGACGTACAAGAGGATCAACATGTGGGGTAGTGGAATTCTTAGACGAAGCATATTTGGTGGGAAAAGTCGGATCAGTTGAGATAGAACTGGTGAAAGACCGCACATTCTAAAACTTACTCCGACTCGATGAAGTTGACGGTGGTCATCGATTCATTGTCAACGATTATTACTCGACGAATGTTTTACACAAGAGAAACCTTATTTAAAAAAGCACTTCCGAAGTACTCGTTAAGGATGCCCAATTGGAAAATCATTAATCAATCTTCAAGACCCTGGCAGGCTTAGTGTTCTAAAATCGAAACGTGCATGTTCAAACCGGTCAACATTTTACATGAGTGAATATAATACTCGGGAAGCCCTTTTCAATTATTGACATTCACTAGCAATAGGTGAGGACCGGCCGACCCTTGCTGGCCAAAGTGAGGGCGCGTGACCCCTCACCCATAATTGGCGAGGGTCGATGAGCCCTTGCCTAGATCTAACAAAGGCATCACAGCCCTCGCCTAGAGCTGGTGAGGGGCTCGAAGCCCTCGCCAAGGTTTGGTGAAGGTCAACAGGCCCTCACCTGTGGCTAGCGAGGGTCAGTCATCAACATTGATTAGGCTTAGCTAAAAAAAAAAGAAAAAACAAAAAAGAAGAAGAGAAAAAGCCATAAAAATTTCATTAAAATATTATTAAAAAATTATCACGTCAATATCGGTTATCCATGTTAGTAATTTCCAGTCGAAATTGACTAGATAGACTTAATTGGCAAGAAATGAAAAGATTTATGATTGAATTGACGAAAGGTGAAAATGTTTAATATTGAATATGCAAAATTGAAAGGTTTAAAATTGAATTGGTAAAAGTACAATAAGTTTAGGACTTTTTAACAATATTGCCCTCAAATCACATTTAAGATTGAGATTTTAAACGAGGACTCGTGTTACACATTGACAGTTTATGCAAGTGAATTCAAAAGAAAGTCGCAAGAGATGGTAGTTAATATCAGGTCCAATCGAGTTCAAGGTCTGTTAAACAACCCCTTTGGTCTCTTTTCTCTCATTTTTTTTTTTTTTTTTTTTTTTTTTTCAGGTTTTTCTTAAGAAATGTTTGTCATGAACTTTTCACTCGCCATTTCCCCCCAACCCAAAGAAGAAAAGGTGCATCTCCAGACGAGAGACGTCGACAGGGGGACAATCATATCCAGAAGGGGCGGGTGCACAAGAACTTCTTCCCGAAGATTATGGCCATTTAAAAAAGGCAATTTGGACATCCTTCTGCGATAAGTTACGATCACGAGCCGTAAACAACAGCATAGTGAGATTGGAATTGATATGGGAAAATGTCGCTGCAGCTGAAACGGACCATTTGAAGAGCCAAAGCTCTTTTCCCTCTCTCTCTCTCTCTCTCTCTCTCTCTCTCTATGTCAAATCACCGTCTTCCGAATCATTTCTCATTTACAAAACGCACGATCGTCGCCGAAACAAGACGGAGACGCCTGCAAAGGCGAAGGCAAGGGCAAGAATTTAGCTCTTGGAGTGGTGGGATCTAGTTTGCATACTTTGTCTTTGCCCTGATATCGGTCATTGAATGATTCATTGACGAGATGTTACGTATGATTGTGATTTTTTTTCCATTAGAACTATGACTTAAATAATGTTGGTTCTTATTTAATGTGTGATCTATATAGATACATGCGTATAGCAATTTTCATAGTCCATATCTAAGTGGTTTCATTAGTGATGAGTAGATGTGATATATCATGTATCCATTAATAGACATATTATTGGGTTAAGAATAATACAAGTGCCAACACTTTCATATGACGTTTACTTAAACGTTGAAACTTCTTCTTTTTTCGCTCAAATAAATGCCACAAATTTGAAAAACGATCCTTTGAATGGCGTTTCTAATTTGCCTTGTCGGAAAAGCTAACGTGGCCATTGGAAATTATTATTTTAATATTTTTAAATATTTTTATTATTATATTTTTGAATTTTTATTTTTATTTTTTAAGGTCAACGATGGTGATCGGCAACCCTCGCCGACTGCAGTTTCCTTGCCCTTACCTGCTAAGGCCTGGATGAGGTTGTTGAGATTGCTTTGGGCAGCGTCCAACTTTAGGCAATTGCAACCGATGTCGCTCAGAGTGGAAGAGGGCCGTCATGGCCTTGCCAGCGGCCGGCAAGGCCCCTATGGCCTCGCCCAAGGGTTTCATAGTGAGCTCGAGGCAGCCCTCACCTAGATCTGGCTGTGAAGGCCCTGGGTGAGTTTGTGGGGTTCCTCATCAGCCACGGGTGATTGAGGGCAAGATGACCATGGCTAGCGAGGGTCACCAGTAACCCTCATTGGCCCTAAAGAAAAATAAATGGAAAATACACATGGAAATAAAAAAAATTCAAAAAAATTTAAACGTAAAAAAAAATTCTACGTAGGACATTTAGCCGGAAAATAACACTTGAATGATCGATTTTTCTCCAATATGGCACTCAAGTGAGCGAAAAAAAAAGTTCTAGCATTTAAGTGAGTGCCATACTAAAGTTTTGACACTCTTGGTCTTATATCCATATTACTTAGGGATTATTTTCAATTAAAAGGTTAATTTGGCACGATGGTTCTAATTCTTCTTTTAACTTGAGATAAAATTCTAACTAGATGGTAAATTTTAGTAATTTTATAAATGATATACTATAATAGGGTTTGGGTGAATTTTTCAGCCAAAAATCTATGTGGCAATCACATGGGACTGACACAGGATCTAACTGAACCACATTAGCCCTAATTATTTGGAAGAACTCCAATTGACTACCACTATATGTAAGTTCGAGCAACTAAAGTAAAGATTTCTTCACAGTCAATGTCCTACTGCTATGTAAAACCTTTTGCTAGTAAACGAGCCTTATTTCTCTCAATATTGCCATCAGAGTGAGGTTTAATTATATAAACTCAACTGCAACCTATGGTAACTTTTTCGGACAAGAAAGATTAATGAAGTCCCATGGGGGAGTGCTTATTAAAACCTAAAATCCTTAGGATATATATTTTTGTTAATGAGTGTCCGGACGAGTCTCGTAATAAAACTGATGTTCATGATAGTAATAATGGTAATCATGGAGATGGGCTAGAGGTAGTTTTACTCTTATCGGAGAGTGACGTACGAGAGGATCGACATGCGAGGTAGTCGAATTCTCAGACGAAGCATATTTGATGGGAAGAGTCGGATTAGTTGAAACAGAACTAGTGGAAGAGAGCACGGTGGGCTCCCAAGTGACCACATGACAAGACATATGAAAGATCGCACCAAATATGTTGAATAAGTTGATAATGGTCATTGATTCGTTAGGGATTATCACTTAACGAACGGGTTACAAAATAAAAACTTATACAATAAGGATGTGTTCGGCAAAATGTGTTTCTGTTCTCCGAAACATAAATTTTTAATATTTTGTTCTGGGGAACAAAAAAAGAAATAGAAACGCGTTTGTTTACACTTTTATTCCTACGAAAAAATAAATTATTTTTTTGTTTCCAGGAATAGATTTGAAACGAAAAAAAGTAGTAGAAAAACTTGTTTATTATTTTTGGAAACACTTTTTTTTCTTTTCATTTTTCTTTTTTTTTCTTCCTTTTGGCCATGGCCGGCGATTAGTCGTCAAGGGCCAGTGACCTCGTCAGAGCATTACCGACCCCCGAAGAGGCTCGGCCTCGCCTTGGTTATGCGAGCTCAAGCTGGCCTAGATCTAGCGAGGCGGAGCTCATTGCCAAGTTGGTCTCGCCCAACGGTGACCTGGTGAGGCTGACCTCGCACCGCCTGGGGGAGGCCGATCCTCGTCGGTGGCCTCAGTGGCCAGGCGAGGCCATTGATGAGGCTTGACCTCGCCTAGGCGGTGTGAGGTTGGCCTCGCCTAGCCACGGCGAGGCCGAGCTTGGCGGGGTTGGCGAGGTCGCCGACCCTCGTCGATCGGTCACGGTCATGGCCGAGGTCGGCAATTGATCAAAAGGAAGAATGAAGAAAAATAAAAGAAAAATAAAATATTAAAAAATTAAAAGAAAAAAATTATACAATTTTCCCTTCACCTAAAATATTGTTTCTCGAAATTTACTAAATGCGCCCTAAGTGTTTTCAACGTTATGCCTAATCGAAATTTTTAATCTGCGCTTACCAAAAGTGGTCACATTTTTTATACTTAGAAATATTTTTTTTTTTTTTTGTAAAAAAATTATACCTTGCTTGCACCGGGTTTTTCTCTTTCTCGGCTTCATCGGAAAATCATTAATTAATCTATGCGACACTGGGCATGGACTCCACGGGCTTAGTGTTCTGAAATCCTATAAAGGAATTAATATACACTTGCCCCCTCAAAGTATCTTCAAAGCGGTCAACATTTTACACGAGTGAATATATCTCAGGGAAGCCTCCTTGAAGATCCGAGAAGTAAATTATTGACATTCCACTGTTTCGAGGGATTATAATCTATGGTGATTCTTTATAATGAACGCAAAGGGGAACGCATCATCCGAAAAAAAAAGAGTAAATCCAGTGAGCGCCCCCTCATTCTCACATGACCAAATGTATTTCTATTCTTGGAGTAGAAATTTTTTGCGATTACTAAACACATTTTTATACTTAGAAATATTTTTTTTTTGTTTTTTTGGTAAGGTAAGAATATATTAAGCTAAGAACCAAATTATACTTAGAAATTGTTCATCGAAATAAAAACAAAAAAATTATTTTTGTTCAAAATTATTAAAACAAAACGTTACGAAATGTCTGTAAGTGTTTTCGACGTACTTGTCAAAGGATGCCTAATCGGAAAATCATTAATTAATCTATGCGACACTGGGCGGGCTTAGTGTTCTGAAATCGGAATGCGTATCTTCAAAGCGGTCAACATTTTACACGAGTGAATATAATAGTCGGGAAGCCCCTCTAAATTATTGACATTCCACTGTTTCGAGGATTATACTGTCCGCAGGGGAACAGAACAGGAGCGCCCCCCTATTCTCACATGCTTTTTGACGCCATTCCCATCCAAATTTACCTGAGCCGATTCACGGGTTCGCCATTTTGCTCACCACCGCCTTGTACGGCCTCGGGCTTTGTGATGTGACGACGGTGGGGGGGTCACTCCTCTGCTTTTCTTTTGTCTTGCCGACTGCACACGACGCCGTCTCCACTCCTACCACCAGCAAGTGTCCTAGTCCCCAGGTACTAAAGTTAAAGAAAATCTCCGACCAAAAGAAAAAAAATTAAAGAAAATCTGTTGTTGTTGGGTTTATCGTCTTCTCATGTCGTGCGCGATCGGTATGTTAAAATTCACTGTATTTTCATCATAAATGTATGGGTCACGAGCGCACTCATAGTGACATTTCTGGCGACTCTAGTTTTCATAAAATATTTTCCTCTTGATCGGACAATAAAAATTTGAGATCGCATGTCGAATTTGGAGCTCCGTTTTGTTTGCTTTTTGGAATTTACGGATTCTGACGAGGTCGAGTTCGTATGGTTCAGTAAGGGTCGCAGTCAGTAAAGGGTTGGGAGTTAAATGTTCACTGCATGCAAAAGACTTTCTAAGTGGGTTCGGTCGTATAGAGGACAGGATCGTCCTTTGAGTTCAAGTGCTGCTCAAAGCTTTTGACGGGAGTTTGACTGGAATAATTCACGTGTTTAATTTAATAAGAGTATCTTTTCGTATAATTAATTGATTGCGTGGATGAATAGATGGAGTAGCATCCTTGATTTCGTTTTGCTTCCAGATTCCGAATTCCAGCTTAAACAAAATTTACTAGCTAATGTATTTGAACTTTAGAACATTAAAGACTCGATCGAGTCAGGCAAATGATTAATTAGAATGGGGTCATATGGTCCAGATCAATTATTAGAGTTGATCATGTGGGCCCAATTAAAAATTATGATTTTTTGACTGTGATCTAGACAAGCTTTTGTTTTTTTGTTGAGCCTTGCACATTTGAGTCAAGCTTGAACGTCGAATTCATCGATTGGGATTTTGATTCATTTCACCAATTATATATAACCTTTTTAAACGAACCTAATGCCAAGCGAAGTGACGTGAGCTGCAAGTAAGATTCGTTGCATCAATCATTGAAATTTGTTCGGTTCACTACCGTTAGGGGAATTTCTTCTTTGAAGTGGGTTCGAGGGTCTAAGTTTACAGCTCATTTGTCATCACATAATAAATGGTAACGAGAGCTGATTAGAGATGTGCACTTTCAATTTCAATTAGCTTAAAAATGCACTTCAAATTTAATCCGTAGGAATTCCAGACGTTGATTGGACATAATATGAGGACAATCAAACAATTCAATCTTTAAATTTTTTGAATTGGTTACTTGACAAGTATCCTCAAGTAATGATTAACAAAATCTTGATAAGAATAAAAGAGTCAACATGTGGTGTAGTGTTAAATAGGGATGATCGGTCCATTTAAAAACTAGGAATCATTGATTGGATTGGACGATTTTCATTTGGGAACTAGACTGAGTTATCTCATCTAATCCAGTCTAATGGAACCGATCATTTAATCAAAAAAATTATAAAATTATAAAAAATACTAGAGTTGTTACTATTTTAAGGATTATTGCGATTTTTAAGAAATAAACAAATACATATTTTAAGAAAAAGGACTCGATTTGGTCCGATTCTCTTTTGAAATCGAAAATCGGATTGAAAATCACTAGTTCTATTTTTGTGCAACCGGAACAAGATCGGTGCCTTCGGAAACCGGACCAAGCCGGCCGGTCTGGTTTGGTCCGAATAGTTCTTGGTTCTGGACGGTCTAATATTCTCATCCCTAGTCAAGCTTGGGCGACCGATTCTATAAGGGAAGGAGCGTCATGAAAGAGGGAGGCAGTGGAAAGGAGAAAACAGATGGAGGAAATTACTCACCCTCGTCCTTTTTGGACCCCAAAACGTAACAAGAAACCCCCAGCAAAAAGTAGGGTTTGGATTCGCAATTCCTGAACACACAATAATATTCCCGAGTCTATCATTACCCCCCTCGAGAATGAGGACAATCCCCCCCAAAGATTTTCTTCTTTGTCCACTCCACTCCACTCCATTCTTTTTTTTCATTTTTATATGTCCTGTAATGTTCAACTTCAATCTCCTGTGTGCGTTAGGCAAGAGATTCAAGAAACAGCTTCCCCCTCTCTTCCTGGATCTTTTGTGCTTTTTTTTTTTGGGTGGATGTGGGTGAGGCCCTTTACTCTAGTACGGGAGGGGGGCGAGAAAGAAAGGGAGAAAAAGAAACGAGGGAAAGGAGGCTTTTCCCAAAGTGGCTTTCGCTTTCGCTCCTCTCTCTTCACCGTGGTGTCAAACAGAAGTAGAACAGCTCATCCTCTTTCTCTAAACAGGACAGTGTTCCCCCTCTCCGTGCGATCACTGTAGGAATCTTTTGGTTTGAAATTTGAGAAAAGAAAATTTGCAAATCCCCATAATGAGCTTTGTCTTTCTCTGTCAGGCTCAGGTTTTTGACCTCTTGTGTTCCTCCCCTTCCCTCCCTCCCTCCCTCCCTCTCTCTCTCTCTCTCTCTCTCTCTCTCTCTGTTCTTTCCTTGTGCAATGCTCGAGTCCTCTTCTTCGCCTGCCCAACAGCGATGATCTGCTGCTGCTGGCTGTGACCGTCACTATCACCATCAATGTCACCTCATCCTCCTCCTGCACTCTCCCTCCCTCACCCGCTTCTTCTCTTTTGGGTACGTTGGAAAAGGTCACTGTTTACTACTTACTGAAGCAGAGTTTGATGGTGGGTTTTGCTCTCTTCTTTTCGGTTCCTTGGCTCTGAGATGGGGTTAGTTCTTAAAAACTGAACTACCATTCTCTTCCCTTTTTACTGCTTTCTCCTCCCTCCTGAACATTCTCATTCTCACCCACCTAACGTGCTCTCTCTCTCTCTCTCTCTCTCTTCTTGCAGACATTCTTCTTGATCTTTGCAAATGCACATTCTCTTCCTTATCCTCACCTTCAACAGCAGTCATGAACTCCCAGACTGCCTGAATTCTTAGTACACCGTTTAAAAAGCTGAGCATTTTTCAACCCATAAAGATGGTGCCCAGTCCCACCATTCTCTTCCTCACTCTGTTGCTCGCCATTTCCACATCCACCGCCAGGACCACCGACAGCCACCGCCACCACCGGCGGATACTCCACCAGCCCTTCTTCCCGGTAGAATCCTTTCCTCCAGCTCACCCTCCATCGTCCTCTCCTCAACAGCAGCCAAAGCTTCCCTTCTCGACCACCCCAACAAAGCCCTCATCATCGTCTTCCGCTTCCTCAACCCCACAAAGGCCGTTCTTTCCCACCATCCCGTCGCCGCCGCCCTCTCCCTCCGGCTACCTCGCCACATTCCCCGCCAACATCTCCTCCCTCCTCTTCCCTCACTCCCCCGACGCCCCTTCCTCTTCCCCCCACCACCTCATTGCTGTCGCCGTCTCCGTCTCTCTCCTCTCCGCCGCCCTCATCCTCACCCTCGCCGCCTTCCTCTACTTCTATCGCAAGCACCGCCAACAGTTCCCTCCCTCCTCCTCTGCCGCCGCAGCTGCCGCCGCCGCCGAAGAGAAGGAATCGAGAGTCGACAGCCTCCGCCTTTTCCCGCCCAATGCCTCCTCCACCTCTTCCTCCTCCCCTGGCGCTGCTCCTTCGGCCCGGAAAATCCCCAAATCTTCTTCCAACAATCCCAGCAGGGAGTTTCTCTATCTGGGTACTCTGCCAAATCCACAAGGAACCAGCGGCGAAATCGCCACTCCTAAATCCAGCAATGCAAGTGCAAAGATCAGCATCATCCCGGGCTTGTCTTCAGCTTCTGCGTACCAGAAGCTGGGCTCACCGGAGCTGAAGCCGCTGCCGCCACTTCCTCGGCACAATTTCAGGCAGAGGAGTAAGAATTCTGTGGTAGAAGACAACCGTGGTGAAAATGGAAATGAGGATGAAGAAGAAGAAGAGGAGTTCTTCTCGCCAAGAGGGTCTTCAGGCCGCAGAGAGAGCACCATTGTCGACGAGCCCGTCCTGTCAAGCTCCAGGCGAGAGTTCTCCGGCATCGCGGGAGTGGAACGTTATGGGAGCAGGAGCTTCAATTCAAGAACTGCATCGTACCCGTACTCGAATTCAGGGTCTTCGAGGCCTTCTCTGTCTCACAGTCCTTCTCCACCTCTGAATTCCAGTCCCAGGAGCTTGAACTCGAGCTCGCCAGATGCCTTCCTCAAAATTCCGGCTCCCTCTCGGCCACAGCCGATGATCCTGCCGCCGAAAACCCCCTCTCTGAGGTCGTGGTCTTCCTCCTCTTCGCAAACATCGGAAAGAGGGAGAGGTTCATACGATATCAAGTATATCAAGAATGCAGTAGCTTCAGATGTTTCAGGTGTGAATACAGACCCTGTGGTGGGAATTCAGAGCGTCCCGAAGCTTCCTCCGCCGCCTCCTCCTGTGCCGCCACCAAGATTTTGGGAGAAGCCGGTGCCAATTCATGATCCGATCACGGGACGACCTCCGGTTCTCGTCGCACCTTTAAGACCCCGTGTTCCAAAACTTGGCGAATGACGAAATGCAGAGTGGTGGTGGCAATGTTGAGGCTACTAGGCCGAGTGACGAGACCCCCAGGCCGAAATTGAAGCCTTTGCATTGGGATAAAGTTCGAGCCAGCTCGGACCGGGCTATGGTGTGGGATCAGCTGAGATCTAGCTCCTTTCAGTAAGTATTTTCGTTTCTTTGATGAATAGATATTAGCTACTCCTCGATCGATCCTTTTCATATTCGATATAGAAAGTTGCTCTAACGTGTCTTCTTTCGGAACAACGCGTGGATTCGGTCTCTGCAGAGATTTATAAGTTTGTTGAATCTGGGTTTGGTTTGCAGACTCGATGAGGAGATGATTGAGACCCTATTTATGGTAAATAGCTCGAAATTAGGTCCCAAAGATAGCATTCCGCGTTCCGTTCTGCCTTCGTTGAACCCGGAGAACCGAGTTCTTGATCCTAAAAAGTCGCAGAACATAGCAATTTTGTTGAGAGCACTCAATGTGACCATTGAGGAAGTATGTGAAGCTCTCTTAGAGGGTAAGTGCTTTTCTTCACTGGACTGTTGTACGTTCCTGCCTGTTTCTATTTTTGGGTAAAGACCTATGTTGATTCTGTTCAAATAATGTGTGCTTCTTTAAATCATATAGTTGGTAAGATCTCGACCTGATGATATCCCAAAATCTATTCCTAACGAGTTTTAAATTGTTTAATTAGGAATTTTAAATTGTTTGAATTAGTGTTTCAATTTTCTTTTTTGAAAACCAGGTAAGTGAGCATTGCGGACGTGGCCACTTATCTTTTCTCTGGCTGAAAGAAATAATGTGAGGAGGGAAAAAAAGAAACCAGTGTTCCACGTAATTGTGCAGGAGCTGCCTTTTATTAATTTGCCATCTTTCATTCTTAGTTTGAAGCATTTCGCTTCTTTCAAACAGGTAATGCTGATTCTCTGGGGAGTGAATTACTTGAAAGTTTGCTGAAAATGGCCCCGACCAAGGAAGAAGAGCATAAATTGAAAGAGTTCAAAGATGAATCACCACTGAAATTAGGTCCAGCCGAAAAGTTTCTCAAGGCTTTGCTTGACATACCTTTTGCATTCAAAAGGGTCGATGCAATGCTTTACATCGCCAATTTTGACGCAGAAATCAAGTATCTGAAACGGTCTTTTGAAACTTTAAAGGTATTTTTTTGTTAGATCGTGGCAAAATGCGTGCATATCTATTTACTATGTCAATATATGTCTCTCCTCGCAGCCCACTCATGTGAATTGTAACTGCTCCCTACCATTGTCATCAAAGTGGCATGAATGTGTTCTGAAGACTTTTCTTGGTTAAATAATTAGGATTCACTGGTCTTATGTGATGTCTAAGCCCTGATCATCCTTTTTAAGTTTTTATTATCTATTGGACAGTTTGATCACTCCTTGTGTGCTCAAACCATGACCAATGTCTTCTGTTTTAATCATTCCGCTTTTGCCAGCAAGCACACTATCACAAGATATTTACTTTCACTGACTTTTGAATCGAAGTATTATATGTTTACCTCATTCTCTTGTACTTTATTTTGATCTTTCAAGAAAACAGTTATGGTGTAGAATGCCCAATGGTAGGAATATTCTCTCTGGATACATGACTATGCTTACTAATGGATAATGTCCTGCATTGTGTATGTATAATATATGTATGACCACTATCAGAAAGGCTAGAATTTGCTGTTGGATCAATGTTAGGTCATCCAGACACGAGCTCTGGAAATGCTTTTGTTAATTGTTCAATTTAGACTGTACATCTAATATGCTGGAATACCTTCAGTACCTGATATTCTGTCGCTTGGCTTAATGATCCAATAAATCGCAGAAAGTTCTGACGGTACTTCCTAAAACTCCTTGCACATGGCTAAACTATTATGAACAGCTTTTTACTGAGCTATTGCTCCGTCTTCTTCTCCTTTGTGAAAAACATGATGACTTCAGAGAGAAATCAACAGAAGATGAAGGCCTTGTCAATGGCCCAAGATCTGAATCCCGCCTTTCTTCACCCTCAAACGAATCAGCTTATCCTTAGTGTTGCAGTTCCTTTCTTTGATGTTCCTTGCACATGGCCGAACTATGATTTATGTTTTCTTTCATGATCCTGGTGCCATTGAGTAAGATGAGTGGCGTTTCTCTTGTGTTCAAAATTGTAGAGGAGTTTTTCCATTTCGTGTTGGTTGATCACTACTAATCATGAAAAAAGAAGAAGGTTTTGTCATCCTCTAGGAGCTGCTCATGTCTTGAATGTCCACAGGCAGCCTGTCAAGAACTCAGGAACAGCAAGATGTTCTTGAAGCTACTGGAAGCTGTGCTTAAGACTGGGAACCGCATGAATGTAGGTACCAACCGAGGTGATGCGCAGGCATTCAAGCTGGACACACTTCTCAAACTTGTAGATGTGAAGGGCACTGATGGGAAAACTACTCTCTTGCATTTCGTTGTCCAAGAAATAGTCAGAGCTGAAGGTTCTCGTTTATCAGGGAGCAATCAAAATGTTGTGCCTGACGTAAATCAACAGTCCTCTCTTCGGGATGATCTCGAATTTAGGAAGCTCGGGCTGCAAGTTGTCTCCAGTCTTAGCGGAGAGCTCACCAGTATAAAGAAAGCAGCTTCGATGGATTCATGTGTCCTTAGTAATGAAGTTGCGAAACTAGCTCAGGGTGTTGTGAAAGTGAAGGATATCATAAAACTATGTAGCGATGTTGCATTCAAAGATGGAGGGTTGAAATTCTTGGAATCAATGAAGGGGTTCCTCTCAAAAGCAGAGGAAGACATTGTGCGGATCCAAGCCCAAGAAAGCGATGCCCTCTTGCTGGTGAGGGAAATAACAGAATATTTCCACGGCGATTCAGCTAAAGAAGAGGCCCATCCGTTCCGGATCTTCATGGTGGTGAGAGACTTCTTGTCTATTCTCGATCAGGTGTGCAAGGAAGTGGGGAAGATCAACGAGAGAACGATATACGGTTCTGCTCGTCCATTTTCTCTGCCGGTGAATCCTGCCACTCCGCCACCTTTTCCCATTTTCATGGAGAGGAAGCAGTATGGTAGCTCGGATGATGAAGGACCATCTTCATCATGAGCATGCAAACTCTTCTCGTTTTGCATAGATGTTCTCAAGATCAATTTTGTCAGGCAATTAAAACCGGAACCTGGTCATGATGACCTGCTTGATAGGCTTCCGGGGAATTGCTTGCGGAATTGAGTCAAGCTTCACCATGTTCTTTTGGTTTATCTATTTCTTCTGTTAAAGTTCAAATATCTTATATTAGCGACTATGAAAGAATTTATTTAGGAGCATCGTAATGGACACTGTAATTAGTGAGACATGTCTTTGTAAATGTATGGATTATAAGAGATGTCATTGTAATGTGCATATGACGGATCTCATGGCATGTACTATGGAACGATGAAGTTCCTCGGTGAGTTTATGGGCTATCATGTATTTTTCTGCGCATGGCTTGTGCTGTATGAATGCAATAATTTGCCTTAAATTCAACGGCATGCGCCCTACCAAGTGCACAGCAATATAATCTCCAGATTTCTCTATGCACTGGACAGAAGGGGCAGCTTAATGACTAGAGTTGGGGCTATGACGGATATAACTTTATACTAAGATTAGTCCATCGCATTAAAAGGCTTCTTAGTCTTCACTTATCTGCCATTTCCAAGCTAGCTTTCATTGATTTGCCTCTAGGGTTGTCTCGATTAGGGCTAGGGGTGAGTATATCGGACCGCTTAAATTGGAATTGCCTAGAACTGATTTTTTTGTTTCGGTTGGTTTGGTTTGACTCTCGGTGACATCTGTTTGGTTGTCGGTTCCTTAAAAATGGAACCGATGATTTTCGGTTTGGTTACTGGTTCCAGGGAAAACTCGACCATATTGACTCTTTCTAAAAAAATATATATTTTAATTTCTTAAAAATAACAATAAACCCTTAAATAGTAACAACTCTAGTATTTTTAAAAAAAATGTTTTAGTTTTTTTTTTTCTAAATAATTGGTTCCATGGGATCGGATTAGACCAGTCGATTCAGTTTGGTTTCTGGTCCTAGGATTGTTCGGTCCAAACCTATTACGAAAAATTGGGAATCGGCCCTCCCAATTCGGTTCCCAGTTCTTAGATGGAATCAGATCGATCCAGAAACCAATCATCCCTAATCAGGGCAATCAAAGGATAAAATCAACCCGGATTCCTCCTTTTGGTTAGTGCTACATAGAGGTGTCGAAATGGGTCTTAAACTCATATATGACCCACTAAAATCATAAATGAGCCATATATAGATTACTTACATCCGAAAGAAATTGGTTAAATGGATTTAAAAATTGAAAGTTTAAGATAAACGGATCTTAAATAGGATTTACTTTTAGAACCCAATTCCAACCCAAGTCTCACACTCTCTTTTCCTCTTTAACATTTTAAAAATATGTATTTTATAAAAATTGAAATTATAATTATTTTTTACATTTATTTTTTTCTTACTTTTTCTTTTTTCTATCCTTTATTTTTTCTTTCTTGTTCCTCCTTAGTCCTTCCTTAGTTGGTGGTTGACATGATGACGGTTGAAGATCAGCTAGGTGAGGCTCGAGCTCGCTAGCGTTGGGCGAGCTTGATCTTGCTAATGACTGGCAACGCTCGAACCTTGCTGATTTGGTGAGCCTCAAGCTTGCTAATGTCGGGCTAGTTCGAGCTTACTTGTGGCCGATCGCCGACTGTTGTCATGGTTGATGATCGGCCGAAGAAGAAGAAAAAGAAAAAAAGAAAAAAAGAAAAAAATTAATAAAAATAATTAAAAATTCAATTTTTAAAAAATATATAGAGATAAAAAAATAAAAAAAAATTTAAAAGGAGTCAAGGAGGAAAATTTAATCATATATTTCATACCAAACGCCAAAAAAAATTTCTAATTTATTTTTAAATTTGAGGCAAAAACCAAAAATATTGTCATTTTCCCAAAAGGTACTTCTTGGAAAATATTTAAGAAACAAACGGAGGTCTACTTTTTTTAAAAACAATTATATAAATTGTCAACTAAATTTGTATTGCATGAAAGTTTTTTAGTAATGTAATTTAAAAAAAAAAAATCATAACAAATAAGCTTTTTTAGGTTTAGTTAAATGGGTCGGATATGAGCTAAAAATGAGTCGAGTATGAGTAAAAACATTTTGCATCACGATGAATGGGTCATAAGTGGATTAAACAGGTTGATTTGGGTCGGATCATTTATGATCCAACCCAAATCCGACCTGACTCAACACGTCGCTTTGGTAGGTCTAATGCTGCATTAGTCCTTCATTTTATTAAAATTAGGGTAAGCGGTTTCAGATTCCTTTCATGTTTCACTTGGAATTTGGAACCTACTATCGGATAGAGGTTCCTCATTTATTGGAACTTGCCTATTGGAATCTAGAACCTGGAATTTACCATATCATAGGTTTTAAGGTCGGTTCCAAAATGATGTGAATCGTTGTGGAAGGATTGTTCTACAAAGGCCCAGATTTTGCGAATTGCAAACCTCGACCTCCAATCAAACCTGTGATTGGCAACCTCAGTATGAACGTGACCTGTTGACGAACCCGTGTCAACCAACCAACGTTATAGACGCCACGAGCGAAAGAATTCGCTATCTCGCTCGATAAGTCGAATTGACCGCCACAAGAGAATCTTGATTAGGTCAAGTTCTAAAAAAAACAGTAAAAAGAGAACCTCTCAATTCTTTTCCTCAAAAATAAAAATATATCTGTCCCCAAATAAATTTGACAAATCCTTTATATAGGCTGCCACACAACCCTAAAAACCAACCCTAAAGATCTAATGCGTTATATTCTAAAATATTCCTATTTTAGAATATTCTTAAAAAAGAATATATATAAATTGACTTGGTCAATTATTTGGTGACAAGATAATTAAATTGCACCAAGATTTCCAAAATTCTTCAAGATTTGATCCAAGGTCATCTTCACTCCAAAGATCACGAACCATGACGCCAACAACTTGCTCAATTGTTTGGCCAGCGCTCGGGTAATCGAACCAAAGGAATAGACAATGGGTCCCTAGCACCTCCTCCTCGATATGACTCGATGTCCACATCATTCCCTCCCCCGTGCAAAGGATTTGTCCTCAAATCATCACTGGCATAAAAAAGAGTCAAGTTAGAAACATTAAATGTGGCACTAACGTCATACTTACCTGGAAGATCAAGCTTGTAAGCATTATTGTTAACTCTTTCCAAAACCATGAATGGTCCATCCCCTCGCGGTAATAACTTAGAATGTCGCTGCTCAGGAAATCTCTCTTTGCGCATATGAACCCAAACCCAATCGCCAGGTTCAAACACCACTTCCTTACGCCCTTTGTTAGCTTGCCTTGCATATTGCTCAGTCTTGCGCTCAATATTTGTGCGCGTCTTCTCATGCAACGCCTTGAAAAATTCAGCTTTCTTTGCTCCATCTAAATCCACACGCTTATCAACAGGTAAAGGATTTAAATCTAACAGGGTTAATGGATTAAAACCATAGACAACCTCAAATGGTGTAAATTTAGTAGCAGAATGCATGCTCCTATTATATGCAAATTCAACATGTGGCAGACAATCTTCCCAAGATTTTACGTTCTTTTTAATAATAGCACGCAACAATACCCCTAAAGTTCTATTAACTACCTCGGTTTGACCATCGGTTTGTGGATGACAAGTAGTAGAAAATAACAACCGTGTCCCTAATTTTTTCCACAATGTTTTCCAAAAGTAGCTGAGAAATTTAGAATCTCGATTTGAAACAATCGATCTAGGCATGCCATGCAAACGTACAACCTCCTTAAAGAACAAATTAGCAATATGAGATGCATCATCAGTTTTATGACAAGGTATAAAATGAGCCATCTTTGAAAACCGATCAACAACCACATAAATAGAATCTCTACCATACTTAGACCTAGGCAACCTAACACAAAATCCATAGAAATATCAATCCAAGGATGCGTTGGAATAGGTAATGGTGTATACAAGCCATGCGGTTTAGTTGTAGACTTCAATTGCTTACAAGCAATGCATCTCTCACAAACACGTGTGACATCTCTCTTCATATGTGGCCAATAAAAATGTTCATATAGCACTTCATAAATCTTATTAATGCCAAAATGCCCCATTAAACCACCATTATGCGCTTCTCGCACCAACAATTCACGCAAAGAACACTTAGGCAAACATAGTTTGTTTTCACGAAAAAGATAACCTTTATGCCTATAAAATTTATCAAATGCAGCGTGTTCACATGCTTCATAGACTCTCCCAAAGTCATCATCATCAATATATAAGCCCTTGTTATGCTCAAAACCTAGACACTTTGCTTCTAAAATAGTTAGAATCGCATACTTTCGAGAAAGTGCATCGGCTACCATATTTTTCTTACCATTCTTGTACTTGATCACATATGGAAAAGTCTCAATGAACTCCATCCATTTGGCATGTCTTTTATTCAATTTTTGTTGTCCTTTCAAGTACTTCAAGGTCTCATGGTCGGTGTGGATCACAAACTCCTTTGGCCATAAATAATGTTGCCAAGTCTCCAAAGCTCGCACTAAAGCATACATCTCCTTATCATAGGTAGGATAATTCAATGTTGCTCCACTCAATTTTTCGTTGAAATAAGCTATGGGACGCCCTCCTTGCATCAACACGGCTCCAATTCCTATACCAGAAGCATCACACTCTATCTCAAAAGTAGCACTGAAATTCGGCAAAGATAATAAATGAGCATTAGTTAACTTATCTTTTAGCAGATTAAATGCTTTATCTTGCTCTTCTCCCCACGTGAAACCCACGTGCTTCTTGATTACCTCAGTTAATGGTGCGGCAATAGTGCTAAAATTTCTCACAAATCGTCGATAAAAACTCGCCAATCCATGAAAGCTACGCACCTCTCCTATGGTCTTAGGCGTTGGCCATTCACGGATTGCTTTAACCTTTTCTTCATCAACCTGTATACCATTAGCACTAACAACAAATCCTAGAAATACTAATTTGTTGGTAACAAAAGAGCACTTCTTTAGATTAGCGTATAATTGCTCGGCCCTTAAAACTTGCAAGACAACTCGCACATGCTCAATATGGTCATTAGGATTTCGGCTATAAATTAAGATGTCATCAAAATAGACAACCACAAATCGACCAATAAAAGCACGCAAAACATGATTCATAAGTCATATAAATGTGCTCGGTGCATTAGTTAATCCAAATGGCATTACTAACCACTCATATAATCCATACTTGGTCTTAAATGCAGTTTTCCATTCATCACCTTCTTTCATCCTAATTTGATGATAGCCACTTTTCAAATCGATCTTAGTGAAAACGCAAGAACCATGCAACTCATCCAACATGTTATCTAACCTAGGAATAGGATGTCGATACTTTACCGTAATATTATTGATTGCTCGGCAATCGACACACATTCGCCAAGTTCCATCCTTCTTTGGCACTAACAAAACAGAGACGGCGCACGGGCTAAGACTCTCTCTCACATACCCCTGTTCCAATAGTTTGCTAACTTGCCGCTAAAGTTCCTTTGTCTCCTCGAGATTGCTTCGATATGCGGGTCGATTAGGTAATGGCACACCAGGAATCAAGTCAATTTGATGTTCTATGCCTTGAATCGGTGGTATCCCTCCGGAAGTTCATCGGGAAAGACATCTTCAAATTCCTGCAATAAAGATACGACAGATTAGGCAAACTTGGGTCAAGATCGTTAGTAGAAAATAAAACCTCATTGTACACAAGTACAAGCATTGGTCGATCTAGAACTAAAGCTCTCCTCACTTCACTTGATTTTGCATAAAAATTATTTTGCCTCTTTTCTTTCCTCTCTTCTTTTCCCTCGGTTTTTACCACAATCTTTCTCTCGACCTCTCCTTTTCCTTGCGTCTCAGACACACCACGCAAGCCCTCGAATTTCTCACCTTTTCTCTCTCTCTCTCGACTTCTCGTTGTAACTTTAGTTGATCTTGATACACCTCACTAGGTGTCATTGGTACCAAGGTATAAGTCTTTTGATTCATCATCGATGAATAACGATTAGTATACCCATCATGATGTACCTTTCGATCATATTGCCATGGTCTCCCAAGTAAGATATGACCCGCTTGCATAGGTACAACATCACACTTTACCTCGTCCTTATATCTCTCTATCTCAAATGGAATTCGAACTTGCTTCGATGCTTTCACCTCACCACTATCATTTAACCATTGAAGTCTATAAGGCCTAGGGTGCTTTGTTGTCTTCAAGCCCAACTTATCCACCATAATACAACTTGTCACATTTGCGCAACTACCTCCATCAATTATCATACTACAGATCTTATCATTCACCACACATTATATGAAACAAATTATCTCTTTGTTGGTGATGCTCCTCCTCCTTTACTTGCACACTCAGAGAACGCCTAACCACCAATAAGTCTCCTTTTATAGCCACTTCTCCATCACTACAATCCTCCAATGGTGGCATCTCACCATCATTTTCTTCCCTTTCACTTTCGGACTCAATAACACCATGTCCAGTCATGATCATCACCCTCCTATTAGGGCATTGATTTGCCATATGACCCCTGCCCAAACACTTAAAACATTTAATTTCACGAGTTCTAGTGTTAGGATTTTCGGTTTTACCTCCGAAATCGGATTCGTTCCAACTTTACCGTCCCTCTCATTCTCCTTTGAAGTTTCGGTTTTGGTGTTGTTTCCTCTCCAATTTGGCTTCTCATCTCTCTTCCAATTGGATCTCCAATTCTGATTTGAACCTCCTCCACTCTTGTGATTTCGGTCCAACTTCAATTGCCGCTCAACTTTGATGGCTTTGTCCACCAATTCTTCCAATTCAACATAGTGTTGCAGCTCTACCACCCTTGCTATGTCTCGGCTCAAACCACTCAAAAATCTTGACATTGTGGCCTCACGATCCTCCATCACATTAGCACGGATCATGGCAATCTCCATCTCCTTGTGATACTATTCCACGCTCTTATTGCCTTGTGTGAGATTTTGTAACTTTTGAAACAAATCTCGATGGTAATGACTTGGCACAAAACGCCTCCTCATCACCGCTTTCATCTCATCCCACGTCTCTATCGGTCTTTCACCATTGCGCCTCCTACTAGTCACAAGTTGATCCCACCAAATTATAGCATAATCAGTAAATTCAACAGCTGCAATTTTTACCTTTTTGAGCTCGAGTATCGTTGGCAATCAAATACCATCTCCATGCGTTTCTCCCACTCTAGATACGCATCGGGATCATTCTTCCCTTGGAAGGAAGGAATTTTCATCTTGATGTTGCCAGGTTCATCATCTCCTCGGTGTCTAAACCTTCAGCCTCCATTCCACCTTTCAAATCGAGCATCTCGATCATCCTCCATGTCGGCCTCATCATCATCATATTGCCGTTGCCTTCTATGTTGTGTTCTAGAGGCATCTCGCTAATGTTGCGGCCTTCCTCGGGGTATCTCTCGGTCACCATCAACCCTCATGCCATTCCCCATCATTCGGCCACTAAGGCTGCGCATGACAACGTTTCTTGGTTGGGGAAGAGTTTTTTTTCCAGAAATAGTTCTTTTCTATTTCTGTTCCGGGAACAATTTATGAGCAAAAAAACATGTTTGATAACGACACACAATTTCTACTCTTGAAATAGAAAAAGAATAGAAATGCGTTTGGTAACGCAACAATTTCTTTTTTGTATTTATTTATTTTTTATTTTTGCTGACGGATGGCCGCCGCCGCCCGCCGCCGCCGCCGCCCGGCCGCCGACCGCCGCCGGAGCCCATCGGCCGCCCCCTCCGGCGCCGCCTCCGGCGGCGGGGCTGCGGCGGCGTCGGTCGTCGGGCGGCCGATGGGCTTCCGGCGGTGGTCGGCGGCGCGCGGGTCGGCGGCGGCGACGCGGCCACCGCGACAAAGCGGCGGGCGGCGGCGACCGGCGGCGGCGCGGCGGGCGGCGGCGGCCGGCGGCGGCGGCGGCGGCGGCGGCGGTGGGCGGTGGCTCGGGCGGTTGACGGTGGCCGCGGCAAAAAAATGAAATAAAAGAAAATTAAAAAAGAAAAGCAACTCATTTCTAGAAATTGTTCCTGGAACAAGAAACAATTTTTTTTTACTTCTCAAAGCTCTTCCCGGAAGAGAAAAGTAGAGAAATTGTTCCGGGGAACAAATGTTTTACCAAACAGGTTTTTGTTCTTTTTTTGTTCCGGGGAACAAAAGAACAGAAATTATGAGGAAGAGAAATGTTGTCATGCGGACAC
The DNA here is from genome assembly GCA_014182575.1 of Eucalyptus decipiens. Lineage (NCBI taxonomy): Eukaryota > Viridiplantae > Streptophyta > Magnoliopsida > Myrtales > Myrtaceae > Eucalyptus > Eucalyptus decipiens. The sequence goes on along the minus strand of CM024616.1, from coordinate 592,573 downwards.
TAAGCTCCTCCACTACGACCCTCAATTGCTGGATGCTTTCCACGAGCGCTTCATCCCTTCGTATGGAGTCAACCTCCCGTTGATTCACGCTTTCTTCACGCGACATATTTTAAGACCTGCAAGTAAATGTTAGTCTAAAAAAAATCCTCACCAATCGCTCCCTCACGTGTTTCTCTCGAGATGTTTGTCACTCCTCTCGTGTTTAACTCAAGTGTAGGCTTTTTCCACCCTCAATTAAGCTTACACACTTTTGCCTTTTTCCTCTCGTATTCTCTTTTCACAAGCTCTTTATTGGGCTCAAAACCTGTCTCTTAACCCCTTCACGACAATCAATCAAACTAATCAAACAAGATTAGATCACTATTGATTTTGTTTCAACAAGTAACAATTTCAAACCAACAAGTACAACTTTCGAATTCCAATTGAAACGCAAATCACTACTGATTTTGTTTCAATTTGGTCTACTAACAAACGAGTCGCCTTCTTGATTTTTTTTTTTTTTTTTTGTTCGGCTAATTTTTTTTTTTTTTTGCCGAATCTATTTTTTTTTTTTTTCTCTTGCACACTTTTTTATATGCGTTTTCTTTCTCTTTTTTTTTTTTTTTATACTTTTTTTTAATGAACTTAGATACAATTTAAGATGCTAGAAAAGAAAATTTAAAACTAACAACAAACAACTACGTATGGAAGCACAAAAGCAATCGGATCCCTAAATTAACTAGAACCGAAACCCTAACTCAATAAATCTCAAATTGCTAAAGATCAACAGAAAATTAAAGATAAATAGACCTTGTAGAATCTGGCTCTGATACCAAACTGATGTGAATCATTGCGGAAGGATCGTTCTACGAAGGCCCAGATGGTGCGAATTGCAAACCTCGACCTCCAATCAAACCTGTAATTGACAACCTCGGTATGAACGTGACCTGTTGACGAACACGTGTCAACCAACCAACGTTATAGACGCCATGAGCGAAAGAATTCGCTATCTCGCTCGATAAGTCGAATTGACCGCCACAAGAGAATCTTGATTAGGTCAAGTCCTCAAAAGAACAATAAAAGAGAACCTCTCAATTCTTTTCCTCAAAAATAAAAATATATCTGTCCCCAAAGAAATTTGGCAAATCCTTTATATAGGCTGCCACACAACCCTAAAAACCAACCCTAAAAATCTAATGCGTTATATTCTAAAATATTCCTATTTTAGAATATTCTTAAACAAGAATATATATAAATTGACTTGGTCAATTATTTGGTGACAAGATAATTAAATTGCACCAAAATTTCCAAGATTCTTCAAGATTTGATCCAAGGTCATCTTCACTCCAAAGATCACGAACCATGACCCCAACAGTTTGCCTGAATTGTTTGGCCCGCGCTCGAGTAATCGAACCAGTAGGAATAGATAATGGGTCCCTAGCACCTCCTCCTCGATATGACTCGATGTCCACATCACAAAGTCCAAATGCTTTTTTTTTTTTTTTTCCTTTTTGGTTTCATTTTTAGGTAAACAAAATGAAAATGAATGCAACAATACTGAATAAGCTTGTCATTCACCAAAGAGAGTACAAAATAAGCAAATGCATGGTGCCCATTGGAGTTGCTCTTTTCAAGCAATCAAATGTTTATTTCTTAGACAAGAATCAAATAGCTTGTTTGTTGCACTCATGGTAATGGATGGCTCTTCTTCACTTTCATTGCTTGAAAATTTCACTTTTGTGATTGAAGTCATCTCCTCACATCTAGAGGTGAGCAGTTTTAGGTTTCATACAAGTTTCATTTGAAATCTAAAACTTACTCATTGGAATAAGTTCCTCACTTTTAGAACTTAGAACTTATATATTCTAAAACTTGGAACCTATCTTATCACAAGTTCTAGGATCTACCCAAGTCCTACTTATATTATTAATTGAATGATTGAAGTAAATTAAAACTTTTAAGACCATCACTTATTATTATAATTTACCGACTATAACTTATATTTAGATACACGAAAAATATAAACATTAAAAAAGTAAAATTCTTAGTTATAAAATGAAAACTAGAGTAGTGTTTCCAAATTATTCACTCATCATAATAGTGAGGGATTGCACCAAAACATGGACAAATAGAAACATCAAAACTTATTTTAGGTTTTAGGTTACAAGTTACAAGTTTTAGGTTTCATTCTAGGTTTCTCCAACTAAGAACTTGAAACCTGAAATCTATCCGTTAAAATAGGTACTTTACTTTTTAAAACCTGAAACCTATCCTGCATATATTAAAACTTAGGACCTACAAGTTTTCATTAGTCCGGTTTTCAAGTTTCAAGTTTTACCTTAGAATCGTGCTCAGTTCTAGTCAAAACTTGGCAACCTATTAAGCTAGAGTCATGGGATGAACCTTGGCGGATACTTATTATCTAGCAGTATCCCACCAATCCATCATATCAAAGTGAAATAGTTTCTCCACTACCAACCATATGCTTTACACGAGGTTTCAGCTCTCCATAAAGACCCTTTGACGGTACACGAGCGTTGTTCCAGAAAATGAGATTTACCCTAGGCCTCTTTCACATTTAATGTTGAATATGGCTTCAAATTAGACCCAACAAGGTCTGAAACCGACTGGATTTAATTCGAGGACAAATGGAGCGATGGAAATATTTCGGGTTGCACAAAAGAGGCATCGTCGAACCGACGTTCTAAATCATGTGGCGGCCGTTTGGCACGAAGCATCAATGTCAAGGCTCCGAACCGGACGTACGTAAGCGAGACCGGAAAAGCTGGAAATTCCAGCATTTTGGACGTCTGGTCGAAAATAAAGCAGGGACCGATTCTTGGACTCGAGCAGTTTTTTGAGATCAAGAAGATTTCGGACATCCGACTTGAGCAGTTTTTGGCTGAGAAGATTTCAGATATTTTGCCACTTCGCGCAGATGTCCGAACGCGAACGGGGCAGAAAGTAAAACACGTGGTTTGACCAACTTCGCTCGTTACGTCATGTCTAAATCCAGAAAGAGCTTTCAAAGAGCCGTCGAAAGAAACCTGTTCTGGGAGACTTTCGTGATTAATTCTTGTAGGCATATTTAGGTGTAGTAAGAGTCGAGAAACTCTTGTGAATGAGAGTAATTGAGCGGTTATATTCTTCTTTTTGCCCATTATAGTGGATCAATCTTGTCTTTCTCTCCTCATGGGATACAATTACAACAAAAAAATAAATCTTAAACTTATTATATGAATATCAATTTAATTTTAATTTTTTTAATTTAGCCAATGTAATTTTAAATTTTTGATGATTTATCAATAACACTTTTGATCAACTTTGGCCTACAACGTCAACTGTCTTATGAGATACTACTGGCGTTAACGTGAATGATTTTTGCATTTTAAAAAATAAATATTTTCTAAGGATCATGGCTTTTGGCCACATTTTTTTTTAATTTTTAATTTTTTTTTCAACTATGGGTATTCGAGGGTTTTGTAGCCCTCACCAAATGTGGCCAAAGGCCATGACCCTTGCTTGCGGCTGGTGATAGCTTTGCGCCTATTGTCCAGTGGCGAGCAAGGGTCCCCAACTCTCATTTGTCCACAAATGGGGAAAAGAAGAAGAAGAGAAAATAAGAGAATTATAAAATTTATGAAAATTTTCATTTAAAAAAAAATGTAATACTTATTTTTAGCCATATCATGTATGACAGTTAACCTTGATGATAGAGATTTTTGGTAACAAATCGGCAATAATTTCAAGATTAAATTTGTCAAATTAAAAGTTTGAAATTGTATTCACATTGGTACAATATTTTTGAGACGTTTTGGGTAATTATCCCCTTCTCATGAATTAGATGCACCTCGAACAACCTAAACCCGGCTTGAATCATTTCGGTTTTGTCTACAGATTTTGCTCAACATTTAGGAAGACAAACGCCATGCCAGGCAACCCTTACACCATGAGCATCGTCAGTTCTTCCTTTTGATAGGAATGCGGATCAACTTCTTTCTATAACTCAAAGCACCGTCGTCTGCATTCGTATAAAGCGCCAAGGAACCAGAGCTTAAGAAAAAAATCAAATATTACCAAGAAAAGTCGATGTTTTTCCATTAATTACACTCTAATATAACGTGTACAGGAAAGACACAATCTCCTATTTAAAATAGGAGAAGGCAGGCCAGTTTTGACAAGGAAGATCGGACCATGATTCCAAAACATACTAGGAATTGTCAAAACCCTCGATTAAATGATCAATTTCCAGTAAACCAAATTCAGAAGTTCGAAGTAAGGTCATTTAAGTCTGACATATCCCCCTGTCAAGACTCCATGGAGTCCCTTTCTTGCACTCCAACCTACACGCTGGCTAGATTAAGTTAAAGAAGCCAACTCTCCAGTCAAACGATTCCTTTCTGATTGCATGCATGCGCCCACCTTGCAAAATTAAACAAATAGACACGCATGGGCTATATTTGCTCCACCTCTCTTACATCTATCTTTGGCATGTGGCCAGATGCGTAGTCCAATTTGCCTCATCTTTGATCCTGCCTCAGTCAAACGATTAGCTGAATAAGAAGAAGATCATTGTGTTGTTCTTCTTCAGTCAAGCATCTGCCTTATCTCACGAGTCTCAGACCATCTTGCTTTTGTTTCTTCTTCATCCTTCGATTTCATTCATACACGTACCAATCGAGTATTCAAATAACATCTCAGCAAGCGAAAGCAAAAGGAGAAAGTAGACAAAGAGGAAACGTTTCGGATGTACAAATGTCCGACATTGTTAATTACACAGAAGATAATTAGAGATGTCTTGTTTTAAAACCAATAGAACTCTAACATCAATATTTTAAATGGTTGAAGATATGTCACCTACTGTTTTGCCAATCGGATATACTATATGTCCTCATCGGTGTTTTACAATGCCATATATTGAGCAATATATTGGATATTTGGAATTCTGCTAATTCTATCCAATCTTTTTTTTTTTTTTTTTAAATCATATTCTATCCCATCAAATAATTTCAATAGTGAAACATGATGTGATTGATTGCCTGTATGGAAATCGAGCATTTATTTCTAAGGTAAAAACTTCAACACTACCTCACTTGGGAGTTTGAGGATGAGACAACAAGTCTATTTTTGGTCACGCCCCATGAAATCAATATATACATGAAAATGGACAAGTATTTCAATGGGGGACCAAAAAAATCTTTAATCTATTATACTTGTATCAATTTCGTTTTAAATCTTTCAATCATGCCAATCTAATCCTAAATTTTATTGTATTTTATCAATTGATAATTAAGTCCATTCACTCAATTTTGATAAGAAATCATTAATGTGTAATATTTTTGGATTGATCCTTGCCAGCTTTGGACAAGGGTTGTGATGCCCCTGTTGTGGCTGGCGAGGGCAAGGGCGAGGGCCACGATGCCCTCGTCAGCCAAAGCGAGGGCATGTGGCCCTTGGCCCAGATTTGGCTTAGTGAGGGTTGGTCAGTGATCCCTGCCGAACTTAATTCAACAAATATAAAAAAGGAAAAAAACTACAAAAATTATTAAATTGTTATTAAAAAGTGCATAATCACATTGCATTGTGCCACCTAATACAATCAATATTTACATTAATAATTTCCATCCAAAATTACTTGGATAGATTCAATGGATAATACATGAAAATGTTTAAAGGTAAATTGACATAATTAAGATGTTTAGGACGTTAAAAAATGGTTTAGAGCTAACTTTTTTTTAGTAATTTTCCCATTTGAATGGTGACCAATACTAAATTGGGATGTGGATCTCCTCAGGTATGCCCTAATTATATGTATCATATTCCTTCTTTATAAATGATTTCAAAGAAAGTCGAAAACTCACACTTTACTAGCTGAAAAGACGTATGCGAAAGGTTTCAACGGCCCCTGTCCGAAACTTTCGGGACTCAAATGGAATATTGCTACAAAATAACAACGCCGGCACGCATAGACGTGCTCATGATCAGGGCACCTTATCTTGTGGTTGTCAGTTCTATTCATACGTCAAAACTTGAGCGGCAAAATGAGAAATGGATTAATAAAAAAGGAGGGGTCCCCCAGCATGACGGTACGATTAGCGAACGGTGGAGGGACCCAGCACAAAAGTTTTCTTTCTCAACCACACACATTTCTCCGTGCTTCTGCTTCGCTTGGCAAGTATCCACGTGCTTGTGCTGGAGAAAGAAAACTTTTGTGCTGGGTCCCACCGTTAGCTAACCGTACCCTCATGCTAGAGAGGGACCCAAAAAGAAGAAGCAACTCTGTTTTCTTTCTCAGCACGTATACGCAAATGTATACAGAAGACTAATAGGAAAGTCGTCGTGCTTTTCCACTGAGGTCCGTTTTAACCTTTTCGGTTGCCTACTTAAAACCCCAGACCAATCCGATCAAGATGAGGACAACACATCTTGAGGTCATTAAATCTCGATCATTCTCTCTGGACGTCCACCAGAAAGAGAGAGAGAGAGAGAGAGAGAGAGAGAGAGCGGGGGAGTGGGAGATGGAAGATGATAAGGGTTGTAGAGGGCACGTATTGCTCGTGCCATACCCGAGCCAAGGCCACATCAACCCAATGCTCCAATTCTCAAAGCGCCTGGCCTCCAAGGGCCTCAAGGCCACTTTCGCCACCACCGTCTTCATCTTCAACTCCATGAAGCCTGACACGTCCCCCTTGGTCGGCCTCGACACCATCTCCGATGGCCACGACAGTGGCGGCTTCACAGAGGCAGAAAGCATCCACACCTACATCGCTCGGCTAGAGGCCGCCGGGTCCAAGACTCTGTCCGATCTCATCATCAAGTACCAGAGCACCGACCATCCCGTCGATTGCATCGTCTACGATTCGTTCCTCCCTTGGGCTCTCGATGTGGCCAAGGGGTTTGGGCTTATTGGAGCCCCTTCTTCACTCAGGCTTGTGCGGTGAACTACATCTACTACTTGGTCCACCATGGGCATTTGAAGGTACCCGCCGAGTCTTTCCCCGTTTGCGTGCCAGGATTGCCACCGCTCGAGCTTCGCGACATGCCTTCGTTCATTTATGTGGCGGGCTCGTACCCGGCTTACTTCGAGATGGTGTTGCTTCAGTTCCTCAACACGGACAAGGCTGATTGGGTTCTTGTCAACACCTTCTACGAGCTTGAGGCTGAGGTGAGAGGTTTTTGTTGGTTACTGGTGACTAGTTATAGATGATAACACGTATAATTATCTAACGAGATGAGGCCCTTTGTCCTTTTTCTGTGGACTTTGTGGAAGTAATTTGTACTTTTTTAGCCTGTTGAAATTTCGTGTTAAATTTAGGTAAACCAGAAGATTCTTTTCTAGTCCATCACAAATGAAGTGAATTTCAACCATTAAAATGCTGGATATCGCATCATGCAACAATGAATTTGATAATGTAAAATACGGTGGAGTAAATCCATATAAAAAAAAAAAAATTGCATGACAAAATGCTTCTTGAATACTTTAAACCTTTCAGCTCTTACAGAGGTATATGAATCTATTGTTGTTGTGCTGCATGTAAATCTTCCTAATTCTACTATACTAGTGCTTTACATGGTCAACGAAAAGAGAGAAATCTACTTAAAAGTGCTGACCTACAGAGCTGATTCTTTCTGTTTGCTGAGCTAGTATTTTCCACCAGGCAAACTGCAGGAGCTCCATATATGGAAATCATTAAGTATTATTGATTCCATGCGAGACTCTTTGTTCTAGGACTCTATTATGCCGTCCTAGGACTTATGTGCGCCTCCTGAAGTTGATACGTGCTTCTTTTTCATCGACCCAATTATGCGCATCCAAGAATTTTTTCTAGCATTACTCATCTCGATAAATGACTACAGTTACCATGTCTTTTCTCAGCAAGACTTTTACCCTAAAATTGATTGATTAATCATCCTTAAAGGTGTTTGACTCCGAACCGTACTCAGCGCACCCCCAAGAAGTGTAAAGAACCAGTAAATGTCGTATATAGTGAGCAACGGCATGTGTGGGAAAGATGTATGCGGGCGCTGATTTGGAGAAAAATATAGGGAAAAGAAAAACTTATGTAGAAGTTCAAATGCGACTTGATTTCATACATTTGTCCAATATATTTTCGCAGGTGGTGGATACGATGTCAAAACTTTGCCCGGTGACGACAATCGGGCCGACAATCCCTTCAATGTACTTGGACAAGCGAGTGGAGAACGACAGAGAATACGGCCTCAACCTCTTCACCCTGGACAAATCCACCCTCATCACCGACTGGCTCCGATCGAAGCCACCGAGCTCAGTCGTCTACGTGTCCTTCGGCAGCATGTCATCTCTGGGCCACCAACAAATGGAGGAGCTCGCATGGGGGTTTAAGCAAAGCGGATTTCAGTTCCTGTGGGTCGTGAGGGCATCTGAAGAGGACAAAGTCCCGAAGCACATCTTGAAACTAGAAGCTGATGATGAAGCTGATCATAACGAGAAGAACAAGAAGGGCTTGATTGTGAATTGGTGTCCGCAGCTTGAAGTGCTATCGAACGAGGCCATTGGTTGCTTTTTCACGCACTGCGGTTGGAACTCGACAGTGGAGGCGCTGAGCGTGGGGGTTCCGATGGTGGGGATGCCTCAGTGGACAGACCAGACGACGGATGCCAAGCTGATTCAGGACGTTTGGAAGGTTGGAGTTAGGGTTCGGGTGGACGAAGACGGGGTGGTGAGGAGGGGAGAGATCGAGGGTTGCATAAGAGAAGTGATGGATAGCGAGAGAGGTAAAGAGATGAGGAGGAATGCAAAGAAGTGGAAAGCTCTCGGCAGGGAGGCCATGAGCGAGGGTGGGTCTTCAGACAAGAACATTGATGCATTTGTTTCCAGCATAAAAAATCGTAGATCCTAGAGCAAGTGGACTATTTTCTCTATCAAGGTTTGGCCCTCCTAAGATATTAGGAGGGGTTTTCTGGAAGAATAATGCATGAACATTAAATCACATAGCTCAAGTCCTTTGGAGCCATTAATCACAGTGATTTCCCGATTAGATTCATATAATCAATGGTCTAGAGAGGCTTGATCCACATGATTTATAAATCATGTAATATGTATTTTTAATTTTAAATCATATGTAATTGGCAAAATAATATAAGGATTCTCAGATCTTTCCCAAATAAAGAGGTGATGGCAGATTTCTTTCTACATGGGTATGATGTCGATGATGATATGATGATATGGATAAATTTTAGAAGTTTCTTCCTTGGTCTCTCTCCCCTCAATTTTGACATTATCTAAGGTTATATCATTCCCTCCCATCAAATCGCAACACCCTCTCTCATCTCTCTTGTTCTTAGTCAACTTCCTGAACGAATTTTATCACTTTCAAGCTAATCGAACAGCCTCTCTTACACAAGCAAATGATATCCGCGAGAAAGGACGCCATAGGTATTATAACTTTTGTACGACACTTATTTAAGCGTCATAATTTTTTTTTTCAATCACTTAAGTATTGTAATTTGATCACTTGAGGGCCATATTTTTTAACAAGGTCTACCACAAATGCCATGCTGCATCGGATTTTTGGCATGGGTGAATGTTTTCTAAAAGTTATGGCACTCAAGTGATCAATTAAAAGTTATAATACTTAAGTGAGCATTTATTAAAAGTTATAATACTCAAATGATAAAGAGTTAGGACACTTAAGTGAGAGTCATATGAAAGTTATGACACTTATAATGTCATTGTTCCGTTATCTTGCTAGTCATACGCATGGAACTCTGAACATAAGAGCTGCAACATTTCATGTCATCCTATGGGCTAATCAAAACTGATCTAGGTGAGAGCCCATCTGCCTTCTCTCCTGTCAATGTCTTTGTAGGGGGCGTGCGAGAGAGAATGAGAGAGATTGTCGTAGATACTGAGGGCCCTGGCGAGATTTATGAGAGGACTGAATTTCGTTGGATCATCATGAATGAATTTTTGAAGGTTCAAACGATGAGATGATGAAATTGGGTGTTTTTAACACTCTCCCTCACTCATAAATTGAGATTTACTATAGGATTTTTACAGGAGCGTCGTAATGCACACTGTAATTAGTGAGACGTGTTTTGTAAATGTATGGATTATAAGAGATGTTGTTGTAATGTGCATATGACGGATCTCACTGTATATATTATGGAACGATGAAGTTCCTCGGTGAGTTTATGGGTTATAATGTATTTTTATGCTCATGACTTGTGCTGTATGAATGCGATAATTTGCCCTAAATTGAAGGGCATGCGCACCACTAAGTGGATAGCAATATAATCTCCGGATTTCTCTATAGCACCAAGGAACTGGAACTTTAGAAAAGAAAAAGAAATTACCAAGAAAAGTCGATGTTTTCATAGGGAGGTCAATTTTGACAAGGAAGATCAGACCATGATTCAATAACATATTAGGAATTGTCAAAACCCTAGATTAAATGATTAATTTCCAGTACACCAAATTCAGACTTTCAAAGTAAGGTCATCATTACTAACATAAACCCCCGCCAAGACTCCATGGAGTCCCTTTCTTGTACTCCAATCTACCCGCTGGCTAGTTAAATCAAAGAAGTTACTCTCTAGTCAAACGATTCCTTTCTGATTGCACGCCCGCACCTTGAATAATTAAACAAATATACAAGCATGGACTAGATTTTGCTACACCTCTCTTACATCTGTATTTGGCATGCAGCGAGATACGTAGTCCAATTTGCCTCATCTTTGATCCAGCCTCTGTCGAAACGATTAGCTGAATAAGAACGGGATCGTCTTGCTGTTCTTCCTTAGTCAAGCATCTGCCTTGGCTCACGGGTTTCTGAGCATCTTGCTTTTTTTCCTTTTTCATCCTTTGATTTCATTCATACACGTACTAATCGAGTATTCAAACAACATCTCAGCAAGCAAAAATAAAACGAGAAAGTGGACAAAGAAGAAACGTTTTGGATGTACAAATGTCCAGCATTGTTAATAATAGAGAAGATAATTAGAGAGGTGTTTTGTTTTAAAAAATTAATAGAACTCTAACATCAATATAGCTAATGGTTGAAGATATGTCTTCTCTTATTTTGCCAATCGGATATACAATGTGTCCTCATCGATGTTTTACAAAACCATATATTGAACATCTAATTCTATCCAATCTTTTATTTTTATTTTATTTTATTTTATCATATTCTATTCCATCAAGTAATTTCGATATTGAAACATGATATGATTGATTGCCTGTCTGGCAATTGAGCATTTATTTCTAAGGCAAAATTTTTAACACTAACTCACTTGGGAGTTTGAGGACGAGGTAACATATTTTGCACAATTTCGCATGTGTCACATAGTACGACCAATATCTACATCAACAAATTCCCCAAATTGATCAAATGGATTCAATTAACCAAATATAAAAATAAAATTTAGATATAAATTGACACAATTAAAAGATTTAGGACTGAATTTTCATTAGAAAATTGTTAAAAAAGTCTTAAACTTATTGCATTTTTGTTAATTTAGTTTTAAATCTTTTCATTTTGCTAGTTGTTGACACCTATTTTTAAACAAAAAGAAAAAGAAAAAAACAAACAAACAAGAGGTTCAAGCCCTCCTTCTAGCGACACCTTATTGATTTTACCCAAAAAAAAAAAAAAAGGGACGCGAGAGAGGGCGGGTCGGGCCGAATCGGCCTTGGCCCAACCCGGCCCTCCTCTTTTCCTCTCTCTCGCGCGCTGCAGCCCGGCCCACCTCACTGTCCCCTCGGCCCGGCCCGCGCCATCCTTCTCCCTCCTCCAGCCATCCTCGTGCGTGGGGGACCTGCAAAAAGGCAAAACGCAGCAACAGACATCGGGCATGATGGATTTAATTGGGTAATTGGGCTTAAGGCCCGTCCACCTATGCTGGGCCCAAAAAGCCCGGCCCACGGGAATAGGGCCCGTGGATGGGGGTAGGTATAAAAGGGAGGAGAGAGAGAGAAAAGGCACCCGTTGGAAGGAAGAACGCACGTACGTTCTCTCCCGCGCTCTCTTTCTCTCAAAACGCTCACGGCGACGCACAACTCCCTTCAAGGCCAATCGGATCGAATCGATCAGAATTTCTTCCTCTTCTTCGGCGTCGGTGTCTAATGGTGGCTAACAAGGTACGCTCGAATCCGTGGTGTGCTTTACGATCGGTGATACGTGCAATTCCCGGGCCTACGCTTCCGCATTGATTTAGGGGTTTGATTCGGTGTCGAATCCTGTTTTCCGGGGATCAGTCATTCCCAACATTGGTATCAGAGCCCTAGTTCACGTTTTCCCGATCAATTTGATGTTTTTTCTTCGTTTTTTCGCAAAAACGTTCTCGGCCGTACGGATCGGGCGTGAAATCCCGACACCCGAGCGCTCTTCGGCCGTTTTTCCATGTTTTCGTAAGTCCAAATCAAAATCTGATGAGATAGGGAGAAAGGGGCGTCGAGACGAGTCTGGCGATGCCTCGAGCGCCGCCGGGAGACGCCGTACGCACCCACACGCGCGGGCCGGAAGGCGCTGCGCGTGGGCGCGACGCGCCCGGCAGCCCAGCTCGCCAGGCGCGTGTGATACACGCGCCGGTAGCGAACCGGCGCGCTCTCGCCGCCGGCGACGAACCGGCACGCGCCGGTCCGCGGACCGACGCGTGCGGACGTCACTCGATGACGTCATCCAACGGTCCGTAACCGTTCGGGTGACGTCACCGATGACGTCATCGCCCGACGACGTTTTCTCCGTCCGGTGAACCGGCCGGCGACCCGATCGGCGACCCGACCCGACCCAACCGGCGACCCGCGGACCCGGCACGCGCGCACGTGCCGGCCGACGTCTGCGTGACGTCGGCCGCGCATGCGCACGGCACGTGCGGGCGGTCCGCGCGAACCAGCCCGGCGGCCCGACCGGCGGGACCGGTCCGACCGGTCTGTCCGGTCCGACCGGTCCGACGTCCGCTGACCCGTTGACCCGACCCGCTGACCGTTGACTTGACCGTTGACCGTTGACCGACCGTTGACCGTTGACCGACCGTTGACTTTGACCGTTGACCCAAAAAAAAAAAAAAAAAAAAAAAAAAAAAAAAAGAGGAATTTTTACTTTTTCCATGTATGCCTATGTGGTATATGTAATCCATTTTTTTATTATGCATGTGTTGCATGAATTTTGGAAAATTATGTATTTTCCCTAATATACATTATGGATTATAAGTGATCCATTTTTAGTTCTCGCATTTGTTGCGGGAACTATGACGAGTCATGCACGATATACCGCAATCCCGAGAACGGTCGAGGAAATGCAAGACTTAAAAGGCTGATGTCGGATTTAGGCGATTATCGGTGGCATGACGGTGATTTAGTATCACATATGGTCAGTCAATCGGATGATACGAAAAATCATCTTAAATGGTTATCTTATGTCGGATTTTGAGAAGGTGCCGCTTTGATGAACACTCTTTCACCCGAATGGCAAACAGTGTTAGATCGGCTATGGGAGGTCAACGTGGTCCCGGTTATAGGATGCTAGTGGAAGCTTTTGTAAGAGAAGTACTATAGGATTGAGTTGGCCAAAACTTCAACCCTTAGTATAAGCGCCATAGGGCGCAGATTAAATGCGCCTTGGTGGCGACATGAAAGCTCTCCAAAAGTCTTTCCATGGTTGACAATTGTGCTTTCAGTTTTCTAAGATATTTTGACTGATATATTAATTTTGAGATATTTTTTTTATGATATATATCTCTTTCCATGTTAATATATTTCTCTGTATATATTGCTTAGTGTAATGTATAGTTGTATTATGTTGAAAGCATGATTATTTTGTTGGATGTAAGATAATATTTGCTTTCTGTTACTGCTGATTGCTGTGGGTAGTTAGCTGTGGGTAGTTATAGAAGTTTTTGTAACTTCATAGGACTTATTTTGCATATGACAATTATATTAATAACAATTTTGAGTTAGGATTTTGGAGGATGATTGGAAACATAGTGACCTTTTGATTCTGAAACCTTACTTGAAATTGTTCATTGATATAATGGGTATATGCAAAAGTAGATGCATAAGTGATAGGCATTAATTATTCGTGCATGTATGTCTGATGTGTTCAGACTGATGGTTTCAGCAACTAAGAATGTGATTGCTGATATGAACGGCAACCATTGTGAAATATTGAATATGAAGATTCAATATGTGCTGGAAAAGCAAGAAGCACTAGAAGCTCTTGACCATATTATGGAAGATCTTGAGGATGCTGTGCGCCACCTTGAGCTAGTAGAGGACTGCTTATCGGCATTTGAGTCGATAATAGATATTTGCAATGCTGGTTCTAGCTCAGAAAGAGCTTTGAGCTCTAAGCGCAAGCGTTGGGAATGCAAAGGATAAAGTCCTTATTGCAAGAAATCAAGAGTTAACCAACACAATAGAGGAAAACGTCCTCATGTGAAGAAAATGTCAAGGGTGAGGTATTACAATTGTGACAAGATAGGTCACTATGCTCGCGACTGTCATGAGCCAAAGAAGATAAACACCTCTTGCACATTTGAGAACTTTGCTTATGTGTCGAGTTCTGCATTATTGGTTGAATCTAATCCTTTGTGGACTGTAGATTCAGGAACGACAGACCATGTAAGAAAGGATAGAGGATCTTTCATGGAATTCCGACGAATACCTACTGGAATTATGTGGATCTATGTGGGAAATAACTTCAGAGCTGAAGTTAAAAGGATTGGCACCTGCCAATCAAGCATGCGTGGTGGACGCATTTTGTTCCTACATGATGTTCTATATGCACCGGAGATTTGTCGAAATTCAAGTGTCTGTTTTGGTGTTGGTTAAGCTTGACTTTAATATGAACTTCCATAATAGAGGTGTAGATTTGTATTTGGATACAAACTACTATGGTTGTGGTCACTTTCTGGATGGTTTCATTGTAATAGATGTTGACTGTGGTGATGTCAATATTTGTTCCCTTATTTCACGTCTTCTACTTAATATGATAATGATGTGAATGTGTGGCATGCTAGACTTGGTCATATGGGCCAACAACATATGAATAGACTAGCCAAAGAGGGCTTGTTGGGCAACATTGAAAAAGTCGATTTGCCCAGATGTGAGCATTGCCTAGTAGGGAAAATGACAAGGAAACCATTTGAAAATGTAAAAGAGCTGAATTTCCTCTGCATTTAATCTATTCTGATGTCTGTGGTTCAATGAATGTGAGAGGAAGGCAAGGGGCTGTTTGTTTCATCACTTTTATAGATAATCATACTCGATTCGGATATGTCTATTTGATTTCTCATAAATCTGAAGCATAAGTTGTTTCAGAAGGTTTATGAACCTGGTAGAAAATCAATTAGACAAGAAAATAAAGTTTTTTAGATCCGATCGAGGTTGAGCGTATTTATCTGATGAGTTCAGAAAATTATGTGATGAAAAAGGAATGGAAAGACAATTGTCTATTCCATATACTCCTCAACAAAATGGTGTTGCGGAAAGAAGAAACAGAACTTTACTGGAAATGATTAGGTCCATGATGGCGCATGCTAACTTACCTATCACTTTTTGGAGTGATGTGTTGTTAACTGCTACATATGTACTTAACCAGGTGCCTTCCAAATCAGTTACTTCCACTCCATATAAGTTATGGATAGGTAGAAAACCGGCATTAAGTTTTCTTAAGCCATGGGGTTATGCTGCCTATACTCATGAGTCCTCTCACAAATTTGGGAAATATGGTCCCAAAGGAAATAAGAGTATTTTCATGAGATACTCCGAACACTCGAAAGGGTATGTGTTCATAGGTGAGCTGGAAAGTGGGAGTATAATTGAATTTGAATCACGGGATGTCACATTCTTAGTGAATGAATTTCCTAAGAAGGGCGAAATAGGGGAAGATTACTCTCTATTTGAAACCTTGGATCAAAATAATGATGTTAGTGGAGTTCGTCCAAGTGGGAGTAATATGAGATGTAATGAATTGAATTCAACTCATTCTCAATTGCAACCACCTGATGTGACGACATCATCATTACCATATCCAAGTGGGAGCATGATGGGTAATGATGTGCTGAGTGTACAATCTCCCATACGGTGAACAAGTTGCCAAAGTATTCCCCGTCGACGTTTTAACATTGAAGGGGAAACTTTTGTGGTTGCTCCCCGAGATGAGGATGAGCCAAGAAATATTAATGAGGCTCTAGATTGCCCTAATAAGGAAAAATGGATTAATGCAATGAAAGAGGAAATTGAGTCAATGAAATCAAACCATGTTTAGCAACTGGTTGATCTTCCAAAAGGACGCAAAGCTATTGGGAACAAGTGGGTTCTCAAAATAAGGCAAAAGGCTGATGGCTCGATAGAAAGGCATAAGGCTCGCCTTGTGGCGAATGGGTATAATCAATAGGAATGAATTGATTATAAAGAATCATTTTCTCTGTAGTGTGATTTACCTCGATTCGCATAATTCCGGCAATAATTGTTAGTATGGATCTTGAGTTATATCGGATGGATGTATGGACTGCTTTTCCTCAATGGAGAGTTAGAGGAATAAATATACATGGAACAACCTGCTGGTTTCATAGTGAAAGGCTAAGAAGGAAAGGTATGTCGACTTTGGGGGTCGATATATGGCCTTAAGCAGTCGTCGAGACAATGGTATATACGTTTTCATAATGCCATAATGGCATATGACTTTACAATGATAGATGAGGATCATTGTGTATATATCAAAAGATCCAAAGATCAATTTGTGAACATATCATTATATGTTGATGATATACTAATTGCTAGAAGTAATATGGAGTTTGTCAATACTGTGAAGAATTAGTTATCTTCCAACTTTGATATAAAAGATATGGGTGATGTTGCATACATTCTTGGAGTTAAGATTTCAAGATTGCAAACCCATAGACACTCCTATTACAAAAGGTGTAGTATTGAGCCATAGACTGTGTCCAAGGACTCTATAAGAGAAGGAACAAATGAAGTATGTTCCTTATGCTAGTGCTGTTGGAAGCTTGATGTACGCTATGATGTGTACAAGACCTGACATATGTTTTACAGTTGGAATGGTGAGTAGATACCAATCCAATTCAGGTTAAGCACATTTAAAGCCGTTGAAAGAATACTGAGGTATCTAAAGGGGACTGCTGATTATACGCTGAGTTAATTAAGGAAAGGATCTGCAACTCAAAGGCTATTTGATACTGATTGGGAAGGAGATTTAAATGAAAGAAAATCTACCTCTGGGTTTGTTTTCTTACCGAATAATTGCACCATATGTTGGAGCAGTAAGAAACAAAAGTTTATAGCCTTGCCCACGATGGAAACTGAGTCCGTGGCATTATCAGCAGCAGTATATGAGAAGATGTTTGGCTTAAGAGATTATTGGATCATTTAGGTGTTATTGGAAGTGCTGCAGATTCGTTATTGGTTAACGATGATAGCTAAGCAGCAAAGTGTACACCAAAGATCCAAAATATCATGGCAAGACCAAACATATAGATACCAAGTATAATCTTGTAAAGTATATGGTTGCACGAAAAGATGTGAACTTAGAGTACATACTACGCATAGAATGGTAGCAGATCCTATGACAAAGCCAATACCTAGAGATGTGTTTTGTGGCAATATGAAATCTCTAGGATTGCGTAGAGGTGATGTACTTGAATATAGTAATTTCCTAAGTGTTCACAATTTGATGAATTTGTGTTTTCATCATTAATGCCTATGAATCTTTGTTTGATCTTTATGCATCTTAATGCTTAGTGCATTACTTTAAGTTAAGAGAAGTATGTCGGACAGATATAAGATTAGCCCACTCACACGGGTAATCGCCTCTATTTACTATGTGATAAATGGAGATGAGACTGTTTTTAAGCTTATTATCTAGGTGATAATCGAGAGCTCAAGCTTAAAACACGTATGTCGCCTTAATCGAGTGTTAAGATGAGGACATAATTCTTACGATGTCCGAAAGTAAAATACCCCACATATTTTACTTTATCTGTCTAAGATGCCGATGTGAGTTCGATGAATTTAGTGAATGAGTAGATAGGTGAACTCAAGTTAGACATTGGGTATGTCGAACTATCATCTGTACGGTATAGAAAGGTGTAGACATACGCTCCATGGGAAAGGAGTTAATACCGTAATACGTATTTCATACTACGTATGCATGAGACGACCAATAAGAGTGGCAAAAAGTTTGATCTCAACTTTTATGCGTGTGAGGCTCTTGAGGGAATGAGTTCCTCAATTTCTTAGTCCCCTCATGACTCTTACTTATTCTCAAGATTTCTATTTAGTGTTTGCTATCTTAGGATGTTGCCAATGGTCATGTTTGATTCGATCTAATGGGGCATTTCTAGAAAAGTGAGCTGGACTGAAATTGAGAGTTTGAAGGAAAGAGGAAAATCGATTTTGGAGAATCACATTGTAGTTTTGTATTCACCGGTTAACCAATTATGACTGTCTTTGTGATAATCATAATTGTGAATACAATGTATATATCATGTTTAAAAGAGATCAAGAGAGATATAAATGTGATCGATCGATCTAGGGCTGCATACTAAATCTACTCGGAGTGTGACGCCCATTATGAGCTGCTATATATTCCTAACAGATGTATAGCAACGAGCTCTCAAAGTATGCTGGTCGCACGGATTATTCACCAGTATGAATGTTGAAGTGAGGTAAAGAGACTTATGTTCGGCCCACTATGTTAAGAGAGAGTCTATGATGGATTTTTCTCTAATTGGGATAAGTTGGGCCTGTCCGCCCATGTTGGTTTTGTACCACCATGTGCGAGTGGGAGATGATGGATTTAATTGGGTAATTGGGCTTAAGGCCCGTCCACCTATGCTGGGCCCAAAAAGCCCGGCCCACGGGAATAGGGCCCGTGGATGGGGGTAGGTATAAAAGGGAGGAGAGAGAGAGAAAAGGCACCCGTTGGAAGGAAGAACGCACGTACGTTCTCTCCCGCGCTCTCTTTCTCTCAAAACGCTCACGGCGACGCACAACTCCCTTCAAGGCCAATCGGATCGAATCGATCAGAATTTCTTCCTCTTCTTCGGCGTCGGTGTCTAATCTGTGGCTAACAAGGTACGCTCGAATCCGTGGTGTGCTTTACGATCGGTGATACGTGCAATTCCCGGGCCTACGCTTCCGCATTGATTTAGGGGTTTGATTCGGTGTCGAATCCTGTTTTCCGGGGATCAGTCATTCCCAACAGGGCAGAACAGAGAAGAGAAGGGAGAGCAGAGCAGGAAAGCAAAGGGGGAGGGAAGCGACAGCAACGGCGGAGGATAGGAGCGGGGAGCGGAAGGAGGGGACGGGGCGGGGCGGAACCAAAGAGAAGGGGGACCGAAAGCGAGGAGGAGGAGATAGAGAGGGAGAGGGATGGAACCGGGAGAAAGCCCGAGAGACGAGCATATTGAGTCTGCGCCCGTGACCTCGCCCCCCGGCCTCCATTCTTCCGGTAATGGTCCACGCGAGTCTCCGATCCCGGTGAGCTGCGATTTTGTTGTCTTAGACTTTGCTTGGTTGTTGCTTCTGCCTTGACTGTTGATTCATCTCCCGTTGAGTTTTCGTTAGCTTTTCGCCGGCGCGCCCCGGGTGTTCGACATTCCGTCTAGGCTAGGTCTGCATATATTTTCTTTGTTCTTTTTGTGGGTTGGTCGTTGATGGTGCCCGGAAAGGGAAGGTTACCGGTAGGTGTTGGAGGATGTCGGTATCGGGGCTATCTTGAATGGTACCCGGTCGTTCGGGCCGAGTTTTGTCCCCTCGGCTAACCTCGGTGGGGGCCGAGCCATGTCTCGGCCAGCGGCCGTGGCCGGCATCGGTCGGGAGCGAACGCCGACGCCGGATGGTGGTCGGCGGCGATCCCAAACGTTGGTGAGGGCTTGTCGGACGTGGTTTTATTTTGGTTATGGTTCGGCGAGGGAACCCATTTCGGAAGGAGTCGTCGAGGAAGAAGATGGGCACGGGGAAGGGACAAATAAATAAAAAAGAAAACAAAAGAAAAAGCAAGAGAAAAAAAAAGTGCACCAAAAAGGTAAAAAAAAAAAAAAAATTTAAGAGAAGAGAAAGGGAAAATGTCACAAATAGTCCCTATACCTTTTGCCTAATGTGCAATTTCGTCCCTAAACTTTCGATTGGCTCAATTTGGTCCCTGAACTATTGATAAATGTCCAATCTAGTCCCTGAACTTTTAATCGGCTCAATTTGGTCCTTGAACTATTCATAAATGTCCAATCTAGTCCTTCGTTACTGTTTTTCATTTTTTAAAAAATTTTTAAAATTTTTTTTTAATTTTTTTTAATTTTTTAATTTTTTTTTAATTTTTTTTTGCTTTTCCTCTCTTCCCTCCGCCGAGCCGGCGGAGGGAAGCCGCGTCCGGCGAGGGTCGCCCTCGCCGGCGTCGGCGAGGGCCGTCCTCGCCGGACGCGGGCGAGGACGCCCTCGCCGGCGTCGGCGAGGGCCGTCCTCGCCGGACGCGGCGAGGGCGGCCCTCGCCGGGGTCGGCGAGGGCTCCCTCGCAGATCCGCGAGGGAGCCCCTCGCCCGACGCCGGGAGCCCCTCGCCCGACACCGGGTGCTCCTCGCCGGCGTCGAGGGGTCATCTCGCCGGCGTCGGGCGAGGGCCCCTCGCCCGACGCCGGGTGCTCCCTCGCCGGATCGGCGAGGGAGCCCCTCGCCCGACGCCGGCGAGGGCCGCCCTCGCCCGACGCCGGGGTGCTCCCTCGCCGGATCGGCGAGGGAGCCCCTCGCCCGACGCCGGCGAGGGCCGCCCTCGCCCGACGCCGGGTGCTCCTCGCCGGCGTCGAGCGAGGGGCTCCCTCGCCGGCGTCGGGCGAGGGGCTCCCTCGCAGATCCGGGCGAGGGAGCCCCTCGCCCGACGCCGGCGAGGCCTCCCTCGCAGATCCGGCGAGGGGATCCCCTCGCCGGCGTCGGGCGAGGGCCGCCCTCGCCAGGTGCTCCCTCGCCCGACGCCGGCGAGGGATCCCCTTGCCGGATCTGCGAGGAAGCCCCCGCCTGGCGTCGGCGAGGGGCTCCTCGCCAGGGTGCTCCTCGCCCGACGCCGGCGAGGAGCACCCGGCGTCGGCGGCCCTCGCCGGACGCCGGCTTCCCTCCGCCGGAGCCGGCGGAGGGAAGAGAGGAAAAGCAAAAATTTTTTAAAAAAATTAAAAAAATTTAAAAAAATTTAAAAAATTTAAAAAAAAAAGGAAAAAAGAACGAAGGACTAGATCGGACATTTATGAATAGTTCAAGGACCAAATTAAGCCGATTAAAAGTTCGGGGACTAGATTGGACATTTATCAATAGTTCGGGACCAAATTGAGCCAATCGAAATTTCGGGACGAAATCGCACATTAAGCAAAAGATAGGGGCCATTTGTGACATTTTCCCGAAGAGAAAAGAAAGCAAATGTTGGCTTCGGGTGTGCTGAGGGGTTGTCGAGGGGGAAGTACAGCGAAAAGACAAAATGGGAAAAGACAAAAAAATAATTAAAAAATAATATTAATAAAAAAGCAAAAAAGCAAAAAGGGTTTTTAATAGGTTTTGTCCTATTTAGGGTAAGTTCGGGTCGTTGGATCGGGCTAGCAGGTCAGATCGGGCTTACCCGGTCCGAACCCGTTTTCTCGAATATAATAATATTAAATAAATATATTAAAATTTTCAAAATTTCAAAATTTTTCCAAAAAACAAAGATTTTGAAATATAATAAAAATTCAAAAATTTCTGAAAATTTGAAAACTCAGAAAAAATTAAAAATTCGACCTTTTTATAAAAAAAATTAAATTGATTTTTTTAAAATTAAATAAAAAATAAAAAATTGCAAAAATCCAGTTTTTTTGGGGAAAATTATTTTAAAAAAATAGAATAATCATTTTTTTTTTTTTTGAAAATGTTAAAATTAATCTCTTGGTTTATATTCTCTTAAACAAATGGAAGTCTTTCAATTTAGAACTTGCTCAAGAGATTCTACCCTTGATTGTGCAATTTTGAGTGTTGATTTGGGCTTCCATTTAGTCTAGTTAGGATCAATATTTATTTTTTATTTGATGTTAAATTTTTGCTCTTCCATGCAATTTATTTAAACGCTTTCCGTGGTAGCTAATTATTATTTTAATGATTGCGTATCCGTATGATCATTTCACATGTTGATGGATAGGTATAAAAAATCAATCTAAATTGCATGACAAAAATATTTTCTTTAAAAATGAACAAGATTAGGTACCGAAAGAGTTTTAATTGGTCAATTAGTGTAATCAAATTCCTGACCCTAGATTCTTTGGTTGCGTAGGAAATGAGGTACATTCTCATACCTCACTTCATTTCTAGCTAATTCCAATAGGCTAGTAGAGACTCCTTATTGCGAAATTCTTAAGAATACCTCAATGTTACGTGAGGTATGGACTTGTGAGAGTCTGAGTCTGATCATAATCATGGGCCTTAGATCCGTTCTTTAGGCAATACTCTTAAACCTATCCTCTTCTCCCGAGGGGTAGGTCACGGCACTAGTTGAGTTCTAGTCCTTTTTAAGTTTTGCTAGTTGAATTCATCTAGTCAATATTAGCCGATATTACCGATGTGAACGTTAGTCATCCTATGTGGCGCAAACCGACGTTGAACGGACAATATTTAATAATAATTTAATATTTTTCAAAATTTTATTAATTTTATTTATATCATTTTCTTCTCTTTTCCTTCTTTACTTTTTTTTCCCCTTTTCCCTTTGTTGCCCATTTCTGATGTCTAGCGGAGGCCATGTGCCTTAGGCAGGGGCAAACCCTCGCTCAATTTGGTGAACAACAGCCCTTGCTAGCCTTGCAAGCTCTCACTAGCCTAGGTGAGGGTGACCCTCGCTCGATTTGGTGAACAACAACCCTCATTTGCATGGTGAGCCCTTGCTAGTCTAGGTGAGCGCAATCCTTACCCAAGCTAGGGCTCCCTGTGCTAGCCTATCTCCGAGCGTCTCTTGCTCGAGGTTAGTGAGGACGACGCCAGTGGAGGGAAAAAGGGAAAAAATAAAAGAAAAGAAGAGAAAAGGAAAAAAAGAAGAAGGAAGAAGTAAAGAAGGAAAAGAAAAGAAAAGAAAAGAAAAGAAAAGAAAAGAATTAATAAACATTTGAAAATATTAAAATATTATTAAATTTGTTTGTATTAGTACCCATCGTGCCACGTAGGACTTGGTTAAAATTAGTTGGATAAACCCAATTGACAAGATTTGAAAAGATTTAGGGTTCAATTGACAAGAAATATTTAGTATTGAATTGGTAAAAATGCAATAGGTTTATGACTTTGGACAATTTTCTCGAATTGTCATAAGTGCAGTAAGTTTATAATTTTTTTAGTAATTTCTTTGTTCCATGGCGACACTACTGAATTGGGACATGAATCTCCTCAAATTTTATTACCATCTATGCCCCAATTAAATTTATCATATTCCATCCTAATAAACCACTGGGATTCGCCCTAGTGTCCACCCTTCCAACATAGAAGGGGGAGGTGAGGGGTTTAAATTCCCATCTTCTCAGAGGGGATGGGGTGGGAACGCGTAAGTTTCATGAGTGGGTTTCGACTCCCACGCCCTGCAAGAGGCGGGACAAAAGTCTGAAAATGAGTGTAGAGTAGGAATAGCGTAGGACTGACAAAAAAAAAAAATTCCATCATAATAAATGATTTTAAAGGAAGTCTTTACTAGCAGAAAAAGACGCATGCGAGAAAGTTAGAATGGCCCACGGCCCGGAACTTTCGGAACTCAAATGGAATATCGCTACAAACCAACGACGTCTAACATGTATGTGTCTAAAAAAAAAATGAGGCCACTCTGTATTCTTTCTCGGCACGTAGACGTAAATGTGCACAGATTGTGAGTCCTCTTCAAAGGAATGTCATCATGCTTGCGCACTAAGGTCCATTTCATGCTTTTTTGTTGCCTACTTAAAATCCCAGACCAATCCGATTAAGATAAGAGCAACATCTTGAGGTCATTAAATCTTGATCACTCTCTCTGGACGTCCACCAGAGAGAGAGAGAGAGAGAGAGAGAGAGAGAGAGAGAGAGAGATGGAAGATGATAAGGGTTGTAGAGGACACGTACTGCTCGTGCCATACCCGAGCCAAGGCCACATCAACCCAATGCTCCAATTCTCAAAGCGCCTGGCCTCCAAAGGCCTCAAGGCCACCTTCGCCACCACCGTCTTCATCTTCAACTCCATGAAGGCCGACACGTCCCCCTTGGTCGGCCTCGACACCATCTCCGATGGCCACGACAGTGGCGGCTTCGCGGAGGCCGAGAGCATCCACACCTACATCACCCGGCTAGAGGCTGCCGGGTCCAAGACTCTGTCCGATCTCATCGTCAAGTACCAGAGCACCGACCATCCTGTCGATTGCATCGTCTACGATTCGATCCTCCCTTGGGCTCTCGACGTAGCCAAGGAGTTTGGGCTTGTCGGAGCCCCCTTCTTCACTCAGGCTTGTGCGGTGAACTACATCTACTATTTGGTCCACCATGGGCATTTGAAAGTACCCTTTGAGTCTTTGCCCGTTTGCATGCCGGGATTGCCACCGCTCGAGCTTCGCGACATGCCTTCGTTCATTTACGTGGCAGGCTCGTACCCAGCTTACCTCGAGCTGGTATTGCATCAGTTCCTCAACACGGACAAGGCTGATTGGGTTCTTGTCAACACCTTCTACGAGCTTGAGGCTGAGGTGCGAGATTTTTGTTGGTTACTGGTGACTAGTTGTAGATGATAACACGTATAATTATCTAACGAAATGGGGCCCTTTGTCCTTTTTTTTTGTGGACTTTGTGGAAGTAATTTGTACTTTTTAGCCTGTTGAAATGCTGTGTTAAATTTGGGTAAACCAGAAGATTCTTTTCTAATCCATCATAAATCAAGTCAATCTCAACCATTAATATGCTGGATGTCTCATCATCCAACAGTGACTTTGATCATGTAAAATAAGATGGAGTAAATCCATACAAAATTCTGCACGGAAAAATGCTTCTTGAATAAAAAGCTGATTGCTCTGTTTGTTGAGCTAGTATTTTCCACCAGGCGAACTGTGCGAGTTCCATATCTTCAAATCATTAAATATTGTTTGACCTCATGCGAGACTCTATTCTAGGGCTCTATTATGATGTCCTAGGACTTATGGGCGCCTCCTGAAGTTAACACGTGCTTCATTTACATGGACCCAATTATGTGCATCCAAGAATTTTTCCTAGCATTACTCATCTCGATAAATGACCAAAATTCCGAATTTAGCTGCACGTCCTTTCTCAAGGTGTCCGACTTAGAACCGTACTCAGCGCACCCCACGAAGTCAAAAGAACCAGTAAATATCTTATATAGTGAACAACAGCATGTGTGGAAAAGACGTAAGCAGGCGCTGTTTCGGAGAAAAATTTAGGGAGAAGAAAAATTTATGTGGATGTTCAAATACGACTTGACTTCATACATTTATCCAATGTATTTTCGCAGGTGGTGGATACGATGTCAAAACTTTGCCCGGTGTCGACTATCGGGCCGACAATCCCGTCAATGTACTTGGACAAGCGAGTGGAGAACGACATAGAATACGGCCTCAACCTCTTCACCCTGGACAAGTCCACCCTCATCACCGACTGGCTCCGGTCGAAGCCACCGAGCTCGGTCGTCTACGTGTCCTTCGGCAGCTTGTCGTCTCTGGGCCGCATCCAAATGGAGGAGCTTGCGTGGGGGTTGAAGCAAAGCGGATTTCACTTCCTGTGGGTCGTGAGGGCATCTGAAGAGGACAAAGTCCCGAAGCACATCTTGAAACTAGAACCTGATGATGGAGCTGATCATGACGAGAAGAGCGAGAAGAGCTTGATCGTGAATTGGTGTCCGCAGCTTGAAGTGCTATCGAACGAGGCCATTGGTTGCTTCTTCACGCACTGCGGTTGGAACTCGACAGTGGAGGCGCTGAGTGTGGGGGTTCCGATGGTGGGGATGCCTCAGTGGACGGACCAGACGACGGATGCCAAGCTGATTCAGGACGTTTGGGAGGTCGGAGTTAGGGTTCGGGTGGACGAAGATGGGGTGGTGAGGAGGGGAGAGATCGATGGTTGCATAAGGGAAGTGATGGATAGCGAGAGAGGGAAAGAGATGAGGAGGAATGCAAAGAAGTGGAAAGCTCTAGGCAGGAGGCCATGATTGAGGGAGGATCTTCAGACAAGAACATAGACGCATTTGTTTCCAAAATCAAAAATCGTAGAGCCTAGGGCAAGTGAACTATTTTCTCTATCGAAGTTTGGCCTCCTAGGATATTAGGAGGGGTTTTATGGAAGAATAATGCATGCATATTAAATCATATAGCTCAAGTCCTTGCGAGCCATTAATCTCACCGATTTCGCGATTAAATTCATATAATCAATGGTTTAGAGAGGCTTGGTCCACATGGTTTATATATAATGTAATATATATTTTAAATTTTAAATCATATGGAATTGGGAAAATATATAAGGATTATCGGATCTTTCCCAAATAAAGAGGTGATGGCAGATTTTTCTCTATATGGGTTTGATGTCAACGATGATATGGAGAAATTGTAAAAATTTCTTCCTTGGTCTCTCTCTCCCCTCATTTTTGACATATCTAAGGTTATACCATACCCTCTCATCAGATCGCAGCATCCTCTCTCGTCTCTCTCGGTCTCATCAACCTCCTAAATGAATATTGTCACTTCCTAGTTGATTGAACGACCTCTCTTACACTATTGGATGATATCTTCGAGAAAGGACATTACAAATATTATAACTTTTGTAAGACACTCATTTAACTATCATAAGTTTTTAATTTTTAATTTTTAAGTTACTTAAGTATTATGACTTAATCACTTGAGTGTCATAATTTTTTAATAATGTTGACCACAAATGCCATACTGTGTCAAATTTTTGGCACTGTTGACACCTAAATTTTTGCCCAAAAATATTTCATTCTGGCATATAGATTATCTAGGTGTTTAATATAGTGTTTTAAATGGAAGATGTTTTTACTTTTAAAAAAAATTGAAAATATAAAAAAAAAGGATTAAAAAAAAAGAAAACAAAAAAAGTTGGGGTCAATGATCTAAATGTGACTAGCCAAGCCTAGGAGGTCAGATTGGAATTCAAATGGCAAGTTGGGGCCAAAATGCAATTTCCAAAAGTTGAGGGACCAATTCGCAAATTTTGCAAAATTTGCGCCCGAGCCCGTAAATCATCATCTTGGTCACCAATTAAGTTGAAATTGAATTTGGGCCAACTCGAATCAATCAAATCGAGCCAAAAAGACTAAATTTGCCTTGAATTGGGTATTTTCGGGTAAGAAAATGGCCAACTTTGAGGGACTCTCTTGCAAAATTGGGTGGAGACAATTACGAAAAATGGTCAAGATCTTAAACTACTATACATAAGGTTGCTAATTGATCAGAAACCGTGGCCAAATTGATGGATTAAAGCACACAAACTAGCTACCAAAACCCAGCCCACGGTTAGGTCTTAATTCGGAGCTAATAAGTAGGCATATTGGTGGCCCCACCATATCTCACTCAGCCGCCCATTTAGCTCGATATTTGCACGTGATGGAAGAAAATATATAGCAGTGCAAGTGGACGGAAATTGGCCAAGGATAAGCTCCTGACAGCACCGGAAAATCGCAGCAAAACCTGCACACTCAACAGCTGCAGAATTAAAAAATTGGCTAAGTCAGAGAGTGGGTGAAGTAGCCCTGTTGACAGGCCTGGTAGGTGGACAAAAGGTTGACCAAAAATCCTCTAATTCAGGGGATAATATCACTGAAGCAAGGTCTTTCAAGGGAAGAGAGAGAAGAGACGAGAGGGAGAGGAGAGAGCTCGGAATCGATCCCAAAAGAAGCCCTCAGAAGCAACTCCAGAAAAAAGAAACCCAGAAATTCCAGACCGACCTAGAGAGAGAAAAGTGAGATTTTCACACACCTGTGGCCAAAATTAGCCAAAACCTTCAACTAGAGAGTGAAACTTCATTAAAAGATCTTTCCAACCATAGGTCGCACGTCCTAAATGGAGATCGGGAAGGCCTCCTAAAGCCCCCCGAAACAGTGCCCTCCTGGCGGGCCAAGAAAGTCCGAAAATTTTTCTAAGTGTTCGAGACTGGTTGGTCACGAGTGAGGAAAGCCAGTGTTTTTGAGAAATTTGGAAGACAAATGAGGAAAATATTAACTTTGAACCCAAACTAAAATACATATAGTTTGGCGTGGTCTCAAGTTTTCCAACAAAATACGTCTTGAAGTCTAATGTTAGAGGTCAACGAAAACCTTCGTTGTCAGTTCTTTTTTTTTGCAGATCTCATTTCCAGTTGAAGAAGCCAACTTCCACGTGCTTCCAGAGGGAAATTTCTCGGTTTCCTTGGCCAAGAACCACTTGAAAGGGAAACTAGGAAGTAAGTTAAGCATCCTAGATGTATTTATTTTCGAGTTTGAGCATGTTTTGATCATGAAAATCAAGAGGAAAACCAGCCCGGAAAACTGATTTCTGAGGCTGAAATTTTTCTAAGTGTTTGAAATCTCTTCAAGATTTTGCATGTGTGCTTCTTGGAGAGGTCGTTTTGATGTTGTTCGGTGAGTCATTCTCTATGATATTTGTTGCATTTGAAAGCCCATGTTACCTACTTTCACACGGATTAAGTAGCATTTCCCTTAGATCTCGTATGTGATGAGTGTCGGGGCTTGAATATGGGCATGTAACCTGTTTGCTTGACTTGGGTTCAAACCTAGATTTGCAAAATCAGTTCAAACCCGTGCATTTGAGGACGATTTTAGCTTGGTTCTAGTGTGTTTTCAGCTATGATTTCTATCTAATCTTGTTCTTTGCATGTGTTAGTATAATCTTGATACTTTAGTTCCACATGAGATTGCTTATGAGTGGAGATTGAAGGCTGCAAACATGGCTCGAGGAGGCTATTGGGGCTAGTTTAATGCACACCAAGTGTTTGACAAAATGCCCAAACTAAGCTTCGATCTTGAAACGGTCGATTTGAGCTTGATTATTGTGATATTCATGTGCTGTGTTACTCCATGTTAGCATAGATCGGTTTAAGGAATTATTATTAATTTTAAAAAAAATTAAAAAAAAAGAGAAAAATATGAAAATTTCAAAATATCAAAAAATGCTAGATAGCATCAAATTAGGATAGAAATGACATATATGAAATTTTTCTAATTTTAAAAGGTCATTTTCCTAATTTAATGCTATTTTGGTATTTTATAACCATTTTTGTAAATAATCCATTTTGCGTAGATTAAAACTATTTAAAGTAATTTCATGCATATAGAGTAATTTCATGCATATTTGAATTCTCATTTTGCTCATGGGGGTCCTGTCCCGGGGCGTGATAATAAGGCCATGTAATATTATTTGCCCGACTTGTATCGGGTTTGCCTTTTCCGCGTTTATTTTCAAGTCATTTCAATTTCTTGGATGTTTACTTACGTGCCGCTTTTCATTAATTTGAGTGTAAATTTCTCTTCTAAATTATGTTAGGATTAGTCTAGACATTAAAAAAAAAACTACAAAAACATTTGCATGGACACTTAGTGGTTTCATAAATATTATAATTGGTAATCAAGATTGTATGGCCATTTAGATAAACGACTTTCCAAGTTAGTGGTACCGCAAGGGCGCTAATAGAAACATTAGCGTAAACAAGTCCCCGTTCCTAGAAATCTCTGGTTGCGTAGGAATCGAGACAACACTCCCGTGTCTCGATTGGTTTCTAGCCGACCCCAATAGGCTAGTGGCGACTCCTAGAAATATTTAGGTTGTTAAGAACTAAAAAAACAAAATCCAACGTCGCGCGAGGTATGGGCTTGGGAGAGCCCGCGCCTAATTTAGGGCCATTGGTCCGCCTCTTTAGGCAAATACCCCTAAACCTTTCTTTCTTTTCCCCGGATGGAAAAAAAGAGGTCGTGACAGGCACCGATAAATGTTTTTTAAAAGTTATGACACTCAAGTGATCAATTAAAAGTTGTAAGACTTAAGTGAGCAATTGTTAAAAATTATGACACTCCAATGATAAAAAGAGTTAGGACATTTAAGTGTAATCCATATGAAAGTCATGACACATATGGTGTCTTTTTTTCGTTATCTTACCAGTCATACGCACAGAGCTTTGACCGTAAGGGCTGCAACATTTCATGTCATTCTATGGGCTAATCAAAACTGATCTAGATAAGAGCCCATCTGCCATCTCTCCTTTCACTCTCTTTGTAGGGGGCGTGCGAGAGAGAATGACAGTGATTGTCGTTTATACTGAGGGCTGTGGCAAGATTTATTTGAGGACTGAATTTCGTTGGATCATCGTGAATGAATTTTTGAAGGTTCAAAATGTGAGATGATGACATTAAGTGTTTTTAACACTCTCCCTCACTTATAAACTGAAATTTACCAAAGATTAAATTTGTGAGGTTGGCTGAGAGTATAACCTAGAGAGTGAATAGGTAATTTTAAAAACTTGATAAAATATTGTGGAATTAAATGTGACAAGTTTAAAGTAATTGTGACCGAGTAAAACAAACCGTTGATATAAGCATGTTTTGATTATATCCAACAATGTAATGTAGTGTTTCCATCAAATAGTAAGTAAGAGCAAAGAGATAGAGAACAATGTACAAGAGCTTATAGTGGTTCGATTTGGTGTAAGCCTACATCTACTCTCCAAAGCTAATAGCTTTTTTATTGACTAAATTCCACTAGTTGGTCATTGAAAAGTTATAGTAGTAGATATTGCTTATACCTAAAACCTTCTACTTGAAACTGATGTTACTTATATATCTAAGCAGAAAGGTCTCACTATCTCACATCTAGATATAAACTATAGTTTTGCCAACACTTCTAAAAGAAATTACGATATTAAGCTTATATAAGGTTTTTTTTTTTTTTTTGGTTGGACACAGAAGATAATTCAAAAGGATGTAAAGCTCTTTTGAAATTTTGGAATTATGAATTCTTAATCTTTTTTTATTTTTCTTTCTTTGGCGCTTTGGTCTTCATTTATACTCTTTTCATCCAAGCTTCCCATTGGACAATCTTCGAGGGATCAATCTCCATTCTAGTTGTTGCACAATTCTTGAGAAGATTGGGTAGCCATTGAGGTTGATCAATCGGAATCCACGTTGATTTGGTTGCCCATTCAATCAAATCCTAATTTTCAAAATTGGAGTGATTAGCTATGGAAAGAATCATGGCTTCGGAATGATTATCAATCAATCAAGATATTTTTGCATGATTAAATATATTGCAAAGACAATCTTTAATATAATGGTAAACCAAAATTTTCTAACATATGAATACATACCATAGTACAAGCAGTCAAGTGATAAAATTTTTCAAAATAATAATCTTGAAGTTCATGATAAGAAAAATTATTGTTGCGGGTTGCATAAGTACTCTGCTCATATTCACAATCATCTCTAATATCTCGCTTTATAGTATATTGCTGATATCCAACTTATACATTGTTGATATCTACTCAATATGCTACATATATCCATGTAATAATTTGCTAATATCCAAGCTATACATTGCTTATATTCAAGTGATAGATGTATCTAGCTTCCTAGATATATTCAACTGTTTTTCTTGAAATACTTTGATTACAATAATTAGGTTTTGTAGACTTAACACCTTGACATATCCAAGATTATATGTGCTCCACATGGCTTCTTTAAGACAATTAGAATCTTTTCACTGATCATATCAAAATTCCTTTTCAACTTGAAATAAAAATGACTTATGCAATTATTAATATCGATATAGATCATGAATAGTTCTGTCAATTTTAAAATGATAAAGAAGGTTGCTTGCATACAATGGATAATCCCAGTCATTTTCACAATCATGCTTTTGTTCATATACTTTAACTTGCACTTTGATAATATCCACCAAAAGCCATTCTCTTTTAGGTCGTGGCCTTTGTTTTGTCCATATGACTTGCAGCTTACCTGCTTTCGTAAGCCGTGACGAGAACATTAGTATGTTCTTGCCCGTCTCCATCTGAACGAAGTGCCGAACGAATCTCACTTAGGCACTACTTATAACAAAGCAAAAAAGACAAGACTTGCCTTGTCGTGTAACATCATCGGTTTTGTCTTTTGTCCCCTCAAGAAATAATGGTTGGCAAATTTAAAAGAAGCAATCGATTCCAAGCTTGACCGGTTGGTGAGGCGCGTCTTTATCCTAGAAAGGTGTGGACAGGCTGGAGTTAAGACATGATTGTATTGCTCATCGACTGCAATAATTTTTATTTTGACGTGGATTGTGTATACGACATTGACTAGGGACGATGACGATAGGCATGTTGCTTTACCTTGAGTTCTTTAATTTCAGGAACCTAGGTTCGTGAATGTGATGATCGGCGTGGAGGAGATCATTCTAAAGGTTGGGATGAAGATCTTGATTATTACCACTTTGAAAAACAAATAAATGCTATCCCTATATCCTATAGCAATAATTAGGAAAATTATCTACAAAATCCTAAATTTAATGTGCAATGACCAAATTCGATCATATGCCTTTCAATAGTATTAATTTAGTCCAAATCTTTTGATGATGGGCCACTTTAAGTATAAATCTTTCAATTGTGCCAATTTAGTCCTAAATTTTTTGACAATTTATTAATTTAGTTCTTTCAATTAATTTTGGTTAGAAATTGGGAACATGATGATCTAATCAACTCTGGCTATCTTACATGGTTTGATTAGCATTGCCAAGGATAATTTTTGTAATTTTCCAAATTCTATTCTTACATTTTTATCCCTCTCTCTCTATCTTCTTTTCTTAATTTACCCTTTCCCTCCGTTGGTCACCGGCGAGGGCTTGATAGAGGGAAAAATGGAAAAAAGAAAAAGAAAAGGAAAAAGAGAAGAAAATTTTGGAATTTTTTTAAAAAAACTGTAAAAATTGTCCACGTTAATGTTAGGTGTGCCATATAACACAATCAACGTTGATTAGACTACCATATCAACAGCTTTCAGCCAAAACTAGCTAGGATAACTAAACTGGAAGATCATTAGAACTAATTGGTAAATCATTTAAAAAGTTTAGGATTAAACTGACACGATTGAAGAGTTTAGAACTAAATTGACTGCTATACAATATATTTATTACTTTTTGAAGAATGAATATATTTATGCCCAAATCCAACAAACGGTTCAAATATCGCGTGTCAAATAAGCCCCCGTCAACACGGCCGCAGCAAGCAACTACCATTCCAAGGATTATCTCGGCAAAAAATCTATCTATATAAGAAGGATCGCCTAAGACCATACGTGATCTTTATATACATTCCATGTTGTCGAGTTGAGAGAGAATCTGTTCGACCAGCAAACAGCCTACCATGGATCCGGCAAAGGACGTTCACGTTCTAGTCCTAGCCCACCCAGTGCAAGGCCATATAAACCCAATGCTCCAGTTCTCCAAACGCCTGGCCTCAAAGGGTCTCAAAGTCACCTTCCTAATCCCCATCTCAACCAAGAAGTCCCTCAATCTGGTAAATGCAAGCTCCATCCAGGTCGAGTACATCTCCGACGGGTCTGACAACATCGAAGCGGACAAGCTGAGCATTGACGAGTCTCTCAAACACTTCTGGCTCTCAGTTTCTCAGAGCCTGAGCGATTTCATTCAGAAACACCAATCTTGTCAGGAGAATTCGGCTGCAGTTCTTATTTACGATTCCTTTGACTGTTGGGCTCTAGACGTGGCGATAGAACATGGCATGCATGGAGCTGCGTTCTTCACTCAGTCTTGCGTCGTCTCTTGTATCTATTACTTGGTTCACCAAGGAAAAGTGAAGCTCCCAGTAGAAGCTGTTGATGGACAAGGGCGTGTCCTATCTGATCCTCCGGCAATGTCTGTTTTAGGGTTGAACGATTTTCCTTCATTTGTTGTCGATGTCCATAAATATCCTGCCATACTCAAGATGGTTCTGAGACAGTTCTCCAATTTTCGGAAAGCTAAGTGGCTTTTGTTCAATACATTCACCGAGCTCGAGGAGGAGGTAAGTAGCTTCCAATCACCCGTGCAAATGATCTGGCTGGAGTGACTTTTGAGAAGGCTTTTTTGGATCGCACCTGTTAAAAGATATAGCTTTCTTAATCCGAATTTCACCGTCAACTGTTGCTGGAAATTTTTTTTTTTTTTTTTAAAGCTCCCGTGCAATTACTGCACGCTTGAAATCAATCTAACTTCTTAGAATAACACATGTATTTGCTTTTAAATTCACGACACAAAAATTGATGACATGAGAGGCAATCTCTTGAAGAATTTGCCGCCACACCCACCACCCCCCAACCCAATGGCATCCCCGATAACGTGTAAATTTTATCGTTCCTTTCAAGTAACGTGTATGTGTTGTTATGGACACAAGAAAGCAAACATTAAAAAAACAAAACCCAATTTGTTGCGTGGTTGACAGTTCTTTCGGTGCAAAAGACGCAAGTACTAAGAGAATAGGAAGGTCTGTACGTAACTGTAAATTAATTTGTTGATTGGATCCCAGATGGTGAATTGGATGGGGAACCAAACTGTAAATTAATTTGTTGATTGGATCCCAGATGGTGAATTGGATGGGGAACCAATGGCCGATGCTGACCGTGGGACCCACAATACCTTCATTATACTTGGACAAGAGACTCGAGGACGACACAGACTACGGGCTTAGCCTCTTCAAGCCCGAAGCAGAAGCTTGCCTCCGGTGGCTGGACTCGAAGCCGCCCTGTTCCACCGTCTACGTATCGTTCGGAAGCTTGGCGTCTCTCGGAGAGGACCAGATGGAAGAGCTCGCGAGCGGGCTCAGGTCGATGAAGAGCCACTTCCTGTGGGTGGTAAGAGAGTCTGAAGAGGAGAAGCTCCCACGTAACTTCTTGCAAGAGCTAGGGTTAGATGATGACAAGAAGGGATTGGTGGTGAGGTGGTGCAATCAGCTCCAGGTGCTGAGCCACGGCTCTGTCGGTTGCTTCATGACCCACTGCGGGTGGAACTCTACCCTCGAGGCGCTGAGCTTGGGAGTCCCCATGGTGGTGATGCCCCAGTGGACGGACCAGCCGACCAATGCCACTTTTATCGTGGAGGTTTGGAAGGTCGGCCTCAGGGTCAGGGCCAACGAGCGAGGGGTAGTGACTGGGGAAGAGATCGAGAGTTGCGTGACCGAGATCATGGAGGGAGGAGAGAGAGGGAGAGAGATCAGAGAAAACTCCTTGGGTTGGAAAGAAATGGCCAAACGGGCCATTGACGAAGGAGGTAGTTCCGAAAAGAACATCCAAGAATTTGTTTCCAACGTTCTTGATTTATGCACATGATGCATTTGCCCCTGCAATAATGGTGAAAAATAATCTTACTGATTTGATACAGATGGTTGTATCTTAATCGAATTGTAAGAACGTCATTAGTCTCTAAATATTCAATTCCAATAGTTAAATATAATTGTAATATAATTGCAATATCTTTTATATGTCTTGTGATTCTCCAAATCTCTTAAGATTATGTGTATATTTCCCTTAATGTAACAACTTGGTCTGATGAGGGTGGGAGCGGTTGTTGGGGCTAGAGAGTCTCGACAAGGAGTGGCTCTAATAGGCTTATAGGATAGTAAAGGGGGTAGGAGGTATAGTAAACATTGGGAGAGTGATTTTGAATATAAAAACTAGGATTAACACATGGAGGCACCTTTAGATGTAATAATAATACTTTGTTTTAAAACTCCAAAGTTACGTGTGTTCAGATGAGAGCATTTTTAGGGAAGGTAGCCTCTTGGAAAGGTGCCCATTTATACATCAAAAGATCAAAACAGTGATGCTCGGCCTGGAACAATTCAAAATAGACTATACCTCAATGAGTTGATCTAAGGATATTATACCTAATGGACTAAAATTAATCTCGTAATATCTTATTATCTTATACAGCCATCTTGTAAAACATATAAGTACCTCATGTACTATTCCTTACGGAATATACACTTCTGCATATTCTTACCTATGCATTACAGTTCTTGTTGTTAGAGGAAGCTCCCCTCAAGTCTAGACTGCACCGCCTAGAATTAAGTTGGCTTCGTGTACGAAACAAAGTTGAACTTTTGCTCTGCCGAGTTCAGCTTGTCTTCGTGCAAGCTGTATTCTCCTTGCCATTATTGATGAAGTGGGTGAAGAGTGGAATTCCAACACAATCTAATTATTGCACTCAACCGCCTATGCCATGTAGGAGGACAAGTCCAAGTAGAATTTTCTTTAATCTAAATTGATTTTTACTACTTCCAACACCCTTCGTGATTTTAAAAGGTTTTCCTCTTAAACTTCGTTTGTCTTCTTCTCTGTCTTTTTTCCTTCCATCTTTCGCTCCTAACGATATGCTCTCTCCGAAAGCAATTCCTTTTCGCTAGACTCGATTTCTGACGTCTCTGGTCGGTTCTAGCACCGTTGCCGTTGCCAATTCGTTGTTTGCACCGCCGCCCAACCGAGCTATGCTTGGCATGTTTTCTGGTCGGGAAAGCTCGAAGAGCTCAGACTTTTTCCAGAATCCTTTATCTTTGGTTTAAACATCGATTCAAGGCCATGACTTGATCTCCAAGGGAATAACCTCTTTGCTTTGTTTTGCCGAGTTTTTGAGTCCGAGTAATGTTGTTGAGGCTCGTGCGAAATTTGTCCCTGATTATAGCTTTTTTTAATGGTTTGAAAATAATCTGATTTGGTTGTGAGAACTTGGCGCTAAACCGATGCTTCACTGTTGCATTTATAACTCTCGGTTGAATTGATAACAATTTGTTTGATAAAATGCCTGAACGAATCAGTGCTCAAGTTTAAGAAACGCTCTTACTCCTTAATTATAGTTTGACTACTGCACATTTGGACTAAGGATGCACAGGCTCAGTTCTATCACTCTATAATCGAATCAAGCTAATTTGGCCCATAGCTGAGACCTTCATTTACATTTAACCTACTTGATCCTTGCTTATTTCACTCGTTAGTCTCGGTTCAAGTTCATACAAGTCACTTTCTGCTATGTGTCGATTTATGATAATCTGGATAATTAAAAGCACGTTTGCTATAGATTGTGTTGTGTGACCGAATATCTTGTAAAGCTGACTCCACTGGTCTGAATTCGCCGGCCGTGTTTGTATTCTTATTCAACTGATTATGCTTTGTTTGATTGCTTTGCTCTGATCTGATTTTGGATTTTAGAAGTCAATGAATCCCCTACATGAACTCATTTGCTCACGTTGGAATGCTTCTAGTTCAAGTGAAGTCTTGCTAATGGCTGCAACTAATGGACATGAGCAGAAAATAGGATCATTCAGCGAATAAGTCATGCTTCATGAGTGAAGGTGAAAAATGACATTGAGGGTAGAAGGAAGGAACGAAAGAGAGAATAGAAATTTAGACGATACTTTGTGCGGCTTAGGTAGAGGGAACGAAAGAGGAAAAAGAAAGAAATAATGAATTATAAAAAATAATAACGAAAATAAAAAGGAGATGAGAAAGGAGAGTGCAAGTCTTAGCTAGGTAATTGCATCTTAGAAATGGTTTTAGTTCGATTTCATTCGATTTAATTCCAATTAGCTTAGGAAGTCATCTCTTGCAATTGAAATAAATTGACTTTTTAGGATGTGCTTCCTTTAGATGAATTGGACATAAAGATAAAAATAAAATAAGAAGAAAACGATAAAAAAAACCTCATTTGCATTTATACTAGGATTATGTTTTGTGATTACATTTTCAGTCAAGCACGTCTCTGGTTTAGAATTAGATGTTAGCTCGATTTTAGATCTAGCTCACCGGGCTCATGTCTTGGGTTTAATAGTGAGGTGGTGTATAATTTTTGCCTGACTTTTATCAGGTAACTTTACTATTTTTATTTTATTTTATATTTCTTTGTTCTTTTGTCATGTTTGAGTGATGTGAGGTTTTAATTTGAGCTCACAGGGTAGGGGTGATCGGGTCCAGGGTGGGTAGGGTCTAGACCTGGATCCTGTACTCGACCTTGTTATAACCGGCTATCTTTTTTTGGACCCTGTACTCAACCCTGTTTGCATTAGACCCTGTTCCCGACCTACCCTGTTTTTCCAATCTGGGAACAGGGTTAACCATGTTTATATTAAACATGTTTTGCATAAAAATTGCTGTACAACACTCATGTGTAAGATAAAGCGTTTGAATGCAAAATGCTTCCACTGACCAATGTAGGACACTTCTAAACAACCTACTTTTTTGTCCAAGTCTCCTTGGAAAACATAATAAAAATCAAGTCATTGATGGTGAAATTATCCTATGAGGTTTATGTCCAGTCAATCTTTTGAAGGCAATAAGCAATTCCCTGCAAGGAACGTGAAAGTGAGCTGGGGGAAAGCATAGACTTAATATATTAATGATAGGCGCAAGAAAATAAACAAGACCCTACCTAATCATTCCTCCAGCTTTCCCCTCCGGAGTCTGTTTGGGGATGTACAAATCATTAATCATTTCTTGTCTGTGAGCTTGTGCAGAAACAAGGCCTCTATATTTCGTTACTTCTGGCCAGTCCATGGAAGCTACCATCTGCTCATATCAATACCATCAAATGTTTGCCTACTTCAGAATGGGAAACAAAAGATAACAGAGTGAAAAGCATATAGCTGCTATGGAAGGACTAGCATCATCTCCAGGCTGCGGGTGTGTTACGTCTGCCCCAAAGATTATGGTTGGCAAATTAGTGACAAGAGGGATTCTTCCTTGGATGGCGTCATTCAGAACAGTATTCCTTCCACCAACCTATGAACATCAAGCAGAATGATCAATAATCATAATTGAAGAAATAGAAAATTCAAGCAAAAAAGAACATTGCAACCTTGACATTAATTTTCATTGCAAGATTTACTAAATATTGCTCCTTCAAATTTTCAGCTGTTTTCGGTTGGATACACCGTGAGACAATTCCCAGATCAGTCTCACATATTCGTTTTATCTTCCTTGTGAAGAAAATAATCATTAGAAAGGGAAAGTTTTGACTCCTTAAAAGCTCTAAAGATGTCAACCAAAGGAGAATTTACCGTAAGATCCAGCAATGTCTGGTAAGATAGCTATCAACAGCTGAAGTTCTTTTCAAGGTAGATTTGTGTTTGCAAGTTTTGTCCGAGATTCTTTAT
This sequence comes from Eucalyptus decipiens, assembly GCA_014182575.1. Lineage (NCBI taxonomy): Eukaryota > Viridiplantae > Streptophyta > Magnoliopsida > Myrtales > Myrtaceae > Eucalyptus > Eucalyptus decipiens. Next base: position 553,462 of record CM024616.1, on the reverse strand, counting down.
TAATATTCGCAAGGACTCTTTCAATCTGACGGGGGTGACCATCACATATAGGAAGTACTGGTTGGGAGTTAAAAGCCTACATGGAGATTAAGAATTGTTAAGGTGCAAATAATTTGTACCTCATAACATCACTAGAAAAGGAAAATAAATAGAGTATTCCATCACATCACAGTGCTCTATCAGTAGATACCCACCATCCTTTTACTATTACATATCTTGACCAACTGCTCACAAAATTGACGAGTCATATTTCTATTCCACCTTGAGAAGTTTATGCACATCCAAGTATCCACTCTACCTCCATTGATCATTTGTTGTAAAGAAAAGGCAAAAAGAAGAATTGATCGTACTGAACATGTTACGGTAATCAACTAAAGACAGCACTATAGTGTTTGTTTATGAACTTTTCTGCACCAAACATCGCTGTAGCGATGCATTGTGTGCACATCAAATGATGATTATCAATTGATAATAGATGGAAGTAGCTCAACTTGTTGATCATATTCCACTGCCCCATCAACGGACCAATCATCGCATCTCGACCACTTCCATGATATTTAAGCTGCAACAATGGCATGCATCAGTTGCTGAAACCAGAAAAAACAGAATGCAACAACTTGAGGCATTCGGTTTCTCACAAGAAAGATGTGCAACGGCTTACCATTGGTGGTGGCATAACACGAGCCTCAATGACAGCAAGTTCCTTTCTCACCGACATTCCAAAGAGAAATCAAACACAAATAACCCTCTCCCTCCACCCAAAACACACATGCTCACCGACAGAAACCCACACATACAAGTAAGGATAAAACAAGTACCATTTTAGTTCCTGCAGATTTCACAGATATGAACTTTGTTTTGCCTTTTTTCCTCTACACAATGCAGATGCATTCACAGGTTCTCGACACGATGTGAACAAACAGATTATGCATAACTGCAGCTATTGAAAATAATACTTGTAACAAATTGCTCAAACCCATCAAACGTAGTTTAATCGAAGTATCAAATGTCTTCCTCGATTGAACTTGTTGCATATATTCTAGACCACTACTACAAATCCAAGAGCAACTTGGCACTTTAAAAACATAAAGCTTGATCATGCCTTAAGCATGTAGCAGTTAAAACGTCGTTTATTTCCCGTTGAACAAAACAGCCTTGCATCAGTCAAGCAATTTAGCCAATTAACTAGTTGTAGGACAAATTTTGACTGATCACATATCAACCTTGTCCTTGATGTGCTTGATCTTCTTCTCCTTCTTCAGCCTTGCGTTCCACGTGGTGCAAAATCTCTGACAAAAACCTAAAATTCATATATAAAGAAAAATCAACAAGAAACTATACTCTGGAGACATCCAAAATTTATGATTTAATAAAGTCTATTTACTTACAACAAAAATTGGAGTATCCACAAAATGAAGTTTATTTTCCAATGATAATGTCCTTGGTAAGACAATCCAAATCTATAAAAAAAAAAAGAAATTAAATAAGGCATTCACTTAATAGATAGTTATGCGAATGAATTACAAAATAGAAAGAAATATATATAACTTACCCGCCTCAAACTTTTCCGCATTCTCGATGCATTCTTCAACATTAATTGGCACGTGAACAGCTCTCAACCAATCTTGAGTATAAATTAAACCTTCCACCACTCTAGGAGTCAAAGAACTTCGAAAGACATCAAGTACACATCCCGATGTACTAAAAGCCGACTTTGAAGCAACAGTAGTCACGGGAATAGACAAAACATCTCGAGCCATCAAAGATAAGATTTTATACTTTGATCTAGTACTCTTCCACCACATCAAAAGATCAATTATAAGGATATCTTCACTTTCAATTTCAAGATACTGATCAAGCTCAGATTTGTTTTGATCCAACACTCTTTTCTTCACGTGGAGAAAGCTTTTGTGCCAAGCATCGATTTCACAATCATTGTCATTAATATCAACATTGGAAGCACTACTATTGTTACTCACACTTGAATCACCAAATTTTTTATACAAATTCTCCAAGGCGACCTTCACTTTATCATGCATTTCATCAATTTTTGCTTCATCATAGATTTGTTCAAAACGGAATTTTACACAATTCAACTTCTTCGTAGGATCCAATGCAACCGCAATCAATACCAATATTAACTTTATCCAAACTCCCATAATACTTGTCAAACTTCTCTTTCATTTTTAAACTCATAGCTTGAAGCTTTGGGTCTAAAGAATTCGTCGCATTATTCAAATACTTATACAACATAGCTATCCCTTCAAAATAATATTAACTGGAAGTAATATATGAACTACCCGACATCCTTTTGGTTGTATCATAAAACCGTCTCAGAAATTTAGAAAGAATGATGGCATTTTCCCAATCTTCATCTTCAGGAGAATCATTGTCAATTTTCCTTAAGAAAAATAAATTTTCATCTTCCATTATTTTAAAAGCTTTCTTGAACTTTGGCAGTGTCTAAGCTTTGAATGTCTTAGCTCTCGTTGGAGAACTTCTTACATACCTAACTATATTTCAGATGCGTGCAATAGAATCACGCATCTCATTCATTCCGTCTCTTACTATCAAGTTAAGTATATGAGCAGTGCATCTTATATGTAAAACATTACTATTCAAAATAAAAAATCCTCTTTTTGAAAATTTTTCTTTTAAATAACTAACGGCTATATCATTTGAACTTGCATTATCCACTGTTATTATGGACACCTTCTTTTCTATTCCCCAATCATAAATGCAGTTCTCCAACATTTTCTCAATCTCCTTACCCTTGTGACTATGCATCATCAAAAAATTAATTATTCTTTTTTGCAACTGCCAATTTTCATCAATATAATGTGCAGTAAGACACAAATAGTTTAAGTTTTGAATGGAACTCCACATATCCGTTGTGAGTGCAATCCTAGATTTAAGCTTACCAAAGTAAGCTTTCAAACAAGTCATTTCACTTAGATATAACTTCATACAATCTCTTACCATTGTAAACCGTGAAAGATGATGGAAAATAGGTTGCGATTTAGTAACAAAATTGCGAAAACTAACACGCTCAACCATGGAAAATGATTGTTCATCAATAATAATCATTCGAGCAAGCATATGCCTACAATGTTCTTGATCAAACTTCCATGTCGTTAAGACACTACCACTACTAGTAGTATTTTTCCCTACCTTGCCAACCACATCTTTGTTACGTGATGCAAACAACACTTGTTTTTTATCTGTACAATGATACTTTTTGCATTTTCTCAAGTGCTTCCACATAGTAGAGATTCCATGATCAACATTATACACATAATCCATCCCGCAATGAATGCACTTCACCTTAATTGTTTTCTATGTTTTCTCATCTATAATTCTCGAAAAATGATCACAACAATCTGATTGATTAGCTCGCTTTTTACCCGAAGGAAGACGAGAGTTAGGTACCCTCACCTTGCTTGTTGCGCCCATGGTTTGCAGATTCCACTTCATCAGCTCCATGGAATGGCAATTCCATAAGTGGATTCATTTCATTATGTCCCTCCACTTCCATTGATATGTCTTTGTCCCGATCCCTTTGACTGAAAACTGAAAAAAAAATTATATAACATTAGGATTTTAGAAAAACAAATTAGTTTTCATAGTAAATCAAATCTCTCAACATAACTTTGGAGACAAAAAGTAATTCATTCATCCTAAGAAGTCACTTGCCAAAGCTGTAAGTTTAATAGTCGAGACAAGTGATCATTTTAAGATATAATTTTGCTTGAATATTAAAAGGAAGAGGCGAGTTTGGGTTTATAAGAGTATATTGAAGAAGAAAACCAGTATAATAGCCTTCACTCTCTTGCCTCTCTCACACACACACCCACCCGTACAAGTATTGTCTTCCTTGTGTTGTGCGTGACTAGAAAGTTGAAAATGAAATTCCTTCCTTATCAGGTAGGATTAACGAATACCGTGATAGCAACAAGTTAGCAAAACCAGCTTAATAATTGTTGTATAATCTATCAATGAAACTCAAAAGGTAAATGATTTACACACCATAACAGTTTCATAATCAATACAAAATCAATTAGTGAAACGTGAAAGGCAACGTAACCATTTTAAAACTGGAATCCATTGGTGAAACCGGAAAAGTAAAATATTTAAGAATGAGAAAGTGACAATTATCGCTCATTTGTATAACTAATCAATGAAGCTAATAATTTATAATTACCAAACATCACTGACCAGTGGTGAGCGGACCATAAGTAGCATCAGGGTCATTGCGCGGTGAGGACAAGGATAGCGGCGGAGTTGGGTTGTCGGTGGCAGGGGTGTCACTCGGGAGTAGGCTCGAAGTATATCTGTTGGGCGTCGGAGCATATCTGTCGGGCATTGAGTAGAGGAGGACCTAGCAACAAGGGCAGTAGTGGCTTCGCAGGGGAGGGTAGCGCATGTGAGGTGCTGCAGCAGGGGGCTCGGCGGGACGCGGTGACATCAGGTTGATGCGGATCGGCACGGCCCCGGCGGCTTTGACGGCTCTTGGTATCACGGCTGGTGAGGTCGGCAAGGATCGATGTAGCTTTAGCAAGTGTTAGCGAGGGGGCTAGGCCAGATCATGAGTAGAGCAAGGGCGTCATTCGGGTGGTGGTAGATCGGTAGTAGGGGAGCTCGGGAAACAGCGCGCGGTGAGAACAGGATCGGCGGAGGGCTACTATGGGTTGCTCAAAGATGCGACAAGGTGGGCTTGCAGACACGAGATTTGCGGGTCAGGGGCGTCGGCAAGGCAACAACAGCAGGTGGAATGGCGAGATCGAACGGAGGCGGCGTTGGTTCTCGGGTGCGAGCTCGGCGGGGTTAGCGGCTTCACGGGCAGAGTCAGTGGAGCGGAGCTTCAGATGACCTGCGGAACAGCGGCGGTGGTGCGAGTGCGAGGGGTGCGACGAGAGCGGAGAGGCGGCGTCGACTTCACAATTTCGGGAGGGGAGCTTGGAGCAAGGATGGCAAGTAGCTAGGAACCGGGTTGACAAAGGCGGCGTCGCGATTTCGGGGGCGACGTCGGGATCTCATGGGCTGTGGGTGTCGTGGGAAGAAGGTGACGGTGGGCAAGCAGAACTAGGATGGGCGGACGGGCGGAGGTCGTGAGCTCGGGGAAGTCTGCCGTCTGCGGGTGTGAGAGTCTAACCCTGAGAGGTAAAGATAGAAGGTAGAAATAGATTAGGGTTTTGCGTTTTGGTCTTTTTGGGGTGGCTTACAAACCGGTTCGGTCAATCCGGTTCCCGGGTGGGTAATCCCTCGAAACTGATTCCCAGATCGGTTCAAACAGGGCCTGAGTTTTGGGAACCGGTTCCCGGACCAGTTTCAACCGGAACCAGTTCCCGACCCTGTTTTCCGAATGGGCGATCCGAGGGCCGGTTGACCTGGTCCATTGCACACCCCTACACGATTCATATCCCGGGTTTTAATAACAAAGTCATGTATATTTTTTGTCCGATTTGTATCGGGTTTATTTGCTCGTATTTTACTTTTGTTGTCTTTATTTTGTGCTTTATATTGTTTGATGGGTGACTTTCATTATCTTGAAATGATAGAAGTCTTTACCTCATATAATCGATTGGAGATTGTTTTCACAACTAATCACCCATGAACACTTAGTGGAAAGAACCTTAAGATTCATAACTTGATAATGCATGAAGGAAAATGCTTGGCTAACGTGCCATTAGCTTGGAAAATGGAGAGAGAGATGTGTTCTTCTTGCAAATTTCCTTGCGCTTGCATTGGAGAAAGGAAAATTTTGTAGCCATCCTTCATCGTCACGTCATCAGACGGTGATGCTAGCACAACTCCAGCATGCATCACTTAGTAGGAAAACAAAATGAGTTTTGTCACGGAAAGGATGCTATTATAGACTATTGGCATAACCAAGTTTCCAATAAAATCTCTGGTCCGTAAGAATTAGGACATCTTCTTGCATCGCACTTGACTCTTAGTTGGCCTAATGAATTGGTGGCGACTCCCACATAGCATGGAATCTCATATCTTAAATCAAAATTGAATTTCTCAATGTCATGCGAGGTAAGGATTTGGATGAATTCATGCCAAATGAGGGTGAGCACCTCGAATGTAAGGACTATTTATTCTGGGTCGACATTATTTCTAAATCCAATCACCCCCTTACCCCGACGTTTAGGCAGGGTAGCAAGGACTATAGACATCTTCCAAAAATCCTATGTTGTTTTTTACAAATCAAATCAATGACGAGACATGCAGAAAGTTGCTTACGTGCGCTAGACTGTCCTAATAATTAGTGGCGTTTTGCTTCTGTTCTCTATCGAAACGTACAAGATGGACCGAAGCCAATGTCTTTTACTTCCTACAGTATATAGTAATCCATATACTCGCTTCCAAAAGCCATGACGTCATTTTTATTATGCTGTTGCCATTCCCCAAATCTTTCTTGCCGATCGAATATATCACTTGATGGAAGCGGCGAAGTGTCCACTTTATTTGTCACATTATACGATAGGTTTTGTCCATTCTCCCTGAAATCCACGTATGTTTATACGGCAAGAACATGAACGATACTCTTAGTGATTCCCTCAAGAAATCATGATTCGCAATTTTAAGCAAGGCAATCGATATGAAAATTGACCAGTAGGTAATGCGACTCTATCTGCTTAACTGCAATAATGGCTTGTTTTAGAAAGATTGATTTAAATGTGATAGACGCCGTTAGATCGTCAAATGGCCAATTAAACGCTTGGGGGAAGGATTCCCTGATTAAAAATGGAAGAAAAATTGAATTTATTTCGTAATTCATAAGTAAAGAACGACATACTTGGGGCGATCCAACGAAGGGGCAAGGAAATGATGGGGGATTTTGGTGGGTTCACTCGAAATAAAAGAGGCCCTGTCCCTCTTTGGTTTCGAGATAAAAGAAGATGTGTAGCCCAAGTTCAACAAACGGTTCAACTATCACGTGGTGAATGAGCTCCCATCATCAATAACGCTTCCGCAAGCAACTACCATTCCAAGGACTGTCTCGGCAGAAGATCTTTCTATATAACAAGGATCGGCCTCAGACCATACGTGACTTTTATACACAGTCGATGTCATCGAGTCGAGAGAGAATCTGTCCGAGCAACAGACAGCCTACCATGTATCCGGCGAAGGACATTCACGTTCTAGTCCTAGCCCACCCAGTGCAAGGCCACATAAACCCAATGCTCCAATTCTCCAAACGGTTGGCCTCAAAGGGTCTCAAAGTCACCTTCCTAATCCCCATCTCCACCAAGAAGTCCCTCAATCTGGTAAACGCGAGCTCCATCCAGGTCGAATACATCTCCGATGGGTTCGACAACGTCGAACAGACAAGCTGAGCACTAAGGAGTATCTCGAACACTTCCGACTCTCCGTTTCTCAGAGCCTGAGCGATTTCATTCAGAAACACCAATCTTGTCAGGAGAATCCGGCTAAAGTTCTTATTTACGATTCCTTTGACAGCTGGGCTCTAGATGTGGCATCCTAGAATTTCATGAAAAGCCCTAAATATGCCATGAGCCATGGATAGGCGATGGAAACACCGTTATTGTATTTTTGTAGCCTTTTGATCCATGATTCAAATGAGATAATGGCCAAGTTTTTAATGGATAAATTTTGGGAAAGAAAGTTCTATCTTTGGCCATATGTATTATAAATGGGAACTTATGGATTTATGATTGCAAGTGTATTAGCCATTTAATTTGCAATTTAGTACTTTGATTTAATAGGGATTTAGTTAGTTTTTAAAAGGGTTAATCTTAGGTTATTTAAGCTTGGGTCTTAGGCCCAAGAGTGTTGGGCCTAAGATGGGCCGAAATGGCCGGCCCATAGAGCCCATGAGGGGCCGTCGACCGCACGAAGAAGGGAGGGGAAGAGACCGGTTTTGCATGCTTCCCCCACTTGTCCCATGGAGATGGCCAAGTGTCCTCCATGCAAATGTTAATGAAGGCTAATGATGGAGGGGAAGAAAATTAGGGAAATGATGGCTGGCTTAGGCGAGAAAGAGAGGGAGAGAAGGGTTCATCCGAGAGAGAAAGAGAGGAGAGAAAGAGAAGAAAGAAAGGAAGAAGAGAAGGAGGAAAGAGGAAGAGCCGTGCGTCTGCCGTCCGTCGCCGTTGTGTCCCGTTGCCGTTGTGCGCGCTGCTTGCTCGGTTTAGAGGCAAGTGGGATCCTTGATCTACTCTTGCATGTTGTGCCTAGTGTATGTGATTGAATGGTGACAAATATCGGATGTTTAGGATGTGAAAAATTGAAGTTTTAAGAGTGGTGTGCTAGATTAGTAAACTGCTCTTGAGAAAACAGCTCGACCTTGGATGTTCCAGTGGCTTGCATGTGATGTTCGAGTTGGATTTTGGCTTTGACTTCTGAATGAAAGTTGTTAAGGACTTCTTGGAGTATAACATACTCAAATTTGGGATAAAAAAACATGTGTAAGTGGGTGAAATCTTTATTCTTTAGAAAGACTGAATCTGAAGATTTCAGTAACTACCCTTGATGAATGCATGGACTGTAAGGCAATCTTTTTGTTGAAATTTCACTTCGATTTCTTAACAAAAGATATAAAGGACATCCTGAGGTTTAACATATAAAAAATTTAGAGAAAAAAAACAAGAATAGGTAGGTGAAATCATGGTCTTTCGGAGATGGTTAGATCTGGAAATTTTGGTACTGGGAACAGAAGGTTCAACCACCTATATTTCATCACCTAGGACGAATCTGACTTCGATGTCTTCATGAAGTACTTACCTTATGGTCTTGCTATCACATAGTTGAATTTCATAAATTTTGAAGGTCGTTTGTGTATTTAATCAAAAATGTTTCTAAAACTGTGTAATCTGATGTGTTCGACTTGGTAACGTTGCAATGCGTGGTCTATACCGTTCTATGTAGGGCTGAGCGCGGTTCCCGGGTTACCGGGGCCGGAACCCAACCGGAGGAGGGTCGGTTCGGTTCCCGGTTCCAGGGGGACCGGTTCCGGTTCCGGTTCCAAGCGGAACCGGAACCGGAACCGGAACCGGAACCGCCCCTCGGAACCGCTTATGGAACCCGTTATGGAACCGGTTAGAACTCGAGACTTAGGGCTCCAAACAGCCCCAAATCTCTCGACGCTTTAAGCCTTTCTCAGTTTCCCTCATAGTTTCACTCTTGATTTCACACTCATTGATGTCGTCGCCGGACGCGTCTCGCCCCCGACGCCGCGGCTGGATGCCGCTCGCCCTCGATGCCGCACCGACGCCGCTCGCCCTTGACGCCGCCGCCGGACACCGCTCGCCCTCGCCAGACGCCGCTGGATGCTAGTCGCCGACGCTGCTCGCCCTAACCCTCAGGTCCCTCGCCGCTCGACGCCGATCAAAGTCTCTCCCGTTCTGCCCTCGCCCGTCGGCGATGCCGCTTGCCCTCGATGCCGCCGCCGGATCTTTGCCTGACGCCGCGAACACCGGCGGCGCGCCACTCGCCCTAACCCTTGCCACTCGCGCCAATCGACTCTTATTAGTTTTCTGCCTCTGCCCGTTGCCGACGCCGCTCGCCCTCGATGCCGCTGCTGCCGGATGCCGCTCGCCGGCCCAGTCTCGTTTGAATCTTCTCCGCTAGTCGTATCTTCGCTTGTGAACAATTGTAAAAGCTTTTGATCACCAGCTCGTATGCTCGTTGCGAGTCTCGGCGTAGCTTAAAAATCCAGGTAACTGTTCTCTTTGTGCTGCCTGTTTCACTCGAAGTCTAAGCCGAAGCTCGATTTCTTCCAGATCGAGAGGACTATCGGGGAAGAGACGGCAGCGATAACCTAGTTCGAGAGGACTATCGGGGAAGAGACGGTAATTTACCTTTGTCATAACCGTTGCTCACCGGATTCCCACCGTCATGAGTATTCATTTTTAGGTCCTTAAAAGTAGCACTACCAATTGTGTTCACGAAAAGCTGAAAATTATGAGTATTCATTTTCCCCTCTAGTCTCTTATAAGATCCGTTTGAAGGACTCGCAATATGGGAAAAATAGGAATACTCTTTCTTGCATTTGAACAACGTCATTATGAGCAGTTTATTTTGAACAAGCTATGCGTTCAACATCTGCTACTTTTATCCTACAAGTATTCTAATTTCATGGTTAGCTCGGCTTTGAGGTTTCCGTCCGGCAACTTTTAGTGGTGTTGGCTTTTCTTTGTCTTGTTTTCAATGCTAAATCTCATGAATGCTTTGGGTTTCCCCTTGCACTTCTTTTGACTTGGCTAGTGTTTTCGGTGTAGCTGGAAAATTTACATGTCAATCAAAACTGTTTGCTAAAGGCGATTTCTTGCATGGTGCTAGCTAATCAACCATTTTATGGCCCTGGAGAACTTTAATCTGTTACCACAAATTGCGATTTCCTAGGTGTCTTTGTGTGGACTGTTGGCTAGAGTCATTGCTGAAAATTGATTTTAAATCGTTTCTTTGTGAACTATTGTCGTTCAAACCATTTCATTTTCTATGGACTGTTTGCATTGATAGGTTCATTCATGATATTCCTTCGGAATTGTATCTCGTATACAATGGTATGGCTAGATATAGTTGTGACCGTATCTCTTGCAGTGTAAAAAGATTCGTATACATCTCTGCAGCCGACTTTGGTGTCGTGAATTATTTACTCCAGGGATATTATGAGGGAAAGGTATTGTCTATAAAATTTACATCTTGTCAAGTGTACAGAATTTGGTAGTTAAAGCTTCGATTATTGGGAGGCCTTGTTTATTATCCATAAATTGCTCTAATACTTTTTGATGAAGCTTTTTCAAGTGCAAGTTTAGTCGAGATATGAGTAAATGCTTTTCGAGTGCGAAGCCAAATCTATAAGCTAGATTCAACTGCTTAATATATAGATGACATATGCTTCACATCAGCTTGAAGAATAATGAGCACTATGTTAGATTTCGATCTTACGATTTCTCTTTCATTTATTTTGGCTACGAGAGCCTGCTGAAATAGAGCCGCCGATTGGAGAAATCGCTCTAGAAGATTTTGAAGCTGACAAAACATTTCCATCAGTCTAGTCTGGTTATCTGCGTCTGAAGGTTTTCTGACCACCAGACTCAGAACTCAAGACTCAAGATTCAAGACTCAAGATTCAAGACTCAAGACTTAAGACTCAAAGTTATTCTCACTGACCGTCTATCTGATCCAGTGTCGAAGGAAATCCAAATCTGAGGATTATGAGTAAGGATTTCATCTTGATCTCGGAGAAGATCTTTTGGCTGGACATATACAACGGATTCTTTGATTCGTATCTAGATCAATTGAAGATCCGATAATCGACGAAGTATTCTTGGAAGGTTCTATTCATGGAAACCAAGATCCCGATTGTATGGGCGAACGGGATTGATGGGCTATCATCGATTCCTTTAATAGCTCGGATGATCTTCTTGATTGATTCCGTCCAACGGGTAGATTGGAGGAATTCCTTTGGTAAGTGCCAACGGGTATGATGGCATAAAGGAGTATAAAAAGAAGACGTCTCAGTTATTCAAGTGTGTGATCGATAGAGAAATTCAGTCGAAACACCTTGATTATTAGTCGATACGATCGAGCGAAATTGTTTACAAAGAGTATCTATACTTTGTGATACCTTGAGTGAGTGTGGTAGTTTATCTACACCCAAAAGTCAAGGAAGATCAACGCCGTAACATCTCTTTGTTCATAGTGGAATCAGCCAATTGGGTGTCGGTGCGAAAAAGTGGACGTAGGCTTGAACCAAGCCGAACCACTATAAACCTCGTGTTTAATTCTCTCTTTCATTCACCGAGTCTTACGATTGAATGTTATTTGCTGCAATTACTCAATTGTCTAAGTATTGTGCGAAAAATCGTTTATATACCTATTCACCCCCTCTAGGTACTAGCACTAGCTATATCAATTGGTATCGAGCTGTGTTCTTACTTTATTTGAAGTGTTTTACTTGAGTAAAAGATCCATGGCTAGTATCTTTGGCACTGGGGCTGATGGAAGGGCAAAGCAATACCAGACCTCCCTACTTTGATGGAAAGGATTACAACATCCGGAAGAACAAGATGAAAGCCTTTCTTCGATCAAAGGATCCTCGGAATGGGACGTTGTGGAAAAAGGGATCACTCCTCTGCTGCATCGATATCGAAAGAGGAAAAGAAACAATCGAGATTGGTGGAATGACTCGGGAAGAAATCAATAAGAGACAAGCACTCGATGCAAAAGCAATTTACTCTTTATATTGTGCTTTGTCACCAACTGAATATAACAGAATATCTTCTTGTGTTACGGCAAAAGAAGTGTGGGACGGATTACACATCACCTATGAAGGAACAGTCAGTGAAGGAGACCAGAATCAACATTCTCCTTGGTCAATATGAATCCTTCAAAATGAAACCGGGAGAACCTATAAGCTGACATGTTTAGTCGTTTTACGAGATATTGTCAATGGTCTTGAGAACCAAGGACAAAAGATCTCGATCCCATGAAAGTGAACAAGCTATTGCGTGGACTCTCTAAGGATTGGAATCATATCAAGACTTCAATAAGAGAGACGCAAAGAATTATGCCACTATCTCTGTTGATGAGCTGATTGGAACTCTTCAGTCTTATGAAGTGGAACGAATCAATGAAGATGAAGATTCAAGAGGTAAGAAATCTATTGCTTTAAAATCAAATGATGATTCGACGATGCGGATTCTGAAGATGATCTGGATGATGAGGAGCTTGCTCTTATGATAAGAAAATTCAGAAAACTCAATAGGAAAGGAAGAAGGTTCAACTCAAAGAAACAAAATTTTCAAAGACAGCAATCCAAGTCTGTTGATGATGAGGAACCAAACAAGGATGTAGTTTGTTTCGAATGTAAGAAAAAGGACACATAAGACCCAACTGTCCTCTTCGAGAAGAAAGGAAAAGCTGAAAAGTTTCGAAAAGCACTCAAAGCCGAAACTTGGAGTGATACGAGTGTGAAGAAAGTGAGGATGAATATGCCAATCTGTGTGCGATGGCACAATCGGACTCGGACTCGGATCTGGATCGAGACTCGGAAAGTGAATTTGAGGTAAGTGATCTTAAAATACCTGTCAAAGTCTCTAAATATATTGATGAACTGTGTTTTAATCTTAAGACTTCTCTCAAAAGAGTTTCCGAACTAAAAAGGGAAAACTTAGTTTTAAAACAAAAAGAAAACATTTTAGAAGAAAGAATCAAAAGTTTAGATTTGAATGTTTTGACTCTTAAAGAAAAAGAAGATAATCTTTTAAAAGAAAATACTTTTCTAAAAACGGATTTGTCAAATATTTCAAGGAAATTTTCTATTGGATCTGAAAAACTTGAAAAAGTTCTTTCAGTTCAAAGACCTTACTTTAATAAGTCTGGTCTAGGTATGACAGCAGAAACAATTCCCTTGATTGATTTTCCTAAAGTAAAAGAAAGAATTAAGAAGAGACCATCGAAAGAGGCTTACAAAAATCATTTCAAGAAAGTCTTTGTAAATCCTGTAGGTCGAAATGCTTTAAGATGTTCAAAGTGTAATAGTAAGGATCACTTTGAAAAAGAATGTCCTATGATTTGGAAGCACATTAAGAAAGCATGGCCTTATAATGATTATTCTGCTAACACCAAAGGACCCAAGAAAATTTGGGTACCAAAGAAAGTTTGAGATTTTCATTTGAATGCGAGGTCTCCGTCAAGAAAAAGGTAAAATGGTATCTTGACAGCGGATGTTCAAGACACATGACGGGAGACTCAAATAGCTTCATAAAGCTTATTCAAGTGAACGGAGGAAAAGTTTCATTTGGAGGAAACAGCAAAGGAAATATTGTGGGATTTGGAACTGTCAAAATTGGAAATCTCACAATAAACAATGTTTCCTAGTAGAAGGACTCAATTACAATCTTCTAAGCATCGATCAACTATGTGATCTTGGATTCAAGATTTTCTTCCAAGAAGGAACATGTTACGGAATCGGTAAAGACTCTACTCGATCTTTCAAAGGTCGAAGACATGGAAATATCTACCTCTAGACGTAAAACCAAATGATTCGCATTGCTTAATATCAATTCAAGGCGAAGCAAGCATGGCACGAAAGCTCGGTCATGTCAACATGAAGCAATTGGCCAAATCTCATCAAAACAGCTTGTTCGAGGACTACCAAAATTATCATATCAAAGATCAATCCATGCACTCCATGCATTCAGGAAAACAGGTAAGAAATTCATTCAAATCAATAAATCATGTCTCTACTAATCATGTACTGCGGTTGTTGCATATGGATTTATTCGGACCAACGAGAACCCGAGCATTGGAGGTAAAAATATTGCCTAGTAATTGTAGATGATTTCTCCCGTTTTACTTGGGTATATTTTCTTGCAAATAAGTCACAAAAAACATGTTCGTATTTTGAAAAATTTGCTAAAAAGATTCAAAATGAAATTGGATGTGTTATATCAAGTATAAGAACAGAGATCATGGAGCGAATTTGAAAATCAAAATTTTACAAAATTATGTGATGACTCGGAATTAAACATATATTCTCTTCTCCATATACTCCTCGGCGGAATGGAGTGGTGGAAAGGAAGAATCGATCTCTTCAAGAAATGGCTAGAACTCGTTAATTGAAAGTAAAATTTCTTCACGATTTTGGGCTGAATCTGTTTCAACAGCATGTTATATTATCAATAGAGTCTTTCTAAGACCTATTACGGGAGAAAACTCCTTATGAATTACTCAAAGGAAAGAAGCCTATTGTTTCATACTTTCATGTTTTCGGATGTAAATGTTTTATATTGAAAAATGCAAAAGATCAAGTTGGTAAGTTCGAAGAAAGATCGGATGAAGGCATCTTCCTTGGATATTCTACATCAAGTAAAGCCTACGAGTCTATAATAAGAAGAGCCGATCGTGGAGGAGTCAATGAATGTCAAATTCCAAGACTCTACGCAAGAAGAATCCGGTCGGACTCGGCATGAAGAGTACTGAACTGCTCCAGACCCTCAAAAGATTACATCTCAAGAAGCTTCTCAAATTCTGGAAGATCGGCATCAAGCTACTCATGAAGACTCAAATAAAGAAAGAGATCTTCAACCGATTAAATCAACCAGCAAGCTGGAAGCATAAATCCGGTCATCCTAAAGATCTCATTATCGGAGAAATTAATGAAGGAATCACACTGATCCAAAAAGCGTGAAGAGTCTAGTGCGGTAGCTCTTATTTCCGAAATTGAGCCAAAAAGCATAGAAGAAGCTCTATCGATGAAAATTTGGATTGAAGCCATGCAAGAAGAGCTCGAGACAATTCAATATTAATGACGTGCGGGATCGACATCTAAACCAAAAAGGTAAAAGCATTATCGGAACCAAATGGGTGTTGAGAAACAAGATAAATGAAAAAGGAAAAGTCAAATGAAACAAAGCAAGACTCGTGGCAAAAGGATATTCGCAAGAAGAAGGAATAGACTATGATGAGACTTACGCTCACGTGGCAAGGTTAGAAGCTATTCGTCTATTACTTGCGTTTGCTTGCTATAAAAATTTCAGGTTATTCCAAATGGACGTCAAAAGCGCCTTCCTAAATGGATTTATCCATGAGGAAGTTTACGTGGAACAACCTCCGAGGTTTGAAGACCCAAAGAAGCCAGACTCAGTCTTCAGACTGAAAAAGGCTCTGTATGGTTTAAAACAGGCACCTCGAGCTTGGTACGACAGACTAAGTAAGTTCCTATTAAAGAATGGTTTTGTCAAAGGTAAAGTTGATACTACTTTATTTATTAAGAAGGAAAACAAAAGCTTTATACTTGTTCAAATATATGTGGATGATATCATATTTGGATCTCTAATGAAAGTCTGTGCAAGAAATTTTCAAAGTCTATGCGGGATGAATTTGAAATGAGTATGATGGGAGAATTAACATTCTTTCTTGGTCTTCAAGTAAAGCAATTGAAGGAAGGTACTTTCATTTGTCAAGAAAAATATGCTCATGATCTTGTCAAAAGGTTTGGATTAGAAAATTGCAAAAAGACTGATATACCAATGTCAAGTTCGTTGAAAATAGACAAAGATGAAGAAGGGAAGAAAATTGATCAAAAGCTGTACAGAAGCATCATCGGTTCACTTCTTTATCTTACTTGCATCTAGACTGACATTTTGTTGAGTGTTTGCAT